>JAAONU010000006.1:36523271-37723271 GCA_012932295.1 Cyclina sinensis | reverse complement strand
TTTTGTTACGTACTTCGTACGCTTTTTGAAGTAATGTTCTAAAATTCATTGTGATGAGATCTGCTTCATTTGTTTTTATGCAGTTTGTTTGTAATATAATAATGTGTGCAAAATCATGCAATAATGCGTTTGTAAATTCATAGATTGCGCTTGTTATGTGATCTTTTAGCTTTTTTGCAATATTCTTTGCAAGTTCTGTAATGTCTTGAAGATGATCTTTGGATTGTTCCGTATTTATTCAGTAATGTCTGGTTGATTGTCTGTAATATTCTGTATTTGTTCTGTAATGTGTTGGAAATCGTAGGTAAAAAAGACATTTAAGGTGAAGTTTTGTCAAAAAGGAATTATGAAAGTTTGCTTTTAAATTGGTTGCATTTCGCTCTGAACATGACTTTCCTCATCTGCATCTTGTTTCTCTCTGAGAAAACAACATCTAACAAACAACATCTGACCAACAACATTAAACTCTACCAAACAAAATCTAAAAACAACATCTGACTTAACAAACAACAACTAACCTTATCAAAACGAATCTTAAAAACAATATCTGACTCTTACTAACGATATCCAACTCTACAAAACAAATCTTAAAAACCACATCTTAATTCAATAAAAGATATCCAACTCTACCAAACAAAATCTTAATAACAACAGCTGACTCTAACAAACGACATCCAACTCTACCAAACAAAATTTTAAAAACAACTTTTAACTCTACCAAACAAAATCTTAAAAAAAAAACAACATCAGACTCTAACAAACGACATCTAAGTCTTCAAAAACAAAATCTTAAAACAACATATGACTCTAAGAAACAAAATCTTAAAAAACAACACCTGACTCTAACAAAAGACATCTAACTCTACCAAACAAAATCTTAAAAACAACATCTGACTCTAACAAACAACATCTAACTTTGTTAAACAAAATCTTAAAACAACATCTGACTCTAACAAACAATAACTACCTCTATCAAACAAAATCTTAAAAACAACATCTGACTCAAACAAAAAATATCTTCAAAAACAGCATCTGACTCTTACAAACAATATCTTAAAAAACATCATGTGAATCTAACAAACAAAATCTTAAAAAACAAAATCTGACTCTACGAAACAAAATCTTAAAAACAACATCTGACTATACCAAACAAAATCTTTAAAAACAAACATCTGACTCTACCAAACAAAATCTTCAAAAACAGCATCTGACTCTTACAAACAAAATCTTAAAAAACATCATGTGAATCTAACAAACAAATTCTTAAAAAACAAAATCTGACTCTACGAAACAAAATCTTAAAAACAACATCTGACTATACCAAACAAAATCTTTAAAAACAAACATCTGACTCTACCAAACAAAATCTTTAAAAACAACATCTGACTCTACAAACCAAATCTTAAAAACAACATCTGACTATACCAAACCAAATCTTAAAAACAACATCTGACTCTTACAAACAAGATCTTAAAAAATCTACATCTAACTTTACCAAACAAAATCTTGAAGAACAACATCTGACTCTACCAAACAAAATCTTAAAAAAAACATATGACTTTAACAAACAAAAACTTAAAAAACAACATCTGACTCTAGCAAACGACATCTAACTCTACCAAAGAATATCTTTAAAAAAGACATATGACTTTAATAAACAAAATCTTTAAAAACAACACCTGACTCTACCAAACAAAATCTTAAAAAACAACATCTGACTTTAAGAAACCAAATCTTAAAAACAACATCTGACTCTACCAAACAAAATCTTAAAAAACAACATCTGACTCTAAGAAACCAAATCTTAAAAGCAATATCTGACTATACCAAACAAAATCTTAAAAACAACAAAAAAAGCTCTCAAAAACTACATCTGACTTTACCTGACAAAACCTTGAAAAACAACATCTGTCTCTACCAAACAAAATCTTAAAAACAAACAAACATTTGACTTTAAAAAAACAAAATCTTAAAAAACAACAAATGACTTTAACAAACAAAGTCTTAAAAAACAACATCTGATTCTCACGAACAAAATCTAACAACGTAATATGAGTGATAGGACAGATTGCTTTGTACAATACGCTTTGGGTGTAATGACGGACCCTATTTTTGAAAGGCCTTTTGCTTTTTTTATTTGTTCATATAAACATTATATTTTAAATTCTATTTCTTTTTATTTATATATGACTTTTGGATTTATAATTTAGACAGAAAGGTATATCCTGCTAATACTTTCGGAATCAGCTGCCTCTTTGTGGGGGTTTAGAATGTTTTAATCTCGCACACTTTTGAAAACATGCCTTTCATTTTTATTGTGTTTGAATTTTCAAAGCTTTTCAGGAGCTGGTCAATACAGCCAGCCGGTGTCTGCTGAGCAACCAATGTTGCATGTTGTCTATATGGCCATTCCTGTACAACGCCTTTTCCTTTCACGTAGTCTTTTTTATAGTTGAGTGCTGAGATGTCAACCTCTGCTTAACAAAACAGTTTGACTTGCAAAGATTAAGTATACTGCTTAAAAGGATTTACATATGTGTTTCAACTATTATTCTTTATGTTTGTAATAAATGTAATGGCCGGCAAAATTTCTCTGGGATTTATCTCGGACACTGCGTCTATAGGTTATTTGTCCCTCACCTCTGAATCAAGTGAAAGAGTAATCAGTCGCTTGCGGAGAAATTGGTTAGTAAACTGGTTGGATACCAAGAATACTTGTTAGGTGGACTGACCGCCGGAACATGGCTACAGATTAAACCGAAATAAAATAGACAAACAAAAATGTAATAAATGTAAATCTACTTAGGGTCACGTAACTACCAACATGACCATAGCTATTTTGCATTTAGTTGATTTACCATGAAATCAGTGAAACTGTTTGTGTTTTCTGCAGATTTTATAGATATCGCATAGTATTTGGTTGTTTAAATAATGGGAATATTAATCAAGTTATTTTAGTATATTTTATCTTTGTAAGTGAAACTGGACCATTAAAAACGTTATTTTGGCGTGTTGTAAGGCATCGTGCGTTGTATTTAAAATTACATTAGTAGTCATAATTTAAAGTTATATTAGTGGCCATAATAGCCGAGATTCATGACGGTCAGGATAAATGCTGAAAACACAGTGGACATTCAGAAATCATGCAAATTAAAATTATTCTTTCATTTCTATGATGGATATTAATGAAAATGCCTATATACGTCCCAAAATATTTGTAAACTTAATCTATGACTGAGTGAGTCACAAAAATTGTATTTACAATATTCAACTATATTCAGCAGGAGTAAACCTCTTTTCACAATAGATGGTGGATTTCAACAATGATGCCTCTTGTTTAATATACATATAAGAATACAAATATTTTCTTAAAGACATCACTATGCCCTTTTATTCTACAACAAATCAAAGGTTCTAGTCAACCAACCAAAATTAAACAAAGCAGTGCTCACATGGGTCTGCTAGGGTAATTATTATCAAGAATATTAGAAATTTACAAGTTTGCATTATCTATATTTTTGCAAACTGAAAAGGTTATTGTAGAATTATTTTACGGTTGTAGGCAATATAAGCATTGACAAGGTATATCTCTAGCGTTATGGATTTTAAGGGAATCATGGATTTGGGACGGCGTTTAGCGTTTATCCTTCCACAGTTGGATATTAACCATGTAAAATAAGTCTGTTACGGAATAAGAACACTAGCAATTCAACAGAAAACATTTATTTCAAATAAAAAGACAGACTGTACAAAGAAAATGGTGGTGTCCCTCAGCTAGTAATGATGATATTTGTTGTGTTCTCGTGTCGTTCATATATTTATACACCTGTAAATATATAAAAATAATAATATAAAATAATATAGAAAATATAAGAATGCATCATTTGTATATAATTTAAATGAATTCAGATATTAATAAAAAGAAAAAAAATGTTTCTCAGCTGATTCCAAATAACTCTTACCCATTACATTCTTGCTATTTATATAACAACGTGATCAGATATCAATTTTAAACCAAATCAAATTTATTAAAAGATAATAATTATTTTCTAATAACAAAACAAAAGATATATAACATGTCACATTGAACAGTGGCATTAAATATTAGACTGGAGCATAGCTGAAGGGCGATCAATTTAACAAGTGTTCATTCCAGTGGCAAAGATTTCGTATTTGTTTGGATCCTCTTTTCTGTTAGGAGCATTTTGATTGGATGATAAAAATAGTAATAACCTTGGCAGATCTAGTTTATCGAGACACCTGTACGCCTATGGTGTTGTTGGTTGAAGAAGTAGTACCGAACAGTAAAAGTATCAGAAACAGACCACCGATCAATGCCACTGAAATTACATAAAGGAAAATCGTTAGTCTTTTCTAAAAGGTTAGACGCATGATCGTTACCCACAATGCAAAGTTAAACATGGCGGTTCAACGGCTGAATCCGGTCCTGCTTTGACTCGGAAACAGTCACAGACTCACACGATTTAACTTTGCATCTTGATCGAGCCAGGTCCCAGTCTAGAAAATTAAATTTTGGTCGATTTCCGGGGCGAAAAAAATGGTGTATGAGTATCTACCTATTATCCCTGCACAAATATGGCGTTATCGGCGACTGAACTCGTTCGGTTAAACCCTCCACTAAACACAAGAAGGAATATAAACAGGAAGCCAATCAATGCCACTGTAACAATAACGACATCAAAATTAATTTCATTATAACCTTTTTTATACTCTTCCAAAGAGTTATCCGCCTTGAACAACCTGTATATTTGGGCCGGAAGTAGTATTAGTGAACCCTCCGCTAAACAGCAGTAGAATGATGAATATGCCCCCAATTAATGCCACTGTAACGAAGAATTGGAACTAGATAAAGTAGTGAGTATTAACCTTGAAAACTGGTACCGTATTTATCCTTGAATTACACTGACTTGGCTTGACGAACTTGACAACAAGGATGAGTTACTGAAATTTCCACTGAACAGCAGCAAAAATATAAACAGGAAGCCGATGAGAGCAACTGCAACAGAAGGCAAAATGTCTCTACTTGAACAATTATCTAAGTGTATGGGACGTTTTAATGGAAGCTAGTTTTCAAGATTACAAGGGAAAACACCTGTCTATTAACAAAAAGTGGCATAACTATGCACGAAGGGAATATTTTTCAATCTTCAGTCGAAAGCGCAACTTAATATGTCTTCATATAATGTTTAGAAACAGTGTGTTACTTTGAATTAAATCTTTTGAAAGAGAGAAAAAACATAGCTGACAGAAATGGGAATTGTGCAGCTCATTGCCTTAAGTTGCTGGCACCGGCTTTTTTCCTGTTATAAGATTTGTTGTTCGGAAATATGGACCCAGCTCTTACTCATTACAAACATAAATCAACACATTATTAAACTAACAGCAAAAGAAAATAGCTAATAAATAGATAATTTCTAAATTTGAAACTACCATTGCATTATTTGTACAAGTTGTCAATAAAAGTTGTATTCATTTATTTATACACTCATTTTTCTTATTTATCATCGATTTTTCCTTGTATTATTTAACAATTTTTTAAAATCAGAGAGTAATATTCATTACTGACGTGAAAAAAAAATCACATAAAAATGTTCATTTTGTTATTTATGTATTAATATATCATTCAAAATAAAAATGGAAATACTCAAGAGAACGTACGGAATCCACCGTTTCCAAATCCGCCACCACCGCCGCCGCCGTAATATCCGGGAGAAACTGGATAGTAGGAATATCCTCCCCCGTAGTTCGCCTCAATGCCTAGGATAACTCCCATCAGGCAAACGATAGACAGCAGACTCATTGTTGTAAGCTTCATGGTGGACCTGTAACAAGATACCGGAATCATTTAGAGTACGTGCTGCAAGAACAACTTTTATACAAGAAAACAAATTGTAATGATATTTCAATTTTATTTTTTGTTTATGCATAAAAGTAAAATCTTGACACTTTATCTACATTTTGTACAGCTATTACTGTTTCAGATTAATGTATAAAAATTAAAATTTATTCTTACCTAGTCTGTATGCAGCCCCGGACACAACTGGAGATCTGCTTGAAGAATTGTGTCGTGAAATATTCTTCAGATCGTGCTTTTATCATACTGTCAGTGAATATCACGTGATCTTTAAACTTTGCCTCTCTGCATACAGTGGCTGGTTCGATTTTGCAATATTGCAAAGCCTGCCCTTTCCGGTGGTCTGTTTCCGGTCAAGTTTTCTGACAACTTCCATGGCTAAATTACTTCTAGCACCCTTCCTGGAGCACAATACCAATTTATTGCCAATGAAAAATTATTATTATCAATTTTGCTTCCTCCATAAAACTCACTTTAATCAAAATTCTCTACATTACTAAGATGTTTAACAATCAGATGGTGATATGCCTTAAAGCTAATTGTGCACATGTAGAAACTAAACTTTAAAACTTTTATTGGCTGTCAAAATTTTGATTTTAGGTGGTGTTTAAACTAATTCACAAAAGGAAAGGAAATCTGGCACGTACAAGGTGTTGTGAATAGCAACTGAAACTGCTGAGTTTAGTTTTCCAAAAATCCCAAAATACACAAATTTGAATGAAATTAACTCATTATGGAGTGAAAAGTTTGCATGAAAAATGTTCAGTGAGAAGGTTAATGTTATGTTTTATGAATAGCACACAAGCACAGCATTATCTCCTTATTTGATCAAGCAATGCAAAATAATGTAAAACTGACATTCAAAATGTAATGAAAAGTACACATTTCCATTTTGTTTCATTCACAAACTATCCCTACTACTATATTTTTTCTCTTTTTTCTATAAATCATATTTAGGGCAACAACATTGAAGATAAGAATAAAAAAAGATAGGTCACCAAATTCACTTTTTCAGATAGAGACTAGTAAAGCTTCAATACCTAGCTAAAATGTAAAAAATGTGAAAAAAACCTATGTTTTCCGAGCCCTATTGTTTAATTACAACATATTTTGACAGGCTAAATATGCTGGCAAGCTGAAATGTAAGTTTTTTCCAATGCAGTTTATACTAAAATAAGTCTGGTTCTCTTAACACCATTTTAGCCAAAATAACAACATAAAGTCTTAGGTAAAGCTCCCATACTGTTTCCTTGCTATGTGAAAAACATGAGCACAAGCATCAGTTCAGAGTGTAAACTAATATACTATGTACTGATAACCGTGCTAAACTTCCCCTCCCCGACTGTCAGAAAATTGTGGATAAAGAGCTATAAAACTGTTGCAGACGGCTTACTGACAACAAGCTGTCTGTACATTTGAGCACTCTGATAGTATTTGTTGGCCTCTAAATATTAGAAATATGTCACAATGGTCATTCCTTACAAGACTGATAAATATCTTTGACACATACAAGGTAATGATCTTTCAGATAATCAAATTTATATTAATATTGTTAATAAAAGGTTAGTTCTTCAATCATTTTTTTCAGGCACAGCAGTTTCTTATTTAAGTTCAAGAGACTAACCACTTGAAACTCACTTATCTAATGAGATCTCATGGAATAAGATTTGCTATATTTAATACTGTTATTGATAGAACGTCTTCAAAAGTTAAAGATTTCAAAGACTTGTTCTTGAATGATGAAGAAATGAGTCGACAATTATGATTAAATCATGTTTACAGAGGTTTTAGTAATAATTGTACAATCCATGTTACTTCAAAGAAAAACTTTTGCATGCTTGCATACGGAAGCAAAGATGGTTCTAGTACAACAAGTCAATGGCATATTTTTGTTATTGCAATAGTCAATTTTTGGAAACCTATTATTTCGAATATTCTAGAAAATTAAGTAAAAATGTTTCATATTATTGCGTGTTATTGAGCATTATTTGATTAAATTGACAATGGGTTAAAACTGGGAATATATATAGATGTAACAAGCAAATGCAGGATCAGTAAATTGTTTATAGTATGTTTAGTAAATGGTTATGCGATAGTTTTTTTACCCGAAGACTTTGCTTTAATGAAATACTTCGTGCCTGGTATGAGTTTGGTGCATATTAAATTAGGACATAGCAAGCTTTTTCTGAAACAAAGTCCGTTTGACATCATAGAATATGATATCTAACTTATGTGATAAAATTGGTTAATGATAGAATATTGTATTGTACGTGTATATGCTAAAAACTCGCGTGGTATATACTTAACACCAGACGAACGCTGTCTTGTATTTCAGATGTAGAGTCATAGGGGTCAAAAATATCCCTGCAAATGTAACCAGGAAATGAAATTGAATAACAAAGAACACTCTACAGGACTCTTTCCATGTATGGTTACATACATATTCGTAAAGATTGCCACATAATAAGCAATAAAACCTATTCTGGTTGCTGTTGCTGTTGACAGCTTACACGTCATATTTTGATCAAAATATTATTCTTATCATCAACAGCATGGTTTCAGGTCAGAGCAGTGAACCGCAACTCAGAGACTTCATTTAAGGAATAGCTGATAACTTACAAAGGGGTCCACAAAGAGGCGTTGTCTTAAATTTTAGCAAAGACTTCGACAGAGTAGACAGTAATAAGTTAATCCTTTAACTCAAACACATGAGCATCAGTAATACGTTTATCTCATGGACTCAGATTCTCAGATTCAGTCATTCGTTTTAGACCGATCATAGTAAGTCCTTGTTGAACATTAAGTATCTGAAAGGTTACCAGTCGTATTTGATTTCTCCCTGGAGTCTGTTCTTGGCCCCTGCTTATATCTTGCCTATATAAATGACTTGTCTAACAGTATCAGTTTCCGAGCATGTCTCTTTGCCGATGGTGCCAATTTATCATCAAATCTAAATCCTGCAAAACAACAACAACAACAACAACAACAAACCCCCCGAAAACAAACAAACAAACAAACAAAAAAAGAAAAGAAAAAAAAAACATGGGTCGTTTAATTTGTTTCGACACCTACTCTTTTTGTAGGTAATGCGTACAAAGTTTCACCTCAAGCGAATAAAAACTGCAAAATAAGTTTACTGCACAAAGTTTCTTCAAGCACTGTGTTCGTGAATATTTTAAACCTAAGGGCATATAACTCCAGAGTGCAAGAGCCAACCCTCGTATATATTATGCACATATAACCTGGAAAAATTCATTTGGCCTGAGTCAGGTAC
Organism: Cyclina sinensis; assembly: GCA_012932295.1. NCBI lineage: Eukaryota > Metazoa > Mollusca > Bivalvia > Venerida > Veneridae > Cyclina > Cyclina sinensis. The sequence goes on along the minus strand of JAAONU010000006.1, from coordinate 37,714,122 downwards.
CTTTATTTACTGAGCGGACACTATCACGTCGCCATAAAAGCATGTTGAGAGGCAATGGAGTTAAGTGCTGTATTATACCTCTGCTACATACACCTATCCTTCGTTTTGATTAAATGTAGCATATTTCCTTTCGAACAGTTGGAGACATAACTAGTTCAATGCATTGCTGGTAGATAACTCAAGAATACGAGTCAACCCTTGCGAAAATGTATCATGCACACCAACTCTTTGCGTTATAAGTTACATCTAGATCGGATAAAAACTCTTAGAGAAGAAAACCACAAACGAGATTGCTCTAAGATGCAAATTTACGAGCAAATAACTCCAGAATGCAAGAGTCGGCGTTCGTGGAAAAATGTCATACACATTTTTTTTACTTCTCATATAGATAATGTCATTGAAGCACATGATGACTGTAGGATGACTTATCTGCATTATAAATTGCAAATAGATATATCAAAGACCTAAAATAATTATTTGTATGTATTCAAGGGCAGATAACTCCAGTAAACATGAGTCGATGCTCGTCCAAGATACATCCAAAAAAGGTCATGAATGCGATAATGTGTAGTAAGTTTAATTTCAGTTTCACTAAAACTAGCCTACGCGAGAAAACTGTAAGAGAGACCCTAAGACGGACGGATGGACGTATGACATGCGCAATACCAAAGTATACTCCTTCGGTATAAATACTTCAACTTATTACTGTCAAATGTCAATACTGACTATGCTGGGCAGGCGCGTGTGTGGAACGTTAAAAATGTAAAAGATGACAACAAGGTAAACAAGATTTTTACTACAGATTTAACTTAAACATTTATTGTGAACATTAAAAATCCATAAAACTTGTTCAAGCCACTGATAAAAGCTGATACAGTTGGGGTAGCCTTAATCTCGGTCGGTAATTCGTTCCAGAGTCCTATAGTCCTTGGGAAGAATGAGTTCATGTGATGTTGTGTCTTTGACTGCGGGATGAGGAATTTGTTGTTTCTTGTGTCTGTAAGGTGACTGTGTTCGACATTGACCTGTTTGTTTGTTTTTAATTTTGTAAAGCATGACCAGGCTGGCTTGGTTTCGCCTTTGCTGTAGTGTTGACCATTTTAATTCCTTAATCATGTTTGGTACACTGCTTGTATACTGGTAATCATTACGAACTACCTTGCGGCTGACCTCTGGACCATTTCTATTCTGTGAGTGAGTTATTTCTGCTAGGGTCTTACGTATGTTTTGTATGCTGCTTCTTTGGCCGTTTGTTTTGTGTTTCGACATTTCGTCTGATGAATCTTAAGCTGTTTTTTGCTTTGTTTGTGATGTTGTTTATGACAAGTTCAGGTTACTACTTACAGTAACCCATAAGTATTTTGCGTTTTCCGTGGTTTTTAGAATAGTGCTGTGTTGGGTGTAGGGAGAGAGACTGGTTTCTTTTTCCTGTGTATTCTGAGTACATCACATTTGTCCGGGTGGAACTCCATTAACCATTCTTTTTCCAATATTTCAAGGTTGTACACATCACTGTGTAAGCTTTGTGCTGATGCTTGTGATTTAATTGTTAAATAGACTATGGTGTCGTCCGCACACGGCTCCTGACACTTCCTGGTAGGTCATTAATGTATGCGAGAAAAAGACACGGACCTAGGACCGATCCCTGATGGGACGGCGGAAAACACATCGAGCTTGTCGGAGACCTTGTTTTTGACTGATACTCTTTCGATCTGTTTTTGAGAAAGTTTTGTCTATGAAGTGATGTGCGTGTGAACTCGCATGTGTTTCAGCTTGTGTATGAGTTTGTGGTGGTCAACTTTGTCGAATGCTTTACTGTTCTTGTTCAAAGTCCATGACAATGACATCAGTTTGTTGACCATTGTTGTCAGCTATTTCTTGTGTAAAGCCTATGAGCTGGGTCTCACAGCTATGTTTTGACCTGAATCCATGTTGCTAGGGGCAGAGTGCTGTGTGTGTCAAAGTAATCCCTCATGTTTGAAACAATGATGTGTTCCATTAGTTTTGATGCTTTACATGTGAGTGATATTGGTCTGTAGTTACTGGGTTTTGGTTTTTGAACCTTTTTATGCTAATGTGATGATGGCATGTTTCCAGTCCTTATGAACAATACCTTTGTCTAGTGATCTTTGGAATATGATTCTGGGGATTAATGCTATCTCTGTGTGTAGCTCTTTGAGTAACCTAGGTGGGATCCCATCTAGACCTTGGACTTTACATGGGTTAAGTCCTGTCAATAACTTATCAACTACTTGAACTGAAATGAATATTAGAGCCTTGGGTGGGTGACCAGGCTGAGTGGCGAAGGGTTCGAGAAGACAGATTCGATTTTTTTATTTAATATGTTGGCCTTCGACACTGGGTCATTGCGAGTATGACCAACAATGCTGAGTGGTGCAATTCCTGTGTTTTCAGTTTTACTGTGTTTAATAAAGTTGTAAAACTTTTTCTTATGGTCTGGATCTGCATTGTCTGAGAAGATGATTGACTCTAGTGTAGTAACCTAGCCTATGGGCTCAGTTTGGGACACCCATCCACGTTGCTTAACTTGCTAACGTTCTCAGACACTCCAACAATGTCGCTAATAGCCCAATAGCAAGGCTGTTGGAAGTGCCTTATTAATCCGGTGTCCACTACACTAGGCATGACCAATAAGCATGTCTTATTTGTTTTTGCACTGAGCTTTAAGTTGTTTTTCAGATCTGATACATACACACATATCTATAATGTCAGTAAATTTGCGATTGCAGATGGTGGGTAAATCGAGGTGGATTGTATTTGATTTGGGCATTTCATGTATTCTGACAACACCATAAGCGCTTCATGACACGGATGAACACTTGGCAATATGGCGACCTCCGCACTGAACGATGAAATACAATATGTTTCATACTACAACATTCGTCATTTATTGCTGCACGGCTATGTTGGACCTTTTGTTTTACTTTATGTTCTATGGTTCTACAACTGGACAATCGTTTATGGCACAGAAGAATATTTTGAAGCAGGACTGATAGTTTTAGCAGCTATCGGCGTTATCCAGATTTTGACATCTCTATTTTGCCTTTGGTCGGTTGATGTGAGATGCATATTTACGTGTTCAAAAGTACGCCATTTTCAAATATTTTGTTTAACTCAACTTTTTCTAACACTCAGAGAGATAGTTGTTATTTTAACTTATTTTTGTTTTGTTCTGTTTCAGGATCCATGGCATAGCATGACCCGGCATGTGCTATCATTTTACTTAGAGTAGCTCTATAAAATAGTCAGTTTTATGTGGAAAATGTCAGTACAATGAATAAAATCCAGTACCCACACCAGGGTATACCCTCCCTCTTCCCCCGCTTCTGGATCCAGGCCTGTGTTTGTTGATATGTTTTGATAACCCCATGCTGACTAGTCAATCTTTTAGTTCCTAGTGGCACATGAGAAATGTTTATATAGAAACAGAATTCGAATGTTGTGCTGAGATTTGAAAACAGTGTTATGCCTGTCACTCCGTGCCATCTGTCACATAATGTCTGGGACCAGGCTTGGCGAATGACTTTCAAACACACATGCATGTGATAAGTTTATTTAAGTTTTTTTTAAAATTTATTTTCTCACATTGCAAGAGCTGAACAGCACATATGTGAAATGGTTTTGGTTTATAATTTGTACCTGACAACTTGTTACTTGATGCTTATAACTTATGTCAACTTTTCTGCCGTTTAGACATTTATTTTCTTCAAAATTAAATTACAGTTTCTGCTTTCGTTTTTGGAAACGCACATCTTTAGCCGAAGTATGCCGTATATGGTTACTTCCGGTAAAGGGATGTTATTCTTTAGTTCAAGTAGTACCACACGAATTGTTCCCCTTGTAATGCGTTGTCTAATCGTTACAAATTTACATTTTCATAATTGTCAGTAAAGATCATGTTTAAAACTTAACAAATTAATATTTTGATAGTGCCGTCGTAATATTATCTATGTAGCTGAATATATTGGCACTAATTATTTGTAGTTATTATATCCTCAAAAGTCAAGGTTTTGCTGTAACTCCTTGAGTATAAATGCTTAAGAATTCATTTGGTCGGGGTCAGCAATCTGACCCTACGTCTGGTGCGTGATTCACAAAACGGCCTAGACAGCTTTTCCTGTTCTAAGCCTTGGGAGGTTCCCTCAGTGGATCCCATATTTATTACTTAGGATTGTTAAGATAGTAGATTACGGACAGCTCTTTCTGTCGGACTTCTACTGCCTAGAGAACGGACAGCTGTTCCTGTCGCATCTCTCCCTCAGTTTTCTAAAGCACATATTGACGTAGTCCTGTTTCAGTAATTTAACAAGTCTAGAATTCTTAAGTAATTATACGGGTGTCACATAACGTAGGCTATAAAATGCTTATCAAATAGTTTTTTATGACAAGTATAAACTTTGTTAAGGGCAAGTAATAAATATATGGAAAACCGTGACTCGGAGTTGTGATGACTTGACCCATTGAACTTGATATACCCAGCGTACGAACCTAGGGAAGTAACCACCCTACCCATTCGATAATTAATTTCTTTGGTTGACAATAACCCTACGATAGCATGACCTTGAGACCATCATGCTTTGTGGCACCTCGGTGTGCCCTGGCATAGCGTTTTAGCTAGTGCTCGGGTTGCATCTTGGCGACACTATATTGTCTCCTTGAAGTTACAACGGTTACATATGTACAGCTATACATATTATACAAGTCAAATTTCCCTGACCGTTTTTTCAGGAAATCTAGGCTTAATTCCAAGAGTTCCCCTAAAATTAATAAGATACTGTTGTTGTTGTTTTTTTGCTTTTTAGTAGCTTTTCTCTGTTAAATTTTAGTCATCTCCACTTGTACATGTTTTGTACTCAAACAGGGTTGTGAAAATATATGACAATTGAAAAATATCAGTTTGTTGCAGATTACAGATTACAGACCAGAACTAGAATAAAGAGATATGTTGACATGTATTTTCATATCCTTATTAAATCCACTTCATCTAATCAGTGATCACACCTTGTCTCTTTGTGTGAATCACACACATCAAATTATATTAATATGTCATGAACAGTAAATGTATTTTGATAATTGCTTGGGGTCACCCGAATCACTTTTGTTTATAGTTGAGAGGTGTAAAAGATTGAGGTAACACTAACATGCTGAATATCGAGATTCTTTGAATATCCTTCGGATTATCACATATGTACAGACTAACCAGTCAAGTAAACAAAACTTTAAACCAAAGCAGACAAAAGTGGCTCCCACCACTTAATTCTAGGGGACACTATTCTGTAGCTCTTCCACCTGAGTAAGCCAGGCCCTTGCCTTGGTTGTACCCAATGATAGCACAACATTCCTTCCCTTTTACTTTTAAAGGCCAACCCAGGCAGTCCTGCTTTTAACTTCTGAAAACTGTACAAAAAGACAGAACTTGTGTTTCTTGACATGTGCATACAAGTTAATTTGTTATGTTGCTTTTATTTGCTGCATTTCAGACATCACAGCCAGATGATGCATCCTGGGTGAAAGTGGTACCAACACCAAATAATGGATCAACAGAACTTGTTGGATTGCATAAGACACAAGTATGTTTTTTAACCAGTATTTATTTCCTTAAAGTAGTTCTTTTTTATGGAAAGAAGAAAGAATCTAAAAGATGTAAGCATACAAGCTCTCAGTTGTATATATAATATGATATTTATACAGAAACTCACACTTAAGATTGACTGCAGTTAAAAAAAAAAAAGATCATTTTTTATTAGAAAATATTTTCAGAAGTACATTTAAGTGTACTTGTAGATATTGAATTGAATAAGTTGATGCGAGCAACTAGATTTATAACTTAATTTCAATAATTATTTACAATTTTCTTTTTATGGATAAAGGATTACATGATATCCTTCAGTTAGAAGGTTTCAAGTTTTCAAAACCATTTTTTTTTAATGCAATTTTTGTGTTACAGGAAGATGGTGATGAAATCATCTGGTTCAATTTTCAAAAGACGAAGTATCTTTATGAGAGGGACAAGAAACAGTTTGTACCCCTTAGTTTCCCAATCTCGGAGACGATTCAGACATACATGGAGAGTAAAGGGCTACAGGAAGAACATGATATCAAACATGCTGAGAATACCTTTGGTAAAAACTGGTAAGTTTCAGTTCTTATAAATTACTTGCAGCAGATAATGTTATATTTGAATATTTAGCCCTGAACAATTTAGTTTAGTTATGGTGCCATTTTTTGTTAGATGTTTCGTTTTTTGGTTAGATCCATATTATGCCTTTGTAGAGCTGTTTCTCACCGGTTAAGTTTTAAAGTACAGTCATTTCAAAATCTGTCTCCTGGATAACAACTTATCGACAAACACTGAAAGCTTTTGGTTGCAGACAATTTTTGTTAGTTTCCAAACCATAAAAGAAATACATATTCTACCATCATTGATAGTCACTCAAGTACAAAGAGGCTGCTGAACCTTTTAATAAAAAATTGTATCTGCTTTTTTGTTGAGAAAATATTCTGCAAACACAAACAGAGCCTAAAGAAGAATATACATATTCTTGCTTATGATAGTCACAATAGTAAAATGTACCAGTGTGACAAGTCACAACAGTATAATGTACCGCTGTGACAGTTTAAGCTATTGAATGATTTAATGCTCCTGATGTTTACAGGATGGCAATGGATATACCAAAGTTTATGGAGCTGTTCCAGGAGAGAGCTACTGCACCATTCTTTGTGTTTCAAGTATTTTGTGTAGGCCTGTGGTGTTTAGATGAATACTGGTACTACAGTGTGTTTACCTTGTTTATGTTGGTCGCATTTGAGGCCACCCTGGTTCAGCAACAGTTACGCAACATGGCTGAGATAAGAAAGATGGGGAATAAACCATACCTTATAAATGTAAGTGTATTTGTTCATGGTGGTTGTTGGCTAAACTGTTTAGTGTAGTCATAAAGATTTTAACTTGTTACTTCACTAGAAACCATGCATGTTGAACCAGTAACTAAGAGTGAAGTCAGGAGCTGTAGTGACACATGCTGACAGCTGGTGCATTTGTGTAAAAGGGACCTTACAGGGATCTAGGAGAAAAATTAAATATCCTTAATATATTATGCTGGTAAACTCTCTAAGGGATGTATGCAAAAAAAAAAGAAATAAAGGAAAAAAAACAAATAGTGGCGCATTTAAGAATTGTTGACATATGATTACATATGCACATATGATTTTAAAGGTCTGTGATATTGTGCAAACATTTGGACAAGTATATTGATTTTCTTTCTTATTTAGTCAGTTCCCATTGTATTTTTGTGGGACTGAAGTTTGTATTACTTATACTCTGAACCATTTTTTGCAGGTTTACAGAAATAGAAAATGGCGTCCGATCTTAACAACAGAGTTGGTTCCTGGGGACATTGTCTCTATAGGTATGATGCATGCTATGCTTTCTCTGAGGTTAAAGGCATATACCAAAAAATTTACCACAGATATACTGCATATGGATTTATTGCCACATTCTTTTTAAAATGAAACAATATAAATTTTAAAAGAAGAATATATGTTAATAGATGTTTCCATAAGGCATATTGCAGCAAAGTCAGTGTGCATTTTAATAAATGGATATCCACAAAAAATGGCACTACAACAGGTCTCTGTATAAAGTGTAGTAATGATATATTCTGGTAACGTGTTGTACTTAGAATTTTCAACATACAAGTTGACAGAATTTCCAACAGACATGTGACAGAATTTTCAACAGACACATTGACAGAACTTTCAACAGACACGTTGACAGAATTTCCAACAGACACATTAACAGAATTTTCAACAGACACGTTGACAGAATTTCCAACAGACACGTTGACAGAATTTTCAACAGACACGTTGACAGAATTTTCAACAGACACATTGACACTGTAATTCATTCAGTACCATTCATGTTAACATGATTTTGAAGGAAATGGAATTCTCTTGATTTTAGGCTATGTCTCATTAAAAAGCAATTAAGATGACAAATGATATGAGTAACAGAAATAAACAATATAAGAAATTATTCACACTAACATTTTCACATGTTGAAGAAGCAGAGGTACCACATTGAAAGATCTTCACAGTGAATAAGAGATGATATAAAATTAGTTTTTGTTGTTGGCAGAGCTCATTTTGCAAAGATGGAAAACAATGATAAAACTGGTGTAGAAAATTTGGGTGTGAATAACATTATAAGAATAATGATCTTTGTGGAGACTAGAAAAGCTTGTTGTGTTGTAGGACGTTCCCAGGAAGATAGATTGATACCATGTGACCTATTGTTATTACGAGGACCATGTATAGTTGATGAATCTATGCTTACTGGGGAGTCTGTCCCAGTTATGAAGGTAAATCTGTAATTCTTACTCTACCTTTTTTTCTAAAAATAGCCCTCCAAGTCTTTAAGTTAGGTATAGCACTGTACCACTGAACTGTTCTGAAAATATTAAGCAGTTTTTATCAAGAAAAAAGGTTTCATTATATAAGATGCTTGGCACATGGCTTTAGTATTTGTGAAGAAATGTGTGATTTCTCTTGTCATTAGTGCTTGTAATTTTGAATACTAGTAATACATGTTAAAAAAAAAAAGAGTGGCTGTACTAATGGACAGATAAATAAGGCAATTAACAAGTGGCCAGTAGCATTAATGGAAGAAAAAAATGAAATTATTCCTGTTGCATTTGCCAGTAATCCAGACTCAGCATCCCAGTCCCTTCATTTTATTGACTTTTTTTCACTGATGGTACTTCTTCCATGAATGTGTACAACTATGTTACAAAATGGGTGTTTGTACATATTTCAGTTACATGTAGTTTAAAGTTAATTATTCTTCATAAGCTGGGAAACATATTTTTCCAGGTTGTATCTAAACCCTCTCAGTGACTAATTCTTGGGTTTGATTGATTGATTGATTGATTCCAGTAAAGACAGACATGGTATACAATACATTACAAACATACATGTAATACAGATAATACACATTGTAAGGCTGACATTAGAAAATATAATTGGCTATAGAAATATATCAGGACATGTTGTATCACAAAAAATTGATATAAATCCTTTTTGTATCCATTGTGGTCCTGTGCTGTCCATTACTTTAGCCGAAAGTTTGGATTGCAGGTATTTACTGGAGATGCTTACCCCTTAAGGGATTTCAAACCAGAAACCTATAGATCTGTATCATCAGGAATACTGTTGCAGTGAGCATGCTTATGTAATTGAAATATAGTCAAGACTTTATTATAGGAACCAGTAGAGATTCTGGAACCAGACCATGTGCTGAATCTAGATGTAGATGGAAAACTTCACTGTGTTGTATGGTGGAACCAAAGTAGTACAACATACACCACCCAGCAAGACAGCTACTGGCTTAAAAGGTGAAGGTCGCACTTGTATTCATGCACAGTATATTCATTTTAAAACTGACTTCACTTATAGTGTCTTGTATTCAAAAGTTTTTCAAACTCATGCATGGCAAAAGTATATGCCTCATTAAAGATGGAAAATTGTACATGCAAAGAATTGTTTTATGGAGAAAATATTCTTAACACTGTGTAGTTATTCATTTCACTGTTTGTTTAACATGAAAATGCTAAGATTTGAAGTTCCCTGGATAAACCAGTGTGTATAATAATTAGTCACAAAGTGGTTGTAAGTTAATTACACCAGCGTTACTATGGAAGTACCTCGCAATCACTCTCTCCTGGCTGTCTTTATAGTGGAATTTTACTGCATAACTTTAAAAATTAAAGAATTCCTGAATATGAGGGTGAGTACAAAAAAAATGTAAGTGCTATAAAAACAAAACAAAAGTAGATAGCACTTTTTGTATTCAGCAGAAGAAATAAGTGTTGTTACAACAGTTACATGAAATATTCTTACTTACATGTACATTGGGTATCTGTATTATTCTAATCCTATTACAGCTACAGACAATGGTTGCATTGCCTTTGTTTTGAGGACACAGTTTTAACACAAATCAAGGGAGATTACTACGTACAATCCTGTATGGTGTGAAACGAGTGACAGCCAATAACTTGGAGACATTTATGTTCATACTTTTCTTGCTGGTGTTTGCAATTATTGCAGCCTCATATGTCTGGATTAGAGGTAATATTTAACATACATGGTTGTTATTCTTGTAGTTTCATGACAATATATTTAAAGGGCGTGCCTCTTGGGTTTATGATATTCAAGGGCTTGGTGCAATACTGGACCAAGACTTATTGAGTTATGAAGGCAGTTGGTTCAGTCTTTCACCAACCTCTCAATAGCAGACCTCTTTGAAGCATCTTCTCCCCATGCTTCCTGCTTAATAAGATTATGTCAGATACCTGGTATTTGTCCTAGAGAAGTATGTTTCTGTCAAACCGTTTGGCTCTTGATACATGAGTTGGCTGACAATATATGAGTCTTTAAAGCTGACTAGCAAGATGGAATCTAGGTGAGGTACGCTAATTTAGTTAACAGGTCCATTAGGGAAACGCTGTCAGCATTAGAACATTAAGGTATGAATGGTATTTTTCCTTAACATGTATTGAATATTGTTATGTTTTGTAACATAGTCATTTTTAAAGGAATTTGAACAATGATTTGTAGAATGATTATGATGGTGCAAGCATGCTCAGTTAGGGTGAGTTTTGAATGTCTTTTGCATTAGGAATCTTATCCTTTATCTGTGTTCTATTTATAGGTACAGAAGATCCTGACAGGAATAGATACAAGCTATTTTTAGAATGTACACTTATTCTCACATCAGTTGTCCCCCCTGAATTACCTATTGAATTGTCTTTGGCAGTAAATACAAGTTTACTCGCCTTAACAAAGCTGCGTAAGTATTTTTTGTGCTTCGTTTAGAATTTAAAAATCATAAGTTGTAAGACCAGGCTATGTGAAAAACCCTTCTCATTTCTTATCTGAAAATTTATTATTATTTTTCAAATCTGAGACTCTGCAATGAAATTCTAGTTTGGTAACAGTCGACTATCTGTTCCTTAGAATCTGGCTAGGGACCTGGCCATTTTTTCGTAGGATCACATTTATCACTGTTAGAAGCAACGAATGGAACTAAAAAAGATTTCGATCTCATGGTAATTTTTGTTGAATTGGGAATTGTTTGATCACATTTCGTCTGTGTTTTGAAATGAATCTTGTTATTCTTTATATATGAGAGTCATTTGTATGAAGTACATTTTGTAATTCATCATTTTAGATTGTTATTAAGTAAAACAGTTGATTTATGATATAATTGTTTGTTATTTTTCTAGATGTGTACTGTACAGAACCATTCAGAATACCATTTGCAGGCAAGATAGATATTTGTTGTTTTGATAAGACAGGCACACTGACAGCTGATAATCTTGTGGTGGAAGGCGTCACAGGGCTGAAGTAAGCTTTCAGTTTTAAAAGTGTTTATAAATATATAAAACTGTTTTATTTTAAATACATAAGACCCTTATCAAGCTAGCAGTATGTCAGAAGAAAAAAATACGATGATGTGAAAATTGTGGATTGGTGTTCTAGCTTTACTTCATCAGGTATTTTTAAAACATAGATATTTCCGACACAGCCTTTTGTGATTGAAGTTCTATAGGTGTTCCCTCACACATTTACTAAAGTTGCCTTGTATTGTGACTGTAAATTTTTAAAATAATTGATGTATATGTATCATACAGTAAATGGACAAAATGTTGTAGTGTTGTAAAAAAATCCAAATTTTGAAAAATGATATTTAAGACTTATGTGCAATTTACAGTTCTTATATATACCAAGTTTGTGTTAACCATCTGTTGAATATCTTACGTGTTTAATCAGAAGATACTGGTATAAGAATGCATGGATGCCACTTTGTCTTAGTTTTGTGATTAAACCCTTATCTTGCCAGATTATTAATGTGGGCTTGATATTACAGGGGAAATGAGATACAAGCTGCGACGGAGGCTCCTGTAGAAACCATGCATGTGCTGGCAACTTGCCACGCACTTGTTCAGCTTGATGATGAACTTGTCGGAGATCCACTCGAGAAAGCCACTCTCAAAGCTGTTGACTTTAGTCTCACAAAAGGTGAAGTTTGGTTACTAATTGAATAAAACTCTGGTTTCTACTGTTTATATCATATTTAATAAAATTTGAGGGATAACTTCCTGACCATGTAAATACCTATGATCTGGACAAATCTCTCTGAAAACTGCTTATACTTGCATATATCTTTTATGTATGATTTTATTTGAAAAGGTGAGACAGTAATACCTCAGAGAAGAAGAACTCATGGTCTGAAGATTTACCACCGTTACCATTTCTCAAGTGCCCTGAAACGCATGTCAGTCATTGCTGGGCATACTCCCGCAGGATCCATGGAAACTGAATACATATGTTCTGTAAAAGGTGCTCCTGAGACTCTAAAACCCATGGTGAATACTTCTTCTTTTAATTTTACTTTTACTTTTTAAACATACATGTATATTAACAAGTATTGTCAACAATCCTACACTTAATGTAAGAACAAAGAATAGTGCCATTCCAGTAAAACATTTATCTCCCCCTGAGAAGGCAAAATAAAGAAATTCTTCTGAGTGTTGGGTGTTCTTTTTATAAAAAAAAAATCTTTTCTTGTCAGATAAACTCTAAATGGGATTTGTTCATTTTGCAAATGTCTTGTCCTGGGGTGGTATATATGTTTACTGGTTTGTAGTGACAAAACCTTTGAACTTGACGATGCAGCATTAGATGACCTTGAGTGCAGTTTTGTAATAAAATTTGTAAAAATCAGGTTGAATAATAAATAATCTGGTCTAACCAGCTGCCTTTCACACATTTCATACATTTCAAAGTCACGTGTTTTTGATGCAAATGGTAGTGTGCACTTTAGCAAATAAATTCTAAAGTAGAAATATGTATGTATATTTCAGTTGGGTCCAGTTTGGGAACCTTTGTTTTAAAATTAATTGACTGATTAGCCCACAGTGCAGACCATGATCAGACCACACAGAATGATGTACATGTTGATCATAGACTATACTGGTTGTAAAGGCAAAATATCTGGTCATTAAAGTGAGAAATACTTGCTATTGCAGGGGGAAATAAATAATTAAAACTTATGTCAAATTTGCAGTTCACTAATCCACCAAGTCATTATGATGAAGTATATTTAGAGATGGCTAGACGTGGGGCACGTATTCTTGCCCTTGGCTACAAGAAATTGGGAAATCTTACACATCAACAGGTAAAGTTGCTTTTCGATTGACAGTGCACACATTGATACTTTCCTTGTTTAATTTACTGTTGATAAATTTCATGGTATATAGTTACTGAATAAAAAAGAATTTTAGAATGTTTCATTATGGAGAGTTTCCCTTTATGCAATGTTTCAGATTCCAAATTTTATGAAGTTATGTGAAAAAAAATTACTGGATTTTAAACAAGACAATCTTTTCAACAATTTTAACCCTTTTCTTGTATCAGATGGATAAAAGCAAATAATTTCTTTTAAGCATAGATACAGATTTATTCTAACAGTTAAAGCTTGCTTACTTGTAATCTAACATTTAGAATTGTAAAAGGAAATGCATGTTATATTATTTGAAAGCAGCAAACAAGTTATCCTACTGCAGGAGCAGTCAAGTATGATGTACATTTCAGATTAAAACAATGACAAGGGATGAGGTGGAATGTAATCTGGAGTTCTGTGGTTTTGTTGTTATCTCTTGTCCCTTGAAGTCAGACTCAAAAACAGTCATCAAAGAGATTCAGAATGCCTCACATCATGTAAGTTCTTTTAAATGTTGAATTATTTTTGAGCAGTTGTGATGTATGCCTCACACCACATAAGTTCTTGCATAAACAAGAGGCTGGAGTGGGTTGGTCTCTTAGTAGATTTTGACCCCCATTGTTCAGGATATAATATTATGACTGAGGTCAGTTTTATACCTGACAGTGTATGTGGTTTCAAGATAGGATCTTTGTGAGTTTTATCATTTTACAGTAAGAGACATCTGTATTACCTTACAGGTTGTTATGATAACTGGAGATAACCCACTTACAGCATGCCATGTTGCAAAGGAACTGAGATTCACACGTAAAGAACACACACTGGTGTTACAGGCTCCTAAAAATTCAGGTCTGTACATTTTTCTTTGGTAAATTTTATTTTTAGACTTTCTTCCAAACAATGCTGTAGATTTTGAAGTATCTTATATGAAACTAGAATGACAATAGTATTTGATTTTATGAGTTTTGAAAATGTATGTCTATTGCTTTGTCAAAAAATCAAAAGGGCAAGGTTAAACTAATACCTGTATAGTGTATTACCTTCGAATGATTGAAGACAACTTTATTATGTGATAAGAATTATCAGTAGGATTAACTCTTATCTGGATTACATAGGATAAGGTACATTACTGAAACACAGAGCCCTCCTATAGATATCCATTGGATTGAGCCTTCTTGTATCCAGACTCTTTGTGTGATTTTGTTTGTAAGACTGTTGATGGCTTCTAATATTTTTAAGGAATGACAATGTTAATTGACTATATACCAGAATAACTGTTGAAGATTGTAAAACTGACATAGAAAATATGCTGATGCGTAATTTATAACTCTGAGATATCTTCCTGTTACAGAGACACAGTGGTACTGGAAGTCAATAGATGACACTGTTACCTGTCCCTTGCAACCAGAGGGTGATATCCGTAAACAGCTTATAGAAAAATATGATCTCTGTCTCACTGGAGAGGTACAGTATTATCTGTTTTAAATCCATTAGGTAGAGTTGTTACGCAAACATTTGTCTAGGAAAGAAATAGTTTTTCTGCTGACAGTTCTATCAGTAAAAGTGATAATTGTGAAGCATAGGTGTTTTGTTAGGTCATATGTGTCTCTTTTGTCACATCTGTTGAAACCTTACATATAGGTGTGTCAAACACAGATGTCTAGCTGAAAGTTTTTTGTGAGTGTAAGTTATACAATGTCATGTCAGTATATATGAAAAGAATTGTATAAAACCTTTGCTTTTTACACCTGATATAACTTTTATTCAAATGACTCCATGTTTAAGAGATTGCTCATCAAAACAAGAGGAATTGAAAAATAGATGCCCGTATTGATTTTACGTAATACCCATATTTTAACATTAACTTACAGGTTGATGTATTATATATTGAAATTAATTGATGCCCATCAGGCTTACTGTTGCTAGTAGAGTATCAGTAAAAACTATAGATTGTTTGGTAAATTGTGCTCAGAGACTTTGACTTATAACACAGTGTTTCTGAAGATTATAGTCTAATATTTGTAGGCACTCGCATTCCTGCAAAATCACTCCCAGAAGTTGTGGAAAATTATCCTTCCAAATATAAAGGTCTTTGCCAGAGTTGCACCAAAACAGAAGGTTTGTAGATATTCAGTGATACAAAGGCTTAATACTGTAAACCTAGATATACAGCATCCAGCCCAGTTATGGCTGAAAGAAATATATTCAGTCGATGCAGAAATGATTGTGGACTTGATACAGAAATAATTGTAGACTTGATACAGAAATAATTGTAGACTTGATACAGAAATAATTGAAGACTTTATACAGAAATAATTGTAGACTTGATCCAGAAGAAATAATTGTAGACTTTATACAGAAATAATTGTAGAGTTGATACAGAAATAATTGTAGAGTTGATACAGAAATAATTGTAGACTTAATACAGAAATAATTGTAGACTTGATACAAAAATAATTGTAGACTTTATACAGAAATAATT
This sequence comes from Cyclina sinensis, assembly GCA_012932295.1. Lineage (NCBI taxonomy): Eukaryota > Metazoa > Mollusca > Bivalvia > Venerida > Veneridae > Cyclina > Cyclina sinensis. The sequence continues at coordinate 37,698,337 of JAAONU010000006.1, read as the reverse complement.
GTAGACTTTATACAGAAATAATTGTAGACTTGATCCAGAAGAAATAATTGTAGACTTTATACAGAAATAATCGTAGACTTGATACAGAAATAATCATAGACTTGATACAGAAATAATCGTAGACTTGATACAGAAATAATCGTAGACTTTATACAGAAATAATCGTAGACTTGATACAGAAATAATTGTAGACTTTATACAGAAATAATTGTAGACTTGATCCAGAAGAAATAATTGTAGACTTTATACAGAAATAATTGTAGAGTTGATACAGAAATAATTGTAGAGTTGATACAGAAATAATTGTAGACTTGATACAGAAATAATTGTAGACTTGATACAGAAATAATTGTAGACTTGATACAGAAATAATCGTAGACTTTATACAGAAATAATCGTAGACTTGATACAGAAATAATCGTAGACTTGATACAGAAATAATCGTAGACTTGATACAGAAATAATTGTAGACTTTATACAGAAATAATTGTAGACTTGATACAGAAATAATTGTAGACTTTATACAGAAATAATCGTAGACTTGATACATAAATAATCGTAGACTTGATACAGAAATAATCGTAGACTTTATACAGAAATAATTGTAGACTTGATACAGAAATAATTGTAGACTTGATACAGAAATAATCGTAGACTTGATACAGAAATAATCGTAGACTTGATACAGAAATAATCGTAGACTTGATACAGAAATAATCGTAGACTTGATACAGAAATAATCGTAGACTTGATACAGAAATAATCGTAGACTTGATACAGAAATAATCGTAGACTTGATACAGAAATAATTGTAGACTTTATACAGAAATAATTGTAGACTTGATCCAGAAGAAATAATTGTAGACTTTATACAGAAATAATTGTAGAGTTGATACAGAAATAATTGTAGACTTGATACAGAAATAATTGTAGACTTGATACAGAAATAATTGTAGACTTTATACAGAAAAAATTGTAGACTTGATACAGAAATAATTGTAGACTTTATACAGAAATAATCGTAGACTTGATACAGAAATAATTGTAGAGTTGATACAGAAATAATCGTAGACTTGATACAGAAATAATCGTAGATTTGATACAGAAATAATCGTAGACTTGATACAGAAATAATCGTAGACTTGATACAGAAATAATTGTAGACTTTATACAGAAATAATCATAGACTTGATACAGAAATAATCGTAGACTTGATACAGAAATAGTCGTAGACTTGATACAGAAATAATCGTAGACTTGATACAGAAATAATCGTAGACTTTATACAGAAATAATTGTAGACTTTATACAGAAATTATTGTAGAGTTGATACAGAAATAATTGTAGAGTTGATACAGAAATAATTGTAGACTTGATACAGAAATAATTGTAGACTTGATACAGAAATAACAAGTGCCATTGTTTTACTAGTATATGGGCCTATCTCCATTATTACAGAACAAATTGTAGAAGATTGTGCTATGAATTAATATTTTTTATTAGATATATTGAATTTTAATAATTACAGGGTTTAAAAATCAATAATCCTTGAGAAAAGACTTGTATATAGTTGTGCATGGCTTTCACTGGTATAATAAATCAGCTTGCTCAATCATTCACTTCTTTAGAGAGATTCTGAGTTAATTGAGCAAACTTTGAAATGTAATGCTAATGAGAGAATATCATAATATACAATTTTTATGCTCCCCCAAGGGTGAGCATATAGTTGCCGCTTTGTCCGTCTGTCCGTCCCGTCTGTTCGTCCGTCCATCCGTCTTGCTTTATTAATTTTTGAGTTATTGCCTTATTAAATTTCTCATACTTATTTTATTGTCCGGGGCATATCTCACAAAGTATAAGGGATATTAACATCAAACTTTATTGGTAGATAGATCTCTATGTGAAGAAGTGCAGCATGCAAGAACCGTTACTCTTTTTTGCATAATTTAGGAGTTATTGCCCTTTGTTATTTTTCATACTTTAAAAAAATACATATTAAACAGTTGCCCTTTTGAAATTGGCATTTATTGGGGGAGCATCCATCGGTTCTACCGATTTCTTGATATTGAATAATGGCATCTTTTGGTATCACTCGTCAATTAAACAAAGCTTTTGAAGTACTTTTGTTAAAATAAATAGTACTCTGTTAGAAAGAAATATAGTATCTTTAATAAATTGCCTTGTGTTTGCAGGAAGTAGTGATAACCACATTGAAAAGTCTGGGTTTTGTTACACTGATGTGTGGAGATGGCACAAACGATGTTGGTGCCCTCAAACATGCTCATGTTGGTAAGTAACAAAGTACAAAAGAGAAATGCAGGTCACTTGTAACCTGTGCCTTGCAGACTGTGAGCTTTTCTGCCTTCGCAACTGAAACCAGTTTGCACATCCATGAAACTCAGCATGGTTTCTCTGGAAGACAACTTACAACAGAATTTATTGTAAAACCCTTATTCTTTTGATGAGTTTTTACTTTAAGTCTGGTATGTCTGATAATTTAAAAAGATTTTTTATGGTAATCCAGATTTTGTCATATGGATAACAAAGAACAGTTTTCTTAATAATTAAGTACACTTACAGTCCATGGTGTGTTCATATATTTTTTACACAGTACAGGTTGTTGATAAAGAAGCATTAAAAGTTGCTAAAAAGGTTAAGATGTTTAATATGAAATTAAAAAAAACCCCAGACAATTCAGAAACCTAGTTGTTGAAAATTGTTCGTCTGTAAATGTGTGCATATGTAAAGAAAAAAGTGTTTTTAACCATATGATTTGTGGCCAAGTCTCATGTACTAAACATAACAATTACAGGGGTGGCACTGTTAACAAATGCACCTGAAAGAATGCCAGAGAAAAAGCAAAAGAGAGAGGAGGTAATTGAAATATATTAGACATCAAACAATAGCAGTATGGTAAATTACCGTAATGATGAAATAGGTTTTTGTTCCCTCAATTGGGTCAGTTTTCTGATATCATTTCCCAAAGTCTGACATTCTGTAATATTACATCATAATGTGGTAATACTTAACCGTCTGTGAGCAGTACCAGTATAATCATTATTATCCAGTTGTCTAAAGCAAAATCAGTTATATGCTACTGTTTCAAAGGATTTTTGTGCTTTGTTTCACTATTAATATTTTCCTAATTAAACTCATGGTCTATATACACCATATTTATTTTAATTATTGCTGTTATTTTTGGAGGAAAAGTCTTATTTTGAACTGTACACAGTAGCTTGAAGACATTCTTTACAAGAAATGATAAAGTAAGTGGCCCTTTAGCACATGGGTTAACTCAGATATCTCCAACAAAAAATTTGTTCACAGAAAAATTGCCAGTTCTGTATTTTAATGATGTATTTGACACTAAACTTACAGAATAAATTAATTTTAGGAAAATGAACCAGGTCCCTCACACTCCAATCACATGGCAGATAAGATGGCATCTAGAGGTGGAGGAAAAGCTGTAGGGCGGGCTGCCAAACAAAGGGCCATAGCTAGGGGAGATAACATGGCTCCATCTCAGGTAAGAGAGAAACTGTTGTCTCCACACAATTGTCCCCCTTGGTAGGTTCATATTGTTCTGTTTATTTGGTTTTGTTTAAACCCAAGTTGATAGAACTCCTGGCTGAAAACTTCATTACTTTACCATAGATTAAGCAGTAAAAAAGTTGTTGTGTCCATAAATTGTTAAGTTATTTACATCCATCTTGACCAAATGAGTTCTAAATTGTGAGTTTATTGAACATTTTCAAATTTATGTGGGTGCCATGCTCAGGAGTACTTAGTATTTTACAATATAAAAATTGATGGATTACATTCATAGTTGTGTGATATTTGTTATATTACATTATATGTACATTTCAGAAAAAGTTACAGAACATGTTGAAGGAGCTGGAAGAGGAGGAGAAGGCGGCAATAGTAAGGCTGGGAGATGCCAGTATAGCTTCACCGTTCACCTCCAAACTCTCTACCATACTCTGTAGTAAGTCTGATTGGGTGTTGTTATAAAATGTACATGTGTTTTACTTGCGCATGGTTTAGTAGTTTAGACTAAAATGGCTGAATGTTGCCAAATAGCTGTTGAGCATTAAGGGGCAAAGTCTGATTGATATATGTAATATTTTCCATGCAAAATAAATTGCTCTATAAAAGCCTTTAAATGTTGTTCTCTAGCTATTAATGTATGGTTCATCATTATTCATGGAAGGTAGTGCTTTAGCTGTGGATTACATTGTAGTTTTAATTATGGATTGCAAAATATAGGATATAGCTTGCTAAGCATTGGCCATTGATTGCAGGGTATTAATAGTGCATTGCAAATTGTAAAATATGGCTAGCTAAGCATTGGGTATTAGTATTTGATCATGTTTTGTAAGCTAGGCATTAGATATGCATTGAAAAGTATCAAAAATTGATTGCAAAATATGATATGGCTTGCTAAACATAAATGGACTGCAAAGTATTACCTTACCTTTACCAAAGTTTCATATCCATCAAACTTACAACAAACTGTAAAAATGGAATATGTTTCCTCTCAGTTTTACTGTGTTTTATATTGATTTTTGAACATTTAATCCATTCTGTTTTTCAGTATGTCATATTATAAAGCAAGGAAGGTGTACATTAGTGACCACCTTACAGATGTTTAAAATTCTAGCTCTTAATGCGCTTATCCTTGCATACAGTCAGAGTGTGTTGTTTCTAGCGGGTGTAAAGTTCAGTGACACACAGGCCACCATGCAGGGCCTCCTTCTTGCAGGCTGCTTCCTCTTCATATCAAGGTCAAAGGTGAGATACATAAGTCATCACCTTCATTCATTGTGTAATGGGAATGAATACTCTTAATATTTAGGTCCAGTATACCATATATTTGTTTGTTTTTTTTTAACTCATAAAAAATATTTGGTAAGTAATAAATAAGTATTTATTATAATTATGGCATGTTCATGAATTTGCAAATGAAGTAAACCTTCACCTCAATAGTTTTCAAGTTGGGTACTTGTAAGAGGTATTTGTAAAGTCATATGACATAGATATTAATAAGAATAATTTCATGTAAGAGATTTGTGCTGAATTAATTTGGTATATATTCAAAGAGATATTGCAACATTTGGTGGCCATTTTCTTAACTGCTGGCGAAAGCTAGACCTATAACAAGTATTTTACAGTCCTAATGTAACATCTAAAATCCAGAACCTAGCAAATGATTTTTCTCTTAGTTTCTGTCATACCTGTAGTTTTCTATTGTTACAGCATTTATTTATAGACTGTTTATGGAGGTTATAATTTACTGGGCATGAACTATCTTTTTTCAGCCTTTGAAGTATTTATCAAAGCAACGACCTCTACCAAATATATTCAACATGTACACTATACTGACAGTGTTGTTACAGTTCTCTATACATTTTGTATCTCTAGTGTATCTAGTCCAAGAGGCTCAAATATTGGATCCCAGGTAAGTTCTTACCCTAAAGTTTGATGTATTTTTTTATTTTTATCATTCTTGATGTTTGTTAATCAGTTCTTTTGCTTGAAGACTGGACTGCAAGTAATAACCAGAGACATTCAACACAGGTGGGATTTGAACTAGCAATCTGGTATGTTTCATTCTATTCCTTGACTACAGTCTATCACCAGACGTCGGTGTTATGAGCTATGTATAATCTAGATTACAATATAATGAGCATTCATATAGAAGTATATTCAAAATCTGAATGAGTTACATGCTGTTTATTCATTTTTATCACATTTCAATTTTCATCAGTATTTCAGAATTCTATTTTATACATGGATGATAATAATTATATTACACGATATTTTTTTTTATAGCTTTATTATATGGGAACATTCCACCTTAGTACTTCTGTTTAAACAAACTACATATATAAGGAAGTAAAGTTAACATACACAACATTTAAAGGTACATACCCTTAGTAGGCCACGATAACATACACAACATTTAAAGGTACATACCCTTAGTAGGCCATGATATATTGTTTATGTATTTTATTGGCTAATTCACCGTAAAATAAAAAATTATTGATCATGTAAAGAAGAAGACATATTAAGACCAATTCCTTGAGGCACATTAAAAGTGAGATAATGTTCATTTATAATAAATGGATATCCAGCCGAAAATTGTCAAGTATTATATTCTTGTGTGATTATTTTATTTTTTTTGCAGACCAGAAAAGATTGATCTGGAGGCAAAGTTTGCACCAAACATTTTAAACACAACTGTTTATATCATATCCATGTCACTTCAGTTGTCTACCTTTGCTGTAAATTATAAGGTAGGTTGTCACCCTTACTCCTGATTGCAGCACTTTGAGGCGTGAATGCTACCTGCTTCTTTATTCTACTTTTCTCATTTTTGCCTTTGTACAAGTGGAGTTTCTGAAATGCTTTCATATCCATAAAGATAGATCATGGTCTAGATATTTAAAAAGGGAAGTTTCAACATAATGTGTCAGAAAAATTTAACAACTTTAGTCACTGTATATTAAAACCTTTGTTTTTCCTGTTTCCTCTAAAGACATTTAATTTTTTTCACAGGGTGAATTGTTTATGGAAAGTTCAAAGACATTGCATTTTTTTTTTCACAGGGTGAACCATTCATGGAAAGTTTACGCAACAACAAACCAATGTTATACAGTTTAAGCATCTCGGGTAGTGCTATTATAGCATTGGCCAGTGGACTCCTTCCAGAGGCTACAGAGTATTTCGAGCTCGTGCAATTACCTGATGAAGTTAGTACAGTTGAAATGTGTTCAAACAAATAGCTTTAGAATGAATTACAAGATACTGTAGTTCTGTCAATATTTTACAAGTACATTTCATTTTGCTGATCTTATGTTTAGTTAGTTTGCAAAGAGTAAAGTTTTGAAACTTTTTAACTGTAAATCAAAGCAAATGATGATGTTGTTTTTTTCGACAAATAATGCGATTTTTTGTGTGAAATATATTCCTCCTTTCTGTTAGGTTAAAACAACATACCAAATTTTAGTGATTAACTTTCATTATTTCTTCATCATTTCTTTCTTTTATAACTAATTGAATCCTTATCATGTCTATTTGATGTCAGCTTTGCACTTCCTCATTTGTTATAAGTCATGTAACTAAGTAAAATGAACATTTATATGCTAGTGTTTGACATGATACTTCCGTATTTTCAGTTCCGTAACACAGTGCTTGGTGTTGTCGTGGCAGATATGATTGGAGCATTTGTTACTGACAGATTGTTACAGCTTATATTTGGACATGGTAAAGTAAGGAAACGATGATAATTACACAAAATAGGAAAGTAGAAAGTATTTATAATACATCTTTTGCCATATAAATGTTTGACAGTTTACTGCCAGGCTGGAATAAGATATATTAGATAGCTGCAAAACTCTTCGGATTGCAAGGATAACTATTCCTAACAAGATTATTTGCAAGGACAGACAAGAGGAAAAAAAAAGTTGGAAATCTGTAACTGTTTATTTGCAAGTATCCAAAACCAGTTCTGATTTTCAGAGTGTTTTTATATAACATTTTGTAAGGGCAGTTCTTAGCTGACTGGAGAAATAGGACAATATCTGCTTACTGTTTAATAGTGGTTATCATTGTTGGTAACTTTCCTATATGATCTTGTCTTCTTTAAACAGATTATTGGGAAACAAAAATGTACAACAAGCCATTTAATGTTGTTTTTCTATAATTTTGAATTGTTGCCAATATTTCTGTCTTCTTTAAATATAAATTAAAAAAATGTCCTACCTTGTTTTAGGGTAAGTTTTTGGTGGTGTGAAGTTTCTAAAACCAGTAAAGTGTTGTCATCAACAAATCAATAAGCAATGCACCTATTTAAATTTACGTTTGTATACCCCTTTCTGTGTTACTGTGCTTGTTATTGATTCGGGTGGGGTCTTGATGCAACACTGGACCAAGTCTTTATGAATAATAAAGTTGGTCAAGTCTTGTGCCAAGCCCTTGTCCTGTTCCTTTATTCAAGTTTCCAGGCAATTTTTTAAAAATAAATGCGCAATTTGGTAAAGTGTTAAGTGAGGATGAGTTTCCTTTTCTTAAAAACTGTATGAAGCACATGTATTATAACTATTTCTAGTTAATCAAAACCATTGACCCTAAAAATCCACAGACAGACTTTGGCATTTTTATCTTGTGTGTATGAGAACCATTATCTTGATATACATTGTAAGCTTTATGAAATTGTTGTTGTTATATCAAAAGTTTTCTTTCCTTTTTTATTATTTTTTTGGGGGTCAGATCTGTATTTACAGTGACCACAACTAGGATTGAGTGATATTTCACAGCTTTTATTTTTTGTATTTATGTTGTTTTTTTTTTGATGGTATTTTGTATTTCTTCTAAAGATTTATGGAAAGAGCAAGCATTTATTTTCAGATTCTTTGCAGAGTTACTTCCCCTAGTTACGGATGTTTTAAAAAGACAAGAAATTTATATTATTATAATTTATTTTCAACCATTATCATGTGACATTCAAGATGGCAGTGGTAACTGTGCTGTAAGGAAAACCACTAAATGTTGTTTGGTTCACTCTATGTTGTATTACAATAGTTTTCATGAGTTATTATACAATGTCTCAGCTGTCCTTGAAAGTTTTTTTTTTATAAAATTTCATTGAGACTTTAAATGAAATTGAGAAAACCTGGTCTTACATGTAAAGATCATATTTACATGTGTTTGTATTTAGGTGTAGCTGTCATTTGTGTACTGAGATTTGGATTAATGTCCAGTTACAAACTGTGTCCAACTTGGTACTCTGCCATAAGGTCAAGGTCATGATAGGATGTCCAAAGGTCAGGGGTAACAGTAGGGTTCTACGCTTTAGAATCAGTTGCTTGCAACACTGGACTGAAGTGGTATCTTTGTCCATCACTAACATATGATGGTGAAGTTTGAAATTTTAGATAATTGAGATATATTTGTTAGGGTATACAAAGGTTTATCTTAATGTGTAAAACAGTCAAGGTAGAAATTATAGGGAGAGCAGCATTATTTTTTACTTTGCCCTAAACTGGGCTTTTTTTTAATTAAGTTGTTGTGTTAACACTCAGAAATAGAATATTTCATGACAGAGCAGTGAATTTTGGAAGTTGAATATAATGTAGATATTTTTGTTCATCATTCATAACTATAGCAGTGAAGTTTCTTCATTTGACTGACCTCAGAAATAAATGCAAAGCAAGATTCACTGGTGTCTTAAATTTATTTGACATTTATTCCTAGCTACAATAAACAATTTTAATAATCAGATCTCGAAATTGAACTCAGCTGATCCATTAACACTTTTTTTTATAGATACATGGTTCTTAAATGATTTTTGTCTTGGTATGTGTAAAAGACTCTGCCCAATAGTATTTAAAGGCTAGTCATAGACCAATAGAATTTGTTAAAGCAGAATTTTGATAACCACTTTTATAGTACTTTTGTTATCTTTCATTCCACATTTTAGGATTAAAAAGTTGATTTTTCATTAGGCATAATCTGTACATGTACTTAGTTATACATTATGTCTAATTTCTATGAAATAAAATATAATAAATATTTATTACTTAGTCATACATTACGAAAATGACATTGTTAGAAATGTCTATAATTTACATGTACCATCAGAAATAAATTTGCATGAAGACTTAATTTTTCTGTTATATGTTATTTTGTGTAATAGTGGCTTTAAAACTGGGGCTCTTTAAGGATTAAGGAAAAAATGACTTTTACATGTTTAACAATACGATTGACCAAATTAATTACTGAGTACCTGCCTGTGACAGTTTGTACTGTTAAAGGAGGTTTAACTGACTTGAAACTCATGGAGCAATTTCAGTTTCCGAGTTATTTAATAGATACTGTATAAAATAGCCAAAAAGAAATGCAAGTCCAAAGAGTTCTGCCAAAAAAATGTCTTTTTAACTTGTTCAGTACTTGATTATACTGAGGTAAAGACTATTTATTCTATTGTTTTTAACTGAGGGCTCAGTAATATGTCCATATTTTGTATGAACATTAATACAGATTAATGGTTCAATAACTGAGGACACCTCTTCAAAACAATCTTATCCTACAAACTGAACGTCATACGTGTCAGCCCCTGTCTGTACAGATGTTACCCTTTATGTTTGGAGATAGGTTGCTTGTATACTTTTATCGAAGTTGATTAGGGGTGTTGAGAGGTCTTTAAGTATGAACTTCTGTTCTTAACAAAGGCTGATTCAACATCAATGCATATTTTCACTTTTATGTTTGTCCACATGTCCTCTCTTATTAAAAATACAGTCTTGATTTGTCTGAAACATGTTGGAAACTTCTAAGATAACCTATTTGTAAAGGGAACTGATATTTACTAGTATTAATAAATATATTTCATAGGGTATTAAATCTCGTTTAGATATTTAGGGACAAATATTTTCTGATACATCTACCAATCTTCTTTTTGGTACTCAGAAATAATCTGCAAAAAACACAAGTGTTTCAGACTCAAAATAAGTTTATTACAACAAAATGTTAAAAGAAAAAATAGCCCATTATCTTCAGAAAATAAAACAGTTTCCACTGAATAACAGAATAATGCCTTAAACTGAATAACGGAATAATGCCATACACTGATTATCGGAATAATGCTATACACTGAACAGAAGAAAAATGCTATACACTGAATGACAGACTAATAATTTACACTGAATAACAGAATAATGCTACATAATGAGTAACAAAATAATGCAATACACTGAATGGCAGAATAATGCTCCACACTGATTAGACTTATAATTTACACTGAATAACAGAATAATGCAATATACTGAATAACAGAATAATGTAATACACTGATTGACAGACTAATAATTTACACTGAATAACAGAATAATGCTATACATTGAACAGAAGAAAAATGCAATACACTGAATGGCAGAATAATGTTATACACTGAATAGAAGAATAATGCTTTACATTGACAGAATAATGATATACACTGAAAAACAGAATAGTGATATGCACTGAATAACAGAATGAAGTCTACACAGAACAGCAGAATAATTCAATACACTGAATAACACAATAATGCTATGAACTGAATAATAGATATCAATGAGACATTCAACGATGGTAAGCAGATTAATTCTGCCACTAATGGCCTTCCACAGAAAACATTCTACTTAAAAGCATATTATACATCAAATTTAAGTTTAATAACACCTTATCAAAGTTCAAAGTTTATTCGGCAAAATCGGCATTCTATATGCCTTTGGCCATTAACAAAAATAAATAGAACATGACATGCATCAAATGTTATTTACAAATGTTCTACCACAATAAATAGATAAGAAGGAAAACAAAACAAAACAAAACAAACAAACAACAAGTTATCATTTTACATTATCAGATACTACTAGGTACTTATTCTAAATATTGTTTTCTAAGTTGCGTAGCTTCTTTAATATATTTTGCGATGTTAACTAGCATTTTTTTGTTTTGAGCAGACATTAACTTGTAAAATTTTTGTAATGTAGGCCACTGGATGTTTCCTAGATATTTTTTCCTTAGGTCAGAATATTTAGTACAACACAGAATAAAATGATATTCAGATTCGACCATTTTTTGTTGACAAAGTTTACAAAGTCGACTATTTCTTTGTATATTATGATATCTGCCTGTTTCAATTTCTAAACTGTGTGAGCTTAATCGTAAAGAAGTAAAATGTTTTCTTAGATCGCTTTTATCAATTTTGGTAATATATTCCTCAAAATGAAAATTTGTCTTATATTTACAGTAGCTATCTAGTTTTGGCATGGCATTTATTGTTGTGCTCCATTCTTGAAAAAATTGATCATATAATCTACTTTTAAAAGTTGGAAAATAATTTTGATTCTTGTCAAAGTGTAACCGTACATTGGTAAAACCAAGCCTATCTATTAACGAATTTATTTGATTAGCCCAACATGTACCGTTTATGTTTGAGCACTGATCAAAGTAGATAGAATATACAGCTGAGTCGGGATTCTTCATGATCTTAATCCAAAATTTTATAGCTCTAACTTTGCAAAGAACAGATAGAGGTATTCTCCCTAATTCACCGAATACCGCGTAATTCGGAGTTTGGCTCTTTACACCCAAAATATATTTGCAAAATTTAGCATGTAAGTTGTCAATGTTTTTGATATTGTATACCCCCCAAATCTCTGCTCCATAGAGTAAAATTGGTAATACCATAGAGTCAAAGAGAGACATTTTTGTTTTAACATCCATGTCTACACGATCGAATAAAGACAACAAATTAAAATAGGCTCTTAGTGCCTGTTCATGAAGAGTTTTAATAGCAACTTTGAATGTTCCTGTACGAGTTAATTTCATACCTAAATATACAAAAGAATCTACTATTTCAATTATTTCACCATTTATAAAAAAATTAACGTTGTGATTACACTTTCTTTTCTCAAATATACATACTTTGGTCTTATTAATATTTATTTCTAGTCCCCATTTCGTAGAATAATGCCATAAGCTATCAATCTGAGCTTGTAGGCTATTTGGATTTGTTGTAAATAAAACAATATCATCGGCGAATAAAATAAGGTATTTTGAAAGCAAATCTAGGTCCTTCTCTGTTAAAGCATTAAAATCAAGGTTATTAACTATGTCATTAACAAATAGGATAAACAAAATTGGTGATAACGGTTCACCTTGCTTAAGACCAATAGCAACCTGAAAAAACTCTGATGTTTCCATACTGTTAGAAATTCGGACACATGACTGAACATTTTCGTAAATAGATTAAATCATTCTGATCATTTTACAACTTACACCTGACATAATAAGTTTCTCCCACAATGCTTCTCTGTTTACAGTATCGAAAGCTCGTTTGTAGTCAACAAATATACACCAAAGTCTTGAATTGTTAGCTAAAACCTTTTGTATGATAGCATGGAGTAAGAATATTGCGTCTGAAGTAGAATGACCATCTCGAAAACCAAACTGAGAATCACTGAACACATGCTCACTTTCACACCATTTGTTTATTCTGTTTCTTAAAATTAAATTTTTCAATTTCAATTTATTTGGCAAAAGTCGGCATAGAATGCCTTTGGCCATTAACATAAAACATAGAATATGGCAAAGACAATTAAACACATAAACACATACAGAATACGACAATAAGAAAATACATTAATCAGAAACAGTTATATTATCAAGAGCATTTTCTCTGGCTACCATGGCTTTCGTTAAGAATAAAGCAATGTTGATTAGTTTTTTCTTGCTTCTAGTTGACATAAGAGAACAGAATTTATAGACAGTAGGAAAAGATAATCTCCCTAAATACTGAATTCTTAAATCATGATATTTTGGGCAACACATAAGCATATGGTATTCAGACTCGATACAGTGAGAATTGCACAATTTGCATAATCTTTCAGCCCTTATTACACCTGTATATCTTCCACGTTCAATTTCTAGAGAATGTGAAGAAAGTCTAAAACAAGTAAGTTGATTGCGTAATCTACAATTGCTTATCTTATCTAAATATTCTTCAAAACAGAAAGATTTTTTTGAAATTACAATGATACTGTAGTTTTGTTGTATCCCTTATAGAAGCGTTCCATTCCTGGATGAATTGATCTCTAAGTCTAACCTTAAACAAGGAGGCATAATTAAAGTCAGCTTCGATGTTATCTATTAAATTAGAAAACCCTAAACTATTAATAAGATTTTTTATTTTACAAACCCACATATTATCTTTCCCGATACGGTTATTTTCGTTATAGATATTGTACATGATTGAATTATTGTTTTTCATAATCTTACACCAAAAATTTAAACTTCTTTCTTTACATAAAATTGATAAAGGAATCCTTCCAAGCTCACCATATACAGCATTGTTTGGAGTCTGTGATTTTACACCTAACAAAAATTTACAAAATTTCAGGTGTAGTTTATCAACTTCCTTATAGTCATACACACCCCATACTTCCGATCCATACAGTAAAATAGGCACTACCATTCTATCAAAAAGCATTAATTTAGATTTGATGTCAAGTTGAACTCTTTGAAAAAGTGATAAAAGATTGTTGTATGCTCTCAGAGCTTGAGTTTGAAGTGCTTTAACAGCTTGTAACATACTACCTGTGTATGTAAAATTTACACCGAGATACGTAAATGAATTGACGATTTCAATTTTTTCATCATGAATAAAAAATTCATAACCATGATTACTTTTTCTTTTTTCAAAGACACATATTTTTGTTTTAGAAACATTAATTTTCAAACCCCATTTTAGTGAATATCTATTTGTGACTGTAGAGAAATAGGATCAGTGGTAAATAAAACAATGTCATCTGCGAATAATATCAAGTATCTTGACAATAACTCTATGTCTTTTTCGTTTAAAGAATTAAAGTCAATGTTATTGCTTATGTCATTAATAAAAAGTATAAAAAGAAGAGGTGATAGTGGTTCACCTTGTTTAAGCCCCAAGGTCACATCAAAAAAGTCAGATATATTCATATCGTTAGATATTTTCACACTTGCTTTAACATTCTGGTAAATAGACTTTATCATGTTAAGCATTTTACAACTAATACCAATTTCTACTAATTTTGACCATAATGCATTCCTAATTACGCTGTCAAAAGCCCTCTGGTAGTCAATAAAGACACACCAAAGTTTTGAATTTTGCGAAAGTACCTTTTGAATGATATTGTGTAATAGAAATACTGCATCGTTCGTGCTAAGCTTATCACGGAAACCAAACTGACAATCATTAAAGACGTTTTCATTTTCACACCAAGAGTTGAGTCTGTTTCTAAGGGTTAATGAGAAAATTTTAGCAACAACATTTATAAGAGTAATACCTCTGTAGTTTTGAGGATTTGATGCATCCCCTTTCTTGTGGATAGGAACAATCAGTCCTCTGCACCAAGAAGAGGGGTATATACCACTCTCAAAAATTTTATTAAAAATTTTGCAAAGGTAAGGACTTATAAAATTATTTGAATCAATGAAAAAATCTGCCACATTTCCCTCAAGATCACAACTTTTATGCCTTTTTAAAGACGAAATAATTTTACTAATTTCTTCGCATGAAAATTCTTTGTCAAGTGAATCAATATTTATATCATGACTTTCTTCCTGTATAAATCCATTTGTGTCAATGTCAAACAATTGCGTATTTGAAATACTATTAAAATGATCATAAAAATCCTGAGAGTTAACATCATCATAACAATTTTTCTTAGCCTTATTGAAGTTCTTTATGTATTTCCAAAATTTTCTAGGTTCTCTTTTACTAATTTCAAACAGTTTACATTTTTCATTTGCATAGTACTTTTTGTTTTGCACGCCTTTTAATTTGTGAAAATTCCCTGCGCATATTAAGAAATATTGTTTTATTAACTTCAGATGGGTTAGAAGAATAGGTACGCCTACTATTTAAAAATCTAGATTTTGCGTTCCTACAAACATTATCAAACCAAGGTGACTGTTTCTTGTTAACATTACGACCAGTTTCGTGATAAAAATACTTTCCCATGACATTTAAATGATATTTCGTAAATAAGTGTAGAGAAAGCACACATGCATTCATCTATGTCAATTGATTCAGATAATAAACTTTGCGTTATTTCATCAAAATCCTGAGTCTTACTTACTAACAAATCATGAAATTCGTCCTTCTTACCAGATTCCCAAATTATTTTTTCCGATTTATTTCTATAATCGCGATGCAAATCAAAATTTGATAATTTAAAGTTAAAAGTTATGGGACAGTGATCGGAAAATTCCGTTATATCGCATACATTAAAATCTGATATGAGAGAAAAATTATTATAACTAGTGATTAAGTAATCAATCGTGCTAGATTTCGACCTTCTATTATGAAGAGCATGAAAAGTGTATTTTCCGTTTTCTAAACGACCATTGACAATATTCAAATCATTTTCTTTACACAAAGACAACAATTTGTTTCCAAAACTATTTACTGTTTTATCATAGTTTTTTCGTGTAATAACATTGATCTCATGATCAATGACGGACGGCATGTTTACATAACGGTCTAAACTGATATTCGGAATAAAGTCAGGTAAAATACCTGTTCTACTATTTAGGTCACCTCAAAGAAAAATTTCGCCCATGTCTTTATATTTAATTATATCTGAATTTAATTGATTAAAAAAGTCATAATCAAAAAGGTTAGAATTAACACTTTTGTACACATTTGAATCTTCCGGGGGAATGTAACATGTGCAAATGTATAAATCATTATCAGCATTAATACACTGTTTCAGTAATTTGAACCAAATTATACCGTTATAATTTATATCAACAACTTCAATCATGTTTTTATACTGTTCTTTGTAATAAATGATAATCCCGCCGCTATCACGCTTTGCTTTACGGTTAGTTTTTGGTCTCGGACAACTGTAATGACAGTAGCCGTCTATATTTACATTTGATATCTTTGCATTCCAAGTTTCTGTAAAGAGTAAAATATCATAATCACAAATGAAACTTAAAAAATCGTCTTCATTTAACTTTCTGTTAATGCCTTGAACATTCCATAAGAGGAATTCAACTTAAAATTAAAGAGAAAATTTTTGCTAGTATATTAACAAGAGTAATACCTCTGTAATTTGAGCAATCATTTACATCTCCCTTTTTATAGATTGGTACAATGACCCCTTTAGTCCACGCCTCCGGGTACACGCCGCTATCAAATATATAATTAAACATGGTACATAAATATGGGGATATAAAATCTTTTGCATCAATAAAAAAATCTGCCACATTATTTTCATAGTCACTACTTTTGTTTCTTTTTAAGGAGGATATTGTTTTATGGATTTCTTCAATACTGATGGAACAGTCCAGCTGATCAATATTAACTGCATTGTCACGTAAACCTTGAAAATCTGAAAAAGTTGTTGAGTTACTGTCAGTATTGTTCGAAATATTCGAAAAATAATTCGCAAAATCATCAATTTTCAAATCTGACGACATATTTTTAGACTTTCTAAACTTATTAATGTATTTCCAGAATTCTCTAGGCGAGTGCTTACTTAATTTTGATAATTTATGTTTTTCTTTAAAGAAAAAGGCATTCTTAGCTTTCTTCTTGGCTTTAGCAAAGCTAGCTCTAGATTGCAAGAAAATAATCCGATTTTCATCCGAGTTATTTAACGTCATTTTACGTTTCGCATCAAAAAATGCATTTTTGGCAGCTCAACATTCGTTATTGAACCATGAAGTTTTTATTTTATGTTTAAGTTTACTATTATTTGTAACTGTTCGCCCAAAACATTTAGACGACACTTCATGTACAATTTTTGAAAAATTATTTACACATTCATTAATGTCATTTTCGCCAGACCCAAGCTTAAACATTAAATCATCAAAAAAGATAGTTTTACAATTTAGTTCTTTTAAAAAATCGTCCTTATACGATGTATTCCAAACAATTTTGTTTGAGTGATTTGGCTGGGAAGGAGTGTTATTGTCAACATAAGACATAAAAAAACTAACGGGACAATGTTCAGATTGTTATTCATTTGTCAGAACCAAAGACATTGACGCCTCAGGTGTCAGTCTATATTGTTTGTGTGGCTGGCTAATGGTAAATATACAAAAGGTAATAGGGCAACTTTTATTCAGACCATTTTAAAAGTCAGTTGATTTAATCACATTATTTAAAATGAAAGGTAGAACAAAATTCATGCATGTAAGCTCACAAAATACTTACAAGAAAGCAAACAGCTTTAAGGACAATTTGATAAAAATGAAAAAAAAAGAAAAAATACAGAGGCCATCGATAAAGCAAATAAATGATTAAATATTTTTTACAAAAACGCTCAACAATCTAAAGAAAAATGTATTTCACGACAACTTCTGTTCACTGAAAAAATACTTTCACGATAGAAAAATATTCTAAGTGAAAATATTTTGTTCAATGAAAGTTTTTTTCACAATAACAACCGTTCAGTGAAAAAAAAACTTAGTTATTGGCCCTCCCTGTATTTGTATCATTCTTGAGTTTTATTCTGTAATGAATAATTTTTTATGCACGTTTAAATGTTGTTGATGCCTTTATGAACCAGAATCCGCCTCAGCAAGCAACCGAGATTATACAGATCATCAGACTGGTTGATCTTCCGTGATGATTGAAGCTTGACACTTTTTTGAAAGTAAAGTTGAATCTTCCATAAAATCTGAAATTGTAAGAGTCACAAATTTTATACATTTGAGCTTGTTTAATTACACCTGGTTATAATTAAATTCAAGCTTAGATAAAAAAAAATATTGTAAAATGGAACATGTGATATGAATGAAACGAAAACCTTCAATTCTAATATTTTTGTAAACACTTTGTAAAATGTAACATATCGATGCAAAGTTTTTTTTTAAAAAAGAAAAAAAAAGAAAATCAAGGTTCCTTTGACCACACATATAACTTTTAGAGTTGTTTCTCTTTTAAAGATTACAGACATTACCTTATTGTCTCTTGATGTTACCACAAAAATTTCATCCTCATTGATGTTTCTGGGAACAAGTTCATGTGCATGAAGAACTTCCATAAAACTGACAATTTTATGAATCACCTTGACAATCTCCAGTACTGTCAGACGGCGGCAGGACATTAACTCAGTAAGGGAGATAACTGTGACATCACTTCCTTTACAGTGCGTTGGTATAAACGGCAGGAGCTTTAGCATTGCTTTTCCCATTTCTGTAAATATTTAGTCGGTAAATTTATCTAATTTCTATTTAAATGTCAGACATTAGAAAAGTTGCAATAAAAAAGAAATTAAACAGAAGCTCCTACATATATGGCGGATAAATCATCCACTGAACACAATGTTTTAAAAATCATGTAAGTTTTTAAGTAATAGTTTACCTTTTGAAAAATCTGTTCTGGATTGTTCCTCAGTACTTGGACTGAATTTCTATAGAGAGAAAAACATGTATCCATTTTTAGCTTACAAAACAAAGCTGTTTCATTTTATTAAAAGCTTATACCATCTAATTTCCCTAAGAGTGAATCTGCCTTTGGGATGCAAAAATGAGCATTATTATCGTAAGTTACAAGATAAAATACAAGAAAAGGTACAAACAGAAACTAATAAATCTTGGATTGAGATTGCAATATATGCAATTAAATAAATTGCTGTGGCAAAATGTCACGACGAGTTCAGCTGATTTTTGTATTCCGAAGTCTTATACTTGAAAAAGAAATCATTAGAATGTTGGGAAAAAATTCAGTACAAGCATGGTTACAAATTAAAATTAACTTCGTCACATGTCAATGTACCACAAATATACGGATCGTACAAGAAAAAAGACAAAGCATTAGCAAAGTATAACTTACTGCTCAGCTTTTAAGACTGCAAGTTCACAGGACAACACAGCGTGTTCACATTGCATAAATCTTTTGCAATGCATGTGTTTAAAGTTTTAGAAAGTTGTTCCTGACTTTGAATTGTATTACACACCTGTTTGCTATAAATCGCCGTTAGTGTGTACATGAATGGATTCAGCGCTGAATTAATTGGTAACACGATGACTGCGGTCCAAGCATACACCTCCCCAGGAATTACTCTTCCAGTCAGAGCTAAAACACCTGGAATGATAATAGGAGACTGTAATATTGTTCTTACAAGCTATTAACTATGTAAAATGGAATTTCAAAACCAACATAAAGACACGTTTGTAGGTGTAACCGGGTACTGGTATTTTGATGATAAATTGATAGATAACACCGTTCGGCTTGGTTAGTCAGTAGTTTATACCAAATTTATTTTAGTTCGATTGTGTAGGAAGCTTTTAGCTTATAGACACACTCTCGAATCCGTTCCTGGAACTAACCAGTAAAGTTTCTTGCTCAAGGAAACAACGGCTTGACCCTGACTGGGTTTGAACCCGTGCGGCTAGCAATCCTTTGACTACTATTCCGACGCGTTAATTACTCGGCCACGACGTCACACAATGGTTACTCAGTAGATAGTGTCCGCCCTATAAGTCGGAGGCCCAGGGTTCCTATCCTGGTCGAGGTACGATTTTCACCACCTGTTACATAGGTATCAGCTGTTTAGCGTGCTGTGTAAAATAAATGTAAAACCTTACCCATCACACCAATCGGAAACCAACACAGGAAGTCTGTTGACACGACTAGCAAGAGGTTTCGAGCTACCTTCAAATCATTTGTACGTGATACCGTGAGAGACTTTTGGATAGATGATTGCTTCTTCACTTCCACGTAGATAAGAAGCTGTCCCAAAGCAATCAGTATAAAGGTTAACATGTTGAAGCCGATGAATATCAGTATGGAGTACAGCCAGCCTGGAGGACGGTCACGTGTAAGAGGCAAAGCAAGGCATACACCCGATTTGCTGTAAAACTTTCCTTGAAAGTAATCCGTGTGCACTACAGGCACTAATGAAATAAGTAGAACAAAAAACCAGCATACTAGCACGGCAATTAACGCAGACTTCATAGTAAAGCGCAGTTGTCCAAAAGGGTACTTTATGACAAGAATCCTATCTATGGTAATGAAACACATGAAAAGTACACTTGCTTCTGAAGACAGTGTCGACAGTACACCAGCCAGCTTACACCAGTTACTGTTCCTCCAATACTCGTCCATTTCGATATATCTGCAAACATACGGTATATCGATATGTCTACAAAACGGTGCCGAAATTGAACTCATAAAATACTAATTAGAAAGTCTCAGTGACACTTACCATCAACGTACTGCTAACAATTTGAGAAACAATTCAGTTATATGACTAGTAGCCGAAGCTACCAAAGTCTGGCCTTGTCAAGACAGACTGTAAGTGTATTTGTCGGCTACGAACAATGTTCTAAGAATTATTTCCAAGTTATTACTTTTTTATTCACTGTGTACAATAAAAAAAATATTATTAAACAGACAAAATATCGCCATCTTATACTAGATAAGTACATTGTATATACTAATATTATACTTTCGTTATTCACCTGTCTCTAAATAGTTTATCCGCAATTGCTATCATAATCATGTAGACGCCCATGAGCAGGTCAGCCACTGCAAGGTTTGTGACAAATATTCCATAGCCAAGTCTCAGCCGTTTCTTGTCATACATAAGCCGGTAGACAAGTGATATGGCATTTCCTACAAGAGCTAAGACACCTATTGTCCACATAAGCGCTTGTATGGTAGAATTCCTGAGTAGATCTTCACACGATGAAAATTCGTCTTGATATGGTAGACAGTTGTCTTCTGACAGATAGGAAGGTCGATTGCAACAGAATTTATATGCTGGAGTGCGTAAACTTTTGACACCAGTAACGCCGGAAAACATAGCTTTTGAGAAATCTTTTATAGGATTTCCAGTAATGTCAATGGTATTACAGGTCAACGAGTTAAAGGAGTAGTCTTTTATAGCCGAAATCATGTTGTTTGATAGGTCTAGCACATCTAGACTAAGACCTTTGAAGGTATCTGGTGACAATGACCGCAACTGTGTTTGTGATATTGTCAGCGACCTGATCTTAACACTGTTGAAAGCGCCAGGCTCAATCTCTTTCAGTTTATAATTTCCAATAACTTTCAAGAATTGCAAAGATTTTAAGTAGAAAAAAACATCATAGGGTAGGGTTGAAAAAGTGTTAAAACTTATATCAAGGGAAATCAAATTATGTAATCGATAAAATGATGACTTAGATAGAAACTGTATGTTACAGCTTGACATGTTAAGCGAGAGAAGCAATGACAATTGTGACTTTGTCTTTTCACTGATCAAAATGTTGTGACAAAGTTCAGTTGATTGAACGACATTCAAAACTCGTGGTGACACAGTCAGATTTAAGCTGCCATCTTCACTGTATATGTTTGAACAGTCGACAATGAGAGAATCACAAGAGCAACTCGTCGGGCACGTAAAGTCACAGTGGCTCTCGTCGTCACCGTAAGGACATTGTCTCTGCTTGTCACAAACCTGTGTGAGTGGTATGCACACTTTGCTCAAAAGGCATCGATACCCTCCACTGCATGAAACTGTACTCTCTAGAGGAAATAAAAGTGGAATTGTTGTTAAGGGGAAATCAGTCTTCTACACCAATACAGAACCATCGTGAACTATGACAAGATCGAATAATTATTCAGGTAAAGAACATTTATGAACTGTGAACACCGAAATATCCGCGGACATATATATCTATACATCTTAATAAAAGCAAATAAAATAAGATCCCAAAAAGACCTAACATGACATTATTTATTCATTATAAGTTTTTTTCTACGTAAGATATTCGACAATAAGTTTTTGTAAACTGTACAGGTTTTTTTCCCCTGAAATTTTCGCAAAGATGCAAAGTTCTGTTCCTATCGGATTCTTGAATAACTTTGGCACAGATGTAAAACTAGCTTAGCTTATATGGTCTGTAATACAGGAAATTGTCAAAGCTATTAAATAAATTATAATGTTTATCTAATTTGTGTTATTACTTAACAGAAAACTGAAGGGTCTAAAATACTTGTCGGCAAGCATTTTATTACGACCATTTAGTGATTTTGACAGGAACTTACCTTTACATATTTCTGGAAATAATTTCGTTCCAATTGTTCCAATAACATCAATATCTCTCACATATATCTCCTTCCAAAATGGTCCATCAGAAAAACTTGTTTCTTTTTTAAGATGGCTGTCCCAAACTATTCGGTATTTTGAAATACTCTTATTCAAACTGTCAAAATCAAAAGAAGCCATGATTTTCTCTGACGATTCTGTTGGTTGATCAGAAATCCATATGATTCCAGTATTACTAGTTTCGCTCTCGGGACCTAGTAAGTCCAAAATGAAACTGTTCATTTCTACACTTCCTATAGTATAGTACGTCTGCGTTGTCGGCACGTGTTCACTGTTCATTACAATATCAGTACTTTCAACTGTGAACACACTTTCTGTAGATCTTTTCTTTCTCCAAAAAGATGATGAACTTTCAAGTCTTACTCTGAGTACTTTGACAGTTCCTCCTTTTGAGTACATTGCTCCTCCAAGCTGAGTTGAAACTTCAAGCATCTTCCTTGCTCCAAAAGAACTCCCGTCTGAAGAGTCTCGAGTCAAGATGATTAATTTCTTGTTGTTATTTTTACAGGCTGAAATATTAAATATTTACATATTTAGTTTCACCTGTCTCAACCAATCATCGACACAGGAAGTACCACATTTTGTCATAACGCACTTTATTTGATAATTACTTGTATGACTTTATTTATTTATATATTTATTTATTTGATATAGTCTATATATTATCTTTCTCTTCTCATTTTCTTAATTGCCGCATTTGACTAGAAGGCGTAAAACAGTGTTATGTTCATATACCAAATAAACAACTGAATTGAATTGTTATTTGTTCAATTTGCTTAAAATTTTCCAGTACTGGTAGGACAAATGTGCCATGTAGAAAATAAAACTGTTTTACGTAGCTATTACTTGGCTAGAATTCTGTGACACTACTGTAGCGCACGGTTTTCTTGTAGAGTGAAAAATAATTAATATAATTTCCGTAATGAAATATTCATGATACCTTACATGAATTTCAACAGGAGTGTTTAATATATAGAGGCAGATACTTTTCACGAATGTAGTTTCTACCAAATGTTAGTTGTATATTTCTGTTTACCACAAACTTGTTCATCGTAGCCATCTGGACAGTCCACTTTTCCATTGCAAACATACATTGATGGCAAACAATAACTTCCAGGACATTTTACATAGTTGAGGGGACAAGTGAAGTGTTCTACAATAAAGATCAGGAAATGACGTCAATCTATTTTTAGAAACATGTTGCGATTAAGTGATGGCGTCAATACCGATTATAAAAGAGATTATATGTATTTAAAAGAATATAAATCATTAACAGCTTAAATTATATAAAAACTCTTAAAATCATGTGCAAGACATATCAACCATCTTCTTGTATATTGATTATTGTATGTATGTTTCAACCCAATCCCTAACCTTGTTAAGTTTTTTGCATTAATAAAGTTCTTCTTCGTGAAAGAAGTACATTAATATTTATGCATATTTTAACAAGCATTTGTAAGAAAAACGTATTCACTGAAAGAACATACCTGGTTCATACTTTTATTTATAATTTATCTTAAGTGCAAATTTTGTTAACAAGTTACCGCAATTTTGAAGGTGGTTTAAAGATCTACACCCGGTCACGATATTATTATCATCTTTCTCATACAAACATCGTTGTGTTTCATTGACTGATCTAACTCCATCTTGGCAAAATAAGACTGGCTGTGCTAGTCCTTCAGACTGAGGTATGTCTAAAATAACATGATGAAAAGTAGCGAAGAAAAAGTTTAACAAGTATACAAACTATTAATTACAGACAACTAGAATCCAGTGATGATATATTTCTATCACATGAGAAATATTGTTTCTAATGTAAAACAACCATTATATTTTTTTTTACAACACACACATGTTATATAACGGGAAACATAACATTGCACTGAATAATTGATGATTTTTGCTGTCATATTCTAAATTTGTTATCTTATTGTCGTATAATCTACAATGGACGTGACCTATTTTAGTTTGATGTATTTTGAAATTCCACAGAAAATATTTTCTTGGCAGATGGTTTGTACTATCTACGTCAAGGATATAGCTTACTTTTATAGTGAGATAGGTCATGTGATAAAATAATCCGATACTAGTTAACAGTTTATATACATTTTAGTTTTATTCAACTCCTACAGGAAAAAAATGTTCTTATACTCGCCAGAGACTCCCTTAGTAAAACATTTCTTGAAGTCATTGAATAAAAAAACTTGTGTAAAATACTATTTGACATTTGCAATGCATCTGAGCTAGTCAAATATTTTGGCCAATTAAGTGTACAAGTTTATCATTTTGATAACACCTTAAGACATTTACTTTGAACATATTAGATAAGTCATGCTCTGTGACCTTCTAGACACACACATACAGCAAAGTACCCAGCAGTTTTCTTTTTCTCCAGTCTAAACCACTCAGTAAAGTCATAACATTATGAAATCAGGATTGCTGTAGCTACGCTATTTACAGCAGTAAGAAAACATCAGTAAGAAAGCTCCCATAAATACTGGGTGTTTCATAAATTATGTTACACTTTCAGTTTCTTTTTTATTTGTTTTAAAAGTGTAACATATATTCTGAAACACCCTGTATAATACCCTTCTATGCTCAACAAGGACTTTTGTTTCAAGTTAGATGTTTAAAACAGTACGGGTTTTCTGTACCTTAGAAAATTCTGTATTCAATAAAAACAACATTTTCGCATTAATCTGAAAAAATAAAGTAGCAACTGTTTAAAGAGCCATTAGACTTCTCTAGAAATAAACGAATTCCAGTCACATGATACAATCTTGCCTTACATTTCTGACATCTCACTTCTGATATCTTCATTCTGTTTTCAAATGAATTAAACTCCTCAAGCGTCACAACGGTAAATGACGTAAACTTGTTATCTTTTGTGTTCCTGGTGACCTCAAATGTATCGTTTACGTATCTGAAAATGTTAAACACAAAATTATAGAAATGATAAAAGAACATATCGTAAATAATACAGCTGGTATCTTTCATATCAATATACATTTCTCCCTTCAATATGATATAGAGGATATTAAATGTGTGGCCATGTAATACGGAAATTAATGCACGAGTTATTTAAGAACGATTAAACAGAAGTTTTGTAAGTGAAGTGGTGACAGAAACGCACAGGAACTTTCTTTTGTCTGGATTTCCGCGAACGTCAAAGTTTTATTACACAAATGTAATTTCAAACGAAAAATAGCACGGCATTATTACACACCTAAGACTTTGTCTATGATATAAAATCCCCTTAATATCATTCAAATTGTCATATAATTTACTTTGAGCTTCAACAAATACACCATCTTCATTTTTTTCACTTGAAAGAAAAAATTATTTCGATTTGGCATCTGCAAGCCTCAGATGTCAATTACTCTGAATTAAAAATTAGATAAAAAACATTGTAAAGGTTTTTGCAATATGAATGTATCAGTCTGATTGTAAAAACCATTTACACTTATTCTCTAATTCATATTCAAGAGAAAGACCAACATAGTTAAAAATGGATTGCGTTAAATATTAAGCGTAATTGTATAAATATTGTTTGCTGTTCATTTGTCAATGACATGCATCTGTCGAATTTGCTAATAAACTATAACTGATGTTAAACGTTTAAGGCCAAAACCACCACAGCAACACAGTATAAAATACATTTCGGTTAAAGAAAAAATGAAATTTGATGATAAAATAAAACTTATGGTTAAAGTCAATTCATTTTATATGTGGAAAACGAAATCAGTTTGTACAAGAACAGGAAACTGATATTGCCAAGCAAAATAAAATACAACTTCTCTTTGTTGTCTTTTAAACTGGAGCTTCTAAAACTGCTGCCAAATGAACCATAAAACGTAATGAAGTCGCAGTGACTTAATCACAGCTACACAGGAAACATTTGTATCCAATAGAGGACATTTGTAAGGAGAGCCTAGAACCCTAAACTGATACCGAGCTCTTATACCCTTAAGTTGACCTATTTTTTCTCAATAACACTACATGTTGTACTAAAGAAAAAACATAAAATTATTTTGTATTTACGTAATATTTCATTTCGTATTTACAAAAAAAAAATATATTTCGTTTTAGAAGGTATTTTAGATTCTCACAAAAAATATATAAATCGGAATAAAAGCGCATTCTTTAATCCAATCTGTCAATACAATCATTTGTTTTTGTTGTTTATTCGGATTTTGTGATTATGATAAAATATTTGATAAAAATATTGTAAAAATTATGCTTTTTTGTCACGAAATAATTTTTTCATAAAAGCTTATCACATTTCCAAACTAAGTTCAATATTTCAGTATTTCAATACATTTGTATCTTTGACAGTTACCTGTTCAGATAACTTTATAGGTTATATGCGGTTCTTTTAATACAAATTTCACAACTCACAGTTCCGACATGAGAGGACAAAAGCAAAACATTACCTTACCAAGTTCTCTCTGAAAGTTTTTACGTTGTACACATTTTCACACCAAAAAGCATGACACTCACATAGCTATGCTACTCTTTAGATAAAAAAACACTATGTGTAACAAAAGTAGAGCCATTTTTTGTACATGACGGAAATCTAAATACCGTCATCGTTTTTCGAAGATAATATGCAGTCGACTTCTGCTTTTTTAAGGTGAAATGATTTAGAATTACTCACAGGTTTGTATACAAGTGCAATGGAAACTCCAGTTCATATGAAGTTACCGTCTTATTTTCTAAGTTTAAAGCACTAACTCTTTCTCTGTGCGGAATCATTGTAAACTGTGAATAAAAGTATAAGCAAATAAGTCATAATTCAGCTGATAAATATAAAAGAATGATGTATTCTGTCACATGCCCTCTACATATCAACAAAGCCGTTGCGCCACCTTGCACTTCCGGTTTGTCTCAGCACAGCTTAATAAGTAGATTTTACATTTCTGAACTATGAAAGACAACATTCGATGAATTAAATTACAAATTCATATATGATTTAATTACTGATGAGAACTGCATCTTCCTATGATGTGCTATCATCGATTGTCTCTATCTTGCAAATCAAATGTTATAACTTAAATTACTTCATTATGTTTAAATGGTCTTGATTTTGGTTAAAAATCTGTAAGTTTTGTTTTTAAAACTTATTTTACCTTTTGTGTACAGGTAAAACTATTGTCTAATGCGTATTCAATTCCAGGTGTTTCAATGCGGAAACTGTTAGCAGCCAACTGTTTCCAGTCAGTATTGAGGTAAGTCATTGCAATAACACCAAAACCTTTTTGCATTGCATCAAAGTCACAGTGTATATAGTAGCCTTGTCCTAGATGGAAAAAAGCAAATAACTCATCCAACATATTAATCGTAAGAAATTTAACTAACATCTTTGCACATATGTTTTTAATATAATGAGATATATTTTTGATTAAAATCTGACAAAAAGGTAACAAAGTTGTACAATGTATTAAACTATATACTGGTATCACTGAAAATGGAATGACAGCGTTGCCAATAAAGAAGACTAGAAGTGACCTCAAACACACAGTTTTATGTCAAGGCACGGAATATATTTGGCGAGTAACATTAAAACGTTTTATCCAAAGAAAGAAAAAAATAAGGAATAGACGCCTGAGATCTCTAAGTATTTAAGAAAAAAGAAGTCTTTTCAGCAAGGTTACATCGTATACAGCTTATGTCGAATACTGCTCATGCATTAGCTGTATTCGTTGACTATAAAACCGTATACAGCTTATGTCGAATACTGCTCATGCATTAGCTGTATTCGTTGACTATAAAACCGTATACAGCTTACAACATAAAGTTTAATATTGTATTAAACAAGAGTTTTTTAACAACATGCCTGACCTGTTTTAAAGTTCCCGTTCACTGTGTAACCATCCCTCCACATTTCTTCACACGTTTCATATTCATGGTCACATGATATCTCATCAAAGCCATTCGGGCAATCAACGTGCTTGTCACAAACAAGACGAATGGATATGCATGATTTGTCGCTGCACTGAAATGCTTTGCTCGCGTGACAGTACTCTTGAAAATGAAAATAATTATTTTCTTCAAAGGCATTTGGGAAAGATATTTAATTTACAATTTATTAACATTTTAATTGATAACTTAATTGACCAATCAATGTTTTCTTCATCCTCAATGATTTACATTTTAAGTTTGATAAGATAACAATTATACTTTATTCAACAAAGAAAAATTGATAGTAATGTTATTGTATTTATATGAAAGACAGAAACCCTTTTTGACAGAACAGAACATAACAGAACAGAACAATAATTTTATTGAGATTTGAGCATGTAGCTCCTCATCAACAATTAACAATTTACACATATCAAAGTCAATAACTTTACATATACCAAATAAAATATATTAAGCATAAAGAACCATACGTAAAACTAAAAAAAATAATAAAAACGTTCTGTTAAAGCCTCTCATTGACTAAGGAAAACTTATCGTTACTGATAAATAGATATTTCAAAACATTAATAAGATACATTTTTGTCTTTAGTATTGACTGTCTTATTATTGCTTGTTGAAAGACACATCAAGTTAATACCGCAGTTAAGTTCATCAGACCCATCCAAACAGTGCTTTACAGAATCACATCTCCCTTCATTTGATATACATTGTCCATTTGAACAGGTAAATTCACCGCTTGCACACAAAGGAAATTCTAAAATTTAGACAAAGTAGATGTTCTAAATTACTTGCTCTACCGTTAAGTAATAAAGGTGTCAACATTTTCAATTTCTTAATCTGGTCATATAAGATATTACGTGTCTTGTAATTGGCCTACCAAGCTTTGAGTCAAGTTTTTTTTCCTTAAATTAAAAGAAACTGTGCTCTTTAACAGGCTAAAAACAAATGCAGACGGGCCAGAGAGTCCATCAAAAAGTGAAAATGATGAATTTATCTTTAACAATGTCAAAGGGGCAAAATCACTTTAGTTTTCTTCGTTTGATGTCAATTATCTTTAAAAAGTGAATCGATTGCCGGAAAGAAAATAATGATACCATTAGATTAATAATTCTAGGAACTGCATACATCGGAAAATGGAGCTTCACTGTTTACACGTACACTTTAAAAATGATCATTTTTATTACTCACTTATGTAGTGGACACCAGATATATAAGGCACTTCCAGCAGTCTCGCCCTTGGGTTGAGTGTCTGGAATGTTTGCCAAGTTAAGCAACGCTATCCATGGTTAGTACTTGGATGGGTGCCCCATATTGAGCTCATAGGCCAGGTTACTACACTTAGTACAAAGATATAAAAACCTACTGTGATTTAAGAAGGTGTTGTGATTAATTAAGTACTTGTAATAATATAATAAGACACATTATTCAAAATCAAGATGGCAGCACATACCACAAAATTCATCCGAAGCGTCTGTGCAGTCATCTACAAAATCGCACACTTGACTGACATGTAAACAGTGGCCATCATTACATTTAAACTGGTCCTTGGTGCAGCTTCCCGAGGCTACAATTAAAAACAAATGTCGGGATGGCGCCACAATGCACAGTTCAATACTCGATCACCGGGAGATACTTTGCTACACTATGTAAGACTATACACTATGTAAGTCACTACACTATGAAATACATTTAGGATGTGCCACAAAGTGACGCCCAAGTTAAGTTAGATTTTTACACTTGAAGAACTATATCAAGTGACATTCAAGTTAAGTTAGGTTTTTACACTTGAAGAACTATATCAAGTGACATTCAAGTTAAGTTAGGTTTTTACACTTGAAGAACTATATCAAGTGACATTCAAGTTAAGTTAGGTTTTTACACTTGAAGAACTATATCAGTATCACTTACTCCAAAAACTAGGTTTTAATTAATAAAGCCTTGTTTGTAAATTTTAGCAGAAACTGCAAAGAAAGCCATCCAGTATCGAAATATACTGTATTCATATTTATTTCATAATTATAATGAACTTCAGACTAGTCTTTCATACCAATTAAAGTACACCTCTTTTTACTGAAAGGTGGTTTTTAAGATATATCATATATTGAGAAATATCTTATTTTTATTTAAAACTGGGGATGAGGAAAGGTGACAGTGCGGTAATGATATAATTAATTAAGGGAGAACTGCTAAAGGTTAAACATCAGAACACATTTAAACTTTGTCTATGAATAATCCATAAAATGAAATTGTATATGCTGAAGAAAAGATCTGACAATTACTATAAAAAGTTTAATAATTCTGTTAAACAACATAAATGAATTGTAAACGCTATATCAATATGTGTTACGGTCTTTGGTGCAGACTTGTTTGAAACCAAATGCTTCTATATTGTTTCTATATACAATACGAATGGTTCCAATAATAATTCTAGCGATAAGAGGCCCGGGCAGAAATGAAGACACCTTTCTCTCTCAGAATAGAAATATTACCCAAGAATTCACACCACACTTCATCCGAAGAATCCATGCATTCTGGAACTCGGTTACACTTTGCTCGACTCAGAATCCATTCCCCGCTGTTGCATCTAAACATTGTCGTCACATCTCTAGACGCATCAAAACTAACATGTCCGTCTTGACCAAAGTTGAAAGCAATGTCTATAAAAATAGAATGAAAATTCACCCGGTGTCTGTAATGGCACTGCAATTCCAAAATACCTGCTATTTTATTGGTTCATTTTAGAGCTCTTCATTACTGTTGTTTGTCTGCTAAATTTACAAATAAGTAAACTCTTCAAAAAAAGCTTGTATAGTATAGAATGTACATTTACATACAAAATATGAACATATTTTCTAACAAGTCTTCATTAAAGAGAAATAAAACAAGACGCTATAAAGATGCAGTTTGACTGATTATTGTTTAGAACTTTTCTCTTGAAAATCTTTTTCTTGAACTTTTCACTACTTGCATCAATTTCTTGTTTAAGCCCCTAGAAGTACATCTTCTGAAAAACTATCTACAGTGTATTTGTTGAGTTTATGTATCATCAGTACTCATTGCCCAAATAACAGAAGACATTCCAGAAATACTCCTGGTTCTTTTATTTGAGCACTATATATCACATTGGTACACCAGACTAAGGTTTAACGTCTTTTATGAAAGTAAATGGGCGGGATGATGAGTAAATCTCGCTTACATATGAAAATACGTGACCTAATCGTCACAATCTTTACGATTTAAACATGTACTAGATATTCTGTCATATTTATATTTCTTTCCCTTTTTACAGATAAATGGGACCGTCAATACTGAATGACGAACAAGCCCATTGAAGAACTGTAGCAAGGTAAGAATTAAATAACCAGTAGCTAGATTGTCTGATTAAGATCTATATACAAAAGAAGTTTCTCGGAAGGTTCTTCTTTCGATATCTGAATTGACTCTTTGAATGCTTTGCCCTTAACACAATACCAATGTCTTTTTAAGATGCACAAAGCTTACGACCAGTCACAAATTTCAAACTAAATCTTCAATGGAAGAAGTATACTTTATATTGCTCATACCTGGTAATGCATTGTTTGGTGCACGTGTCTTACGTTCACACATCACGGGCATTTCAAGCTCGACATAGGTTTTCTGATGGCACGGTACAGTTTTCCACGTGTTATCATTATCAGGTTCAAGGAAAGTCATCTTAGTGCAAGTGTTGATAAAAGTGTCGGCTGGTTCCCCTTCGTCCCTTTGAAAACAGATAAATATATATTCCTTCAGCATTAAGACATGGTTATTCTTTGAAATTACATTATGAACTTTCTAATCATTTTATAAATGTTTTAACCTTTCATTGCATTTACAAAAAAAACACATGTAATGTCTTTTCACTTTCATTTTTCTTATCCTTTTGAACAGGCAATTCCAATACACATTGCTATTATTATATGTCCGAAAGGGGCATATTATGTTCTGGTCCAGGGCGTCCGTCCGTCCGTCTGTCCGCACGTTAGCAATTTGGTTTCTGTAGGATAATTTGAGTAACTCTTGGTCTACAGTCTTTTAACTTCAAACGATTATTGCCCACACTGAGTGGATGACCCCTATTGATTTTGGAGTCAGTAGCTAAAAGGTCCAGGTCACAGTGATCTTTACATTAAAAAAACATTTCCACCATGTAACTTGACAATCAATTGTTATAGAGATTTCAAACTTTACATCATGACTGCACACGTCAGTAGGTCATAGGTCAAGGTCACAGTGACCTAAGCACTGAAAACTATTACGTTGTAAAACTTTATAACCATTTGTCCTACAAACTTCAAACTTCATAAAATGACTGATTACATTGAGAAAATGACCCCTGTCCATCTTAGGAGCGGTAGGTCAGCTGTCAAGGTCACAGTGACCTAAACACTGAAAAGCATTTCCACTGTATAAATTGGCAACTACTTCCCATACAGACTTCAAACTTCTTAGGATGATGGCCATCATTGATTACATGACCCTTATACTGTTCCGTGGTAAGTACACAAAAAGGTCAAGGTGACAATCAACTAAACAATCAATATTTCTGCACTATAACTTGATAACCATGCATCACAGCATGAACATCATAACTTCTGAAAGACTGACATTTATACAAATTTCACATCCGATAATAATCTATAAAACTCTAAAGTTAAAATAATAAAATGTTGAAAATTGAAATATTATAAATCAAAAAGAAAAAAAATCAATATTTAAAGCAAATCATTTAATTCCAAAGCCTAAGATTTCCTCCCTTATATCACAGATGCATAATACTTAGAAAAAAAACACCATTCGGGCAAATAACGCTCCGCTCAGCGGTGCTCTTGTTATACTAAGTGAAAACTGCTCACCACATTTTTGTAGGGTTTTCAAAGTTAAGTAAACAAAAAATATCTAAACAAATATTTTCATTTAAATTAATAAGCATTACAATTATGTTGTATTTACTTTTCAAAGCATTTTCTTATTTAATGAAACAGTTTTCCATTAAAGCTTGAAAGAAAACAAAAAGAATGAATTATCAAGTTACCAAGCAGCGAAAGTCAAAGGACTTCCATCAGACCAGTGCTCATTTTGTACACCGGAAGAATCTACGTTTCGAACCAAACCTAAAATTCATAAAGACTCGTGACAGAAGATCACTAAAATCGTTTGTTAAAACAAATCGTTTTTGAATGCATGTAAATTGCGATTCAGAAAAAAAGTCAATGTAAGAACAGTATTGTCGAACTATAATTATCAAATGATTATCATCTCCCGAAAAGGTATTTGCATCGAGACAATAGTTATAGCAGATATTTGTGTCGAGTTATTTTAAAATGAACGGACTTCGTTCAATTTTTTAATTTAAATGAAAATAGTGCACTTCCTAGAAACGAAATATTTCTCGTCCTTAAAAGAAATTTATTTTGTTTCAAAAAGTGATCTTAAAGTAACTTTATGCACAACAAATTAAAAAACTGGATAAATTAAGTTGTAACCTTTTCCCTTTGACATTTCGTGACAGAAAAATAGCTAACAAAATCATTAACTTTGCATTTGGCATCTCATAGGAGCAATGGGCCTAGTCCGTTTTACGAGACTGCGCCTCGGAATGTACATTTTATGTTAAGTTGTTTTAAAATCTCTGAAAGCCTGACATATTTTTGGCCCGAAACAAGATCGGATAAATGCACGCATGCAAATACGACGGACCGTCACTATGACAACTTTAACGAGCTCACTGCAAGCGGGCTCGGCAAAACTACAGTAAACACCCCGTAAGACCAGTCCAAACTCTCATTGGCTAATCGGTCTTTAAATAACGGGTCTCATTTGGTCTATTTTAGACTTTGGTTTTAAATAATCAAAGTGGTCATATTTGTGGGTTTATATTCTACACAAACGACACAAATAGAGAATGTCATGTACTACAATACAATCTTCCTAGTGCTTTATGCAAAGTTATGTCGAAAAATCATAAAAACATGGAAATTGTAGTGCAAATATCTCTTTCAATTAAGACTGAATAAATTTAATAACTAGATATTTACGACGATAGCACGTGCTGAAGTGTTGCTTATAATTGAGTCATTCTCATTCAGACTTTGTCTCATATTTGTGTATTTTGTGATAAACATTTTCCTTAACAAAAAAAACAACAACAAAAAAACAGTGCAATACTGACCAATAAACATATCCGAACTGAGTCTGTACTTTTCTGTACCAGCGTAATGGTCTATCAGAATTGCTCTTATTAACGTCATTTCTTCACGGGTTTTAACGTTCACCATAGAAGCTTTTGAGTCTTGACACATCTTTGCTGCATCATTCCACGACACTGCTTGTACAGTGTTGATCGTAAAACATTTGCCAATCTCAGAAGCACAAACTAAAATCAAGTTCAAAATTGCGGCACAGAAAATACTTAAGAGAAAAAGCGTCTACACATCAAATAGAAAGTAAGGTAAGAAAAATGGCTGTTGGCGAGAAAGTAAGGTAATTCTTATAATCTAGAGGAGTCATATATTCAATGAATAATGTTTGTTTAATTATTGTTGTACTTATTATTCAACTGTTTTAGATATATCAAGTTTTTAAAATTCAGACATTTTAAAGATTTTTTTAGCAAATTTTACAGCGTGAATACAGTAAAGCTCCGTTGATAGGACCATTCAGAAATTGGTTTTTACTAATGAGTCGGTCTTTATACAGTGTCCCATTGATTCTTAATTACTTGTTAGCAGGTTTTACTGCAAGCAGATTCTTACCTTGCTCAACACCTGTGTCTGTTAATGCTGGAAAGTGTGTAAAAAGAATTTGAATTAAATGATAAAAAAAAATTGTTTAAGCATTTAGGTATTACAATTTACTTCAAACGTATAATATATCCACAACTTTGTTGCTTGAATCATTTGTATACATTTTGAAAACATTATCACATTCTTGTTCTTGAAGAAAGACATTTGCCATTATTGTTCATGCTTACATTTTTATATTGTATTATAAGAGATTTTTTCCACTTAAAAGGGTAAAGTTGGGTTCTGTAAAGTTCTTGGCCAGAGAAAAACCTCCATAAAGGAAACAATCAGTTGCTTTAAACATAATTAAGCTGATTTATTTGTTCATAAAAAATAACTGTATGGAACAGATCAATAATAAAGTAATAATTATAGCGTTAATAAGATATAATGTTCTTTCACGACGACAGATGACTTCATTAAAACATCAATATATATTTGATCATTATTTGTTGTTGTATTTCCAGCTCATCGCATTCCGGTACAACCCGAACATGACAGTACTTTTGCATAAAAACATCGCATTCCGGTACAAACCGAACATGACAGTACTTTTGCATAAAAACAACGTATTGACTATTGAAGTCCATATTCTTATAGTTTCTTACATTTCGATCTTGAAATGGTATTTGGCCAATGCTCATGTGTCTGTATACATCTGTAAGCTAGACGAAATCCTTCAGGAAATACTGTATCTACAGCAGGTTGCAGTGTGCTTGGTGTGTATTTCACAGTAAGTACAAAATATCCAGTATCCATTGTCTGTTTTCCAAATGGTCTATTTTTGTTGCAGTAGTTTTCTGTACTGAGATCTTTTATTTCAAGCGATGATTCTGAAATTTAAGACGAAAGTTAGAAGTTCTGGCTGTCATTTGTACCAACATTTTCAAACTTGAATAAATATAAGCCTGTCAAGTTGGCTCTGTGATCAGCAATCAACATTTATTGAGGACAATAAAAAACAAAAATGCATCCTGCTTGATGACACGGCAACATTTACATTTTATGTTTTTGTATTTATTCCAGTTCTCTTCATTTTGAAGAGAATATTTAATACTGTTTATATTGCTCCATCCATCGCGTAAGTGCTAATTTTAAAGTTAAAGTAAAAAGAGATGTATAACTTCTTTGATCTCTAGCTCTCTTCATCCTACAAGTCACAGTCTGCAGATCAATTCCTTACTTCTTTATAAACTTATCATTTCAACTTACTGTTCACAGTTTCGAACCAGGTGCATTTTGCTTCAATATGAATGACTATGCAATAGACCGAACAAAGTTTGCGTACCATGAAAAAATGTGTTTCATTTGATAGTTTTCAGTTTCCAAATTTATTTCTACATGACATTTTATTTTGTCATTTTAACATCATGATTTTAGAAAGAGTTACTAATGATTCAATGATTCACAGCATTCAAGCAAAATAAATTTAAGTACGGGGGCAATGTTAGAATTTGAAAAAAAGTTGTAAAATCCCATCTGTCTCTGTAAAGAAAGTGTGAAACAAAAAATGACAAAGTCTCATCTGTCTTTTTAAAGAAAGTGTGAAACGAAAAAATGCCAAAATCCCATCTGTCTCTGTATCTGTCTCTGTAAAGAAAGTGTGAAACAAAAACCCCAAAATCTCATCTGTCTCTGTAAAGAAAGTGTGAAACGAAAAATGTCAAAATCCAATCTGTCTATGTAAAGAAAGTGTGAATCGAAAAATGCCAAAATCCCATCTGTCTCTGTAAAGAAAGTGTGAAACGAAAAATGCCAATGTCTCCGTAAAGAAAGTGTGAAACGAAAAATACCAAAATCCCATCTGTCTCTATAAAGAAAGTGTGAATCGAAAAATGCCAAAATCCAATCTGTCTCTGTAAAGAAAGTGTGAAACGAAAAATGTCAAAATCCAATCTGTCTATGTAAAGAAAGTGTGAATCGAAAAATGCCAAAATCCCATCTGTCTCTGTAAAGAAAGTGTGAAACAAAAAATGACAAAATATCATCTGTCTTTTTAAAGAAAGTGTGAAACGAAAAAATGCCAAAATCCCATCTGTCTCTGTTAAGAAAGTGTGAAACGAAAAACACCAAAATCCCATCTGTCTCTGTAAAGAAAGTGTGAAACGAAAAATGCCAACATCCCATCTGTCTCTGTAAAGAAAGTATGAAACGAAAAATGCCAACATCCCATCTGTCTCTGTAAAGAAAGGGTGAAACGAAAAATGCCAAAATCCAATCTGTCTCTGTAAAGAAAATGTAAATAAAAGAAAAATGCCAAAACTCTCTGCGACTTTCACGTTTCTGTCCGTTAGATAATATCTTTAATGACACAGTTAAAAAGTATGTTTTGATAGATCAATTCAACATCTACAACAGAAATATAAGGACAGCTATAAATTTCCGGATTAACATGATCCAATCAATAAACTCATAAACAATTAGCCTACATGTATATTACAATAATCTTTACCTTCAGTTTCTTTGTATCATAAATGCTTCTCACCGGCTGCTAAATAACTAATTAAATAAGTCAAAACATTTCTGTTTCACCACTTTTAAGGTTTTGCTATGTTGATACATTTGTTCTGTCAGTTAAAAAAAGAATGAATAGTTTTCTGTTAAACTCAGTGCTATACGGTTAATTTTGTCACTGTCATGGCACGAACAATAAAACAGTAAGATTATTATAAAAGATGCCATATTCATAAAGTTCATTTGTCATGCAACTTATATTTACATTACCTGAGTGACAACTAAGGTCGAAATCTTTAAACTCGAATGTTGCTAAAGTCGTTATATTTGTAAGACGTTCTTCTCCATTGTGGCGTACACCCATAATGACAATCCATTCATAAGATTCTGCTATCATTCCCTGATTCACTGCGGTCTGTACGCTGTCATATCTACCGAGAAATCGGTGTGATATCAGTTCCATGGTTGGAAGAATACAAAATGATTGTTCCATCTCACTCAAGCAAAATGGTTGTTCTGAATAAAACAAAAAAAGTTTTATAGTTTTAGTTTAAACTTAGTAATAGATCTAGTATTATCTTCTAATAGGGAAACACAAGGCAATGAAGACTGGTTGCTGATTGAAAGACATTCAATGATCAAATATTAGGGGAAGAAAGAGAAGACAAGAATGAGATATTTACTATCGTTACGCTATATCAAACAGGTGCCTTTTATTTTTTAACCATATCGTTCCGTGTATATACAGACTTACAAACATTAGCTTAGAAACATAAAGCATTGTCATATTGTTTCCTTATTGAAATGACAAAATGAAATTTGATTTTGACTATTATGCAAATAACAAGAAGTATGAATGTCTTTATATTGCAAATTCCCAGGTTCTACAGATTGAACAAACATGTTTAAGATTTCGTGACAGTGATCGGCTCGTCACGAGTGTCGAATACTTTTATCAACGGACATCCTTAGCTATTTTTCAAATATGGCTTTCAAATGTTTTACAAAACAACATCGTACGAATATTGTTTAATTGGACACCTCTCCTTTAAAACAACAACAACAACAAACACACACACACACAAAGAATGACATTATCATTCACACCTGTTTGTTACAGTTACATTAAAAATATATACCGTTTTACCCAAAAAGCAAAGTTTGACAAATTTGCCAGACGACCAGCAATACTATAAAAATATCCTTTTTTTCATTTTGTGATTTCAGACAAACAGACCTTTAAAGATGTTTCTTAAATAGGATATCTAAAAATGATACCATTGCAAAGTCAACCATGAACCTGAGGACATCAATGAAAACTCTTTGTAAAGAAATATTAAACAATGCTACAGACTAGATATAAAAGTTTTAGATTATTTGGCCTTCGACTTTTAAGACGTGGATTTTGAGGGTGACAAAAACCAACTGAAGTGATCTTTTCGAAGAAAACTTGGAAAGGGCTCAATAGGCAATGCAAAAGTTCAGATGTAGGGAGTTGGATGGAGGGGGGGGGGGGCTTATTATTTCCAAGAAAACTATACTTCCATTAGAATTTCCTTAAATGTCTATTAAAAGCATAGATCTCCAGTGCGGGGACAAAAATGACCACAGGGGTAAAATCCAACAATATTTTTGCGTTCAAGTCTGCAAGTTATCGCCTGTCTAACTTTTTAACATTTTTCTTCTATAAATCTTGGAACAGTCTTTTTACAGGCCAAAATCTGTTGACACCTCAAATATAAATCACAATCTTTATGCCAAATGTCAAAACTTTAGTTCTTTCTTTTGTTTAGAATAGTTCCTGTACTTTCTATGTAAAATGTGACTTCTCAGGAGTAGCCTCCTAAGTATTTTTTAATGTAGTAATAAAGGTGGAAATGTCACTTTAATCAAATTGTTTACGGACAAATTATAAAGAACGAGGTGCAAGAGGAAAAGCCGATCCAGAAAAACTAACCTTGATTTAGGTTAAATATACCTGAATGTTTTGAACGCATGACGTAAGGCTTCAAAGTACATTTATGCAACAATAATTCAAATTTCTTCCCTTCTAAACAAAGTAACAAAAGTCTACCTGTTCCTGAGATGTACGCGCGGAATCCTCGTCCAGGTTCAATTACGGTTCCATAAGAACACGAGAAAAACGTGATGTAATTTGAATCAAGAACGTTTGCACTTGCTATTGTATAAATAGGTGTCCTTCCGTTGATATCACTGTTTATTGCGAACTTCGATTCAAAGTTTTCGATAAAGTTTACAAATGGATTCCACATTTCGGTCTGAAACTCTCTGGTCAGGAAAATAGTGTCACGACACTGTAGGTTGTTAAGAAATATCCCTTGGCTTTCCTAATTGAAAAGAAAAAAATCGGCACTTAACTCAGTGACTCTATTTCAAAAGTAAAAAAGTGCATTTATTTATTATTTATTTATTAAATTAGAATTAATTTCCCAGATGCAAAATAATATCCTTAGATTCGCTGGAATGGTCGAGATTTCTTCATTCTTCCTCGAAGCTTATTTGAGGACTGGCAAACGAGGAAAAGATACATTCGTTTTTCTTCGTCCATTTTAAGTATATTTCTAGATCTTACGCTTCTATTTAGAAGATGTAGATATAAAAAGACCAATTATAACATTCTCCTGGCTAAAATCGATGTAATAAGGTTACATTCTGTTATATTATGTTCGGCACTAGAGGTGCAATAGATAACACATACGGGTTCAAATTCCTATTTTCTCTGGTTGTAAACTCTCGTATACGTCTTTTATTTATCATTATATTTTACAAATCTACGTTTTTGCTCCAAACCAACACAATTTGTACAATGATATAAAATCAGAATTAGCATTTGTATTTCCGTACTTGCATGAAACTTATAGTAACATGTCTTTTATTACATACTATGAAAAAAAAAAGTCAAACAACAGTAATCGCACGCATATTTTATTTTTTATTGAATAACCACGTGTCGTTTGCATGTGAATCATACGTTTACGGCTGCTTGAATACTACTTTTTGCAATGTGTGCACTGGAACGTTTTGTAAAATGAAAAAAATGACATAAAAACACAAGAGTATACTGAGAAAAACATTTATTTTTTAAGTTAGTAATTGTGTAATGCAGATTCTCTTTCCTGAAGGGTACTTAATCCAATTAACTTATTTTGTTAAGAAACCCAGTCTAGTCATTTTGTTTTGTTTTTCCTTTTTTTCCTGTTTTTATTTCTAAGCTTTACTCATAACCAGAATTATACACTTGTTATAGCACCTTTAAACATAGTAAATAATGAAAAATGAGTATCAGCGATTTCAGAAAAAATCCAAAACTTCACGATAAATATTCTTTTTATGTTTTGCCTAAATGCTCAGAACAGAGCAGGAAAGAAATTCTTTAAATATGTATTCGATGTATCGAAGTTTTTCTGTAGTCCCGAATTTTTTCGTTATAAAATTTTATTGAAAAAAAGCTATGTTATGGCTCGTTTTTGTTTTATGAGTCGAACGATACAATGTTTCAAAGTTTTTGTACGGTCCCTAAGCGCATAAACTGATAAATTCACCACAAATGAATCAAAGTTCTAAAACCTGTGAAAAGATTCTAGTGCCGTTTTTTTCATACCTACTTGACTGTGGCTGTGAGATTTAGCCTTGAGATATAGTATAATATATATCATATG
Source organism: Cyclina sinensis (assembly GCA_012932295.1). Classification (NCBI taxonomy): domain Eukaryota; kingdom Metazoa; phylum Mollusca; class Bivalvia; order Venerida; family Veneridae; genus Cyclina; species Cyclina sinensis. The sequence goes on along the minus strand of JAAONU010000006.1, from coordinate 37,656,841 downwards.
ATATAATATTTAGTTAGGTGATATAGACGACGTTGACACAAGAGTTTGTCTATAAGTCCAATAAGAAACAATTTAGCCAATGACATTGTAAACTCAGTCAACATCGCTTTTATTTTTATTAAATGCCGAGATCTACCGCAGAAAATGTGAAAAATACACATATTTTACTCAGTATATCACAGACTCTGTGTTCATATAAAGCGTTACAGTTCTGTGTATGTAAATATTATACACGAGGTAAAATTATAAATCTACCCATTAAAGTAAATTGCCTTTATTGTGTTTACGTTTGTATGTATTTTCGTGAATATAATAGATAAATAATGATTTCTTTTTGTTCCGTTTTTAAGCACATCAGATAATCATTATCAAAACTTACTGCTTCTGTACAAAAAATATATACAAAACTAAGCTTGGTGTCCGAAAATTATTGAGGTTTTACAAGTATTACAGAATTCCCTACAATGCACATGATTCTTGGGCAAATTTGAATACTACGACCTCCAGTTTGCCATAACATGTGAAGTTATATTATATAAAAAAGTAATAAAAGATAAACTTTATTTTGGCCCAATGATATAATTTAAAGCACCAACTGGCACGTTATTTTGGCTCAATGATATAATTAAAAGCACCAACTGGCACGTTATTTTGGCTCAATGATATAATAAAAAGCACCAACTGGCACGTTATTTTGGCCCAATAGTAAAGTAAATAACTTAAAAACATATATGTTCTTGGTCCAGCTGTTAATATATGTATATTAACTTTAACACATTATTAATCATTTTTTCACAGTTTGATACAAACACTTAGAAAAAACTGAAATAGTATACAAGTAGCCAAAAAAACTTATTTACCAAACTCAGACTGATACGTATTATTTTGACTTGGGATTATCTCGAGAGCAATAAATACCTCAAATACTCGAAGTGATATATCTACAAATTGCAGCTTTATATATGCCTGAGGGATGTCTATTTTCCATCTGTAGATTGAGTTGTAGGCATACGTCAACGGGTATCCAATACTTGAAAATATCCCGGATTCTGTCACTGTTGATTCCTTATATATCTCAAAGGTCTTTTTCAATTTCAAAGTATCTACCCTGTCCTTGGATTCTAAATAAAATTATAATTTAAATTTCAAGACTATATTATTGTATATAAATTACAAATTAATGTATTTATAAATTAAAATAAAATAAAACATTTCAGTTTATTTAATCTGAGTGGCAAATTGTTAGTAAGAGAAATATATGGAGATAGCAAAGCTTCATAACAAAGCATTAGCCAGACAAATTTGACAAATTAAAAACGGAACACTCCCACTTGTCAAAAAAACCCAACATTAACGTTTAACAACATGAAAATAACCTAAGCAACAGATAAGATATATAATGACATATCACAATATTTAAACGTGTAAAGCAAATATGAATAAAAATAAAGAAAAATAATTCTTCCATCTGGTGTAAAGAGTGAGTTTCGATATAAAATGTTAAATATATATCAAAGGAATAAAACATGCAAAAAGCAAGTTTCATTGGCATAGTTTTAAATTCTGTGCCAGACAAAAACAATTATTTTTCTTATTTTGTAAGCATTTAAATAGAGTAGAAAACTAACCGGTAAGACAGTACACCATAGATAAGATGTCCCCATTACCGTCTAGATCATCTGTCGTGACATAATTTGCTGTATCATCAGTCTTATACAGCAAACATGACCGACTGGCTGTATAAACTGTCGACAAACAGGACGAGATGTTGTACAAACACTTATCTTCACAGTCTGAACTCGATAGGTTGGTGTACTCAATTGCCAGGTCGTTATTTGGTATATATATGTTGTCAAATTTACTGATACGTTTATATATGTTGTCTTTACATTCTAATTGCACCAAATCTACAATACAACATTTAAAGACAAAATCATTTAACAATTTTAAGTAAAATTAAAAGGACAACATATTAAGACATTCTATCCATTCTGCAAAAGACACTTATTAAAATATGTTTACGATATGAAGATGTTTAAAATTAGAATAACTTTAAGTTTTGATTTGTGTGTAAAATATAAATTAATTTCTGAAATGTAAATCACTAGAACTCCCTCTTAAGAAAGCTGTCATCATGTTCATAGAAAAATATCGCTCTGCCCTTACCAGAAAGCCTGCAGCCTAGAATCTCAAATCTCATACATGTAACATTCGTTCCAGGAAAAGCTCGTGGAAACATTCTTATGTACCTTGCCAGAAATGGATCATTAAACAGAAATGTCTGAGGTTGTCCGAGCGTCCTCGATATATCGTAAACAAGTTCCTGAATAAACGATAAACGATTATCGAATAAACGTAGGAAATTAACAACCTCTAGTAAAACAAGTCTGTGAAGTTGGCAGTGGGATCAACATTCGACATTCAATGTCCCACAGTTCATTGAACATTCAGCAGGACATTCGATTTGATGCATGTTTTTGAATGTCCAGCAGTGGATTGGACATTCAGCAGGACATTCGATTTAATGCATGTTTTTGAATGTCCAGCAGTGCATTGGACATTCAGCAGGACATTCGATTTCATGCATGATTTTGAATGTCCTGCAGTGCATTCGACATTGGGCAGGACATTCGATTTCATGCATGTTTTTGAATGTCTAGCAGTGCATTCGACATTGGGCAGGACATTCGATTTGATGCATGTTCTTGAATGTCCAGCAGTGCATTCGACATTCAGCAGGACATTCGATTTTATGCAAGATTTTGAATGTCCTGCAGTGCATTCGAAATTCAGCAGGACATTCGATTTCATGCATGTTTTTGAATGTCCAGCAGTGCATTCGACATTGGGCAGGACATTCGATTTGATGCATGTTCTTGAATGTCCAGCAGTGCATTCGACATTCAGCAGGACATTCGATTTTATGCAAGATTTTGAATGTCCTGCAGTGCATTCGAAATTCAGCAGGACATTCGATTTCATGCATGTTTTTGAATGTCCAGCAGTGCATTCGACATTGGGCAGGACATTCGATTTCATGCATGTTTTTGAATGTCCAGCAGTGCATTCGACATTCAGCAGGACATTCGATTGAATGCATGTTTTTGAATGTCCATCAGTGCATTCGACATTGGGCAAGACATTCGATTTCATGCATGTTTTTGAATGTCCAGCAGTGCATTCGACATTGGGCAGGACATCCTGCTGAATGTCGAATGCACTGCTGGACATTCAAACACATGCATGAAATCGAATGTCCTGCCCAATGTCGAATGCACTGCTGGACATTCAAAAACATGCATGAAATCGAATGTCCTGCTGAATGTCGAATGCACTGCAGGACACTCAAAAACATGCATGAAATCGAATGTCCTGCTGAATGTCGAATGCACTGCTGGACATTCAAAATCTTGCATTAAATCGAATGTCCTGCCCAATGTCGAATGCACTGCTGGACATTCAAAAACATGCATGAAATCAAATGTCCTGCCCAATGTCGAATGCACTGCAGGACACTCAAAAACATGCATGAAATCGAATGTCCTGCCCAATGTCGAATGCACTGCAGGACATTCAAAATCTTGCATGAAATCGAATGTCCTGCCCAATGTCGAATGCACTGCTGGACATTCAAAAACATGCATGAAATCGAATGTCCTGCTGAATGTCGAATGCACTGCTGGACATTCAAAAACATGCATGAAATCGAATGTCCTGCCCAATGTCGAATGCACTGCTGGACATTCAAAAACATGCATGAAATCGAATGTCCTGCCCAATGTCGAATGCACTGCTGGACATTCAAAAACATGCATGAAATCAAATGTCCTGCTTAATGTCGAATGCACTGCAGGACACTCAAAAACATGCATGAAATCGAATGTCCTGCCCAATGTCGAATGCACTGCTGGACATTCAAAATCTTGCATTAAATCGAATGTCCTGCCCAATGTCGAATGCACTGCTGGACATTCAAAAACATGCATGAAATCAAATGTCCTGCCCAATGTCGAATGCACTGCAGGACACTCAAAAACATGCATGAAATCGAATGTCCTGCCCAATGTCGAATGCACTGCTGGACATTCAAAATCTTGCATGAAATCGAATGTCCTGCCCAATGTCGAATGCACTGCTGGACATTCAAAAACATGCATGAAATCGAATGTCCTGCTGAATGTCGAATGCACTGCTGGACATTCAAAAACATGCATGAAATCGAATGTCCTGCCCAATGTCGAATGCACTGCAGGACATTCAAAATCTTGCATGAAATCAAATGTCCTGCCCAATGTCGAATGCACTGCTGGACATTCAAAAACATGCATGAAATCGAATGTCCTGCCCAATGTCGAATGCACTGCAGGACACTCAAAAACATGCATGCAATCGAATGTGCTGCCCAATGTCGAATGCACTGCAGGACATTCAAAATCTTGCATGAAATCGAATGTCCTGCCCAATGTCGAATGCACTGCTGGACATTCAAAAACATGCATGAAATCGAACGCCTTGCCAATGTCGAATGCACTGCTGGACATTCAAAAACATGCATGAAATCGAATGTCCTGCTGAATGTTCAATGCACTGCGGGACATTGAATGTCGAATGTCGAATGTTGATCTCACTGCCAACTTCACAGACTTTAGTAAAACAACTATGTTAGAGCAATCTGATTAAAGTACCTCGTCAACAAAATCCATTTTGTATGTCAGAAAACAAAAATAATTTAGTCATGTCATTGTATTCAGCCTGACCCAATATACAGAATCGATGTAAATATGCAGGTATATCAGTCGCAAGCAAACTAAATAAGTTACATACATATAAAATGACAAGTAAGAAAATGTTGATTCCTTGCTTTCTGGTAAAATATGGAGAAACGAGAACTGATACTTTAAGTGTTTGTGTTATATAAACTCAAAGCAGTATTTTTACCACAACAGATATTTTCGAACTTTCGAATATGCATACCCTTGTCTGGTTAAGATTATTTGTATCAAAGCCATAATGTAATCGGAATGAAGCGGCGCCTCTCGCTACCAGTTCCCTTCCATATACATTGTTACGGTAGGTATCTACTAGCTCGCCCCAATTGATCAATACAACGCCATCAATCCAGGTAACAAATCTCAAATCAACCTAGGAAAGTAGCATATTGATATTATCCTCATGACTATCGATACGAAGTATATATGTTGGCAATTGTGAAGCATGTACCGGTGTGATATATATTTTTTTGTACAGAAAAAAGGACAGTGTCACAGAGGCATCCTCATTCAATAAATATATGACTAGGTACCTACTTACGTTGAAACTACAGAACTAGTAAGACGGAAATACAGATTAGGATCCAATGCTAACAGGCTGGTTTGACTGGTTTCAGGTTAACACCCCGCCGTTTGTTTAAATATCTACTAAAACAATATCACACCTTAAAACAAGATCAAATTAATGTTGGTCCTAATCATTGACCGATGCTTATGTTTGAAACTGAACTCTTTTTTTTTGTGTTATCACTATATAGACAACCCTCAAATATCAGCACGAGGAGCTGTGGTCGAGGGGTTAGAGTGCCAGACTCCCGGTCCGGGAGTTGCTGGTTCGAAACCCACCAGGGGTGAGAGTCTCCAGTGACATTCCACATTCCTCACTTTCGGCGCGAGTACTGGTTTGAATATAGGAAACAGTCATCGACAGGGATTTATGTAAGTTGCAAGACCTTGCTTCCCAATCGATGTAAAATAAAAAAGTTTAAACTTAACCTCAAATATATGACAATATTTAAGACTAACACAGGCATCTGATGTCTCAGGAATCAGTTATAAAACCCTAACTTAACTGAGACAAATAATAGACAAACAATAAACAGTCGCCTGTTACTCCGACAATCTGAGAATGAATAAAGCGATGAAGATTGTTATTTTCCAGACCCTACATTAAAAAAACAGTTCATATACAATTTAATTTTTGACCTTAACAGTGAAACAGAGAACGTAGATCACCTGGATGAAAGGGTTTTGATCTGTAGAATCGGCACACCAACCGGAGAGTTGGGGACGAGCTTGACTTGGCGGATGTTGTGGCTGGGATGATGATGCGCTAAGCTGTTTAGTACCAATACCAAAGTCCTGCATACCAAGTTCTTCAAGGCAAGTCTTGCTGTCTATATCTTAAACAAGAGCAGGTAACAAATAACTGGGCATGGGGATATATAAAATATGTCCATATATAAAAGTCATCTTTCTTTAGCAATATACTGTAATTATAAATTCTGAATAACTTATTTATGCATGTGAAGTGGTTTGTTATTCCGTTCAGTTTCACGAAGAGTCCAAGATACAGTTAAATGAATAACAAAAATCACTAAATAAAGACTACATTTCTACATGAATGTTAACAACTGTTCTTTAAATGAAATGGGTGCTTATTCTGAATTGGATGTATTCACCTGTGTAGTTAATAACTGACGCTAATTCTGAACTGACACGCCCTAGATATCCCGTGCCGTTGTACTTTTTTGCCAAGTCAAACACTAGAAATAATGTGAAGTATATATAAACTATGATGTTCACTCTTTAACACGTTTCATCTTTATATCATTTTGTAAATATTAGATATAACAAAATTACATTTGCATTGTAGCTTAGAAAACTTTACATCTGCAAATGAAGTTTTCTTGTAGAATTGATATATTGTTATATAGTTACACTTTATGTATGAAATAGAAAGTAGAATATAAGGGTGATTTTTTCCACATTCCCTTCAGTTGAAGAATGCAAAATACAGAGGCCAGCCTGGTTCTTGCCACATTGGTTTCTTTTAAGCCGTTTGCAAAACATGTTTAAAGCTAAATGAATCGATGTTTCATTAAAGATGAAAGTGCATCTGCAACCTCTGGTTTGTCAGGCTTGCAATTCATTAAGAGATTAAGAATCCAAGGACATGTGAAAGCTTTTTGTAAGTCTCCATCAACCTAGCTCTATCTTTCTTGCGTCCAGAAACATTCTTTTAAATGAAAAGTAATATTTTATTGAGATATAATGTAAATCATTTGACTACATGGATAGCTATTAGAATATGAAAATGATATGCCTTCTGTAATGTTGTACGCAAAAACTAAAACGGTCGATTTCGAGAACTGCCAGTCATCATTTCCATCATTCGGACGAGATCGAGTAAGCAATGTTACAAATCTTCCAAACTGTGGCCTTTTTGCATCAATGGATACAAAATTCAAATTAAGCGTGCATGAATAAAAACAAAGACATAGGTTAGACATAAGAAAATAAACAAACATTAAGAAGATGCTTGATACTTTAATTCAAAATCACTGAATCTGATAAGCTAGAATGACTCCTGAAGATTTCTTATTTACCTGCTTTGATATGAATGATATCAAGTTTGAATATATAAATCTCCTAACAGTTCTCTTTTACGTTTATTTTACTGTGGCACGTGTATATAAAAACGACAGCAGTGTTTGTTGATATTTGAAACAATATATCTAGGATTTTAATTTTACTTTTCATACATTTTAATCTTACTCTCATTTTATTATAATCTATAATTGTCTTACTTGTAACACCTAAATGCATGAGTAAATGTTGAGCTCACTTGTCCGTTGTGTCTGCACATTAAAGCGCCGTCGTTTAAAAAACTCCATTTTTGGTTTGATACAAAAATTTTCGACAAAGCCACTGAAAATATATGCAAAATCAAGCGACAGAATTATATGTTTCATCTGTGTTAATACAAAAAACGTCAATATTGCATATTTATATAAAGTAATATTTCGTAGACACACAAGATGCCAAATGTTTTAGAAATATTAAATATCTTACTTAATAAAGTTCCGTTTTATGAATAATGTGGCGCACAAAAAACAGCATAGGACAAAACCATATGGTCAGATTCTCTTAAATAATTAATAAAGTACCTTGAAATATATCCCATTTTGTGTAAATCATTATCACAGAAACTAGAACCGATTTTCTAAGGTCAATCTTTATCCAGGTTTGTGCCAAATCACAGTCGGAAATCTGAGGACCTGCAAAATAACAATACAACAAATTTCCAATATCGAATTCCAAATTATTGTTGTTATCTTGATTCGTCAAACAACTAATTTTCATATTGTCATACAATGTCGACATAATTTCACCAGTACCCAATGTAGCAGGATTGACACCACAATCGATAAATATGCATTTACCTTTTAAAGCTGAAAGCAATTGAAAATAACTTATTTTTATGTTTATTCTTTTTTAAGTTTCAAACCGAATGCTTTGTTTACAAACTTTTCTTTCCAAGCACTGACCGGCAGTGCAGGGTTTTATTTAGATATTAAGATATATTTGTGACAATATGTTTTAGAAATATATTTGAAAGAGCCATGTATCAGCTTCAAAGTAAAGTCACCATGTACCAGCAGAAGCATCCCTAACCCTCCATAACTGAACAGGAAAAACATGGCAACGGGAGTTTCAAACTTGTTCACCATAAGGGAATTCTGATACCGCCTTAGATAATCTATGGGAACAAAAAGAAAAATTTTTTTTGCCATGGTTACTTGCTTCCTGCTGATATTTCTGACGACTGCAACACGTACACATAAAGAAAATGTGTGTACAGCAGAAGTACACTTACTCAGCTTTATACTTTTTTAATATAATGTAAAGTGATATGATGACAGACTGGTAAAAAAACAAAATCATACCGATTGTGTCACATCCGTGTTTTTCTGTTGTAATGTCTATCAATGGATATACAGCGCCAGGAAACCCATCAGCGTCTGCAAAGAGAGACATGGCAAATGTAGATACGCACAATTATACGCTCAATGAGTAATCCATTTCTTGAACTAAGTGAAAACGTATTTCATGTTATATAAGACCGATAAAACGTTATTTCTCGTAACGAAACAACCAAATGGTTTAGTTCAAATAAAGATATACACTTAATCAGAAAAAAAAGAAACTCAAAGTAACTCACGGAATAATGCGTTATAGTCATCTGAAATAGAAAGCACAGCAATGTTAGTATTTCTTCATTACTATAGTAAGTCGTTTGCTCTGACAGTTGTTAATGAAAATGGAAATCAGTTATTTATATGCAAAATTGTTTAAACTGACGCAGTTCAAAGAGCGGCTTTATGGCATTGCTGATCATGGGATCTTTATATCAAACGCCAAATGAGATAAACGCCGCTCTTAGTGAAACATGTACACATCAAGTGTAAAATTGTATCAATGCGCTACTATGAAAAACAATGCGATCTGAAAATGCCTTTGTTTAAAAATACACACAAAGAACAACTAGCACATACAGTAAATTATCTACAAGGTTCAGAGCTGGTGAGTCAGCTTTGGGCCATGGAAGGACCACTGGATGCGAACATAAAACTCACGAAAGATATTTAAACACTAAAATATTGTCAACATTACGCTTACCTGCATTGAAGTCGTCTGACCATTTGAAATTTTTGGGCAGGAAATGACAATAACTGAACTGGAAATGCTCATAGTGATGCCCTGGATACGTAGTATTCAGATTTTCCACGGTTGTTGGCATCGGAACCGGAAAATCTTCGTCAATTGTTTCGAAACCAGATAAATCCGGGCACCCGAAGTTACCCAGTTCAGGATCCTTAAAGGAGAAAGAATTATTCAACATAAACAGAGGAAAAAAGAAAATAAGAAACAAATTTGGTTAAATTGTCGCAGATGTCATGAAAGAATAAAGAATGAATTTTAGTTGACTGCAGCATATAACAGTTTTTCACTGCCGAGGCAAGGAGGCAACTTCGCTTAGTTGACATATTGCTTTTCTTAATTTACCTGTATAAAATGTTTAAGTTTATGGCGATGGGCTTATTTTTTCAATCCTTTTAATATTTTTTTCACAGGGTAGGTAAATGAAGTTTAAAAGTTAGTCTTGTTCGGCGGGTAGTTTACTTATCTATCATTCCTTGGAAGAAACACCAGACGTCCAATTTCTGTACCAACAAGAAATCGGTAGAACCGATGGATGTTCTTCGAATAAATGCCAATTCCAAAAGGGCTATTGTTTAATATGTTTTTTTTAAGTATGAAAAAATAACAAAAGGGCAATAACTCCTAAATTATGCAAAATAGAGTTACGGTTTTTGCATGCTGCACTTCTCCTCATAGAGATCTATCTACCAATAAAGTTTCATGTTAATATCTCTTATACTTTGTGAGATATACCCCGGACAAAAAATAAGTATGAGAAATTTCAAAGGGCAATAACTCAAAAATTAATAAAGCAAGAGTTATGGTTCTTGTGCACTGCACTGCTCCTTAATGAGATCTAACTACCTATGAAGTTTGGTCTTGATATCTCACATAGTTTTTGAATTATGCTCCGGACAAAATTATGACGGACGGACGAAGCGGCAACTATATGCTCGCCCTTCAGGGAGTATAAAAATCTGCTAATTCCCTATAATAAATGGTCATGGTTGGTAGCCGTAGTTAGATTTATGACCTTTTATCAGTGTTATCAAAATGTGAGTTATTCTTATTATTGATTACATCACATGATTGGATTTTGTTCTAAACCATGAAGAAACCTTTGAGCACCACTAAATTTCACGTCTTTAATGTAAATTTAATATTCTTGAAAAATGCTCAACAAACAAAAGTATCACTGCCACCCCTTTTACCAAAATTTTCAATTTGCACGTTTAACAGGAGGAAGGTTCGTTGGGGGTGGGGGCGGGGGGAGTGAAATATATACATGTAATTAGATTCTGAATTGTTTGTGTTATACGATGAAAATATTTGACCAGAGAAAACAGAGTACTTTTACCTTGATAACCATATATGGATTGAAAGCTTCCAACTCCTGACTGTCTCGAGGGTTGTCCTGATGCTTACAATAACGGAATTTCAACACTGTAACAAGGAGAATTTCAATGATATGTAGTTTATAACTATATTATGAATACAATTAACAAGTACTTACTTTTCTCGTGTATAATATTTTTCTTTCAATTATCGTAACTGTTTACACAAAGCAAATGTACAGGTAAATATTATTTTAAAATGAAAACAAAATATCATCCATAAAGTGTTCAGCTTCTCTAGAATTTGTTTGTAAATTTTCTGTCGTAGTGTAGATATATTGTAGAAAGATCGTTTGTCTTTTACTGATCAATAGCTATAATAATTTGCTGTAAAGAAGTAGAATTTTGTTACGATTTCGAAAGAAATAGTTTTAAGTATGGTTTTCATTACGGATGTATTTATAGACGGAGAATACTATTGGGGTATTTAATTATACCTCTTTTTTTTCTGAAACAGTATTGTACAATTTACGTACTACGTATCTTTTCTGTAGATAGTTCATGTGTTAATGTTCAAACACTCACCTGAACCATCTGTGTTTTTCTCCACCTTAAACGCTGGAACATGCCCATCAGTTTGATAGTGCAGTAAAGGCGGGAAGCATATTGATAACTCGTATGGTGTGAAACCTGTAAGAAAAACAGTGGTTAGTGGTTACAAAACAATCGAAATACAAATCATTAAAGTATTTCAGGCAATATAGAGGTCGCATAGTGACCGGAAGCTTCGTCACTAATACCCCCCTACCAACACAAGGTTGGATATCGTGTTGCTATTTGTTGTCTTAGTAACCATATTTTTGTTCTATAGAATGTTAAAGTGCATATCTTAATGCTCAGAATCCAATTTCCTGGATAGTCAGATAAATGAATAAATAGATGGATGAGGTGTAAATTTGAAACTTAAAGGGATACACAGGCAAATGAATGCCAAAAAATTAAAACTGATATTATTTGCTCAAATCACGTTCAGTATGAAGAACTTTAAATTCCCAGTATGTTTGTCCATATAAATAAAGTGAAATGCGGGCTTGAACGTAACGTAAATATTTCAACGGTCTTTAACTGAAAGTAAAATGCGAACGGTTATTTTAAATAGGTCACGTGACAAAAACAGCCAATCGTCGTTTCTCTCGGGTTGCTCTTTGCCGTAGATCACGTGACAGTTACTTCAACCGTCCAATCAGTCACTGCAAAATTTAGCGCGAAATCTAAATTTTCTATGTAGACCCACGTGGTTCAAGTTAGGAAACCTCCCGGTTTTTCATTTAAATAGTGGAAATCTTTGTTACTGGGACTGATCATTGTATCCATTTCGAGCGCATTTATAGTATATTGACTGAAGAAACGTGAAAGAAAACATAAAATTTTTGCCTGTATATCCCTTTAAGTGCAATAGCTCTGTATTATTATATGTTAACTTAGATTGTAGTATTGTCTTTTAACTTACAATGTATTATTATGTCTTTACTTTTTATTTATTATTAGCTATTAACTTAAAATGGACCATTATTTATTAATTTATAATATATCATTTAACTATTGACTTACAACATATTATTATATATTTACTTACGAAATATTATAATTTCATAACTTACAGAAGATTGTTATCCTTTTCTAAGTTTTAAGATATCACAGGATGAAAAGAGTTTCTGGATGGACAGAACAATGGACAAAAAATGGAATAAGAACATATTTTCAAACTTACGTTCATATCTCAACTTTTCTAGGTATCATTTAACAAAGTTTTATATAAATTTCTCCAGAATAAGGAAGCCAAATATAGTGTCACATGAAAATAAATTGTGAACTGATTTGTCTCGTAATAATGAGTTAGTAAGTCGTAATAACGAGTAATAAATAGATGAGTCGTAATAGAAAGTAATTAAGAAATAAAGGCTTTCAAAATTTTATTTTTATTAAGCACTATTTGGCATTCTTCCTCTATGATGTTTGACTACATGTATGTGGTAAACTGTGTTTTCTGACTGTGTTATTTCCCGATATGTGTTTTTCATTTTTTTATTAGCACATTAGAGCTATTCCACAACCCATATTTTCTCGATGGAATTACAGACAGACAAATATATGGCTATAGAACAAATCTAAACTAATATAAATAGACTATCTAATGCTATTTATGATTTCAAGTTTCATGAATGTTAGTTCATCAAACTAGGGCTTAGGTCCTTATTATCTGGATAGAAAGAAAGATGGACAAATTCAAGGATGGAAAGAAGATGTTAGATATTTGACCGTAATATTAATATGTTAAACAAATAACTATCGTTTTAACAAGGGTTTATGAATGTACTCCTTAACTTTTCGATTTTTGTTAGGTTCAGATTTTCTAAATGAAAATATGGAAGGGCGATAAAACGGACAAAGTGGAAAATTTAAACTAGGGTGCATAATCTCCATATTTTATGATGATATATGCAAAACTATGAAGCACTTACAATAAATGCAAAACATCCGAGCACTGACAGTATACTCATAACAACATAACACTTACAGAATATGAAAATAAAAAATAACAACGACAATATAGTCAAAACAACATATCACTGAAAATGTATGCAAAACAACTTAGTACTGATAATATATAAAAAAAACAACAACACAGCACTGAATATATATGCAAAACACATAAACACTTACAGTTTATGAAAAACAACATAGCACAGACAGTTTTTTGCAAAATAACATAGCACTTACGGAATAGGCAAAATAACATAGCACTGACATAAGAAGCAAAACAACATACTTAGCACTGACATTATATTCATAACAACATGGCTCTTAAAGTGTATGAAAAACAAAATAGTACTGACAGTATATGCAAACAAGTTGAAACAACATAACACTGTTAATATTTGCAAAACAACATATCACTAACAGTTTATGAAAAACAAAATAAAAAAACAACAAAATAGCAACGACATTATATGCAAAACAAAATAGCGCTGACAGTATATGCAAAACAACATAGCACAGACAATATATGCACGGATACTACTGGCCATATAAAACTATTTCAGCACATGTTATGACAGATATCTATTTATATCATTAATTGCTTCGACAGATACTAATGATAATTGTAGTATACCTGCTGGGCAACCCGTGTCAGTACCGTAAACACCAAAATTCCCATGTGGCCAGATTGATCCATTATTTGATCGATACCAAGCCAGTTTGAAACAAAAGTTCAACTGTAATGTGTATTGATCAAATGGGCCTAATATATTTGTGCTAAATGCTGGGTTATTCGGTTTCAGAATATGCTGCACATCACGCACGAACTCTTGGCATGCCTCGGGAAAAGATTCAGGTTTGTACAATGAAGTCATTGTCGTTATATTGATATATCCTCGTCCCCAACCGTAACCTGGACCTTCTGGACAACCGTCTTTGGACATTGGTATGGCATATGGTCCGTCAGGGAAAGAACTTTCGTGAATATCTGGATGGTGTTAGAATGAAAGCTTTATATGCACTTAGCACATTCGCATAATGCTGTCTTTTTAACATGGCTTAGGTTTATAACAATTAGAAAATGCTACTGATAAAAGTTCTCACATTCCATGTTATTGAAAGTGTTCACATTCTTTCATCATACGTTGGAATGTTTTTATTATATGTAATTTGTACTACTGAAAATCTTAAAATTGTGATTTTTTGTTAGATTGTACACCATATATATACCCGGTGTAATTCAGTTCCTATAGGCTTTAGGCAAAGAAATCGAGAGCCATATAAGAGTTGAGTCTATATCTAGGAAGACGCCTCGTGGTGTCAGAAAAACAGAATCAGATACTTTTAGAGGATTTGATATAAAAATAAATAAAGTGATAATAATAATAATAATAAACTTATCGTGATTACAGTGTTCACACAGCAGTCCGGTAACATTAGGCATACACATGCAGTTACAATCACCACTAATTGAATCAAACAGGACAGATCCTCCATTCTCACAGACCATACCTGCACAGTGTGACCCTGAAGTAATATGTTACAAGTCCGCATAAACATGAACATAAACATGTACATAATCATGAACATAAACATGGTAACCAAAGGTTCCAGCAAAGCAAAGGTTTGAGATCTTAAAACATTTTAAAGTTGTCGTAGTAAAGTTTGACAGAAGTCGGAAGCTGGAAATTTGATTTGCAGCTTGACTGCTCATCTCATAAATGTGAAACTTTTAAATAATAATATTATATTGAATAAAAAACCCAAAGAAGTTCTATAACAATTTTTATTCTCTGAATTAATAAAAACAATGTCTTAAATAAAGACAAAGTTTTCACTTGATGAACCAAACAAACTCGTAGCGTGTCACTTGTAATTTATAACAAAATGAACACTGTGCTTCAGGAATGAATCAGTAATTTAAATTAAGAAATATAACATGTAGAAACACATGAAATTTTCCCTTTTGGAAATAAATAATACAAATAATAATATCTAATAAAATTGATAAAATCAAAAAAGTAAAAAATAGTAAAATTGATTAAATAAATTTAGATTAAATTACATATATAAGTAAAAATAAGATAAAACGTACCTTTGGCTGAAACATGTTGTAGTGTGACCAGCAAAAATATCATTTTTGACCAGGGTAACATAATAATTAAAACATATGAAATTATTTTCATAAATATTAAAAAGTTGCTATTTTATATACAATAATTTAAGCCGCTACATTTTCACAACACCTATAGCTTCCATATAAATCTATATGAATTTAATTCCATTAGCCGTACTGATATTTTGTAAATGTTAATATTAATGGTTTAACGTGCTTTGTCTAACTTTGCCATGAAATATATCGGAATTGTAAATAAATATGCGACTATCATTAAAACCAAAATCACTATTAATGATCTCAGATTTTATATGATGTTCTTGGCGCTTGTGTCAATGACATTTAAAGTATTATTCGGATTTGATGCCACGCCTTTTCATTTCAACTGTCGTCTGCAAAGAAATTCCAATGTATGCTCCAAATTGTTGTCTAAATAGAGGCTGATTCTTA
The DNA here is from genome assembly GCA_012932295.1 of Cyclina sinensis. Lineage (NCBI taxonomy): Eukaryota > Metazoa > Mollusca > Bivalvia > Venerida > Veneridae > Cyclina > Cyclina sinensis. The sequence goes on along the minus strand of JAAONU010000006.1, from coordinate 37,640,924 downwards.
GGGGGATATGTCATTTTATATGTAGAAATAGGGGTAGAAAAATTTAAGGTTTCATTTCATATAGCAACTTAAAATTACATTCGTTGTAGAACGTAGAACTGAAAGAATATACATGTTTATGTCTTTTTTAATAAAGAAGTTAGAGTTCAGTTTATTATCAAAATAAAATATCATCCTTTTTTATTATAATAAAATGTTTCTTGTTCAATACACATCCCATCTGTAGTGCTCACACAATTCATTTCAATATTCATGAAGTGTTTTTCTGGGGTTAGGTGAATGTGTGTCTCGTGAAATTCGGAGTGACCAAAATAAGCAAAAAACAAAGAGATTTTTTTCTGAATCTTTTGGACTCTTGGAGCTGTCACTCTGGTATCAGATATACAAACGAAGGTTCTATCATGACTTTCATTTAGATCAAATGTATGTACTGTAATAAATTCATTATATATATACATCATTAATGATATAAATGCATTGATATTACCCAACTGAATACTTCAATAACAAATAACTGTGAAAACTTAAGTCATTTGCAAATATTTTTTAAGTTCACCATTCAGGCGCTCCTTTCGGAAAAATGCGATATTTGTCATCACATAGAATACTACATCGGTAGATTTGATAAATACTGTATTCAGTAATACTGCCCTCACACATACCTCGCGACCTTACTGCGACCTGAAAACTAGTAAAATAGCATTTTTCTTTCGAAAATCGTTTGGTTTTCTTTCAAATTTCTCTCGCAGACGGTCCGGGGCTCTGCAGTCTTGTGTTCAGTACGTTTTCTCTATGTCCTCAATACGACCCTTCTACGTCCATGGCGTTTCCACTGCGACTATATTGCGTCCCCAAGGCGACCCCACGGCGATCATCGGCGACCCAGATGCGACTGTGCTACGTTCTCTGCGTCCTTAAGGCGACTCTACGGCGACTATTGGACGTGGTAAGGACGCAATAGTCGCAGCAAGGACGCAGTAGCGTCGCCAAAGGTTTCCGAGCAATTTCTTGTAATTTCATCGGCGACTCTACGGCGTCCTTAGTACGAGTGTACTACGTCTATTGCGTTCTTATTGCGTCCTTACTACGATGCTGCTGCGACTATGGCGACCCCACTGCGATCCCACGGCGACCTAACCAGGACTCAGCAAGAACGCAGAGTTTCTGCGACTGTTTTGTGCATGTTCAAAATATTCGCCGACGGTCTGCGACCTTGTGCGTCCTTGGGTTCCTCGCTACGACCTCGCTGCGTCCCTGCTGCGTCCATGGCGACTGTGCTGCGTCCTGGGTCGTAGCAAGGTCGCAGTAAGGACGCAGTAAGGTCGCGAGGTATGTGTGAGGGCAGCTTAAAAAAGGCTCTGCTACAATAAAACATTCATTCGCTTAAAATGCGAGCATATTTTAAAGATTATAGGCAGCGACCTTTCCTGAATTCATCTTTTGAGTAATACAAATAGATGTTGGAACTACTTTCAATCTATTTTAGCATAAATATTGTTGATGAAACTTTTTCGGGGAATTCCGGAGATGCCGAGTTGGCACGAGTGACTGCAGTCTGGTAATTTAATCCAGCTCTAAGGTAGATATTCCCGTTGGTCATTCGAAGTGAAGGTCATATGGTGACTGATTGAAGCCAAAAGGCATTGACTTAGAAAATGGAATAAAGCTGGCAATTTATCTAAAGATTCGGATAGGTTTATAGCCACCAAATTGTAGCCGGGTACAGGTTTATAGGTGATTAATCGATAAGGCTGAACCGTGTGGCTTGGTAGCTCAGTTGGGAGAATGTCCGCCCTGTAAGCGGAAGGCCCTGGGTTCAAGTCCCGGTCGAGCCACGATTTTTCACCACCTGTTACATTTGGCGCCCAACGTAAATAACCTACGTTATAATTTGGCTACTGCTTCGGCACCTCGGGAATGTTTCACAATATTCCCTGTGACTCTGAGAATTCGGGACGAATTCTAAATTTAGAGGGGGTATATGTAGCCGGTAGCTGGGTACAGGTTTATAGGTGATTAATCGATAAGGCTGAACCGTGTGGCTTGGTAGCTCAGTTGGTAGAATGTCCGCCCTGTAAGCGGAAGGCCCTGGGTTCAAGTCCCGGTCGAGCCACGATTTTTCACCACCTGTTATATTTGGTGCCCAACGTAAATAACCTACGTTATAATTTGGCTACTGCTTCGGCACCTCGGGAATGTTTCACAATATTCTCTGTGACTCTGAGAATTCGGGACGAATTCTAAATTTGGAGGGGGTATATGTAGCCGGTAGCTGGGTACAGGTTTATAGGTGATTAATCGATAAGATTGAACCGTGTGGCTTGGTAGCTCAGCTGGTGGAGTGTCCGCCCTGTAAGCGGAAGGCCCTGGGTTCAAGTCCCGGTCGAGTTACAAAATCATAAAATGTGAAGGGTATCGAAAAAACGATAATGGCGTTCTTTTTATAAACAACTACTAGATCGAGTGAGAAAAAATAACCAGGGCTCGAAAAAGAATTGTTCTTCTTTTTTTTATATGCAATCAACAAAAATGGTTAATAAGTTTTTGTACACAACAACAACAACGACAACAAAGAATTGCTAAATATTTCATGATCCTTGAACTCACCAAACAAAAAGAAATTCACTAACTTTACCGACTTATAAAAGTAGGCTACCGATGACAGAATGTTTTCCTGAGTTGTTTACCTTTACTCAAGTTGGAGAGGCTCTAAAGTAAATCGATAATTGATCCAAAGTTTATCGATAACTGGTCTTATCCGGGACACAGTATTATTCTTCTTAACCCTTATCTGATAGGGACAACGGCACAATACTGTTTTCACTAAGTTGATACAAAAAAACAGTTTAAGAATTTAGTAAGCAATAGCAGTATACATCAGTATCACAGGTTTTAAGGTTGCGTATCACTTTTAATGTCTCACAGATGAAAATCGAAAAATGATTGAATCAAGTTAAATGCTAAGGATAACTTGTGTTCCTTGTATGTTTATGCTCTAGGAAAAAAACTAGGATGACAGAAGTCATTGACAGTAACAGAAATGTTTTGACAATGTCAAAGCAGAACAATGGCGACATTATTTTGAAGATATTTATAATTGCGTCGGCAGTAGTAAATTTTACAGCGAATAATTCGTGCTAACACAATATTAATAATTGCGTCGGCAGTAGTAAATTTTACAATGAATAATTCGTGCTAGCACGATATTCAAATGATGGAAATTTGAATGTCGAAAGTCGTGTTAGCATAACATTTGAATACAAATGACATAAATTTGAATGTTAAAAGTCGTGTTAGCACAACATTTAAATAAAAATATTTGAAATCGAAAGTCGAATGTCGAGCTAGCGCATCATTTAACATGCAAGTGATTCCAAATTCGATGTCAAATGTCGTGAGCGAACGAAAGGTGAGCTTCTGAATTGTGGACCTTATTCTGATATGTATATTTATCAATAATTTACGTTGACAATGAAAACGAAAATTGACGCCTTTGAAATGAGTATTTTTTATATCTAGATATCCCTTTTGAAATGACTAACATTTTCTGGGTAGCACTGTCCATCGAAACCTTAATCATCAAAATCAATCAAGGAACATTGGTTTTACAGATATCTAGTTGTACAGAAAGAGAGCAACCAACCAAGTGTTTCTATATTGTAGAATGTTTTGTACAACTTTACTCTACAGCTCTGACAATTGCTTCACAGATAAAATGATTACTTGTTAAAGATATTTCACAGAAGCATTCCATTCTCAAAACAAAATATACAGAATATGTTTGAAAAGCCAAGAAAAACATAATCATGCTTTGAATCAGCCACTCTCTTGGCAAACTGTAATGTTATACTTCTATGGTATCTTCCTTACTAGTTTGCTATGCTTCATTTTATAAACATATTGACATTTTTTAAAAGAAATTTGTAAATGTTCTCTGTTATTTCTAAATGCAGAGAATTACAAAATTCATGTGTATTATTCAGCATAGATATTTGCTTACATCTGATGGATCAGTTCTTGAAAAATTCATTTGCTGTAAGATTTGAGTGCAACATTGAAACCTATTGAAACAACTTAAGGTAAGACCAATTCAGCCATTAGCAAAATAAAACTGAGGAGGTAACTGTGCTTTCTTTGCCGCTCTGGGGTCTTCAGTCTTCACCGACTGTCACCGAAAGTCTCAGATTGTCATCGGAGTTAGCCTCTTAAGTAATAAGAATGATCCAATATTTTTCATTACAAAGGCAAATCAAAGTTATTGGGTATGAATAACCAAATCGTCTATTAGAGCTCAAAAAATGGTGCCCGCATATTGGCGGCTAGAAATTGTCCTCAGTTTTGTTAACTGTTTTGAGGATTTTGGTAGTTTCATTCGTAAGGAAATCTCCAAAGATGGCATAGTTGACATGACTTTTTATTTTACTTATTGATATCTTTCTTGCTCTGATTTATAAAGTGTTTATTTTAAGATCAAATCAAAAGGAAGAAGGTACGAGCACAAGATACAAATTATTAAAAACAAACTGTCTTTAAATTTGAAATTTCGTGATGTTTACTTAAATTCCATTTTTATATAGATAGAGAGAGGAATCCGAATAAAGTGTGACTACTGATCACTTTAATGGGAGTTTTACGTCAAACATATATTCTTCCCGGTCATAACTTTTAAAGATGTCTATTTATCTCTGTAATATAATACCAGAGTATGGGCAATTTTATACCTCTATGATCATAAATTTGGAATTTTGATGTTTCCCAGAAAGCAATTATCTTGAAATTTCAACGACGGCTAAAAATTTTTTATAATGAAGAATTAAAGCATGAAGATTAATAATATTTATATCGCTCATAAAGACGTATCTTTTATCTCTGTTATGATTTATTCAGAAAGAAGCTTTATCCTAATTGAAAGAGAGAATATTTTCCTAGATAAAAATGTTCAAAAACATGTTGCCGCTGCTTCTATTAAGGTAATATATATTATTCATTCCTCATCGAAATAAACATTAAAGAGACATAAGAGGTACAGATTTTATTTAAGAATATTATGAATATCATTTTCTGGGTTTCTAGGAAAACCTGTTAAAAATCAGGATCCTTGTAAATGAAAAAAAATGTTAAGTATTCTCGTTCAAAAAAAAAATGAAGTTGTCATAGATAGATTTCGTCGATTTTGTGTCCTACAGAATTATTAGAATTTAGGGCAACATTAGTATCTGTTTTCCCCGTACAAGTTGGCGTTACTAGCAGCATGTCAAAGAGAAATATCCACAGTTTTTTTAAAAAGACATGTATGTCATGTATCCTTAACAGTTACCGTGATAATGTAATTTGTTATACAGAAGCATTCTTCAGCCACCTCGTTTAGTTCCTTGAATTCCGTTGCTACTTCTCCAAGTATTAGTAGTTTGTATAAATAATGGGGGACCGTGCAAGCACAGGATTAAACAAATACACGTTCTCCATATTATTATTCCAAACATGCATGCTTTTAACACATTTTTATTGAAATTTGTTTGACATGATGTGTGATCAGGTATGTTAATACAACTTTTGACTCCAAGGTTTGTCTTTAAAGGCATAAGATAAGATAAGATTTATTCTGGCATAATGTACATACATGGTATTTAAACACATGAAGTGATAAATAGTATAACCCATACATGAGCACAAAAACCATGACATGTACACCAACACCAGGGATAACACAAAAAAGGAAAACCCTTATTTCCATTGTTGTCCCTAAAATGAATGATGTGTCAGAATCATATACAATATCTGTAAAATAAGGTACGTGAATATTTTGTGATTCACCAGAAACGGCTATGCCTCGTCAGGTAAACTATATAATTTTGTCCTCAAAGTCTCTATGTATTAAAATTAATGGTCAATCACTGCTAACTAATACTGAAGTATTTGTTAAAGATGCTGAACCTCGGATTACAAGAAATGCGAATAAAGTTTTAGTTTGACCCTCATGAGTCAATATAAGTCATATACACTCGAAAAAATCATGCTGTAAGTATTGCAAAATTTTCTGCGAATATAACCATTTGTTCGCATAAAATGAAAGTTGAAATAGGATTTTATTCTTTACATAGCTTTAAAGAAAATATTTTAAAAATTCGGACATTGTGTATTTATCAAGATCGTTGTATCATTCTCCTTCTGTAAAACAGAATCCATCGTATTTAAGGTTAATAAAAAAGGAAACAATCAGTTTGGTCATAAATTCCAAGAAAATGAATCCAATGTGTGTTTGGAGACTACTGCAAGGAACATACATTGGAAATTTTATTTTATGATTTCAATAAAACGTCATATAGCTAAAAGTTCTTCTGTTAATGTGATTGCTAGCGTTTTTACCATACAAAAAGCATTGAAATATAAAATTTCAGAAACACACTGACTGCAAAATTGAAATTCTAAGCCTTGTGAATCTTTATATGAAGCATTTTAGTATATTTAATGTAGATGCCTTTGCCAAATATGTAAGCTAAAGCGGACATATTTCTGGCCGGAGATACATGACTTACACGACTTTAGTACATATTCTGGAGATATTTTCTACGTTCGGAGCTTTATGAGTTCAGACGGGTTAATCATACAGTTATAGAAATAAAACCACTGCAATATTTTGGATGAAGAAGCATGTATTGCGATGCAGGAAATGTCTGTCTCGCTGAGAAACTAGTCGAGCGGTATTTTGTTTTGACTGCAATTGGTTATGATAGGTAAAACAACTCATGTGAAAACAATTGCAACAAATACTATTGTACGAGTTTATTGTATGAATAAGATGAATTATAATAACACATATTTTATACACAAATGTAGACACTGTAATTTTAACAACAGTATCAAATCAAGATGTGTCAGTAGCAATGTCTTTCAGTTCAGAGGCATTGTCTAAACCCAAAACTGCCTTCAGACAATCTGGATTGTGCATGTCTAGGAAACCTTTGCCATCAAGGTCAGTGTAGTTTTCACAATCAATTACTGCATCGTTGTAAACCTGATATAGTGAAACATAATATATCTGAGAAACTTAAAATTTTTAAGCAGTCTTTCTACGTTAAAGAAATAATAGAAATATTTGATATGTTGTTAGAGGCACCATTTAAAAGTGAAACTAAAATAACTTCAGAACATAAGAAAACCTAAGGTTCACACAATGTAGAACAGACTGACAGATGAATCGCGCGCGCCGGGCAAATAAAATATATGCGATTTCACTGAATACGGAATTGGCAATCTGTATTACCGTAATTAAAGCCATATTTTGTCTGGTATTTAATAAAAATCTTGATTTAAAGTACAGAATGAAAAAGACATACGTTATTTAAGATACACAAAAATAATTACAAGCATTTGATTCAAAAGAAAACGAAAATATCAGACTGACCACATCCAAGGGAACATATCCGGGATAAATTCCTTCTCTAACTGGACTGTTTGACTTTAAGTTATAGACAGGAATAAATGCCATTCTTCTCACGTCACTCGAATTTGCATCATTTTTGTAAAGAATATTACTGTGTAAAAATACCACGTCACCTAAAATACAAAAAAAATGGGCAGTGTGTTTACAATGTGTAGGTGTTTCTGAGGAGGTATTACGAGGTGGGGGAACATAATAATAATGTAAATAATAATAATAAGAATAATAATACACATCTGAATCTCTTTCGGACAAGTTCCTGTACTAGTATATAACTTAGATTCTTTACTACAAAATAAAAATGTATAATTTTCTCTGCAGTTATAAAGAATATTCTCATAAGGTATTACACTTTGATAGAATGCAAAACAATGGACACCTTAAGAAAGAGATTTAAAGATTAAATATTAACCAGTTTATTGTAAATGTTTCATGTTGTTTCTTCGTCTTATTTCACGTACCTGGTTGAAGCTCTATACAAATCAATGGACAGTCTTTGTGGAGTTGCTCGGTCGTATCTGCATCAGAACAAACCTCACTACCTGTGAGGGCATGCTCTCTTCTATCTGTTGTATGTGACGAATCTAGTACCTATAGATGTAACAAATTTTAGGTTCACAAAATTTATTTCAGTTTACAATTTTTGAGTCATTTTAGGAAATGATACAAGACAAATTAAAACGAATATCATTCTGTCGTGGTTTCTTTTCAGGATTCATTAGAGAAAATAACTTTCAATTTTTTTTAAATTTTCATAAAAGGATGAAAAAACAACTGCTGAAGTTGAAGAAGTACAGACAAATAAAAACAAAAAGGAAAAAAAACTAAACAAGAGGGCACCGTGGTCCTTAATCGCTCACCTGTAAACAATTTCTTACAAAGACATTTTCATTAATTTTCCCATTTAGTTTACATATAAAACGTAAACTTTGAGTCAAGCCAATGACAGGCAAGACTTAAGCAATCGTTGTAAAGGTCCACTATTACAGATAAAGATCTGAAAGCCCTAAGGGTCCTGGTTTCAGAGAAGAAATGTTTAAATTATTTAAGAAATTGTCAAGAATAAAGCAAAATAGTTAACATACACCGCCACTCGTATGGCAATCTATTCTCAGAGATTTTTCAGATTCTTTGAAGGGAAGCATACAGTGATTTGTTTGCAGATATTGTAGACCTAAAAACATAGAAATCAGTCTTTTGGGGCTCTCATACCTGAAGACAACCATTTGTCTTTTTGATGGGGTCTATCGCAATAAATGCCGTGATTAAGTCCGGAAACGGTAAAAAGTTATTCCAACACCTATAAACAGAAGATGATATCCTGTATTAAGGCAACGAGAAGAAACTGGAAGGAAACTGATTCAAAAAGTGGTAATTGCACATGGTATTCTTATTTCAAAATTATTCAGACGTTGTGTCTCTACTACATTACTACAGTCTACTCTATATCAGTATTCTATACAGGAAGGCAAAAATATACAGACATATAAATCGAAGTTCTAAAGTATTATCTATCTCACCCATAATCTTGATGCCAAGTTCTCTGTTCTGGTGTTTTAGGTTCTGTTATCACAATCTTAGAATGGAAATGGTAAACTTCTCCCCCTAGTAGCTGAAATGTATAAAACGTCACCATTAGCGAATTACATCGTATACTTTTCGGCCGTCCCGAGGACTTCTAGTCAACCAGTCTACTTTAGAAACGGTATTTCAGTAATTTGAGTTGAGTTTGAGTGGAACCTATTGCTAGCTGGTTAAAGATTTGTTGGCACAGAATTTTGGAAGAAAGGGCCTTGCGAATAGGGTTTCTATGATAACCCCGCAAATACATGTATGTCCTTTGTGACAAGTGTGACACTACCATAAACAAACACTTCAATGACTAAACATGTTGTTGCTGTCCTTAAAACCATTTGGTAAACTCTACAACATATTGCTGGGGGTAAATTTCCCCCATTTAAACGAGTACAAGTCCTATTAGAAACTGAAAGACGATCTGAAAAAAAACAACATATCTATATCTTCAAAGAATACTTGTACTGTTAAACCTTAATTGTTTATGTTTCGTTTAAGTTAATTTAGCTATTCATTGACGTCAACATTATTAAAGACAATGTTCCAAGTTTTTTGTTTAACTGCTGTAGAAAGATTTTGTTTATTTACTCGTCTTTTCCTGTAATCTTCTGTAAAGTTTTTTATCATATGGTCTGTAATACTTTAAAAATTAGTATAAAACTGAAATTTTACAGAAGTGTGATAACATCTCATTAAATAATACAGTACCTGTGAACATGTTTCAACAATTTTCTGTGTTCTCGCTGCCATCCCGAAAGCATCGTTACCTGGGAAAGTCCATGTGGTTTGTATAGTCTGCTGCTCATCTGCATCTTTTACCTAATGAGAAGACCCTTCATTTACTCCCATTTATTTATTTTCATATTGGAGTAGATTCATTTATTTTCATTTATTCTCATTTTGAATTTATTTCAATGAATGAAAAAAGGAATTGATACGAGACAAATTAAAACGAATATCATTCTTTCGTGGTTTCATTTCATGATTCATTAGAGAAAATAACTTTCATTTTTTTTTTAATTTTCATAAAAGGACGAAAAAGAAACTGATTTCTTTGAAAATGAAAAAGATTTCATTCATTAAATAATATTTGAAAAAGATTTCATTCATTAAATAATATTTCATTTTCATTTTATTGTATAATAGTTCTCTTCATTTATTTTCATTTTGGAGTAAATGAAAATGGATGTAACTAATTTCTACATAATTCTGGTTTTATTCTTGAAAAAAGACATGTGTCCGAAAATTTGGATAAAAGAGTGCTTATTACTAACTTCCCTTTTGGAAGGTTCTACGCAATTGATATTATACAGTCTAAATTTTAACAGTGTCTGGTATGTTTTTCTCCTGTTTAAGGAAAATAACTACTAGTCGTCTCGCACAAGAACTATCAGTATTTAAACTCATACACATAGGTACGAAAAACAGTTGTAAAAGTGGAAGAGACTAGATATGTTTTACTCTTACGACCTGTATATCACATGAACAGTCTATGATCTGCCCTCTGTTCAGTTTGTTCAGATTTCACTTAATACACCTTGAACTGCACTGTCCAAACAAAACGTTCGACAGGTCAGTATAAGACATTCAGAAAGGATATGAGTTACGGTATTTCTAGCCATGTAAATTATGAGTCTGTCTGTATTTACCTTACCTGATATTCCTGTCTGTATTTACCTTACCTGATATTCCTGTCTGTATTTACCTTACCTGATATTCGTTCTTGTGATAGTCTTCACCCTCCTCATAATTTCTCTGCAGTTGTGTGATTTCTTCTTGAGAAAACAATTGTCTGAAATAGAGAAAATACATATTTTCATGATAAAACGTAAAAAGATTTAAATACAACATTGTATCCTTGCGTATACATCTCAACAGCCCACAATAAATTAACAAAACGTTTATACTATTATTGAGAAACCAACACAATGAAGTTTGGTCTGCAAACTCAAGAACAATCTGCAATGACCTGTCTATGTTGATAACTTGTCTGTAACAGGAAGACATTATAGAAGTCCGCAAAATAAAATAAGAAAAAAAATCATGCACAGCATACTCGAAAATGTCATTTAGCTAGCTGTCTGATAACACAACTTGCACTTATTCAAGTATAGATCACCAAGAATGCATGTTGATTTCTTTATCTTAACAGATATTTTAGTAAGTTGTCTATAGGATTATATAAATTTTGATACCTGCTTTATTTCTATATGAATGTAGCTATTTTATATAGATATTGTACATAATATTTTGGGAGTCTCATAGAACAGTCTGCAATCATCCATTTGTGAGGCATGTTGAAATAATGACAGTATTATGATAATTATTTTCATTTTCATACGTAACATGCACGTATATGGTTTATATAACGTGGCAATATTCTTTTTTCATTTGTACGGTACGTTGGTTCATTAACTTTGAAAATAAGATTAGTGTGTGCTGTAAGTCAGTAATGTCTTCATTTGTACTCAATACATTTAGATCTGATTCCTATGTTTTCATTTCTTTCTAAGCACGTTAGCCTAGTGTTCCTGTCGTTATTCAAACTACGGTGGAAAAGTCTACATTGGATACATTCATACGGAATGTTTCCAATGTACAAACGTCAAAGTCGTAGCGTTCTAATTTAACGTTTGGTAATGATGTTGGTTGTAAGAAGTTCGTTGGGATAATTTGACCTTTTTGGGAAGATTTTTTACTCGGTCGGATCGAAGTTTTTTAAACTTCCTGTTTAACGAAGATAAAGTTTTTATCAAGATACAAGTGCAAATGTTACCTGACTGTGATATATCCATGTTTCAAGTATGCCTCTTTCATTTCACTTTTAACTGTGTAATCTTCGTCGTTATAAACCACCTCCATTTTGAATTTATTTGTTTATTTGTCACTGTTTACCTGATATCATGTTGAAAATTGTGGCTACACATTAACATAATTCATTATGCAAGATTGGCCTTTATATGAAACGATACCTGACCTTGATTTACAACTGTAGTAAAAAGATGGTTATGTTTACAATATCTCATTCAATTTCTCATGATTAATGTAAATTGTAAAAACTGCAGGTCTAAAGCGCGCAAGTTTTCAATTGAAAAGCTTGTAATTTACACTTCAGTCTGCATAGCCTTGAGTGAACTTATACCATACAATACTTCAAGTGTACTGCAATATGTTTTACATTCAAAACTGTAGCTAATTTATCTATCTTATATAAACATCAATTAAGATTACTAGCAGCTTATACCAATTATATATTAATTAATAAGGAAATTAGTGAGCATACTATAAACAAATAAATAAATAAATAGATATATTAATTAGTGGCTGAGTTTGGAATGGATGGATGGATGGAATGATGGAAGGATGAACGAACGAATAAGTAATTCGGTAAATGAATATAGAAATAAGGAAATAAACCAAAATAATTTCACAAATAAACCTTAAACCTTTTGGTATTAAGCATTTTCAAACAGACACACAAGTGTAACATTAAAAAAGCAATACAATTTAACAGAAATCTGCTTACTTCAAGTTTTATAAACAACAAGTACCCTTAATCTAAATATTTACTTTAGTCCTAAATTTATTAGACAAATTATTGCGTGCTGTAAATATGTTTGAAACAAGCAAATTTGACTTTTTTTCCTTAAAATAAAGTATTCTTAGAGTGTTAAAAAACCTTGAACAAAGCATTACTTCAAAACTTGAACCTAAATGTTCTTTTTTGTTTGTTTGTTTGTTTTATTTTCCCCCGCCATGTGGATAATACAGTCTTAAACGCACCTTTCTGAGGTCTTGTTCTCGACTGCGGATCTTCCTCCATCGTCAGCTTGGTGCCCGCCAGATGTTTCGGCCCTTATCCAAGTACATCTGTAATGGCGGGTGGGCCCACCGTCTTACGGTGTGGAGGTTGATCGCATCCAGTTTGTCTCCTCGCGTCGTAGCCACAGCCAGCTAGACGCCCGCTCTGCAGCCTGGCTCAGCTTCTGGATTGCCCGGCGCCTGTCTCTGCCAGTGGTGCCAACAGCTGTCATCAGTCTACATACAGATTGCGCACAGAACCCTCTAGTGCCTACTTCAATGGGGAATAGCCAAGTCCGCCAACCTTGGTGTCGGCACTGCTCAAGTAGTTCAGTGTACTTGGCCTTCTTCCTCTCATAGGCCTCTTCACATCTCGTCTCCCAAGGTACTGTCAACTCGATGACAACGAGCTTCTTCCCTGTCTCGGACCACAGTACAATGTCTGGTCTCAAGTTGGTCTGGACGATACCCGGGAACACAAGCTTCTTTCCTAGATCGACTGACATATTCCATCCTGTGGCGCCGTCAAGGATCGATTTCTTCTGTGAAGCTTCTGTCTTCGCAGTTTCACCCGGTCTCACAAAGTTGATGTGGCCTGCCTGTGAGTTACTTCTGCGTGGCTTCTTCTTCTCCCCTTCCAGCCAATTGGCAACCTCTCTGAGGACGTTGTCGTGTCGCCAGCGATATCTGCCCTGCGTCAGTGCTGTGGAGCAGGAAGATAAAACATGTTCCAGAGTGCCTGGTTTCTTGCACAGACTGCATGTTGGGTCTGTGATTAGTCCCCATCGGCAGAGGTTAGCTGGAGATGGCAGGAGGTCATGAACTGACCTGAGGAGGAAGGATAGACGAAGTGGTTCATACTTCCAGATGTCTTCCCAGGTCAGCTTCCTTTCCATGGTTTCCCATGTTGTCCATGCACCCTGCGCACCCATCTCTACCGCTCTGGCCTGTCTCTTGTTCTCCTCTTCCTTCCGTACTTCTGACTGTATCAGGGCTCGCCTCTCAGTCTGGTTGGCTTGGCTCCATAGAAGTGTTTTGGTTGCACCAATACCTTGTCGTCCGACAGCCGTTACACCGACGATGTCCTTGTGCATGAGAGAGCTTTCCGCCTGGCTGACAGTCTCTGTCGCTGACCACTTTCTTCAAGTACGGGTAACGATCCCTGCTTCCCGGATCTGCTCATCTGGGGAGTCTCTTAGGGTAAGCACCAGTCTTGTCTTCGCCGTCTTGAATTCTTCTACCAATGAAGATACTGGGAGTTCCAGTTTGTTGGTTTTCCCATACAATCCAACACTGGAGAAACTGGGTGGGATTCCAAGCCACTTGCGAAGATGTCGGCTGGTGATTCTCTCTAAGGCTTCTATTGTTGAGCTGGGTACCTCGTACAGCATCATTGGCCAGATCAGCCTTGGTAGTAAGGCATGCTGGTACAGCCAGACCTTGAACTTCCCAGGTAGGTTGCTCCGGTCTATCTTCTTCAGCCCGTCTTCAACCTGGTTCTCTAGCTTCTTGACGTTGTCCTTGTCTACTAGGCTGGCATCAAACCACTTCCCAAGGCATTTGATTGGGTTCTTCGTGATGGATGGGATCTCCTCGTTCTGTACTCGGAGCACGAATCTGTCTGTCGTCTTGCCTTTCTTGATAATGAGGGACCTGGACTTTACGGCCTTGAATTTCATTCGGGCCCATAACGCGACGTCTGTCAGTGCTGTCAACATCCATCTAGTCCTGGACGTGTGTTGGTGTCGTCAACGTGAGGTCATCCATAAAACCTCGGCTTGATGGGAGGTAGATACCTGACTCTGTCTTTGGTCCGCGGGTCTCTCTAATGGCTGCATTGATGAGCAGATTCATCCCCATGACGAAGAGTACCACAGAAACAGTACATCCGGTGACTATACCTTTCTCCAACTTCTGCCACTTCGTCAGTTGGTCGCCAACAGAAAACCGCAGCTTGATGCCGTCAAGGTAGCTGGTGATGATTTTCTGGACATGGTTGTCGACGTGGTAGTGCTGGAGGGCTGTGTAGATCAGCTGATGGGGAATAGATCCGTATGCGTTGGCAAGATCGAGCCAAACTACTGTCAAGTCTTTCTTCCCCGTCTTCGCCTCTTGAATTAGTTGGGTGATAGCGCTGGTGTGCTCTACACAACCGGAGAAACCAGGTACTCCACCCTTCTGGACTGAAGTGTCGATGTACGCGTTGGTCGTCAGGAAAGAGGTAAGTCTTCTGGCCAGGATAGCGAAGAATATCTTCCCCTTGACATTTAGTAGCGAGATGGTCCGGAACTGATTGACTGTCTTGGAGTTCCTTTCCTTGGGCGTGAATATTCCCTCTGCTTCCTTCCAGGCTTCTGGTACTTCCCCTTTCCTCCAAACCACATTGAGGAGTCTCCATAGCCTCTTCAGTAGGAGTGGGCACATCTTGTACACTTTGTACGGGATGGCGTTAGGACCAGGAGTAGAGCCCCATCGAGCCTTCTTGACGACGTCCTTCACCTCTCCCAAAGTGG
Organism: Cyclina sinensis; assembly: GCA_012932295.1. NCBI lineage: Eukaryota > Metazoa > Mollusca > Bivalvia > Venerida > Veneridae > Cyclina > Cyclina sinensis. The sequence goes on along the minus strand of JAAONU010000006.1, from coordinate 37,625,594 downwards.
GTTCAGTGGTTACCAGTGGCGTCTCTGGAGGTAAGGCAGGATCTATCCGGTCACAGTCCCCTAGGGCGTCTTCTCTGTTGACATCTGAATGCGTATCATGCAAGAACTTCTCAACCTCTTCAAGTGGGGTCTCTAATGTTCCTGAACGCTCTTTGTCAAGCAGAATCTTCGCAAATTTGTATGGGTTGGCTGTGAACGCAGCTCTCTTTCTTGTTCGCTCCCTCGCTTTTCTCCTCGTGTTCTCAGCTCGCCGCAGAGACTTCAACTGTGTGCGCAGTGTGTCACGTAGTTGGGACAGGCCAAGGCGCTGCACTGGTGAACTGACTCGGTACTGCTTCTTCAGCTGTCTGATTTCTTTCCTCAGTTTCTCTATGCGGTGCTGCCTCCGGTTCGGCTTTGGAGCCTCCTTGCGTTTCTTTGTTTCTTCAATCCCAAACCTCTCCCTTGCAACAGAGTATACAACTGTGGAAAGGGTGTGTAACTTCCGGTGTACTGGACCTTGCATGGATGATTCGAGGATGATTTCTAGGTCCTCGTCAAACTGTTTCCATGGTGCCTTCTCAGATGCCTTGGGCCACTTGATCTTGGGTGTTCTTGTGGTAGGCATTGGGCGTGGTCGGTCAGGGACGGCCTCTTGCTCCTGTGGTTGGCTGCTAGTGTCCTGCGAGTAATTCAGTAGCTCTAGGAGGGGGTCGTCTTCATCCATCATTGGATCCTGGGTGGCATCGCGCGCTGTCTCTTGAGCGGAGAGTTCATCAGTACTGTGGGTAGTCTCCTGACTGGAGTACTCCCGCGTCTCACTAGCCATACTGGCTATGCGCTGCTCAAGTGGCCTCACGCGCTGGCAACCAGACTTCCCCTGGTGAATGCGTAACCCTCGTTGGTTTTTGCAGACTTTGCCACAAGGGCAAGTTACTGTCCCTTGTGCTGAGTTCGTAGTCGATTGGGCAGGCCGTGTCGATTCCATAAAATCCGTCCATGTGAGTCTTTCATCCTCCCCCCCTCTCGGAAGACTCTGGGGGTGTCTTTCATTAGTGGAGTCTGTAGCTTGTCTGTGGGTGTCTTCTCACGAAGACTGCACGTCGGGATGCTACCCCTAGTGCCCCGGTTCCAGTCTGTTCCTGGGGTCAACTGTCTCTCCAGTGTCACCAGTCTATTCCTGGTTGCCATCCAGTCTTTCCTAGAAGTCACTGGTAAACCAGATGATCAATGTGGATAATACAGTCTTAAACGCACCTTTCTGAGGTCTGGTTCTCGACTGCGGATCTTCCTCCATCGTCAGCTTGGTGCCCGCCAGATGTTTCGGCCCTTATCCAAGTACATCTGTAATGGCGGGTGGGTCCACCGTCTTACGGTGTGGAGGTTGATCGCATCCAGTTTGTCTCCTCGCGTCGTAGCCACAGCCAGCTAGACGCCCGCTCTGCAGCCTGGCTCAGCTTCTGGATTGCCCGGCGCCTGTCTCTGCCAGTGGTGCCAACAGCTGTCATCAGTCTACATACAGATTGCGCACAGAACCCTCTAACGCCTACTTCAATGGGGAATAGCCACAATAACTCGCATTTAAAACCGTGTATAACGATTGAATTACTGGAGATTGAAAAGTTCTGATTTTGCTTCGCACGTCCACTTTATGGTGTAAAGACGAAATTCTGGTGTTTGTAAACCTCTTAACTTGAGATGTACAATTTTTCAGTATGTTTGTGTTAAGCAATTTTTAGCGGACTGACAAAAATAAAAGAAAATGAAAAAAAAATAAGACAGCTCATAAGCATGAGTATTTATTTGATAAGAGCAAATATTAAAAAAAAAAACTGAATAAATCTCGTTAATTAAAGTGTTTCAAAAGAATGATAAGATAGTTTTGATTTTGTAATAAAACCAGGTTCCGCTTGACAACTTAAACTTGTGAACACATGAAAACTACAGATAAGACAATCGCACTAAAACACAGCGATATGCTGAGCCGTTTTGTTAGAACAGAATTATTTTACATCGATTTTAGGCTTAAAGGAGTAAAATTAATCTTTGTGTCGCTACTTCTTCAGAAAAATGTCAGAAAATATAATCCGAAGTTTGATAACCTAGTGATAACCTAGTTGAAAATGATCGCTTCTTCCTAATAATATATATTGTAAATCGTGCTGCAAGATAAACCCTTGGTGCTTTGTCAATATCTTACAAAAATAAAGAAATACATGTTTGATTATAAAGCCTTATCTGAGGTTATTCTTGTAGTCTTTCTTGCTGTTCTGTTTTTCCTTGAAGCTCATCTCATTAATGTATGCGTAAGTATGGCGGTTTCGTCACTGTTTTAATTTCTTGAAACAGTTAAAACAATGGCTAGATCATATGACCAACGACACAGGAAAAAGGGCACGCCGACATAACTTTTGGAAACTGACCTTTTTACTTTTTTTGAACAAATGATATCCCAGAATTAATGTCTGAAAATTTCAGCTTCCTGCATAGTGCAGATACGACGTACTTTTATGTTTAAGAGGAACATGATGGGCAAATTTGATGTTCTTTAAAATGACGTCACATACCCTAATTTCACGTCAGATTATATCTACGTTTCCCGTTGGAATTAGATTAACCTGGCAGATTTCAGACACTTAAATTTTACCAATTTTATTTTTAAGATTCTTTCCCTTTTCAGTGTATCCAACATTTTTACAAAAATATTATTGTTATCATTCAAAATTGTGTTTTGTTCAGTTGATATCACGTTATGCAAGGAAGAACTGTCCCCCAAAAACTGTTACCATGGTAACGGTAATCAAGAATTTTGATACAAAATAGTTATTTTTGTGAAGGACAACATTCAGGCTATCAATATTTCACTTTAATTTTAGATTGGAAGAACACAAAAATTTTACCATTTTTTTCTAATTTTCAATTCAGTATATTTCAATAGTATACCAAATACCCGAGTGCCCTTTTTCCCGTGAAGTCGGTCATATAATCTGTGTTTCATTTTATTTCAAGGCTTTAACGAAGCATGGTAGTTATATAACCAATTATAGCTTTGTTTATTTTTCAGACTTTGCAAACGACAAATGTCATAACCAGACAGCAGACCATCCAAAAAATGATGGTCTAAGACCTGTTATATAAGTTGGTGGTAAGAAAAAGGCTAGGACTTTTTAAAATGCCAAGAGGGTCAAGGTCATCCGCTTAGATAAGGAAAAACGGTATCAGCCATCTACATTTATTTTGGCAGAATTAGTTAACATGATACCTGGGGTGTTAGTACATGAATAAAAAGAAGTCGATACTTTTTTTCTGTTCCGTTAGATCAATGAAGAGAATGTAGAGTATTGAATGCCATCAATCCATAAAAAGCAATAATAAAACAACCACAAACCCAAACGATTGCTGTTGGCTTTTTTATCTTTACTCTACAAGTGTAACTTCATCAAAATTTCAGAGAGATGGCCCCGCATATAATTCACATATATTGCATATAATTAGGAGGCGGTGCTTATCACAATTGCGTCTGAAATACCACACAGGTCGCCATCTTAGAACAAAAGGAAACAGTATGAACAAACCTACGAAACCAGAGTTTCTTGAAAGGTCCTTAGATTGTTTCTGACAAAATTGGAACTTTGCTTAAACATGTTTCAAGATAATGTTAAGGTCACATTTGATATTAGGCAAAATAGGATAAAAAAAGTGCATTGCCACCATCGTAGATCAAAGGAAAATGATTCAAGAACGAAAATCAGGACCGGAGTGTCTGTCTTGACTATTCCTAGGTCCTGAATCCTTTCCACCAGTTCTAAATCTATACACTGTTTTTACCCTTTTAACTTTAGTTTTGTAGTTTCTTTTATTTTGAAATTCTAGTAACTTTGCACTTAACATATCTTAACAGCTATTCCCAGACAACGCGCTTGCTTAGTATAATCAATTGTTGATTGTGAAGCAGTATCATGTAGATGTAGATGCAGATTTTTTGTTCAAATATTCACCAAACAAATTGTTCAAATACATGTAGATCGAGGTTTAAAGCATATCATTGCCTGTATCCTTGTCTGCTTCTCACTCGGTATGCTATACTTAAACACAGGTGACTGATTGATGGATAATGAATTTGGTCCATCTCAATATCCTCCTAGAAATTGACGTCTTAAATGAAGTTACATAGAAACCTGTTTCGTCACAATGTCAGTTTTATTTTCTATAAATTAGCCACCCATACTTTGCTATTCGTAAATCTAATTTTGCGGAACGTCATTACATGTAATATTACTGTTAAATCGATCATGCCACTATCAAAATACTTAAAGTGTATTTAGTAAGCAGATTCACTAAACGTTTTAAAAAGAAGCTGCTTATAGTTATTCAAAATATTGTAAACAAAAGAGCTCCTCTGGGCCTATAAAAATGATGGTATTCACCGTTTTAATACATGATGTGAATGTATTGAAGCGAGGAACACAATCTCTAAGTACAAATCTGTAAATAAAAAAAGACGATTACTCGTTGGTAATCATGCAAACCGAACATTCTCGAATCACTTATTGGAAGAGGAAGAAGAAATCTTCATTTAAATCAAAATAGACTTACAAGTCCTTTGACATACAATGTCTTAAATTATACGAACAGTGTAACCAGTTAAAGACTTATTATAGACATAAAAAGATATGTAATATGTACATAACATAATAAAAAAAACTTATGTATCTTTATCATGTATAAATACATTTGAATCGCTTGTAAAGGCTAACTTTGAAGTTCCGTAAAAGTCAGGAGGTATTGAAATGACGCTATGAAAAGGTACTAGGAAGAAAATATGTTGATATCACTTTATAAGTAGTGACCTTGAGAATGGTATGATGCTAAAGGTAATATTCTAATTCCATTTTTACCTGTTAAATATTTATTTCTATTATTTAATTGTCCTTGTTTAACTTAACATTTAGTAAATCATGTATCATTTCATGTATTCCTTCTTTTACTGATTATACATTGAAAAATGCTAGTCCTATTGTTGTAATATGCAATTTGAGGTGTTTTCACGATCTCAAAGTTGTTCAAAATGGAAATATGGAATACATTTACGGGCCTCAAAGAATACCCAGTGCAGTATATGGAATAAAGTGTCTAACGCATTGATAGCGCTATACTAGTCCTCGTTAAACAACTTGAATTCTCGACAAAATGGAAGCATCTAAATACATTTTGTTAGCGTTTATGTTTCTGTCTTTAAAGAAATCGGTAGGTTAAAAATGAAATCTGTAAATGTCGTTGATCATGAGACTTTTCAGACAAAAAGCGTTTCATTTTTGTTTTACAGTAAATTAAAAGGGAATTTATCTTAACCGAATTTTTGCAATGTTTGGCGTGATTCTTGCATGATATTTTTGGCTATATACTTTGTAGGACCTCACAGACTCGCTAATATACGAAGAGAAAATTACGGAACCACTCGCTCGCAAGCAGATTGTTTTTTGTTTGTTTGCTTTTTTTGTTAGTCAAAAGAATATTTAATATTTATTCGTATTTAATCAATTACCGTTGTTGTTTTTCTTGTAGATTGAAGCATACTACACTACAGGTAAGAAACTTGCCGAAAACTTTGGCTTACTTCCCTAAAGTTAAAAATGCACAAAGAATAAGATTAAACTTGAAACAAACAAAAACAATAAAAAAATAAAAAGAATTTTTAGTATAAAAAATCGAACAGAATTTATATTTTTGCATGATTTAGATTTAAACCTCAGAATTATATTATAATATTGTTATGCAGTTTTCATTTTTTTCTTCTATTTTTACATTTTTTTTAATTACAATACGTCAAAAGTAACAGTCGACATAGCTAGTTCAGGTTCAGTTCAGCCAATAGAAATATTTGTTACAGTACATAATACTGTCAATTTTAACAATGTACATTGTAAGATGTCAAAGAAGCAATAATGTGCTAAACATAATTATGACAATTTCAAATCCAAAATCACGAGAATTGGTCTATCATGATTATAGTAAAGAAAACATTTGTAACAAAGTTGATACCGTGTTTTTATTTCCAAAAAAAGCATAGTCATTGGAAATCAAGTAAGATAAAAGAAAAAAGTCGCAAAATTAATTGATTTTGCTTATTAAAACGTTATTAAAGTGTAGAGTTTTTTTAAGCACATTTCATGCTCAATAGTGGACATCTGTTGTTTAGAAGTTAATAACTGGCTAATGTTAATGTCTTCATACAATATTTGAGAGTCCCATGCATAAATCGGCTCAAATGATTTGGAATCCTAGAGAGTTCGCAAATGTTTGATCAGTGTCTGAATTTGTTTTGAATTATGAATAAGACTTTTCTCGCTTTTCAATTGCTATGCCGCTATGACTGTGTATCCTTTAGCGCTTTGACAGTTGCCTTCTTTTCAATTTGTTGCTCTGCAGAGGAAAATCCGAAAACGTGCAAAAATATCATTTTATAGCATGTTACAGTCGACATGAAAACAGGAATATCTGCATAATGTGTACTTTTGATTATTAGCCTTTTTCGCTCAGCCTAGCTGAGATAACACAAATCATTCCGAATGCTTAATAGGCAATGTTGATTTAGACAGTCACTTTCAGTCAAATAACACATGTTGGTGAAATTCTTTCAGTACCTCGGTTCTTTTATCCCATTACTACTACAAACAGTTATGGCGGTGTGACTTATGGTGGTGGTTGTGGTACGCTATCATGTCCTAGTTGCCCAGATGGCTATCAGATCTACAAAGAGTAAGTCAAAATTTAACTACGCAGCTAAACAATGTCAGGCTAAAATCCCGATAGAATATCAGTGACTTTTTTCAATTTTCTGTTTGTGACAAGGTCATATGTATACACAATTCATTTAATAAGCAATAGATGTGTAACAGATAATATTTTTGTCGTGAACTTAGACAAAGAATATCTGTAATTTAGACTGTAAATAAATTTGTTTCAAAAGTTTTAAACTAATTAGCACAGAGCTCTGAAATTTCATGTGAAATGTTTATCTGAAATCCTTAAAAGTCTCAGCCCGAGAGTCACATGTTCACACAAAAATACATAGGAAACCATTCACGACGAAAAATAAAAAAGCTTGTAATTCGTCGGTTTCTAACAGTCATCTACACAAGTTAATACACATATGCTTAATTCTTACTCAGTGCAATGAGTACATTCTTATCATTTTCTTTTATGAAACATATTTACTTAATAAAAAAATGGTGAATTTATCAAACTTTACAGCACAAACTGTCCGTTTACAAAAGGTGGCTTCTGAAACATTAGTCTAAGTCCTTGTTTTAAATGTCTTAGTGATGACATCTGGATTTCATACACAGTTCAGCAAAGACATTTCAAAACAAAACCTTGTCGTATTACTTTCAAGATTTGATTCTCTTCTTGTGAAGAAATTTGACAACAAACAGTTTTAACAATTGTACTAAGATAAGCAATTTGATCTATCCTGACCATCTTGATTCTCTTTATGTTTAGATATAGGACGTGCCGCTGCTTTTGCCAGTTCATGTATTATGGGGTGACAACAGAGTCAACAGGTAATTATTATATTATTTTATTTATCTCGCCCTACTTACTCAACAGGTAATTCTTATATTATTTTATTTATCTCGCCCTACTAACTCAACAGATAATTCTTATATTATTTTATTTATCTCGCCCTACTCACTCAACAGGTAATTCTTACATTATTTTATTTATCTGGCCCTGCTCACTCAACAGGTAATTCTTATATTATTTTATTTATCTCGCCCTACTCACTCAACAGGTAATTTTTATATTATTTTATTTATCTCGCCCTTCTCACTCAACAGGTTATTCTTATATTATTTTATTTATCTCGCCCTACTCACTCAACGGGTAATTCTTATATTATTTTATTTATCTCGCCCTACTCACTCAACAGGTAATTCTTATATTATTTTATTTATCTCGCCCTACTAACTCAACGGGTAATTCTTATATTATTTTATTTATCTCGCCCTACTCACTCAACAGGTAATTTCATATTATTTTATTTATCTCGCCCTACTCACTCAACAGGTAATTTTATTATATTATTTTATTTATCTCGCCCTACTCACTCAACAGGTAATTTTTATATCATTTTATTTATCTCGCCCTACTCGCTCAACGGGTAATTCTTATATTATTTTATTTATCTCGCCCTACTCACTCAACGGGTAATTCTTATATTATTTTATTTATCTCGCCCTACTCACTCAACGGGTAATTCTTATATTATTTTATTTATCTCGCCCTACTCACTCAATGGGTAATTCTTATATTATTTTATTTATCTCGCCCTACTCACTCAATCGTAGCCCTTAAGATTAAAAGGAACAGTGATACGTATCTTAACTGTATTTTTGTTGTAAAACCGTGACTCCACTCTTTAAATATTTGTCGATCTAAAATTAAATTTGAGGCAGGTAAAATGTCGCACTAGCCTAGTAACAAATCAAAGACAGACGCTACCGTATCTGTGAGTACCAGATGTACTCTTCAATTCGAACAAGCGGGTTGAATGTTCCTTATTTATTTTAGAAAAAAGCTAGTCCACAGATCTTGTATTGTTCGGCAGTCGTATTATTCACCCCCTACCAGTTAAATACAAAAATTAGGAAGGATATATATTTAATTTTGCAAAAATGTTAAAAAGGTGATTGTTTTTGGTTATTTAATATTTGTTCCTTGTTAGACTGCAAAGCTCCATATTTCAGTGTTTGTTACAATATTCGAAGATATGATAAACATGTGGAATGTTACTTTTTTATTGTATTTCATATTTATTACAACTGCCGGGGTTAATGATATTAGCATAAGAATTGATATTTTTCTTCTTTGTTTTTTTAAAAAAAAGGAAGAAAATTCTGATTTTTATTGTCTACAAGACTGCCATATCACAGAAAAAGTTAAGAGGAGATCTCTTCACAGATAAAGGAAACTGTTTGTATGTCATGGTATTTTGCTAAGACGAATGTAACTGTTATTGTACAGTCTGTATATAAGTGTATTCAGTCTGACATTAGATGTTAATATGATAACGGCTTATTCTGTGTAACACATATGGCCTTAATGCTGATAAACCCAGCAATCCCAGGGGATAAATATCTTGCACCTGATAAACGTGCGGACTACTGAAATAAAGAAATTTAGAAGATATCTCAAAAGAGAAGAAATAGTATACTTTGAGTTGAATGAACCCATGGCAGCAAGGTAGATAAGATGTTTCCATCAAATCTGAAACATTACTTACAAAAAAAAGATAGATCATATCGGACAGGCCGTTTAATGATTACATTATAATCATGTTTGAACATATTGAATAGGGGCAGCCATTGTGGGAGTTTAATTATTCATTATCTTATTGAAGTGACTACATCAAATTAATAAATGACAATATTGATGAAGTTGAAAAGCAGTATTTCTCAGACAACATTGACAATTTAGAGAATAATGGTACACATTTTGTAATAAATGATAAACTGATGCTGGAAACTCTGTTAAAGGAAATTAAAGGAATGACTAGAGTCGATCTTGAAGACAAATTGTTAAAAATCATGAAATTGCTGAAAACAATTTTAACCGAAATAACAAAGAACAACTCTTCATGCTACAGAAAGCGGAATTATAAGGGCAGACAAAATAGAGGGCTATATAGTAAGGTCTGGGGCAAAGAACATTAAAGGAGGGGAAAGCCTAGAAGATATTTTTACTGTTGAAAAACAATACAGTTACGAATCATATCAATCAATTGCAAGTCAAAGTAAAAAAATGTATCTGAAATGTTTCATGATACATAACAAAGATTTAGACGGACATTCCTGTGTATATGTTATCAAATGAACAAGCAAATTGTTATAGGAGTCTTATGTTCTTTGGTGAAAATATGAAAAATATGAATGCTACTCTAGGAATGTTACATGTATTTTCTTTTATTCGGATTTAACACAGTTTTTGATAAAAAAAAAGAAAAAAGAAGAAAAAACATTACACGGATAGTACAAGATCTATTTAAAGCAAATATAAGCTAACTAAGAGCACAACACAATTTAAAATAATTGGTATTATTTTCAGCTAGATTAAGATAGCAAGGAAAAAATAAATTCTTGATCCACAGGAACGCCAGAAGTCCATTAACTGTTACTGGGAATTATTACAGTAAAGTCCTTGTTACTTCCCCTGTCCATACATCTAGTCATTACGTAACAAACACCAAAGTAAATCATTTGTTATTGTAGCTATTATTGACAACTTAATGAAATTACTATTTATTTTATTTGAAAGGGACTAACAAAATAAAAAATTCTGTTGCCTGTAAAGACTATGAGTAAGGGGACCTTAAAATGGTGTTACTATATACTTGAACAAATTTTGAAATAGGCATGGATCGAAAAAACAATTCAGATCTCGAAAGTGTTTTCTTTCACTAAATTCCATTATGGAATTGAAAAGGTTTACAACTTTTGGAGTTTATTCATTGAACAAAATATAAAAGAAGTTCACAATAAATTTTGTAATGATCTGTTAAGTATTTATATGTATATGTCTGAAATGGTTAAGAAACCTTAGAAAATATGAATGATTTTCTTTCAGTGCCACTGTTTTCAGTTACTACCTTATAATAATAACATGTATGAAAAAGATCTTGTGTATGTTTGATGCAATAACAGATGAATATTTGTAGATATTTCATATTTAGAACAATTTATTGGTTTTTCAGATTCTCGATTTAGTTCGACATGAAACTACCTTTTATTCAATGTTAAAATGCTTATCATTTCAAACGTAACCTTTGCAAATAAATACAGAATGATCAAGTTCAGAAAGTGAACTGATACATTCGCATAAAGCAAAATTAATAATTAAGTCTGTAACGTTTATTAACGCTAAGCTCGTTGTGTTTTGTTTTTACTAAACTATATTATTTACAGGTAAACGTCTGTCCAAAAGCCTTCTACTGGGCATACTACAAAACCTGCAGAGCAATGCTGATGCCTTGGAGCAGATGGCCAAGGGACTTGGTGATGAAGCAGATCTGGCCCAAGACGCCGCTGGACTACCTTACAATTAAACCTAGGCCGAGCTAAAGTTAACGAACTGACAATGTGCTGTTTCTTTATCTAGTCTAACTGTTTGATTTCACCTTTCTGATATACCTAAACTATAATGCTATTTTTTATTTCAAAGAAAGGATGACAAAAGTTTTTGCGAGCAAACAAATGTTGTTTATTATCAAGTAATTAAGAGTTTTACTCCTTATCGTTTCACTTTTGCTTTGATTGTACGTTACTTTAATTTGTTAAGAAGTCAACAAACAGAAAGGCCTCTAGTATTACTGGTAAACAGTTAGGTTTGGACACCCGTTTTTCCAAGTTTATGATGCAACTACACTATATGTAATAATAAAAGTAAAAACCTTAAACAAGCAAACACATCGTTTCATTGTCGGTATGAAAAAACTTCTATACATATTTCTGCTGAGTTTATTTATCGTTGGTATTGAATGCACCTATGTCTAACGACCCTTGTAGGGATCTTTGCAGGTATTTAAAGTTGTTTGGAATAGTGCAAGTAACAGAAAGCATCCCATTCCAGAGACACTCCTTTTTCTTTTCTATGCTCATTGTATAGCACAGATACATGGGAAATTGTTTAAACGTTTCATCCGAAAGACAATAAATAATGTCAGTGGAAGAGCGGGAAATCGAACTCGTGACCCCTCGATTACAAGACCAGCGCTTTACCACTGGATCACTGATCCACCCATACCAAACGAACTTGAACGTATGATGAACATTTGACTTATCAAACCTTTTACCGAAATGAAATAATCCCGAAAGAAAACTGGCATTATTTTCTTTCCTCAAGAAAAGTTAACTGCTCTAGAATAAAATTCGTTCCATGCATTAAAAAATTATACTGAACGATGTGAAGTGAAAATAATGTAAAACTGAAATAAAAAGATATGGATGAAATTGAAATACAATGTTTCGTAGCAAAATGCAAAATAGCAGCATGATTAGTTATTGCACTGATCTTTAGTTTGTGAATGTGTATGATTACAGTGTACAACGTCCAGCGGTCCAAAGTGCTAGATAAACTTGTTCAAATCGTATCATTGCTGAATATTTGCTTTCGATAAAGCAGGATTACTTTTGTTTATCTGGATACTGTTAAGATTAAACATTCTTGTCACCAGGTGTAAATATGAAACTTGACATACAACAGATCGTGACTGAAAACTGCATTGGTGCAGGATAGTAAATCAAAATTTCTTTGGCCATTACTCGAAGCAAATTAAAAAAACAGTAAAGATCTTTTTGGAATCGATCTTGTGGGCTTTGTATCTTAGTGGGGAAGAAAAATCGTCTCTCAGGAGCCACTTTTTTAGTGAAAAGCTCTCTCTCTCTCTCTCTTAGTTCAGTGCACAGACATATCAATTCATTTCTTCTATTGTCAGAACTACTTTTTTGAAGCAAGTTGAAGCCTATTTTGAAGGTATTTGTTTCTAATTAATTTGCATCAATCTAAGCGTTGCTGAGAAATGGTGTTGTACCTTCTCTGAATATAATTATCACTTTGTTGGAAATAACTGAATTTTTGTAAGGTATTTTCTGCAAGCAAGGCAGGATAAACAAGCATGATCAAATGTCTATTAATATGAAAACAATCAAACTTGCTTTTATGCTCTTCTTATTTCTTTTTATGTTTTTGTACTTGTGTGGCGTTGTTGTCGGCGACTTTATGGGTTTTTTTTTAAGAAAAACATTTAATCGCTGCATTGAGACAAACATCACTAAACATGGTACATATTCTCTGGCTATTGTAGAGGATCTAAAGCAAACGTGCAAGTTTTTGTTTTCTTTTACGGTCATATAATTACTAGGTTTGATAATCACAATGTGTATGCAGTGTTTAGATATTGTTATGTAGGACTAGTTTATTTAGTTGACGTAATAACTTTGTGGCGCTATTTGCACATCATTTAATGAACCTTCTTCCTTTAGTTTTTAGATTTGACGAGAACTATCTGACTGGCTAGTGTCAAGCGATTGTTTTCTTTTATTTTCATTTTTCCAGTTTAGTCAAGTTTTAACAAAGACAAAAATTTTCCTAAATGTTTAAGTACTATATAATGAGTGAGTAAAGCTCGACGCGTCCCTGTCTCGCTGCTTCTTGGAAACAAAGCACCCGGCAAAGTATTGACCGGGCAGCAAGAGAATGGGACTGTCTTTTTTCCTCGCTCGCCGCTGCTCGGAGGGGAAAGCTGCGACATCCTGTGTAGCAAGGGTGCACTTGCACACCGTCTGGCGGCATGGAAACCAACGACCGAAACGCAAGATCTATAATTTTGTATGGTGGTCATGTCGTGGAAACGAACCGACGTATGCGTCTCACCGATTCTGGCTGGAATCAGGGGCGTTCGGCTCGGGCTTGTCTTCCTGCTTCTAACCCACCAAGACCCGGGAGCAGAAGCAGCTGGTCTGTCGGAGTACGTCCCGCCTCTTCGCTTTCCACACGGTTCAGCCTTGTCTCGCTGCTTCTCGGTCGCGGCGACCCAAACGATGCATCAGCCGGAATCCGAGAAACATATCGCTACCTCGCTTGCTTCTGCTCGGCGAGACAAGCCGTGGATTTCAACGCGTTATTGTATCGTTGCATCTTGACCACTGTGGTCAAAGCAAAGATGCATAATCGTGACGGAATCATGATCATTCTCTGTTCAGCCTGCTTCGATTTGCCCGATCTTCTTTTCCCCGTACACTTCGGCATTGTACCGAGATTGTTTAAACCAAAGGATGTTGACCGCTATGAGGGTCGCAGGTGAAGCGGTTACTCCCGCTTCTTGGAGCCAATACCCTACACTGACAGAAAAATCACACAAGCCTTCTTGATGCCTTTTAGATATACAGGGTCATTCGTCTTTTCACACATTCAGATAGACGCTTACTTGTCAATAACAATCATGCCGTCGGTTTAATGTGGAACTGGGACGCTCTGTAGTGAAGAAGCTATAATGCCAAAATAAAGTTATTAAATCCAACACTGTTCCGACCTTGCAGGATAAGTGTTTTTGTTAGCCTAAAAACCAACCCGGTTTGTCTCGACGGTCGGTCTAAAGTTAGTTGAGCAGCCTTTTGCCGATCGTATGCCCTAGCGGCGACGACGTATCTTTCAAATGTCTGCCCTATCAACTGTCGATGGTAGCTGTTATGCTTACGATGGTGACTACAGATCAAAGTGAATCATGATTTAATCAGGGAGAGAAAGTCTGCAAAACGGCTACCACACCCAAAGAAGGCAGCGAGAGCGCAAATTATCCGCTGTGATAGTGACGAAAAATAACAATATGGCACTGTTTTGAGACACCTTGAAAAGAGCATTTCTTTAAATTCTTTAACGAGGTTCCATTGGAGGGTCCCACGGACACTGAAGCTTGTAATTGAAAAATGCAAAGCTTCTAGAAAAAAGACCAACCAGAGAAAGATTCGAATTCAGATCTTCCCGCATCGAAAACAATCACTCTAGACCACTGAGACAAGGAATCGATTCCCTGATAGAGTCAGAATTATACAATTATAGACAGCTGGTACTGGACCACAACAAGGGCATGTCTGGCTTCTTCGGCAGCCGCTGTAAATCCAGCTTTAGTATAGATATATCTCGGGAGCTTTGCAATAATGGCTCCCTAGCCAATGAAACGAAAAAAGAAAGAATTTTCTCAGCCAGCCAGCCCGAGACCCAATCGTCGGCTGCGTCTCTCGGAAATACGAGTGTCACTGAACGGACGCCTCTGATATTTGTTCACCGAAGTCTATCGAACGAGCTCGAGAACAGTGCTCCAGCATGACTGAATGCCCAGCTATCGTGTCGAACGAACAGCTTGTGGTGTCTTCTCTGCGCATTCAACGTTTCCGAATTGTCTAAAAATAGCTACTTGTATAGATTGAACATCGTTCGACGTATCCGACAATTGCCGCGAACGGCGCCAGCTAGAAATTGCGATATGGTGTTGGAAAAGGCTTACCTGTCTCTTTCTTATGTGAACTTCGTCCAAGATAGAGTTCTGTCTCATTTTAATCGTTACAAACTTTAACCTACACTTATATTATTTGTATTTTAACAATGGAGGCAATAAATCGATGTAAGTAACTCAAACCGTCGTTTTGATGGAAGAAGAGGGATAAACTTTCAGAGCATTTACAAGTGTGAAAATAGGTGATATTTTAAAAAGCATAAATATTTATATGTAAGTCTGAAATGATTTGAGGACAAGCGTAGTATTTCCATCTATGGAGTTACGTTACTATAATTAATTCAATTTGAAAGACATAGAATCGCCCAATGAGTTTGGTAGGCAGAACAGAACTGACGTCACAGAACTGACTTTCTGAACGAAGGCACTCAATACTGAAAGTAGAAAAAAATACAAAAGTAAGTCGGTCAAAATTTGAAACTCCCTGGTTGCTGATTTAATTAGATACACGGGAAAAGGCAACGTGAACTTTAAACGATGATAAAGGTAAACACAACTAAAGTTTCCATACACTGAATGAGTCCAGTATTGTTGATTATTTATTTGTAAATATTGATGATTTTATAAGTTTTTATCATTACAAAAACAACACAACGAATCTCAGATCATAGCTTAATATATTTTTATATTCCTCGGCAATGTGAAAACACACAAAAAAACAAAGCGACATATACGATTATGCATATGCTGGGTTCTTTGTAAAATCGGACGAAAGAAAAAAACACTGCTTAAGTAATAACGATATAAATCCAATTCATAATCAGTTTTAGAATTTAAACATTTAACTTGCTTCACACAAATAAGACCAACACTGCAATTAGAATAGAAACAAGAGACCAGTGGTGGCCCAAATTCGCACACCTTATACCCATTGCTCAAGTGTCACGATTACATTTGTGTTGATTAATTTTGAAATCAAGCCAGTGGTTTGTAATATTATAAAAGCTGTATAACTATAGTCATGCAAACATAGCAAAATTTCCCTATTTTGGTCGTAAGGGGTCATAACTCTTGATCCCATAATGGGATAAAGTTGGTCCAAGATAGAAAGGAAATCTATCGCTTATAAATGTTTTGTGAAAGTTTGGTTGAAACTGAACCAAATGCGAGGTATCAAGGTACTTATATATCAAATATCTAAGATATTGGTCAATAAATAAAGGCTCCATAACGAAAAGTAGGAAAAAATAGCCTCGGTGAATTGAAGAGGCTAATGGAATGTGCTTATAAAGAAAATAGCTAAAATATTTATGAATAAATAAAAGTTCTATGACATAAAGTAGAAAAATCTATTTTAACCCCGGTGACCTTGACCTTGATCCAATGACCTCAAACCGAATTTAAGGGAAAAGACCCTTGCAAGGAAACTACAGACCAAGTATCTAAGATATTTGTAAATAAATGAAGACTCTATGAGGTAGAGTCGAAAGTTTTTATGTAAGCTTTGGTAACCCTGACCCCAATTAATGGTAGTTTCATGAAAGGTGTCAATATACTAAATATCTAAAGTATCCGTCAAGAAATAAAGCCTTTGACAAAAAGTAAAACGAAACCTATTTTCAGCCTCGGTGACCTTGTCCTTTACCCCAGTCACCTCAAACCCCACCCAAAGGTAGAAGTCCTAGCAAGTTAACTACAAATCTAATATCTAAGATATTGGTCAACTAAGACCTAATAGATTCTGTCTATAAGCATGTTTTTTTCTCTCTAAATGTTTATATAAAAACCAAGTGACCTCTGGGGCGGAGCTAATTTTGACCCCAAGGTCATGGTTTAAAGTTAGTGTGTAGAGGTCTACTAGGCCACACATCAAATATCTTATATCAAATAGCCCGTTAAAGACAGGAACTAAGATATATTGTTGGTCAATGTTTGATATAACTTTCTATTAAATGAAATGAAAAATGAATAAAACCAGTACCATGCAGAAAAGGCAAATATGCATGTTTTGTCTCTATTAGATGCCATAACTTCATAATGCATGTTGAAATCACGCTTTTTTCAAAAAAACAAGTCAAGACCTATTGCTGATACAAGTTCTGTGCAATTTTGGTAAAAATCAAATCAAGTATACAGCTTCTATCATGCAGACAAGACAAACATGTCTGTGTTTGCCCTTTCAGGGGCCATAACTCTGTAACGCATGATGAAATCAGGCCGCTACAAGAAAGAAAATGAAATCTACTAGTTCTGTGCATGTTTGATTAAAACTAATAAAAAAAGAAACTTCTATCCTGCAGACAAAAAAAATGCTGACGCATGCGCACACGGACGACGGACGTCAGGCGGTCATACTGACCATGACCACAAAGTGAAAGGTTAAGTTAAGTATGTGTATATGAAGATTCCCCAAAATATTACTTAGGCGATTATTTGTTTTTCTGTATTAACTATATAAATTAAGTAACCCTCGGGCGGGATCAATTTTATTCCTTGGACATACACAGGGAATTAATTTAACAATCATTACAGACGTAAAGCAACATACCAAATATTTAAGGTCTAGAGCATATATTTTCTGTCAGAAGAAATTTCAAAGATTTTATATTTTACACAGATAGGACCCCAGGGGCGGAGACAACTCTGACCCCAGGGGCATAATTTGAAAATCTTCGTAGAGAGCTTCTTAATGATGCTCCGTGCAAAACATACAAGCCCTAATCATTGTGACTTCAGAGGAGAAGATTTTCAGAGTCTTTCGTATAAAAGCCTATGCTAAATCAAGTGATCCATAAATAACCCAGCTGTGCATCCTTTGGCTGAACACTGCTACATACCAAATATCTAAGGCCTATGGTCTTTAGTTTCTTTTTAAAAAAGAAGATTTTCAAAGATTTTATATTTTAGACAATAAGGACCCACGGGGCATAATTTGAACACCTATGTTTTGTGGTTTCAGCGAAAAAGAGTTTCTTAGTTTTCCATATATAAGCCTATGGTAAATCAACTTTTAGAGTTCTAAGCCTGGTGGGTGATTTCATTTAAAAAAGATTGTTAAAGTGTTACCATAGCATCTAGAGTTCTAAACGGAATTCATATTTTTCGTAAAACTTTGGTCGACTTTCTGCAAGAAACACCTCTTCCAAGTTACATTCCCTTTGGCCTGGTGGTTTTGCAGAACAAGTCGTTTAAAGGACGACGGACGAGGACAGACACCACACAATCACAATAGCTCACCCTTGAGTACTTGGCAACATTAGGCAATTAGGCATTTTGCTTTAAGCTTGTTGTAAAGATAAGTCTTTCCTTTTCTTTACAACTGATATATATTTGATTAAGATATTCACATTGAATGATTTCTCACAGTTACCTGGTAACCGTTAAGGTATTTTGTTTATTTTTGGCAATATATATATATACATGTGTATGTATATATTGTTTGATGTGGAATAAAATATTTGTTATGTTATTTGCGTTTTATAGTGTGTCTTTTATCTGAAGAGTTCAAGAAAATTAGAAGTAGCAAAGACTTCTTTCACTTCTACGACATATATAAATGGAAATAATATATTATATAGTATATTATACCTTCCAGATTAGTTTCAAATTTAATTTGATTTTCAAATGATTTGGCAATTATAAAAGATTTTTGTTCATATTCAGTCTGTTTCGGAGTAAAACATTTTTCTAAATAAATAAATATACTTAAGTTAAACGACAACGGATTTTTTTTCAAAGGATACTCATCGGTGTCAATTGAATTGCCAAGTTTTGAAATAACTAGGGCCACTTTGATCTCCGATATAACTTTAAACTTAGACCAGTTGCCTTTTTAGAGAGGCGTGGACAGATTATTTTTATTATCATTATTACAGGCGCAGCAGTTACCCCAATGACGTTTGTAAAAAAAAACAGGATTCTTTTTTACTCTCAAATCGTGGGAGCCACAAATTTCTTTCAGGTTATTAGTCCTGGATACCATGACTAAATTTGTCTGTCTTGTAACTGGTATTGCAATATTCAACGCACTCAAAGCGCATCATCATGGTTCATATACGGTGACTTAATTTTGACTAATTTAGAAATTGCCAAATTGACAGTCCTATGTAATTTATCCTTAATTAGATAAACTGAGTGTAAGTTGTCATCTGCACCCACCCACTAATAGCTAGCCAATCAGCGATGCGCTCATGCGCAATGAGACATATGTACCCGGATGGTGGGGAAAATGGTGCAATTATGGTGTAGATTTACATTCCACTTTTCAATAACGCACAACGATATTTGATACGTTGGAACGGTTATCAAAACAAGTCAAGCCTAATATGATTGTTTAAAACGTGAATAAGTAAGTTTAGAAATATGAGTTGTCAAATATTCGTATATTTTTTTTATTACATGTGCGGTAAGTGAAACAGCAAAATCATTTAGAATTGCGTGTTTATCATTTAGGTAAGAACAGATGAAATTGACTGAATTTAGACTATATTCAAATACTCTCAGAAATTGTATTCTTGTATATTCATTAATAAGGAATTTTGCAAAATAGTTACTTGATGTTTCCGTGACCTGAAAGAAGACAACAATATTCATGTATTATAAACCGTTTCCGTACAAAAGAGGGGCATTTTATGAAACAAGGAACAAAACTGAATGTTCGAATCCTGAATGAAATAAAATTAATAAAAATTTACATTGATCAGTACATTTTTACTCGGAAGGTATTGTCCATGAAAACACTGTTTTGTTTGAAAGTATATCTGAGAATAGTATTCCGGGGACTGGGTCAATAGTGCCGACAAGGACACGTCTGGTAGAGGAATAGCAGCCGCAATACCTCTGATGTGTTGATTTTTACAGGTGTTCGTCGTAAAACATCCCATTACTCACATTGGATTACAATATTCACATCTAAACGCATTTGGTAGAGCTTCCGCAGATAAGCAATAATGCATTTAAAATATCTAGTTTGTACTTTTCGACAAGAACTATTGTATCTACTCGATTTACTGTTGCTGTCAATATTAAATAGATAAACTTGTGAAAATCTAAAACTGTTATTCACCTGTGATATCATTATAAAGATATATACAGTAATGGCCCGCTAATAAGGTTTTTTCAGGGGATCGGTCCTAATCGCAGGTTGCTCAAAATTCAAGACTTTAGGGTTCTTCTGAATTGCCAATTTTCGCACGAGTTTAACAGTTTATCATAATCAAAGTGGTCTACTTAGCGAGTCTTTAATATATTTATATTGAAACACTGTACTTGAAATACCTAGAAAAAAATAACAACAAAGAAGAAGCAGCATAGCTGGACACCTAGATCAGAACTTTTTAAAACTCTTTACCTTGTAGATATTATCTAAATAAACTATAAAACACCCCGTTTCCGTTTATTATTTTGTTTCTACGGTTTCGTGTTCAAGCAACAATCGTAGCGATGTAATCTGGGTGTGAATATGTATTATGTATATGTGAATAGGGTGATTATTTCGTTTTTCATCCAATCAGATGTCGTAATGTAGTTCTCAGCAGTTGAGCCGGAAATCATAGTGTTCGACTCAAGCCAACGTATATGCCGAAACAATCACATGGACTTACCAATGTTACAGTTGAGAAAACAAATTACGTGGTAACATCAAACCAATCCTCCGCCAACAAATTAAATGTTTAGTTATGTGCAAGACGTCATGTTCCAAGTTCGGGAGTAATGAATTTCAAACCATGAGTAATGCCCCTTACATTTAATGAGGCTAAATAATGCCCTTTTAATAATTGCTAAATAATTTAAGGTCAACAAGTACAAAATATATACGGGTAAATTTTGTTAAAGAATGAATCAACATAAAGTTAAATATCATAGTTATTTACATAGTAATATATATAAAAAGGTCAATAATTTACAGTATCACTTCATCTGAAATAATGTTGTCGTTTATGACTCGCCGTATTACAATTATCAGCCGACAAAGAGCTAACCGGGAATCTATTGTCATGTAATATGATGCTTGAAATACGATGGGAACCATATAAATCATCTATCAACAGCTCTTGTTATTGTCAATTCGTGTATACCACAGTTATTTGTTAAAGTGAAAGACCATGAGTCGATCTAATCCTCTTGTTTCCTGCCACTAACACAAATGACAGCCGTGTCCGGGATATTCCAAATGAATTCATGACGTCATCAACCGCGCAAGTGCCCAATGACAAAAGCCAACGCAAATTCTGGATCCGGTAGGAAAACTGTTTTATAAGGGAGGAAAGTGGTCAGCAGTTGCATACAAAATTAAATTAAGAAGCAACTTTGAAGAACACTTTTCCAGGTAAGACTATTAACTCATAATGGATTTTTTTTTCAAATCTAGTTTCAAGTTTTATTTTAAGATAGTAAAATAGCAAATTTAATATTCAGTTACACTGTATTTAAATTACTTTTTATAATAGGCTCTGTACTGCTAGTATTAAATTGATTGAAATCTCGATGTGGACATTTGAATTCACCTTACTGACGAACAATTTATGATGCGTTATACGCAGTAAAAATTACAAATTGCATTTATCCTCATACGGTTGTTGTAATAATGATCAGATAATCATTTTTGTTTATGACACTGTCATTAAATTACATTTTATATAGATTAATTCTGCACTTAGTAGATGGAAATTAGAATGTTGAAACTTGTCACCAATTTTAGAATGCGTATATGTTTTGCAATTACCTTCTCAAAGTTAAGTGGTTTTTGAATGTTTAGACGTTAAAAAGTAAAGTTATTATTTATAAAATCACTCATTTATTAGTGTAACAATTTTTAAATGATAATACAGAATATTCATAAAGGCTTTAAATCCGTTTTGAAAAAAGTCCTAACGATACTATAGAATCTACGTATAGTGTTTATACGTAGTGTGAATATGTGAATATTATAGTCATCAATTTGCAAGTGAAAAAAGGTTATTTAATAAACGTGAGAATTGAAAATATTTCATATTTCACATTTTACTGAGCGAAATCCCATTTAAAAACGGTTAAAAGGGAGCCGTTACGTACTTAAATGGCTACATGCATGTGTAAATGTTCAGACATAATTTGTTATTTGCTAACCAGCTTTCAGATTATTTTATACAATAAAGTGCATTCCATATAACTTAAAAGTCTTTAAATGCATTGTAAAACAGATCTTTAACTTTTGGCGCAGTATTACTTATTTTATCAATTATTTTTTTTTATTATTATTCATTGGCTCATTTTATTATTTAATAACTCTTTTATTATTCAACAAACAGAAGCTTACTAGGCTGGAATTTGATAGTTTTTTAGACAGAACAGAACAGAACATAACATTTTACCGTAAGAAAATGAACAAATAGCTGTAAAATATATATGTCATTCAGTTGTTGTTCATTTCATATTTCAATAACATTTTAGTCTACATGTACAAATGTTATAAGCTTACATCATTACTTAGTCGTTACTATTGATGTCAATACTCTATATTTTGAATTACTGTAAATCAGAAGAAACTGTAAAGTTTACGTGAATAAAATTATGTTCTGTTCTGTTCTGTTCTGTAAAATATATACATCAATAATAAACAATATAATGCAAAAGAATTAAATGTACAGTCTCAGCCAGTCTTCAGGTTAATAAGATCATGTCGACTGTAAAATACAAACACCAAAAACTTTCAATGGAACGCTAATCATTATTTTTTTTAAAGTAAAACCTTAGTGTTCGAAACTTTTTCTTTCAAATATTTGGAATAACAATGTGCAATATTAATGTGTTATATAGGTGTTGTTAAAGGCAATACCATAATTTTAGGAGGGAAAAATAATATAAGCAAGTTCGTCTTTTCGAGCTCAAGATTACTAATGGATAAAAGAACATTAAAGGGGTAAAAAAAATTATAGCAAATAACAGAAGTGTTAAGAGAAACGTCCACTTAGAAATTTGAAGTCAGGCAATGCTTAAAGCATAACAACAAACACGTTTTGCCTACGCAAGTCATTTCCACATTGGTCTTTCGACTTGTAGAAATTGATGTGGAAGCGAAACCTGACACTAACGTACATCAGTATATTGTTTCCAAACAATAAATATTGCTATTTTTATCTGATTTTCTTCACGGCAGACGACAATGCACTGACAGACGAAAACAAGAGTTTTCCGAATATTTGCATCATTTCCATTTGCGTTATTAGCAAAAATACCATGGAAGCAATCCGAAAGACTTAATTACTTGTATTTCTGACAAATTTAATGAAAGGTTAGTCATATACCGCGACCTGATATATGGTCAAAATAATGGGCAAAAGGAGATAGGTAGCAAACCAAAAACCAACGTGTACAATTGGTCAAGACTTTTACTGTGGATTGGTCTTAATTCTTCAGAAGGAAATCACATGCAAACAGACATAACACTGTTCAGAACAAGGGACTTGTATTCTAAGAGTTAGTTTAATTTAACAAGTTCACCCTTGCTCCTGCTAAGAGAAAATGTTTAATGGTTGACCTGTGGTGAATCTTCCGGTACAATAGTTAAAATCAGTCAATTTCATTAAAAAAAAAAATATCTTAAGTGATGCATTTTCTGTTTTATTTCCTATAGATAAACCAAAGTCTGTCTTTTTACATTTCTATACACCTAACTAACCATTGTCACGACTTTCACGGGTTTTATAATATAGCCGGAGGTTGAAGCATCCTTTGACTGCAGTGTTTTTGAAGAATTAAATGTACTGTGTCGCAAAAGAAAGTCTCGGATAGCTCAGTCAGTTCAAGCCGTTTTTGTGTCATTTTTTACAAAATATTAAGTAACAAATGAACGATGTCCTATGGAAAAAAAAGATAAACATATATGTTATTAGACGTGCGTGCAGTGTTGACAGCGTTGAAACGTGTAAACTTTACAAGTATACCATTGCTTTCAAGGAAATCAAGGAAACCTAAGGACATATCTTTGATTTCTTCCTAAATGTTGTTGTTTCAAATTTGTTCATGCACTATCAAAACAGTTACTGATTTCCTGATAAAAGTTTTATTCCATTGCTGATTTACTTATTGGAAAAAATGTTTCCTTAATATTATCAAAATGAAGTTTATTACATAAACAGTGATTAAGAAAATGACAAAAAAAGCAAAGTTTATGGACAGCTATACCCCTATGATATTTCTTCTGATCATTCTGTAAATATTTATTTAAGTATTTCCTTCTTGTACGTTAGTATTTTGCTGTTAAGAGCTCTATTCGTGTGCAACAAACAAAAAGGAAAGAAAAAGGAAATAGTCTTTTTTATAAATCTCTTAAAGCAACAGGTATGTTTATAGCAAGATTACCTAAACAATGTGTTTTTTTTCATTATATAGGCTGTAGGACAAACATTGAATATAAGGAAATGCACTGAAATAGAAATGTTTACAGAAAAATATTTCAGATAATATTGGAAGCTGAGGACATCAGCCTTCGTTTATAAGTGAAACTTGACAATGAGTGTCGTTAATACAAGCCGCATTTGCTAATTGTTAGCACATTTCACACAACGAGACATGTGTTTGTTCACGTGACTACACGTGATGGTACTAACTCTGCTAAATTTCTAAAAAGATGGACTTGATCATCTTTCAATTTGGGCAGTACCATTTACCATTTTATAGGAATATTAGTTGAAAAAATACTGAGTAGCGAACAGTGTAGATCATGATCAGACTACACGGAAGTGCAGGCTGATCATGGTCTGCACTGGTCACAAAGGCAAAAACCATTGGCACCGGTAGATAAAGGTTTAAGTAAGTCTTATGACATGCGTACAGTAAGAACCGTATTTAGAGAAGGTACGGTTCTGATCTGATCAAAGTATTAACGTTTTTCAATCTTAATATTTCCAGTTTTATGGGTCATTTTAGACATATGTTTGTATAGGGTTAACGCACGTTTTTTCGTGTCATAACATCTGCAGAATCCCGACGGGCTCGGGCACCAACATATCCCGAGGGATTCTGCAGAAGTTATGACACGAAAAAAAAAACGTGCTTTAACGCTATTCTAGCATAAAATGATCTAGAAAAGACATGTTTACGAAAAAAAAGTACAGTCGCCTGTAGGTTGTTATGGATACGTGTTTTAAATATGCGTTCCAGGGCGACACGTCAACATGTTTCAACCTGTCGAGCGGCCATCTTGAAACTTAAAAAGTGTCGATTAAAAAAATATTCGGGAGGATTTCATGTGGATTTACGATTGATATTATACACCTCAAGAATGTTTCATCTACGTTCCGACCTGCAAAGTTACATAAACTGCCGATTTGGGGCAAAAAAGACGGATCAGCGTCCATTATTCACAAAGGCCCTGTAACGCGCATAACTGAAAACGGGAAATAACAGCGCGTCCTTGTTAACACACCTTTTTGCTCTCGTTAAAACATAGGCAAAACGGGCAAAAACAAGCGATTTTTTTGCTAGAATGAGCGTGTGTGCGCGCATGTGCGTTATTGTTTATCGTGACACGGTAAACAGACCAGTTGCTCCCTGTCACACGTAACGACATTTTCAGGCATACTGACAGCAGATTATGAGCGTGAAATGCAAAGATTACGAAGACAAAAAAAACAAACAAATGTTTGTAAATTTTCTTAACCAGAGAACCAAAAATACGATAGGTTTTTTATTAGGAACAAATATTGTAAGCATTAAACAAATGTTGTTACGGTTGCTGTTGTTGTAAAAGTATGGCATTGTTGCAAATGTGAAAATAATAATAACAATGATGAAATAAATATTAAGATAACAACAACAAAAGCAGTATACTACAACAGAGCAGTTACTGCAGTCCCTGTTTCAGTGATAGATTTAAAAATGGTTTCATTGCCGAGAAAGGATTAAAAGGGACATTCACAAAGACAAAAATACACATCTACATCGTATCTATGAATTAAGAACGTCACTGATAAAGAATTAAGTTTTTTTTTTTTCTATTTAAAAAAATCCCTAAACAGCGCGCGCAACTGCCTAGCAAAAAAGCGGGCTGCTTCCTCCGCTGGATAAAGGCGATTAGAAAATGACAATATTTGATGGACAAACATTGACAAGTAACAGACTCATCGGAAATTATTGCGGCGTTCTATGGATAATTAGCTAATGTGCACGAAACCCCGAATTAGCCAAACAAGCCCGTGACATTTCACATAATCTCCTTCCAGGATCAACATGTTGGCAGATATCTGCGAGAATTTCGTTAACGTGTCGATAGTTTTTATGGTCCTGTGTTCACTCATCATTTGTTCTTGTCATAGACTAACCAGCGGTGCAATTTATTATAAACATTCTTCACCTCGTCATGTTTACTTGGTTATTATTTAGTTCAGTAGAGTTTAGGTACCAAGTTTGAACACTGGCAGGTCCTAAGATAAGTAA
The DNA here is from genome assembly GCA_012932295.1 of Cyclina sinensis. Lineage (NCBI taxonomy): Eukaryota > Metazoa > Mollusca > Bivalvia > Venerida > Veneridae > Cyclina > Cyclina sinensis. The sequence goes on along the minus strand of JAAONU010000006.1, from coordinate 37,599,187 downwards.
ACCTGAGGTCACTTCTGCCTTTGCCTAACTAGCTGTGAGTGGATAACTTCAGAAATATGTTAGTCTCTTTCTCACTGTTAAAATAGAATGTACAACACACAAAAACTAAACTTTGTAACTATTTGTAATGTTCTTGCTAAAATTAGGTGTTGTGTTGATAAATCGTTGAGTTGAGGATTGATTAAATCAACTAAAATTTATAAAGCAGATTATTTTTTCTATTAAATGAAACAGAGTACCAATTTCTTTTTCCTTTTTTTCAGTTAGAACAGTAAATATTTGTTTTGAATTTGGAGTTTGATGCACTGTCATAGCAAATGTACTTTAGGCTAAAGTTTAGAAGCAATTATTTTTCACCTGATACATCATGAACTCGCAATGGCGGGGTGTTTGTATCATATTGCTGTGCTGTGAATGGAGAAGAGACTTTCGGCCGTTAATAGTCAAACATGCACAGAAATGCTGCATATTTGTCGCAAGGTCTTTTCAGATCTACGTATATGTCGCAAGGTCTTTTCAAATTTACATATTATTGTCCCAAAGTCTTTTCAGATTTACGTATTATTGTCGCAAGGTCTTTTCAGATTTACGTATATGTCGCAAGGTCTTTTCAGATTTACGTATTAATATCGCAAGGTCTTTTCAGATCTTCGTATTTGTCGCAAGGTCTTTTCAGATTTACATATTTGTCGCAAGGTCTTTTCAGATTTACGTATTTGTCGCAAATTCTTTTCAGATCTTCGTATTTGTCGCAAGGTCTTTTCAGATTTACGTATTATTGTCGCAAGGTCGTTTCAGATTTATGTATTTGTCGCAAGGTCTTTTCAGATTTACGTATTTGTCGCAAGGTCTTTTCAGATTTACGTATTATTATCGCAAGGTCTTTTCAGATTTACGTAATTGTCGCAAGGTCTTTTCAGATTTACGTATACGTCGCAAGGTCTTTTCAAATTTACATATTATTGTCCCAAAGTCTTTTCAGATTTACGTATTATTGTCGCAAGGTCTTTTCAGATTTACGTATATGTCGCAAGGTCTTTTCAGATTTACGTATTAATATCGCAAGGTCTTTTCAGATCTTCGTATTTGTCGCAAGGTCTTTTCAGATTTACATATTTGTCGCAAGGTCTTTTCAGATTTACGTATTTGTCGCAAATTCTTTTCAGATCTTCGTATTTGTCGCAAGGTCTTTTCAGATTTACGTATTATTGTCGCAAGGTCGTTTCAGATTTACGTATTTGTCGCAAGGTCTTTTCAGATTTACGTATTTGTCGCAAGGTCTTTTCAGATTTACGTATTATTATCGCAAGGTCTTTTCAGATTTACGTAATTGTCGCAAGGTCTTTTCAGATTTACGTATACGTCGCAAGGTCTTTTCAAATTTACATATTATTGTCCCAAAGTCTTTTCAGATTTACGTATTATTGTCGCAAGGTCTTTTCAGATTTACGTATATGTCGCAAGGTCTTTTCAGATTTACGTATTAATATCGCAAGGTCTTTTCAGATCTTCGTATTTGTCGCAAGGTCTTTTCAGATTTACATATTTGTCGCAAGGTCTTTTCAGATTTACGTATTTGTCGCAAATTCTTTTCAGATCTTCGTATTTGTCGCAAGGTCTTTTCAGATTTACGTATTATTGTCGCAAGGTCGTTTCAGATTTACGTATTTGTCGCAAGGTCTTTTCAGATTTACGTATTTGTCGCAAGGTCTTTTCAGATTTACGTATTATTATCGCAAGGTCTTTTCAGATTTACGTAATTGTCGCAAGGTCTTTTCAGATTTACGTATTTGTCGCAAGGTCTTTTCAGATTTATGTATTTGTCGTAAGGTCTTTTCAGATTTACGTATTTGTCGCAAGGTCTTTTCAGATTTACGTATAACTGTCGCAAGGTCTTTTCAGATTTACGAATTTGTCGCAAGGTCTTTTAGATTTAAGGTTTGTGGTAAAATCACGATTAATCGCCGTCAACAAAGCATGATTCATCGACTTGTATTTCAGTCTTGTTTCTAACCAGTTCTTGAATTTATTTGACCTTTCGTGGTTTAAGCTGTAAATTTGAAAATATTTAAACAGTTACTGCGTTCGAATCATATATAGCAATCAGCCACTGAGAACAGGCTACTCTCAGCTTATTAAGATACATTTAACTTACAGATTAGTGTTACGGTAATCATGAAACTTCTTGTAGACGATACGTCGAACGAAGCGCTCAAAATTTCGTTAAAAATGTCCATTGGAACTGAAAGGTTGAGTGAGATATCAGATATAAGTAAGAGTGGATTAGAATCATCATTTGTTTGAGCATTTTTGGAAATTATAAATTTCCTGAAGCCCTGGTAAAACCTTTGCAGGTAAAATAACATTCATAAGCAGCGAATCCAGGAAAAAAATACCGGATGCGGTGGTCACAAGAGCATTCACAATAATACATGTTGAATATATATTAAGCCTAAAAAATCTACGTTAATCTGTTACATAGCATAAGATAAACACATTCATATAATAATGAAGGTAAAAAAAACCAACGCCTTTTAGTCGTAACTTAAACTGTCGGGCTATTTCCGAGTTATCATATACCAATACATCTTAACTTAACTTGTCTTTTTTTCTCTTGGTTTCGATCTGTCAGAACATGTTGTTTTTGATATTTTATTCGTTTAATTAATGTAACTGGTTATTATATCACATCAGTTTTCATTATCAAATAAAACCGCTACTCACCATTTCTCAGCATGCTCCTGATACACAAATCAATCAACATTGATCACTAAATTTATAACTCAATTTACTTTATCAACAATGTCAATCTATTTATTGTTCCATGTTGGCACTTGATTGTCTGTAAATATTGAAATTGTCTATACAAGTCATCATACACTCTGCTTTTTGATTACCGTTATTTATTGGCTCATAAATTACTGTAACCTCTAATGTCATTATGTAGCCCGTTGAACGAATTTAGATATTTAAACAGGAGTTAAGCTTTGTGGGAAAATATATATTTTGAAATGACCTTTTTTCTCAAAAACATTTAAACATTTTTATTTTACATTTTAGAATAAAGGATTTTCTTTCAGATGAAGGTTTCTATTCTGAAAGTTTTGAGAGAGGTCAATAATTCAGCTTTTGACACTATTATCGCTTTAACATTTTACGCTAAAAGTCTATGAAGCGGACAAAAAAAAGCTTCCTAAAGTCTAGAACTTTAGCCCACATTTTTGCAAAGTATTGACACTATCCTTTAACTCCCTAATTCGAAATATTAATGGAAGAATATTGCGTTTACGAGAAGGCAAGCGTCATTATAATATCTAAAGTCTGAGAGAAGATTAGTGCGTAAATATGTTTTTGTATTATATTTGTATAATCTGTGAATATTATTCAACGATTAAAGTTAACAAGAATATGTTCGTTTTATTTATTATATTTATTATTATTCCTTTAAAACATCAGAAAACACCAATCGTTTTGTGTGTTTGGTAAGGACAGAACATTCAGCATTCAGAGGCTGTGCTTTGGAAGTCTGGAACACAGTACAGAGATTGCTCTACAACAACACTGCCAGTCCAAACTTTCACGTGCAGTCTGCTCAAGGCCTTATTGAATTCCAGAGAGAAAAAAATACGTTTTGTTTTAAGTGTATAGGTCTTTAAGAATACAAGTTACAACCTGAAAGCTAGTTAGAAATTGTCAAAACATTTTAGGGCATGTTAAACTTGGATCTTCAATTCTACGCTTCCTCAATATTTCTAAAATCTTAGTTCTGTGAACCAACTACGTGTTGTAACAAACCGATATCTGTCTTATTAATTTGTGGCCTTGTCTTTAGCTTTACAAAAAGAGAACGAAATACAGCAACGACAACAAAAAAGGACTTGTGTTTAATTAAACTCTTTGCAGCATAGAATGAATTCAGTGCGGATTTAGTCTCAACCACACGTATAAAAGCAGCTTGTACCCTTTCTTTCGTAGAATGAAGTTATGCTTGCCTTCATACACGCCACTTTATTTAGAGAATATACTTTTAGTAAAATAGTAATCATGCTTCTTCTTACATATTCATACGAACATGAAAACAATCATCTTTCCTTTTGTTTTTCAGAGAAAAAGAAGAACAAATAAAGATGAACCAAATATCTATAGCAGTTTTAACAACTCTTGTAACCTACTGTTTGTTGCGGACGGAAGCATTTTACCTATCCGAGGACGACCACATGGGGCTAGATCCACAATACAGAGATGTATTAGATCTTGACTCAGAAAACAATGCAGGTATGTTACTTGATGTCTGATGTTATTTTTGAAACAACAGTTCAAGACAGACACTTTCCGTTCCTCTTGGAGTCAATAAAGTAAAGAATTTACTTTTGAGGGTTGGTCTTTACGCTTGGGTAAAGTCAAAGTGTTATTGCTGTACACTGAGCATTGCTTGGTTGCTGCATCTTCAAAATTCAGATTTGACATTTTCTTACAAAAATTCAGTCTAAATACTTTTATGGATGACCTTAGTCATTCTCTTTTCATCCTATTTGTCTCAGTTATGACCATGTTGACTACTATTTCGTCATAATCCATATATATCTCAAAACAACAGCATAACTACAAAGCTAACTTGTTAATAATCATGCATCATGGCAGATACTTTGTCATCAAATTTAATTGCAAGGAGATAAAAAGAAGTTCGTCAGGACGGATGAGCTATCCAGTGGTAACAGACAGCCCTTGTAATCTCGTCAGGGGGTTGGGGTGCGTAGGTCATATAGGAAACCGGTACCGACAATAAATAAACCGATATTTTCTTTTTCCAGGCCTTCGAAAATTATTATTAAAGAAACTTAGATTTCGAGAAATACTTAAGGAACACATGAAGCCACCAGAGGAAATTCTTGAGAACACAGACGATGACGCTGATACCAAGGCTAAACATAGAGGTAAACTTTTGTCCCTTTTATACCCCAGTCTTTACATTTGATTATCTACCCCTTACTATGACACATTTTATTGGGATTCTAAATTTCTGTGGTACAACCCACTTTACTACGAAAAATTATAAAAAAAGCAGCCTAATGATGTTTGGTTTTTTCTTTTTTTCTCAAGTAATGAAAAATGATGAATTATTGTTTGAGCCTACTGATAATGAAAAAGTGTTTTTTTTTAAATATGTACGTTACGTATAAAAATGCATAGTAAAACAGTGACTTAAGTTTTGTTACAATCACGAGTATACATGTATACGTACCAAGGTCTCAAATGGCTTCTGATACACAATTTGTTAGTTCATCCTGACACATAGAAACTGTATTCGTACTGATACATGCTTCGATTCAAATAACAGTTCCTCAAGAAGCTTTGCAACATCAAACAAAGCTCCCCGGGAGATCTGTTTTCGATGTAACAGACGTGTTTAATTAGATAGAATCAGTCTGACTGCTGTGGTATTCATTCCATGTCATGAAAAGGATGCCGCTTAAACATAAAGAAATACTGTACTGTTTATTCTTTGTTTCCAGCGGCTAAGCGACACAAGATGGAGGACTTGATGTCACGTGTGCAAGCTTACCTCAGTAATATCAAGGAGAGACAAATCAAAGAGTCAATGTCTTTACCCAGCCTTAGGTTTGGGCGGTCAGGAATAAGCTGGAAGGATTTAGAATGACTGTGATATCTGCCAAGTAATATGGAACCTAGTCATGAAAGATATTTATTCCGTACTTAAATCTTAGTGGAGTACTTCGTGTTTATATAATTTCAGTTTTGGTTTAGGGAGCTTTGTAAACCTTGACAACAATTGTTCTGTTGTTGTTTTTTTCAGTTGTGTTTCTGTTCTTTGAGAGTATATTATTTGGCCTTTTTTAACAAAGGCATTGTTAAGGACATATCATTATTTACTGATATTTTGTAGAGCTATCTTCTACATAGTCAAACTTGTTTCTTCTTAACTAGAGTCTCTTTACTACTGAAAGAGATGGTAACACAGAATCTGTTCATTCATATATCAAGTGTCAAATGGTAACCATAAAATTTATTTAATAAAGAACGACTTTGGGACCGGAAATGAATATTACTTTCAACTGTTAACCTACAGTGAGCTATTATTTTTCGGTAAATTTTCAGTAAATTGACGCAACATATCTGTGGCACAGAAACTAAGTACCAATTAAGACATCTAAAAATAACTGCTATTCTGCGTTTATTCGACACATTACCTTGCTCTGTCTCGAAAAAGGTTTTATCATGGGATTACTGTTTTTGTAGCAGTATGGTATCTTAGTCTGTTTATCTGTTTTAATCTTTATTCCGTTTTTCTTCGCATGATATCGCTGTTACAAGATCTCGGAAATAAAGTGACAAGTAAGAATAAGTTTTGTTTTGTTTTTGCTTTGTTTCTTTAACCAAGTTTTTGTTGTAATCGATATAATAGGACAGTATAGTCACACACAAAGTTCAAAACTTCGTCTTAAGCTCACCTGGGCACAATGTTCCTGTTTTAAACCACAAGGCCCAGTTTTTTGAAATGATGAAAACCCCATTGACAAGTGGACGTCTACAAAGATTGTTGAATGTTTGCCCCCATAGTCATTTCTTGCTCTACTCAGGGTCACATGTTATGTAAGACCCACCGTTCAGACATTTTCATATTCTTTTTTATGCATCAACAAAAAATGTGGATTCCAGTCGCTTTAATTAGTTCGAACAATAATAAAAAGGGAAAAAGTATCTGAGATTTTTTTTTTGAAAATGGAGAAACGAGGATTTTTCATGTAAAGAGGTATTTGCTGTTTGTAGGCTTCTAGCGGTCCAGCAGCCTGGCGGCTTAAGATATACACCGTTTATTGTCGTAAAACATTATTTTTTAATGAAGTTCTGACAAACAAACAAAAAATATTAAGATTGTAAAGCATAAAAATTCGTACTAAACCCCCTGATTTCTTTAATGTAATTAAGTAAATGCTTCCAGTGCTGACTGTTATTTACAATTTACTTTGTTTAGCTGAATACTCGCTGGCTGTGATTTCGAATCCAGATGGTTGGTGAATATTCAATATCCAAATACCCATCTCACAGTTAACTTCACACAAACTAAGTTGGAAAGAAAAGCTGATTTAGTGGTAGGAAGGAAATCGTTATCGGTACTATATATATCTCTACTATGGCAGTTTGCATCTGCACGATGCGTGCTTGCGTGCGTGCTTACCGTACTTTTATAGTGTCGTACAAAATATTTATTACACGCCGCACTGGAGGAATGCAGTAAGTTAAATTTCCATTGGGTGACGTTACTCCTTTAAGACTGTAAACTGATTTCACAGTGTGTTCTTTGTAACAAGCGGTCTTTTGGTTTGAGATCGGGAACCAGTCTAAATTTTACGGAAATTGCCTATTTCAAACGAATGACTACGATGTTATTTTTAGTAAGGACTCGACAGTCAAACATGTAGTTTCAAGCATGGGTTTGAATTAACTAATTTCTTTTCCGAAATATTTTTTTTCGTACGTGAACTGTAAAAGAATAAGCAAATTTATATTTTAGAATTATAGAGGTAGGAAAATAAAAAATATTATCTTTTGATTAGGTCAATGATATCTGTTTAATTCCACTGCCTTAATTAAAAACAACATAATGTGACTGCAGCCAATTTCGAACAGAGGAAACAATGCCTATAGACTTGACGTAGACTCATCTTTTTTAACATTAAACATTAACAAATGTCAGCCATATACAAAATTAGAGTGCAAAAAGATTATATTTGGTTAACCACCATACATTTAATCCAACATTACTAATTATCGCAACCCCGACTCCATTTTGCGGCGTTCAAACATTTGACTTGTAATGTAACTGTCGAGTGGGCACTTACCTTGATAAGTGTTTATTCACCTCTTACCACTGCTGTTTGGCTTAGGGATGTAGAGCGTTGGTCTTTCATGCCGATTACCTCGGCAAGCTTGCGGTCGAATCCTGTGTGGAAATGAACTGGATTTTTTAAGATTACATATTTCTGTTTCATATATACAGTGTTCAGAATGTTCTAAGAAAATCTAGGCCAATGGAACCATTGGACAATCTGCTGGACCCAATGAGCAAACGCACAAACATTGTCCAGGAAACGAAATTTGTGTTGTTTTCTCTCCAAGTTAACAGGAAGTTCCTCTTTCAAACTGTCATTAGATTGGTGTCCGTATACATGCATTCACCAGACTTTGGTAATTGTTTGTACCCATAAGAAAGATGCAACACAACTCTCTCACAAAGTTTACATTGAAACTTTAACATGTCGTAAAATTTGCCATTTAAACCAAAACACCAAAAATTCTGATATTTCAAATACAAAGTAATAACTTAAAAGATAATTTAAACATCTTTAAATTGTTTAAACTAACAAACTTAACATTAGAGATCAACCTCAGTTTTGAATTCTAGAAACAAATCTGCTTGTTCAAATTTGCAGTGGATTTAACAACTGACCGGCTGATCACTTTGTGCACTTTCTGTGTCCTGATTAATAAGCACACTTGAACATTAGCATGTTGGTTCAAATAAACTCCCTTTTCCCGCTATACGGCAGTCTTTTTTCTTAAAGAATTAGAACAAAAACAACTAATGGAACTAAAAGGCTAGACGAAAATTTTTACACAATAAAGCAACTTATGCAGTAATAATTTCCTTCTATACTACTAGTAATAAAAATTTTTTTTTAATGTTCTGTTTAAAACTTGGATCGACATCATCGGAGATAATAAACCACGCTTAAGTGAACAATATACTAAACTCTATACAGAATTCAAATTTAAAATGATCATGTTCTTTTTATCAGTAAAAAAATGCTGATTCTTTCCAACAACAACAGCAACAAAGAAAAAAAAATTAAAACACAAAATAAAACGTTGTATAGACCAAGAAACAGATTCCCCACGACCCAGATCGATGAATCTAGAACCGTTTCCGTTTCCCATATCAGTGTCCTGAAAATTTGTCGTTGCCTTCCAACAGCGTAAAGTTACACTTTGTAATTTGAAGCTTATGATAGTTGAAAATACTCAAAATAAACACATTGTTTTAATCAACATTTCAACTTTCCAAAAACTAATTTCAGTCGTCAGATTTTGTTAGCAACTGGTAGTTTTGTTAGCGAGTTATTGGTGAATACAGTACAAATGTTATCTGATGTTGCACAAAACGTAACCAGTGCTAGAAATACACCGTAAAGGCATTCTCGGTCTAATAATCCCCCTCCCCCCCACCAAAAAAAAACAGACCCCCCGCCCCACCCCAACCCCCGAAAAAAAATTCAGAACAAAAACATGTATGAAGATTAGTTTGTGATGTTATGTTGAAAATGACAAAGGAAACTAAAAAAGGGATTAAAGATTAACAGCAGCAGTGAAGCAACGAGAAAGTAAACCAATCATAACAGTATTGAAACTTACTGGTGTATAAAAAACCTCAAAGTTTGGTACGAACTTTCTCCTTTTTGTCCTGTAGGTGGATATCAATCCGATAGAAAATAAATACAGAGTTGTGGAACTTCTTCTTCAAACTGACTGATGTTATGATTAATTTGTTTAAAGAGGCAATAATAAAAAAATACAGAAAAAAAGTGAAAGTAATGTTGAAATAAGCTTAGTTTGTATCAGGATATGCTAAAACTGGCGGAAGATCTTTGTCAAGTTTTCCTAACAGATTCCTGGCTTGAATGAGAGCGTCAGCACTCGAGTTTGCCAATACTATATTCTCAACACTAGCTGTCCACGTGTTATGATAATTAGAAATTTTCCGCCACGAATTATCGATATACACATGAGGAATACCCAGTAAAGTACACAGTATATGTCCATGGAGCCGGTCAGTTATAACAACTCTCCCTCTCTGCAGAAATGTCAAGCCGTTTGTTGCCATGAGAATTGCAGTTTCCATGGGTGATGTACCCCATGGTGTTTTCCACGTTAGCCAATCAGCAACGTGCACACGGAGTCCTGCTGGAATTGGAGGTGTCTTGTAAACTGGCGACTCTGGGTCTGACCGTTTAATCCATAGAATGTCGTGAGTTGGGGGCATAAATCGAGGAACATGTCCAATTTGGTATGCTATATCAGGTGAAAGTAAGGAATGCACTTTAGGGAAAAGCTTTTTGGCAAGACCGTAAGAAGTTTTGTCTCTCCATACAAATGTAAGGTGGTCATGTGAGGCGTACAGTTTTTTACAAAACTCAATGTGAGACATTGGCTCTTTGTAAAAAATACTTTGTGGAAACATAACTATCTGGTGATTTTTGTACTGTTTTATCAATACAGAGCGGCGAACATCGGCGTGTCCCATACCTATAACATTTCCTCCACCATTAAAAAGTATCACAAGGTTTTCAGTTGTATAGCGTTTACTTATTCTGTAAGCTACACTCAATTCATGTTTAGAACAACGACGTGGACATGAAAATACAACCTCAATATTTAGCCTATGTAAGAGCAAAACTTCCCCAAATGTTATTGCTGAGTCACCCTTGTTTTCCATCACAGGGTAATTGAATAGCATAGCGTACTTATATTTTCCAAGAATGGATTTAAAAATATGCATGTGCAACCGTTGTGCTTCGTCGATCACTTCTTGTCTTGTAGTTAGCAAGACTGAGAGCTTATTTGCTTCCAATGGGTTTTCCACAAGATCCGTTGCAAAGAATTTATCAGTACTAAAATTAAATGGTTTAGAATTTGGAACAGGAATAGGTGCTTTTGTTGTCACTGGTTTCCTGGAAACGGGTTTTGCAACAAAAGTCTCGTTGATCATTGTTGTTATGGACTTCATGGAGTAATCCAATGGAAATCCACTTGTATATGTAATCAACAGTAAAGTGAATATGGTTGCCAAGGAGAACAGCACGATAAGTGTCACGGTTCCTTTCATCTTATCTGAAAAACAGAATGGAAAGTGTAATGACTTACATATTTAAATTAATAACTTTTGACTTTACACATTATATAGTCATACAAAGAGATTTATCATTTATTAATTCTTGATAAATGTACACAATACCAAATCATATTAGTCACTGAAACTGATGACTTTTACAAAGTGTTATAAAAAAAAAAAAAAAAAAAAAAAAAAAAAAAAAAAAAAAAAAACTACAAAAAGAAACAAACAAACAAATAAAAGAAATAATAAAAAACGTGATTTTATTAAAGAATTTAGACGTATTGATTTTTAAACAAGCGATATCATCATGCGGCTCAGATATCCAACTGAAAACTTTGGATGTTTCTACCCATAGAAAAGCGTAGTCGCCATACCTTTTTAAAGAATAAATGAAGGTTGCCCTTTTTCCATGATAAAAATACTGTAAAAATGCAAACATGCAGACATTTTAATCATTTCAAATTATTGTACTGGAGTGTCCTTGCTCCATGGCACCAACGTCTATTCTGATTTGATATCAAGTTTGTATTACAGAAATATCGAAATAAGAAATAAAACTCTTTCAGTTGAAATAATCTGTCATCAAAATTCCCGATTAGTCGAAAAAGATGTAAAAGAAATATGTTAAAGAGTCTAAGAGGTATTGTTTTAAAGTTGATATACAGACCTTAGCGGTAAGAATGGAATGTTCTCCAGACATACTTAGAAGGTTGGGGACAGAACACGTGCACTATTATAAACACTGCCTTAAATAGCCATTTTAAAAAAATTCTGTACATTGTATTTGATATCTGCATTTTTTTCCAGGAAATTATCTTTTGTGCTCTTGTAGTTCTAAGATTAAGTAACATAAATATATGGCTGTTAGTTTTAACACTGGCCAATTGCAACATGAAACGGGCGTAAATACAGAGAAAAACTATTTCTTTAAAAACATATAAGACTCTGTTTAACTGACAGTAGCCGTTGTAATTCAACAAAAACGCTCGTTCGGTTTATTCCGGTAATGTCACGGAAGAAGACGAAAAACAAGAACTGTCACTGTAAGATGACGATGACAATTCCCCCTAAGTGGTGCTTTGACTTTCGGCTGAGGACCATTCAAGGTCAAATAAATATAGGTCAGTGGGAAGGTCTTGTCCAAAGAGGTGTTGTGTGAAGTATGAAGTAAATCGACTTTCTAATAAGGAAGTTATGGCCAATGTTAAAGTTTTTGGACAATTTGATCTTCAAGGTAAAGGTCATAAAGGTCAAGGCCAAATAAATATAGGTCAGTGGGAAGGTCTTGTCCAAAGGGGTGTTGTGTCCAAGTATGAAGTCCCTTCGGGGGCATAAAAAGGGGGCCGGGGGCACTTTATAAAAGAAAATGGTCATATTCCATGTAGAAAATAGACTAGTTCTTCTACTTGAAATCATCTACGGAATTATATATTCGTTATATAGACTCTCGGCAGGGTATACGGCCTCGTGTAGTCTCACTATTTCGCCTCCGAAGGTGAACCGATTTTATAGGTTGACATCTTTCTACGTCTCACTTTGATCTGCATATGCTTAAGCGGATTCGCCCAACCGCACATATTATCGCTCGTTTACCCGATATTTTGCAGAGTTTACAACAAAAATGATGACGTTAAGATAAAATATGATAACTTTAATCATACCAGTGCCTTCATCTAAGAAAATACACAGATAAATAAGTTAAACTGAAACACTTGTTTTGTATCTGTTTATCCGCCATTTTATTTAAAGATTGGCAATCGGAATCTCTCGATGATGAAGGCAATGATGTGAATGTTGCAGAGGGTTCCTTCTGCGAGATTTCCGCTCAGTTATAGGCAGTTTAAAATTAAAGGTTGAACAACTAAAAAATAACAGATCTATAAAAGCGGTTCAACACCTTAAGCATAATAAATTAGGCTAAGTCTCGTATAATCTGTAACCCTCGCCTGGCAGCTCGGGTTATATGAATTCAACTAGGCTATACTATAATGTTATTAATTAGTCGAATTCATATTGGCTTTGTTATTGGGCTGAAGACAGTCATATTGGCCTTCGGCCTTCGGCCTCAGGCCAATATGACGTCTGAAGCCCAATATCAAAGCCAATATGAATTCGACTAATTAATGACAATTTTATTAATTAACTTTATAATATTATGTTCAATTATCAAACTAAGTAATCCAAAACTCGTAATTTATAACAGGGTAAAACTTGTGATCGTCTGCTTTTCACTTCCGCGCAACATAATATTTGGTAAATATGAAAATCACTAAATGAAAAGTTGAACACTGCTAAATTTACTGTGATCCGATAGCGCAGGGTCTCCGCGAACTTTTTTTGCTACTTTTTGAACTTTTAAAGAGATAAAAACTTTTATGTAAAACTAGGCTAAGCATATTCAAAATGGCGTCCAACATGGTGAAAAGCCTAGGCTCATATAAGGCCGAGTTTTTCCTGAATCCTGATTGGCTAAATCTCGTATTGGCCGACTTTTTACTTATTGGCCGTGTTTTTTTTCGTATTGGCCGAGTTTCGAGCTTTATTGGCGAGGCTTTGGTTGTATCAAGCCAACAACATGGTCAGAATCTAGTTCAATATTATAAAGTTAATTAATAAAAGGCCATACACCCCGCCAACAATCTATATAACTGATAATATATACATGGCTGTTATTTTCAATATTTGGCATAACCGGCAAATACAAAGAGAGAAAAATATCTTTTTCATTCTTGGAAATTGTATGTAACTATTTATAACCATAGTAACTTATTAACAGTTTACGTGTATTGCTGTTATTTTCAATACTGGACATTTGTAACCACTGTAACCGAATAGCCGCCATATTTGGAGACGATAAACACGAAACCGCATGTATCTGGTTCTAACTACTGTATCCACGTAACATAATTAACGTAAACCTCTTTTTTTCAGTACTGGGTTTCGTAACTAGTTTGACCATTGTTACCACATAACCGGCATCTTCATAGATTTTAAAACCTAAGAATCTTTGTGTAACAAATTGTTACTATTTTTAATCACGTAAAAATTCAAATACTTGACTCTTATTTTCAGTAACAGGTTATTGCAATAAATATTACTTCTGGCATCTTAACAGGGAGAGAGAAAAGATTTTTTTAAAATCTTTATGAAATTGCATGTAACCTATTACAACTATATTGTTTCAACGTAACACTGCGAGTGAGCCATTTTTTTAAAAAAAATCTATCTGTTGCGAGTGGTTATAAACTAGAAGCTACATTGTGAAGTTAGCTGCCATTGGCTAATTGACTTGTAACGGCCATTTGCAGCCAACCTCACGTGCAATAATAACAAGCCATCTCGAAATAAATTACGAAACATTTTTTCGACCTATACTACTTTTAAGTCAAGCAGCTTAAATTAAATCTTAGTTAATGCATTCTGTCCAAAGGTTATGCATACCGTATATTCAGACATATTTCAATCACTTCTTATAAAAGAAAGTCTTACCTTTATGTTAAATATAAGCTATATTCATATATTTGTTTTGCTATATGTAAAATGTATTCCATTAATAAACCAAATTGAAAACTGTTAAAGAAAAACAAGAAATGATATCATCTTAAAATTATTTCTCCTACCTGTATACTATAATTTCGCCTTTAACCATGAATTTGCCAGAGCATCCTGCGAGTACTTAGTAAAAGAATTTATTGGTCAAAATGTAAAACACAGATTTTATCTATAGTCAAATAGTATACATCGCCAATGGACATGCAGGTAATTGCATGGTTATAGAAATATTAATTATGGTGACATAATTGCTTGATAAAAAGATAAACTTGCCATAAAAGTTTCATGTAACGTTTGTATTTCGTTATTCTGTTAATCAAAATTCCCCTCTCCACCTTTACAAGAGGCATGTTCTTATGTAAAAAATGTAAGTGTGATAATTGATAACTTTCATTTTTATTCAGTTTTGAACTGAGTAATTCCAAAATTCAAGTATCAAAATTTCGTTCGAATGTTAGAATCCTGGGGCAACTCTATTGTGTAGAGTTTAGCGTTTATTTGTAAATTCAATTGGTTATATATCCATGAATATACATATTCTAACAAAATTTATACAGCACTTCAAGTCACAATTTAGCTTTGAACAAAAAAAAAGATAAAAGAAAGAAAGAAACAAACAAACAAGAAAGGAAGAAATGAAATGAAACGAAATAAATAAATAAATAAACAAATAACATTGATAAATGGATAAATGCATTTGCAAACTTTTTTTTTTCATTCTGATTCATCAATATATTTAATTATCAATATAATAATGGGTGAATGAGTTGTTATTGTTGCAAAATTGGTTTCTGATCTGCATAGGTTTATGTACAAGCATTGGCTAGATTCTTGTTAATATTACCATTATTACATGTCAGAAGTCCAATAAACATTGCAATATTTGATGTGCGTGCGTGCGTGCGTGTGTGTGTGAGATAGACATTACAATATTTGGGGTATGCGCGCGCGTGTGTGTGCGTGTGTGTGTATGAGATAAACATTGCAATATTTGGTGTGCGTGCGTGCATCCGTGCAAAATAAACATATGCAGAGTACAAACATGTATCTATAGTTAAAATGAATCCATCACAGGAAAAAAATTGAAAACCAAGCTGACGCAGTGACAAATGTACAAAAAAACTTATACAAAAATATCTAAACACGTGTTGCCGAGAAGCCAGTCATAGTGTTCTGTGTGCTATGGTATATCCCGTATTATTATATGACACATAAAATAGAAGGATTGCGATTGGTTCGATGCTGATCACTTGTGAGATAGTGATATTCACCCTCAAGTAAACAAATACTCTGCCTGCACGCTGTGTACATGTTTCCTATTATAAGCACAGAGTTTTCTAGATGTTTCTAATTTTTTAAACTTTGCTGTCATAATTATAATAAAACATTACTGCATGTTGATATTGGCGAATATCCCAGTTTATGGAGCTGACATGTGTGTGGCCTTCGGCCTCGGTAAATATTTCTTGGTAAATATCACTTTTGCCAAGTCCATAAACTGGAATAACACCTCGTCATATTATCATTTATTAAATAACTAAATATTATTAGCCTTATAAAACGTCATCCAACCACGTCCAATATTACGAAGGCCTCCTCTATAACCGGGCCAATATCTATATCAGTCAGCGGCCCCTGTCTGGAAAGTGATATAGATATAAAGCCCGCATTTTGAGAGATTTCATTGGCTGATTACAAAGGGCCAAAATCTGATATAGAATCGCTGCAGGAAGATCGGGGAAAAAGCAGCCATTTTGTTGCTTGGATATTAATTTGCTTGGTTTGAACTCGGGACCGTTTCTTCAAATTTATATCAATATTCTATTAATAGTGTTAAACCACGGATGCTAAATTTACAACGTGACGATTTCACAAAATAGCAAGCGTTTACTCAACATGGATTAGTCTTCTGGGAAAATGTCGATAGAGGATAGTCTGGATTACCTGCCCCTTCATCTCTGTATTAGAAAGTACGCTAGGGACCAGACTAGATAGAGGAGGGAATGCTTGACTGTTAAATTTCATTACATGTAGTTATTTAATAAAATTTTCAATAAATAAGTGATTTGATATTGGCACTGTTATTTGTTCTCGGGACAGTCGCATTGCCCCTCGGCCTTCGGTCTCAGGCCAATACCACTGCCCTCGAACAAATAACAGTGCCAATATCAAATCACTTATTTATTAACATATAATCATAACTGTCTACTGTAAATTAAGATCGCTTTAGAGCAAATCATATTCAGGAAGTTTGCAGGTAAATTCCTCTTTTGTGTAAAATGTACTTACATGTTTATCTTGTTGCGTTTGTACTGTATTTACCTAGAATGTCACTTTATGTTTCAACAATATTTTCAACACTTGAACTTTAAAACGATTTTGCATTATCTGACCTGTTGATATTCATGACTATACCATTACTCGGGTTTCTCATTAAAATGCAATAGTTCTTTGAGAGTTATAAAGAATGCTTTATCATTGGAAGCATTTGAATTAAATTGGTATTTTCTGTATATTTTTACCGTTTTATAAAATAGAGGAAACGTTCAATTAAAGTTTTATTGATAAACAGAAACTTTATAATTATATTCAATTCAAGTAAATTGACTATTCCACAGGTGCTCGGCGCGTTGATAGGTCAGTAAACTGAAGTTTTTTCATCTAAAATAGGTTTAACTATTAATTATATGACTGTCATACAATTTTCAGCGGTCAGATCTCTGACGAGTAACGTTTTCGGCCTGTTTGCCGTTTAATATTTATTAGACAGTAAAAACACTTGGGATGACAGTTCGATTTTCATAGAGAGTGGTCAATTCTGTACAGATTGGTGTATTAAAGTTTAAAATTGGTGGAAAATTGACGTGACAATGATCGTTTAACTATGTTGACTGTAGGTTTTGGTGAAATGAGTTGTATACCTTTACTCTATTATATATGTACCATATAAAAATTTTTTTTGGAAGAGAAGAAAATTGTATGACAGTCATATAATTAATAGTTAAACCTATTTTAGATGAAAAAACTTCAGTTTACTGACCAATCAACGCGCCGAGCACCTGTGGACTATTCCATGTAGATTATGCTAATGAGAGTTCGTTGTCCTTAGTTCCAATCCCGATGATCAGCGATGCGTGCTTGCGCATTTATACATTTGTAACCAGATCGAGGATAAAGGTAGTGCTGTGGTAATACCTTAGAATGCTGTTGAATAGGAATCAAGCCCAGTTTCAATCTCCTCGCAGTGATTTCCCCTTCAATATTGTTGTACTGAAAGTATCTAAGGGAAGTAACCGCTGTGTGGAATTTGGCCCAATTTGTATCAATATCTGGGCCATTCTTAAAAACGACCAGAGAAACACGAAAAAAGGCAAATCGGTTCTTTTACAAATTAATAACTGTAATCATTTAGGGATGGCATTTAATTCAAGTAACATCTCCATAGGTGAGAAAGAACTGTCTAGTAAAAATGATGCCATAGAAAAGATTGTCAAGAAATTTGACACAAACTAGTTATTCTATTAAGGACAGCATTTGGGCTATCACTTTGCAATTGAAGACGGCTGAAAGTATAACATTATGCTGATTTTCAATTAATTGTTATGCGTTCGGTACTCTAGCATAGGCCTGAGACTTTTAATATTTGCCTCTCGGTTGCCCATTTAAGTACGGAAATGGCACCACTTGAAGAATAATGTGAAAATAATATAAAACATACACTGATTTATTTAATAACTTTTATTTTTACTCAGTCTCAAAAAGAAGAAAAGCAGAAAATAACGATCTCATGTAACCATAAAGAACGCCGCCGTTAGCATCGGCTCGGACGAAAACGTCAGCGCCCTGGTTGACCTCGGCTATAAATAGCTCGCTTGCCGACTCATAGTCATCACTGCTTGGGATTTCAACTCCAAGATCAAAGAGTACGTTACCATCAACCATCAGTTCAAGATGAAGCCTATTTCGTGGAGTAACCTTCATTTTCACGTTAAAAACGTACACGCCTTTGACCGGAGCGATAAATATTCCGGACTTTGGATGGTACGCGTTGCCGACGTTGGTAACGGCGTTATCAAAGATAACTGTTTGGTGTGGTCCAAGATTTGGTATGCCGGCAGACAAACCGGCGGTAAAAGCTACTCTTCCATCGGCCGGTATCTGACCTGAAAAGAAAATATTTGGAAAAGTCAAAGACACTCACGACTACAACCATTCGCACTATTCATTTAATACTTACTGACCCGATATAATACATATAATAACTTTTCAGAATGAGAAAATCTTGATTTTACGATAAAACACATTTATAAAAGAAATGTTGAAAAAAGAATCACACAACATACGTTTCGAAAAGCCTGCTAGTTTATATTGGCTGACTCCAAAGTAAAGAAGTGATGTCTCTTGGCTTGACTGTCGTAATCATCTGGACCGTTGTACTGTTTCTTCTCTATTGTTTTCAAGTCTTCTGTTCCGTTGCTAACCTATAGTAATACAACATGAAACAAATCATAATTATAAGGAGAGGGTTGTTATTTCTTAAATGGTCATACTCTTACCAGTATCTAGCCTTCACAGTCTTTGACAGAAGTAAAAAATAAAAAAGTGCAGTGCATTCAAGCATTTTATACGCCAGAAGATTCGTGATATAGTATGACATATGTTGTCCGTTTTTCTGTCCGTTCTTCCGGCCGGTAACAATTTCTTGTGCGGAGTCCTTCTAGAGTTTTCATATGATTTCAATGTACAAATCATATTCATGAAAAGTAGTTGAGCATAACTTATTTTTCTCATTGATCGACTGCTGTCTTCAGAAGTTATCTCCCTTCGTATTTCTGTGTGCAATAAGCAACAGCCACATTTTTCATCCGATTGAAATGAAACTTGCTATACAAGATGTGCTGGACATATATTTTTTACGAGAATCAATACTTGTATTCTGGAGTAATCTGCCCTTGGATATTAAATTTCCATAACGTTAACTACAGTGCAGTAAACTATTCAAACAGTTTTCATACGACTGAAATATAACTTGGTACACATTATCTTCATGAAAAGCAGGTATGCATTACATGTTTTTCGCAAGGGTTTACTGAAATTTCCTAGAGTCATCTGCCCCTTCATGTAAAAATAGTACAGTAGTATACCCTTGCTTGCATATGAAATATTTGAATAGATTTACATGGAATCATATGAAGCAAACATTTCTTACAGTTTACAACAGAAATGAAATTTTATGCATATAAACCTTATGAGAATTATGTTTGGGTGACATATTTTAGAGTTATTCGCTGATGTTACATTCCAGCCATCTCTTATCAACAAGCAGGCCTGCACCCTTTTGGCCTAGATTACTTCACCTTGTGGGTGCTCTAGTACTTGATGTGTTTTCTGTGTTTTTTCGTCATTTTTTATGCGTACCTGGTAAACTGACAATATGTTTCCTGGTAAAAACATCTGGCCTGCTTTTCAGTCTTGTTAATATAAAGTGTATTATGTACCTGATTCGCTGTTCCTTTCTCTTTGAGCAGTTCCTTCAATTTGATATCAAGATGTCTATTCTGTTTTTGCAATTGCTTGACTTGATTCTTTAATTCGTCAAACTCTGCCAGTTTTTCTGCACAAACGTTATTAGCGATCTTCAGTCCGTCTATTTCTTTTAAGACAGACTTGAGAATACTTGCATCATCAAACGCTGAGCCGAAAGAACTAGGAAGTATAGTTCCCGCCAAAACGACCGTGAAAACAATCATTCCTAGAGATTTTAAGAAAGCCTATGACATGTGCACAAAAATGTACAGCGTACCGGTATTTAGGTCAAAGAACACAGATAAATGTTAGTTCTAAAGATAGCAATGTAGGTCTCAATCCACTCGTGATTTGAACAGTCATTTATGCACATGGCAAGAGATACAAGTAATCTGGTTTCATGTTTCCCTTACACTTTGCTTCTAAGCTGGACTTTTTAGGTCTTATTCTGGGTAACTGGTGAGCTTTAAATCGCTACCCAACGACCATATTCTTTTTCATTAAGTTCCAGGTATAGAATCTGTTTATATTCCAATTTTACTGAAGTTTTTGTGTGTGCAACACGACATAACTATAACCCCCGATCTCTGCTCAGTGCATTTAGATTGCAATTTCTATTTATAACACAACTTTAATAATAATTATAATATCTAATTCTTCGCTAAGCACGTTTTTTAATGTCGGCAACGCACTGCCTTGCTTACCTATTCAAAGCTTATCTTTATGTCGTAGGGTACATTAGATCTTGTTTACTTCATTTCGAGCACTCTATACTTGCCGTATATTTTCTGTGATCTAAGGGAGAATAGTAAGTTAGTCATCTGCAATATTTGCACGTGACTTTGTCCATCTTTGTGCATGTCACTAGAAGTCATTTTGTTTCTTCAGAAAGCCATTATTTAGGAATTCAAAAAAAGATTACCAAGTTCTTAAACAATGTACTACGGGTTCAAGATTTTCAGCTACGCACCGCCGCACCTGCATGCTATTTTACATCGTTTACTGACTGTAGTAGGAAGGCACGTGTCAGGAACATTAAAATTGTCAAAGATAAAACAAAGTTAACAAAATGTTCACTAAACATCTTACATTTATTGTGAACAATTAAAATCCATAAAACTTGTTCAATCCGCTGATAAAAGGTGGTACATTTGGGGTAGCCTTAATCTCGGCCGGTAATTCGTACCAGTGTCGTATAGTCCTTGGGAAGAATGAGTTTATGTGATGTGACTGCAGAATGAGGAATTTGTTGTTTCTTGTGTCTGTAAGGTGATCGATATCGACATTGACCTCTTTATTTAGCTTGACCAGTTTGGCTTGGTTTCGCCATTGCTGGGCTGTTGACCATTTTAATTCCTTAATGATGTTTGATACACTGCTTGTATAGTGGTAATCATTACGAATATACCTTGTGGCTGACCTCTGGACCATTTCTATTCTGTTAGTGAGGTATTCCTGCCATAAGTACAAAAAACATGTACTGTAAGGTCAATGATTATTTTAGAATTTATTTTGCTTCTTTATATACTGAGAATGATCAGGTTTTAATTCTAGATGTTTTATGTATTTGAATGTACTTCGCAGCTCAATTACATGTATGTACAAAGTAATTTGCTTGCCTTTTTCCTGAAACATCACAATACCAATGTATAAGCAAGTCAGCCGGCGACATCTGTAACTGCTAATAAAAGAGAAAACTTGATCAGAGTTTAAATTGTCTCCACTTATAATACAGGAAAATAAGTCTTTGCTAAAACTAAACTTTGGCAAACACAGATGCTTCAATGATACTGGTAAAGCATTTTCTATTTAATATGGCCAATCGTAGTTCTACAGCTTAAACAGATTGAAGTACTTATTTTCAGTTCAATCTATAACACAATGATGGCAGCCTAGACTAATACTGATGGCAAAAATAGTTGTTACAAGGCCAAAACTGAAGGCTGGTTAAATTATTCTGCCATTTCTTGGAATAAAATCAAGACAGCTAGCTCTGTGGTAAAACCCACTTACCACTTGACCACTGATGCACAAAAACAATAATCCAAACACTGACTAAAAACAGTTTTATTTCACATTGACAAAATTAGAACAATATCAACAGTTTATATATATTTTTTTCTATATTAAAGCATTAAGAAAATCACAGAGAGCCTTTTTAATCCAGTTCTAACACCAACTTTTTCCAGCTTACAAAACTGTTTTATCAAAACGTACCAACATAATAAATTGTGTCAAAAATATGCTAATTACACAACCAAGTGAAAAATATCTTTGTGGTCAACATGAAACAAAACTATAATAAGACTAAAACCGTGTGACCAAAGTACCAAACATAGTCACTAGAATAAAAACAACTTATCAGTTACAAAGGATATCTAACAGAATCTGACTGAAGTTAAGAAATTTCATGTACTGAATTTACATTGAACAACATTTTCATGTAGTTAGGATTGTTTTTCCTCAGAGCAGAATTTTATAAGTTCAATAAACCACTAGATCTACAACCTTGGCTAGAAAAAATCTTAAGCTTCTACTGACTCAAGACTGAGAAATTTGTTTTCGGAATTTGTTTTTCTTATCAATTTTAAAATTAATGTTGTATGTTCCAAAAGAAAAATCCTAACCCAAAAAGATAAGCATAGAGTATTTCATGAATTAAAGAAAAACACAAACATTTTAACCAGTATACACCTTAATAAATTACAAATGAAAATTGGGACAAAGATATCCTTTGCAACCAATATCTTTTGCTATATAAAACAAGATACTTTCCCCACCAGCATGATGTCATGAATGATGTATATATGTTGCAATCTGTTGAAGTATGCAGCAATTTGAAGTAAATGTAGCAATCTGTAGTAAATGTTGCATTCTGTAATAAATGTTGCAATTTGTAGAAAATATAGTAAGTTATATATTTAAGCTATTGCACAGGCAGAAATGATAGACAAAGAACATTTAGTATTTCTATGAGATAATATAGTAACTATGAGAACAGGTGTACTTCTGTAGTGTACAGATTATCTGCCCCTGCACTTTAGTTTCAACTATAAACAGAGAACCAGACAATCTGCTTGAGAGAGTCTTTTCAACTGTAAAAAGAGAACCAGACAATCTAATTAAGAGAGTCTTTTTTTTCAACTGTGAAAAGAGAACCAGGCAATCAGACTGAGAGAGTCCTTTCAACTATAAACAAAGAACCAGACAATCTGATTGAGAGAATCCTTTTCAACTATAAACAGAGAACCAGACAATTTTATTAAGATAGTCTTTTCAACTATAAACAGAGAACCAGACAATCAGACTGTGAGAGTCCTATCAACTAACACCAAACAATCAGATTAAGAACACCTGTAGAAATCTAGAGAGATTAAAGCATAGAAAAGTGTTATACTGCTTTTTTTTGTAAGTATCCTTCTGTAACCCAACAGCCTTGAGAAAGATACTGTTTTTTTAAATTATATGATGAGGTAGCCTTAATTAGAAAATACAGATTAAAGCTTTATAAGAAAAAAATTAAAACATGCACAGCTTTTCATCTTGTCATGGGCAAATAACATCAAGTAACATGCCTCATTCTGGGATAAAAGATACAGTATTCTAGTAATATTAAACAAAATTTGCTGTACAAATTGAATGAACACTTTAATAGTAAAAAATGAAAGAGTTAATTGTGGTATCTTATATATGTACCTTCAATAGTGATGAAGAGAGAAAACGAATATATATGTCATGCAAAAAAAACAAGAAGAAACTAATATAACAACCGTTGATAAATAAATGCAACCGGTATTTAGATAATATTATAATAATAATAAATAACAACCTGCAGATCAATTCTGAAACACACATAACAAAAACAACTAGAATCATAGAATTCTGTTTGGTCCAAAACCATTAACAATTTCTGGTCCGAAAAACATTGCTGAAGTTTGATTTGTATCCATTTTGGAATACTCTTAACAAAAAAAGTCTACTCTCAAAAAGAAAAAAAAGGTTATGACTTAAAAAAAGGACTTGCATTTGCTCAATCCTGTCAAATTTAATTTTGGAATATTATGAAAATTGTCTTTGGCATATATGAAGCATTTAAATTTGTCTCCAACAAATTCTTTTACTGCTGTTATTATTTATTCTTTTGTATACAAGACTAGAATTCACATAGCAAGATTAGATAAAATAAACCTTTTAGACCTCCAAAATCAAGCTCTTGGCTTCCACACCAGCCATTTAGCAAACCAATAATATATTCTTAACAGCACACCAGCTTTTAGCTTTTAGTTTTACAATAAGGTAACTGTTCACTGACGGAGGTGTCAACACTTATCCTGCTTAATTTTTGTAATGGATTTGAATCTGGAACAGTCCATTCAAAGTTTGAGGGATTTCAATATCAAACTACAAAATTCGAGCTAACCATCAGTATAGAGCCTGGTCAGACTGCACGGATGTGCAGGCTGACCTGGCTCTATACTGGTGGCAAAGGCTAATCACTTTCAGTTCCGGTAGGTTAAGGGTTAATGTGAAAGAGAGTCAAGAAGCAGATAGCACTTTATCATATAAACCCATCATAATTTCACTCTTTGATGTTTTTACTCCTTCATCAACAATGTCATATGGTATACAAAAAGAACTCTATAGAGAACAAGTTTATTTTTCTTAAGTTACTCTTTTTCCTCAGTGAGCATTTTAAAAATAAAATTTTAAGAAGACTTTTGTTCATTTTCTCATATTTTTAACATTTTCTTTCATTTTCTGTTTTCTTATTCATTTCAGGCAAACATATTCTTCACACATTTTGATACGTTAACCTTTCAGTTTCCTTAATTCGGTTGTTAATTAACTTCCATTCTACATTTACTATTTAACTTCCAGATTACCTTGTTTTCTTTTAATTATTTTAAATCTTATTTCTTATAAAATTAGGCAATAATAAATACTTTAAATATATCTAGCACTGAATGTTTTACAGTAAAAGATTTCCTAAATGTAACGTAAGAAATAAATTAAACACGTATATGTACATAAATTATAGTGACATTTTCATAACATTTCAATCATTGAATTGCATCCTAAATTATATTATCATGTAACAGGAATGTAATAAAATCAGAGGTCTTTTAATTGGTAAAAATACTAGTGGAGGGCAATATTTATAGTGGAGTATCTTCAAAATTAAAACAAAAACTGGTAGGTAGCATTAAGCCAAAAAATCATCACGAAATATCTCCTTAGCTGAGCAAAAGGAATGTAAAATCAAGCCGGAAATTATCATGAAATATCTCCTTAAGAGAAAGGAATGTAAAAGTAAGCCAAATTATCTTAGAAAGGTGAAAAGGAATGATAAATACAGAAAATGTCCACAGTTTTGTAGACAATGGATATTTGTGTGCAAAAATTGGCAACAATACTTCAGCTGTAATTATGAGTGAATGCAGAGAAAAACTAAACACCAATAAATTATGCTAAAAATCTTTGGCATTTTGGCTTTTGGAAACCCAGATTTTCAGGAGCTGATGAGGGTGAATGATAAATCTTTACTGGTGCTATTAATCTTTGTATTATTATAAAAAATATCAACTGTTGCTTTGGAAAAAAAATGTATGACAGTTGTTAAAGAAAAATAGCTTTCCTTCAATTAATATTTGGAATAATTAGTCACTAAATTAGAAGAGTTACACCTTAAATCCCAAAAGTCATTCAGGTATGAGAACATTTTTATCTATGTATCCCCTACATTCTAGTAAATACTATATATATATTAATCACACACCTCACTGTTTTACTACATTAACACAGATATAACATAGGGCAAGACAAAATAAAACACAACCAGAAATAAAATGCTATGTTTAGAAGAAAATCACAAAACTCAAGAGAAAAGACACAGTCAAATTTAGAACAAAAATGCAACTGCTTTTAGATTTGTATGATTATGCTCCTTGATTTATGACATGAGTGAGAGTAACCTCCCTTGTTGTCAAAAAATCATCCTAGGTATAAGTTAACAAAAACAAATTTAAGTTCAAGTAAACATAGAAATAAATTCAAAAGAAAAATACAGTTTATAGAAATTATTAATGAACTGAAGTAGAAGTAAAATCAATTATAATTAAATGAAACTGTATTGTACGGGACTTTTTGTTTAAGTTTGCTGGCAAAGCATTCTAAGAAAAATGAAGACAGTCCACACAACCAGAAAATATTTCTGACAAAATACATTTTAAAACACAGATAATTAAAATTTTTATGGGTAAAACAAGGAACAGTTGTTTTTTTAACAGTACCTATAAATATATAACTATATATGATTTCTGAGAAACTTTTTATGAAGTGGTGCTGTGTACAGATCTTTTAAAACTGAGCAGACATTTTTTTCTTATTTAATCTTTACTACAGACAGATTGAGGTCATGGTAGAATACACTTTAACAAAATTGTAGATTTTCATTTTTTTAAAATCAACAAGCAGGAATGTGTTGTGTTATTAAACTGACCACAGCTGACAATGACTAGGCCTGATAGCACTAGATTCTTGTCAATTCTGAAACTGCACAGGTCTGTTTACTAAGTTCCTTATAATATACAGTCACAAGAATAAAAGTTTCAATCTACTAACAGTTTTAACAATGTCCTCAAAATGCTATTCCCACAAGGGGTAAAGTTCTGACAATGTAAAGACCTGACAATGTGTATATAAATCTATGAGATGAAGGATTTCAGCTGACCGAGGGCAGATTTACTTCTGCTGTTGGTCATCTGGCAAACCATTGACTGCTGTTGTTTGACCATTCACTGGTGTCTGTGCATCCTCTGTGAATAATGGATTTCTTACTTCCATCTCCCCTGTCTGCAAAGATACACAAGAAATTATACTCATTCAGTCACCTCCCTTAGATATAAATACTGACACAAGTTTCTTCCCTTTGATTAAGACGTTCAACTACCTCCCTTTTATAACCCTGGGTATAATTTTGTAATAATTTTTCAGCCCTCTTGGAAACTACTGAAAATAAAAATTTCCACAGCTGAACTTGGACACTCATACACTGTATAGTCCAGATTTACCTAATGTAGCAAACATCACAGCTTGACCAGAACAAGTATACTCAGGAGAGCAGTAAGACAAGTAATGCTGCAAATACAATGAAAACAAGATTGTCCAGGAGACTTTTGCAACAGGAATATTAAATGTTGGCCTTGATCAGAGGAAAAAATGGTTGTAAACATCTAACAGATGACATTTCAGAAATGTAGTTAAAAATGCTTGACAAAACTTACCAGCTGTGTGTAAGAAATACCATCTTGGGTTGCTTTAAGCTTGGTTGGGGGTAGTTGTGAAGGAGGTGTGTAATAACAAATTGCAAGGGCACAATTGCAATTCAAAGGGTAGACTCAAAAGTGGACAAGTAGTAAAAGCAGCATGTTACTGCATGTATAAATGCTGGGCTTATCAAGGCTAGTTCAACAGGACCCTACCAGTTTTTTAACATGCATAAAGCAGATTTATACAGGCAGAAGCTTATGTGAGCTTGACCTCTGAGATGAGGACTGGATCCTTAGCATGGCAAATCAATTTATTACTGTGACCATCAGTTTTCTGTCAAAGACTGCATAGTTTGATCAGTGAAACATCTATAACAATACCATTACCTTGTGACCTTGACCTTTAAGCTATGAACATGTGGTTGAGAAGCAGAATGTTCGCTTGTAATTGAAAAAAATTGCAGCAAGATACCTGAAAATTTGCCATTCAAAAAAAGCAACAATATCATATGTTACATTTAACTTTGACACTAAACGCCAGTCTGTAGACCTTAAAATGAATTTCAAGTCATTAATAAGGCTTATATCTTTGATTCACTAAGGTTCTGGTAAAATTACCTCTTCCAGGACTCTGGAAAATAATAGACTGTCGCTAACAAATTTGCAAACTTGAATAAACATTCCCCAGTTTGAGCCAAATGGCATCGCCAGGTGACATAACACTGATCAATTTTCAAACATGTATCACTAACACAATTAAAATACTTATCAATTAGAATTTAAGCTATCAAAATGCAACAACTGTACGTGTAAGTCATGATACTTACATACAGACTATCATTTCTTAGAGATTTTTTTGCATTTTATATTTTACTTGACAAGGGCATTCATTTACAGTATAGGGGACTTACTGGAGCCAGACCAGGGCTTTCATATACAGTACAGAGGACATACTGGAGCAAGACCATGGCATTCATATACAGTTCAGAGAACATACTGGAGCCAGACCAGGGCATTCATATACAGTACAGGGATCTAACTAGAGCCGGACCAGGGCATTCATATACAGTACAGAGGACATACTGGAGCCAGACCAGGGCATTCATATACAGTACAGAGGACATACTGGAGCCAGACCATGACATTCATATGCAGTACAGGGGACTTTCTGAAGCCAGACCAGAGCATTCATAAACAGTACATACTGGAGCTGTGCCAGGGCATTTATATACAATTAAGGGCAGGGATCTTACTGGAGCCAGACCAGGGTATTCATATACAGTACAGAGGACATACTGGAGCCAGACCAGGACATTCATATACAGTACTGGGGACTTAGTGGAGCCAGACCAGGGCATTCATTTACAGTACAGGGGACTTACTGAAGCCAGACCAGGGCATTCATATACAGTTAACGACAGACCAGGTCATTCATATACAGAACAGAGGACAAATTGGAGCCAGAAAAGGGCATTCACATGCAGTACAAAGGACTTACTGGAGCCAGACCAGGGCATTCATATACAGTATAGGGACTTACTGGAACCAGACCAAGGCATTCATATACAGTTCAGTGAACTTTTTTGGAGCCGGACAAGGGCATGAATATACAGTTCAGTGGACTTACTGGAGCCAGAAAAAGGCATTCATATACAGTACAGGTGACTTACTGGAGCCAGAAAAAGGCATTCATATACAGAGCTGGACCAGTGTGTGTTCCTATACAGTACATGTGACTTACAGGAGCCATAAAAGGGCATTCATATACAGGACAGTAAACTAAACGGAGCCAGAAAAGCGCATTAATATACAGTACAGGTGACTTACTGGAGCCAGAAAAGGGCATTCATATAGTTTACAGTACAGGTGAATAACCTGACATGGGCATTTTTCTATAAAGTACAGGTGAATAACCTGAGAGCCAGACATGGGCGTTTTTTTATAAAGCAGAGGTGATTTACCAGAGCCAGACCAGGGCATTCCTATACAGTACAGGTGCATAACCTGAGCCAGACCTGTGCGTTTTTCTATAAAGTACAGGTGATTTACCAGAGTCAGACAAGGGCATTCCTATACAGTACAGGTGCATAACCAGAGCCAGACCTGGGCATTTTTCTATACAGTACACGTTACTTACTGGAGCCAGACCAGGGCATTCCTATACAGTACAGGTGCATAACCAGAGCCAGACCTGGGCGTTTTTCTATAAAGTACAGGTGATTTACCAGAGCCAGACCAGGGCATTCCTATACAGTACAGGTGCATAACCAGAGCCAGACCTGGGCATTTTTCTATACAGTACACGTTACTTACTGGAGCCAGACCAGGGCATTCCTATACAATACAGGTGCCTAACCAGCGCCAGAACAGGGCGTGCTCCTATACAGTACATGTAACTTACCGGAGCCAGACCAGGGCATTCATATACAGTATAATCTCCCTCTTCATTCTCCTCCTCTGAATCGTCCTCTGATGCATCATGTTTCATCTCACCATTGGCTCTGAAAACATACAAGCTCAATAGTCACATTGCTGAACCAGGTGACCATGTTTAAACCTAAGGATATGAATTAATTCATAACCTACATGACAGACATATTGTAACCATTATTCACATGCAGTTGTAACCATTGGATATATTGCAATCAAGTTGCAAAACCTATCTTCTACTTTAAATTCACAAGTCGCAAGTGTAAATATACATGACCTTGCATTCTTCTCTTCTTCTTTGAGGTACATGTTATTTCTAATTATTACAGATGGATATTAAATCATAATTATGTGGCTGAGTTCCTATCAGGATGATTAAAGAAATCTGATATTTTTCTTGTAAACAGCTCAATATAAATGTAATTAAAAGTTTCAAAGAATCAAATTTTGATTTGTTTTCTTTGTTAACAGAAATATTCTTTTGGCTGCTCAAAAATGATGGCTATCTGCTTTATTTTATTGTCAAGAATACTGCTATGTCATGGGGGTATTTTTCTTCTTCATGACAGAAGGAATTAAATTAGGGATGGCAACGAGTAACCGGTTAACCGAGTACTCGATCGAACGTCCGAATATCGGTTAACAAAATTGATATTCGATTACTCGGCAAAAATATATAATTTCAATATTTTTGCGATTTAGAAAGGTTGGTGTATCCAATCAGTTCAGAAATTTGGAGATGTACATGTATCTTTATAAATACCTCTTAAATGCAAGCAAAACATCCCTGCAGAGGTGCGAAAACGATATCGTTAATTTAACGAGGCGATCAACAGTTTGACACGCGCATGGGATTGAACACCTGTGTCGCTTCGGCCTCTTATAATATTTAATTACCTTTAATTGTGTAAGAGTTTGTAGCCGAAACTTGTTTTAAGGTATATGTTTTGAAAACAGCAAATGGCCGGATTGCTATTATGAATGTTAGATTAAAGGTAGTAATTAGACCCGATTAAGCGATTGTTTTTCTTTACTCAATAAAGGAGAGTAGCTCCCTTTTCTTCTTTACGCATATAAATCCAGAAATATCATTAACTTTTTATACTTTGATAAATTTTTTGTTTAGAATAAGATATTAAAATTTCAAGAGTCAAAGTGCCGCCTACAAAATCTAATGCTTGGAAATATTTCAAACGCTGTGCTGATAGCAAGACTATTAAATGTACATTATGTAGCTGTGAAATAACGTATACTGATGGAACTACAAACATGTTAAATCACTTACGCTTCAAGCATCTTTCTGAAAACAGACCAGTCTATATAATTTCAAGAAGAAAAAAAGATATATGAACTGTTATACATGTTTTAAACTTGATATTGCATTAATTAAAACATTATAAAATATAATGTTGATTTAATTTATTTGATGGTTATTCTAAGTTACCTCCCTTGCAGTCCTATTTATAGTTACACATCTATAACGAAAGTACCATGCAGACGGTGTTAATATATTGTGATAAAACTTTGAAGATCATTGGAAATCATCCGAGTAACCGAGTACTCGATCGGAAAAATGACCGAGTACTCGAGTATTGATTTTGGTATTCGTTGCCATCTCTAAATTAAATGCATTTGTGTGTGTGACAATTTTACTGACATTTTTTCTGAGGTTCATGCATGCAGCCTTATTTACATGTTACACTTTCTCATGAGCCATCAGTGATCATGTGTGTCGGCTGATGATAGCCAATAAAACAGTTATATTGAGGGGTGATTGGACAGTTTGTTGGAAATGTAAATTGAGGTACCTATCAATCCTGTTACATTTCATTCAAATTACTTAAGCAGTACAAGAGAAGTAGTCCGGACACATTCTAAAAATAAAAATCTTTAAAGGGCCATAACTCTGACAAAAATCATTGAACTGTAAAATGCCGAAGAAATGCACAACTAGACTTGGTACTGATCATTCCTGTAAAGTTTAGATGAAATTGCACCAGTAGTTTTTGAGGAGTAGTGCGGACAAGTTTTGTGACAGACGGACGGACGTCCCGCTGAAACTAGATAGGGGGCCTTTTCTTTTGTTATTTTCTTTTGTTTAATAGAGAGCCATTAGCCCCTTATTCTTATATTTATGGAATGAACTCTATTGTTCTCTACTGATATGTTTACAGTTAGATGGCCCCCTATTTATGTTCAGTAGTTCGGACAGACAGGACGGACAGACGACATAGAAGTGATCCATATATGTCGCAGCTACTTTGTAGCAGGCCACACAATAAGAACTTGCTTGATGACACTTAAAATCTTCCAGTTAAATATCTCATTAAAAAAAAAACAGTCTCTGTCACTCTGAGTAAATAATTATTCCTTAGTTTCCTGAGAACTGTTAAGTACACAGAACGTACCTATTAAAATGTCACTAATAATCTACTAAATGAAAGTATGTTACTATATTTGTGCTCTTTTATCATCATCATCTGGCCACTGACCTAAATTTTCTCATATCATTAAGGCAGTATAACAAAGTCAGGTGCTTGATTAGGGATTACCTTATCATTCATGTGTTGACCAAAAGCAGCAATTTTAGAGTATCAGTGCTATATAAATTACGACTGATAAACTTGGGATTGGCCATAGTAAACAGATGACATTCTATAGTCCTGTCAAGCACAGAATATTATGTCCATTTCTGACCCACATTTCAAAGAAATACTTGAAAGCATGATTACCTTTACAACAAATAATATGGTGGAGTTTTAGGGCAATCACATATTTAATATTCAAAATTGCTTGAATTTTCACGGACAGTGAAAGAGGACTGCATCTCTTTTGACTAATGTAATTAAGATTTATTTTTTATATTAGAGATTTCCTTGCTGTTTGAAAGACAAAAAAATTAGTTTCAATGGCAAATTCATAGTTAGTGATTACATTTTTTTGGACAACTGAAAGAGTATAAACGAATATAACTAACATGGCACTACAGTTTTATACAATGTACTCAGTAATAATGTTTTCTCATACGTAATAAAAGCATGGGATATAAAAAGGCTAATATTTAAACTTTTAAATGGCATTTTTGAGTAAAACAATGGCTGGAAACATAGATGACATAATGTGCAAGTTAAAAGGAGATAATTCAAGGACTAATTCTCTGAAAACAAGGATTCTGCTCGACATCAATTACTTTACAAGTTCCTTTAACATGATTCTGTAAATCACAGTAATCCCATTATTTGAGCATTTGTATTAGTCCCTTAGTTCAGACTCTTTCAATTAATTGATAGTTTATCTGAGGAATGCAGTTTAACACCCCCATGGCGCTGAACTAAAAATCGCATAAGAGCTTCCATTAATTTTTTAATCCAAAGAATCCACTTTCACACCCCCACAATGGGTATCAACATAAAAACAAAAACTAAACAAGAACTGTCACTGTAAGATGACAATGCCCCCGAAGTGGTGCTTTGACTTTGGGCTGAGGACCAGTCATTCAAGGGTCAAGGTCAAATAGATACAGGTCAGTGGGAAGGTCTTGTCCACAGGGGTGTTGTGTCCAAGTATGAAGTAAATTGACTTTCTAATGAAATTATGGCCAATGTTAAAGTTTTTGCACAATTGAATCTTCAAGGTAAAGGTCATTCAGGGGTGAAGGTCAAATAAATATATATCAGTGGGAAAGTCTTGTCCAAAGGGGTGTTGTGTCCAAGTATGAAGTGAATCCACTTACTAATAAAGAAGTTATGGCCAATGTTAAAGTTGTAAGACAGACTTACGGACGGATAGTTAAAAAACTACATGCCTCCCTTCGGGGGCATAAAATCAAGCTGAATGTAAAATACAACTTCATAATATTGAAAATAAAATCATGCAAAAATGGTGAGAATAATCAAAATGGCTTTGACCATAAAAGTACAACACAAAGTAACATGGTATTATTTACATATTGCTATTGAAGCAATGGTTTTATCATAGAAAATGATGAATTCCTCTCTGTAATCAAGATCACATTTTACTGGAATTTGATTCTAAATTATTTCAAGTGAAATTTAACATGGAAGACATGAACTTAAGCTAAATTTCCTATACCAATTTTAGGGGTATACAAATCATTATTCACTTGTTTTTCCATGTCAAATGCAGGGGAGTTGACCAAGCAAAATAATAAAGCTTACTTTTCCATGGCAATCATCTGTTGCTTCTGATGCTGATAGTGATACATTTGTGCACTCTGAGCGAGTTTACGATCACCTGGTGATGGCAGTCGCTCCTTTGTGGGTCCCGTCACACCGTATGCTGGGTAGTCCACATCACTTGCGGCTTTCACTCTCTTGTGGAGTCTGTAACATAAAGAACGCTCATGATATAGGACAGAACAAACCTAAAATGAATGCAGCTTATAACACACATTATCTGAATGAAGAATTTATCTCTCATATCTTAAGAAATAACTTATTTTCAACATAGTGATGTTTCTGCCTAAAACTATATACATTTCTTTTTATAAAATACAGAAAACTTTCCATGTATCTCTCCAGATCAGGCATGAAACTACACAGCAGAGGATATCATACAGATCTATATAAACATGATTTTAAATATTTCTGCACTGTCTGGCAACCAACATTAAAGCAAAGTCACCTTCAAGACAATTAATTGGTGGCAAGGGTATTCTGTATTATTTCTAGATGTATTAAATCAGTTATTGCCACAGCTTGTGGAGATAATATCTCAACTCCAGAAGATCTGTCTATCAACTCTTTTTCCTCCTAACCTTAAACTATTCAGTGCAAAGAGATGTTAAAATTAGTTCCCTTGTAGTGAACTGTCAATCTTTGTCCCTTTATACTAAAATGTCTATAGTGAAAAGCATTAAATTTCTAAATAATGCATGGCTCTTTTCCAAAAGTCTCTTGAAATTATGAGACCATTCTAGCTAGATGTATCCAAGTTTGTTCCTTTATGTAACTACTGTTGATAACAATGATAGCTTGAAATGGAACTTGGATTACACAAATATAGATTATGTGCCAAATACAGGTGAAAATTCCTTCTGGAGAATTGATTGTTACATTTGAGAAGCAATAAATCTTATCTTCAAATTCACTTTCTCTGAGGTAAACAATTCTGTCTATAGCCATTTAAAAAAAAAAAAAACAATTTGTAACTGAATAAGGATTTTGTATGTTTAATTCTGATATAATCAATGGCTGGCAGAACTAAATCATTGGGAAATTCCTTCGACAAAATCGTAACTGTTAATTCATTGTTGTAACAAGTTTTCATGAATTTCTCTTCAATAATTATAAAATATAGATTACTGTTACAAAATATGATGATACCGGGTACTCAATAACCAATAAGAATTCATGTCCTCTATGAAAGAAGAAAACATCAGCAATAACAACCATTTCCAGCAATCTGGGATGTGAACGCTGAAGACAGGGGAGTCAGTATTAGACAATCATATTGACTGGTAATCATTCACGGCCCAACAATGTCAGACATTAACAGGTTCCCGAAAGAGAAGCATGTAGCATAAAATGAGAGACCAGTCTATGCAAATGAATCAAAACAATTTGCAATTTTCAAGCACAAATGACAAACTTTCTGAAATGAACAGACTAATTTGCATAATGTTGGAACAGAAGACACCAACATTGCTAACAGAAATCCACTTTCATATAAGAGAATCTCAAACCAGACATCATTAGAAATATAAAGAAATTACCTGCTGTAGTAAAACTGACAAATATTTAGATTTATGGCTTTGAATCTTGTGTTTTATGTAAACACTTTAAATCAAAAGCAATACAAAACTGTCACAAAAGTAGTTCTTTGACTTAGAAGAAGGAAAACTGAAACACACTTGATGTTTGAAGAGATTTATGTAACCTTGCTCACAAAAACTGAAACACATTTGATGTTTGTAGACATTTATGCAACCTTGCTCACAAAAACTGAAACACATTTCATGTTTATAAACAATTATGCAACCCTGCTCACAAACACTGTTCCATTTCTACAAACATTTCATTGTTACTACATCTAAAATTATCTTTTTCATTCCAAACTTTAATTATCTATGTCTGTTTATTTACAGCTTACTTTCTTTTTATGATCAATTTAAGCATAGCAAAACTGAGAATATTTAATAGTAGTATCAATACTTTGAGATACAGCTTGGCCTATCTCTGCAATAGCTGATTCCCAGAAGAGTCATTATACTGATATGTACAATAGTGAGACTCACATCTATCATCTACATGATGTAATGATGATGATTTTTCTTTATCACTTAAGCACCATTTATTGTAGCCTATTATCTGTGGGGAGAATCACCATGATCGACTATACATTCTAATCTGTGACTCAGTCTTGACATATTTTTCCAACAAAGGAAGTTTTTCATAATAATATTTTACAAAGGAGTAGCTTATAGCAAAGACATGACTTTCATGAAGTTCTTTTGTAAAACACAACCCAGCTTTATCAACTTCCATCTTAGTTATATGAGTATACTGTTTCCCTTTTAAGGCTGAAATTACACATAATACTATAAAGAAATTTTTTCAAAAAAAAATCAAGGTTTTTTGTGCCAGTCTGTATTATTAACTGGGTATAACTGGCCTCAACTTTGCCTATACCTAAATCTTTGATAATGTGGCATACAAAGTTTTTATCTAAAAGTAGCACCAGTATTACAATAAGACAATAATCTGTCATTTAGCAGCAAGAAACCTGCAACAAATCAATATGAGACTCTTTCTCTTATCCACGCAACCTTGTCCTCTATCTATACAAGAGGGCCATGATGGCACTGGATTGCTCACCTGAGTACTTTGGCTGTTGGTCTACTCCTTAGTAAATGTCAGAAGCAGTTTTAATTGAAGATTTTCAAAGGTCTCATATTTTATACAAATAAAACCCATGGGGCTGAGGCAATTTTGAACTACCAGCTCGTTAGGACTGAGATGTCACTGAAGCTAAATGTTGAAAAAAATGTTTATTTTTAGCTATGGCTGTCATTTTGTGCAATGGAGTGGCACTATTTGAGCAATCTTATCAGGTGGATAAAGAACGAATATTCCTGAAATTAGGTGGAAAAGACATTGCTGTTCAATACCAAATTTCTATTGTATATTTTCCTTCTTTCAGCTCTGGTGCAATAGAATAGAACCTTAGAACATTTAGAAAAAGGAAATATAGGAATATTTTTAGAAAATTTGGTAAAAAAAAAGACCTTGGGATTGAGGAGGAAAAGTCATTTGAATTTTTTTTCAATTTTCAGCTCTTGCAGCCTTTAAATGGAATGAAGCAGCATTGTCTGAGCAAACTTTAGAAAAGGGCAATATGAGAAACATTTCTATAAGTCTGAAGAAATATGGCGGAGCAGTTTGTGAAGAGAAGTCATTTGATGACCAAATATTGAAGAAAATCTATTTTTAGCTCCGGTGGCCATTTTGTCCCACAATTAGCAAGACCATTTGAGCAATTTCAATAGAGGGCTATAAAAGGAACATTTCTGTGAATTTTGGTGGAAACTGACCATGCAGTTTTTCTATCTTTAGCTTTTGCAGTCTTTATGTGCAATGGATCAGAACGGTTTGAGCAATTCTGAAAACAAGGCAATATAAAGAACATTTCTGATTAGTTTGTTTGAAATAGCCTTGCAGCTTGTCAGGAGATGTCACCTGAAGCCAAATATTGACAAATATCTGTTTTTAGCTCTGGCGGCAATTTTGTGCAATGGAGCAAAACAATTTGAGCAATATTAATAGAGGGCTATGTTTAAGAACATTTCTGTGAAATTTGATGGAAAATGACCTTGAAGTGTAGGAGAAGATTTGTTTGATTTTTTTTTCTACTCTTAGCTTTTTCTATTCTACTTTTAGCCCTTATATTGTGCAATGGAGCAGTTTGAGCAACATTTGAAAGGGCAATATAAAGAATATTTCTGTAAGTTTAGTTAAAAATGGCCCAACGGTTTTGGAGACAATGTCATCTGAAGTAAAATGTTGACGACAGATGACAGACACAGGGTGATCCTGATAGCTCACCCTGAACATTTGTTCAGGTGAGCTAAAAAATGAATCAACTATCTGAAAAAACACCATGAAAAATGGCTACACAGCAAGACCACTAATCTATTAATCTATAATGGACAGCAAAAGTACAGAAAAGAAAATATTCTGATAAACAGGTTCTTAGCGATGACTCTATAACATATTTCTTATTGTCCCTTTTTCCATTGGTGTTACCATAATGAACAATCAATATTGAAACAAGGGGACCATGATGTCCTTAAATCGCTCAACTGCTAAAAAACAACAAATGTTGTTTTGGACTTAATCATTATCAAAATAAAATGAAGAACTAGAAAATGCTGCATGCCAACACTAAAGTTTTAAGTAATTTGATTCATGAGAAAAGTCTTTAGATGGTGTTAATGATGTCTGTAATTTCCTTCAGATTTTTTTACTAAACATCTGAACCCCACATGAGGCACAAAATTGAGCCCCAAAAATTTGAAAAATCTTGAAAGAAGAACAAGAGAATAAAATATATTAAACTTTCAGTCTTACAGTTGCTGAGTATGTACTAGGAGATTTTTTAAGATTTTGTCTATATAAGTCTATGAAAACATCCGACCCTGAGGATGGAGCCATTAATGACCCCAGCGGCAAAGTTGAAACAATCTTGGTAGTCAGATCCACTGGGCATATGCTTCAAATTGTTCAAAGCCAAAATTCAGAACTACAGGCTCTGCAGTTTCAAACAAGAAGAGTTTTAAATATTTTCCTATACACTGCCCCTAAAAAGGAACAATTAATGTCCCATGGGGCCTTATTTGAATAATACTGGCAGAGGTCAATTTGAAAATGCTTCAGACTAATTTTCAGAACACATGCAGCCTTGTTGTTTCTGTAAAGAAAATTATTTAGAGTTTATCTATAAATGTAAATGAGTAGAGCCAAAAATGACTCCAGGGGCATCACAAGTTTGAACAATCTTGTTAGAAGGTCTAGTAGGCAATTTAGCTCAGAATGGGATTGTTCAAACTTAGGTACTGGCATCAATTAAATAAATTAACCAGACAATCAATTATACAGACACTTTACAAATAAACTTAAAATCATTTTCATTTTTTTAAAATCTGGATTTGAAATGATTTCAACTGAAGCAGGCAGGATTTCACCATTTCTATGACTGTGCTGAAAATATGTTTTCAAAGAAAACAAATATTCTTAAAAAGGTTTCTGATATTTCAGCATGTTTGTTGTTTATAAATGTTAAACAGTCCATTATAATTATAATAATGGCAATTCGTTTCCTTGCATGGTTATAACTGTGACAAAAAATAATATCACCTTGACCCTTCAGCAAACTATTTTATGCTGAACCAAATTACCTACAGATTATTACTTTTGCAGACCATTTCCGTGTATTTTTGGGAACTTGATTACATCCAGTGAGAAAATTCTTAATGAAAATTTCAATCCAGGGAGAAAATTCTGTTTTACATGTTTCCTAAAGCATGCACACTCAAATTTCTTAAATTTAAATATTCATTACTTTAAGCAGACTGACAAATATAAATGGACAGTTATCACAATGAAGACAAATGCAGTAAAGGAAAGCAGTGTGAGAAAGTGTTGCCGCCCATACAATGATTGTTATTAGGAGTAAAGACATATAAATTTTCTCCATGGAGGAACACTGGCAGAAGGTGTGATGTTTAGTGATGAAGGTGTGATGTTTTGTGATAAAGGTGTGATGTTTTGTGATGAAGGTGTGAAT
The DNA here is from genome assembly GCA_012932295.1 of Cyclina sinensis. Classification (NCBI taxonomy): domain Eukaryota; kingdom Metazoa; phylum Mollusca; class Bivalvia; order Venerida; family Veneridae; genus Cyclina; species Cyclina sinensis. Next base: position 37,559,695 of record JAAONU010000006.1, on the reverse strand, counting down.
TTGTCGAATGCAAACAAGATAATGTAAAAACAAGCACTGACAAGTTAGAGATAAAAAAGCTAAAGAAAAAACAATATGTCTGTCTTAGGATACTTGAGAAATCTACAGGGCATTAATCCCATTTACAATCAAATTAAATGCACTTGCATTTGACATTTCTGGTGTGGTTAAAACAGATAATACAAATTTATACTGCTGACTGGCTCTAAAAATAATACAATCTCCCAAGGTTCCATGGTGCGCCCTAGAAATGAATATTGATTCCTGACATGTCCACCAACGCAGCTCCTACGCATCTAAATAATTCTATTGTGTGTCCCATGACAATGAATTTTGTCTTGCTAATGTATAACTACTGCAGATTCTAGACAACTAAACCAACTATAAATTCTGTCAGTTTCCAACTCCTAAATTTTGCAAAAACAATATCTTAGACATTTCCTGAAAATAATACAACAGGAGGCTAATGGTTTTGTTCATCAGTTGACAACATCATCAGAACAAGGCTCTATGTAATAAATCTAACACAGAGCCTGTCAGTTTTTGTGTTAAAGTCAAATGCCATGCAGTAGTAGCTGCATTTTGGGGGCAGGGCTCTGGAAATTTTCAAATCTAAATTGGTCCGAGACTTCCCCACCCCGCACACTTGAAAAACATAAAATAAATCAGCCAAAAACAATGTTTAATGTTATTATGCCTAATATATGTTTTCAAGGCTTTTCTTTAATTGAAAAGCACCAACAATTTAGTATCACTGACAACTTAAACTGAATTATAATGCTTACTTTAGTTGGTTTGTTGACATTGCAAAAAACGTTTTGTTCAAAGTGAAATTAAGAAAAAACAGACACAGTGGCAATTTTATTGGTTTTTGATAGGTGTGAAGAACCCTATTCGGGACCGATTGGGATTAAGGTGTGAAATTTCTGCATTTTGTTGATAAGTTATTCTTTAGTCTACTTTTTTTTCTTCAAAATATATAGACTGACTTTTGGACGTAGAAATCGGTCCAGGAAGCTGAAATTCGGTAAAAAAACTGACAATCTTCGGTATTCCGGAGCCCTGTTTATGAATATTAACATTAGTGCAGTGGCTGTTTTTCAACAGCACATAAGCCTGCAAGACAACCAGTCTTATAATCTATATAAATACCATTGTTTCTATTTAAATTTGTCATCAAAACATGCTCATTAAGTTGGATAAAATTTTATTGTTCTAAAAGAACAAGAAGAAATGAATTGGAGAGAAACATCTTTTCTCACATTTATGAAGTCATACCAAAACTAAAGCTATTTACAGATGAAGGTATTAAAGTTTACTTAGTGCTGCAGTTTGTACTGTTTCTAGAGATAAGCTTCTGGCAAAATTTACATACACTTTGTCTGAAACATCAATATACAATGTATATGCTGTAAATCAGATAAGTGTTTGCCCATCTTCTCAAGCCAATCAGAAAGCAAAGCAATTTCTTATAGCTTTATCCATGACAAATTGCGATTTCTCCACTTGTTCATGAAGAGTGCTCTATATTTTTTTTCAAAATTCCACCTGCCAAAACACCTTGTCTGCGCGGGTGCGTCTGCGCGCAGGTAGGAATGGTTTGCTTACAGATAGGTAGGTTCCAAATAAGGAAGCCAATGAAAAAAGTGAAATATCAAAATGGGAGGGGCAAACACTAAGTGGGATAGAGGCTATTATAATGCTCCCACCCTTCAGTGTCTTAAGGCTGAAAATTTCACTTCATATAGCTCTATCCTCAGATTACAACTTCACGAAAACTGAGTTCCAGTTTGGCCTAGACAAAATCAGAATTCTTATCTGGTATAAATGCAGTAATATACTTGACTGTAATAAGTATAAGAAACATAGATTTAACCTCACTACGTAACCATGGTGACATTAAATGCTGTGACCACATTTGTTTCTTTATTGACTTGAATGGAAGAACTCTTTGTAAAAGCAATAAGCATACAGACCAATGATATAATTACATGTTTGATTTGAAATAGATTATAGCTAGTCACTTCTAAACAGAATTAAGTTATAACTTTACATAATTCATGCATGCATCAAAGCTGCAACAGTTGCTGATCTCTAAAAACAAACCTTTTACATGCCTGGGAAAATCATTTTATGTTTAGTTTTAAATGAACCTTACAGTGCACAAAAGTTCAAGGATGTAAAGTCCTTTCAGAATTTAACTTTTAATTCAAATAATGGCAATTTTTAAAGTCCCTTTATTTATGAAATACGGTCATCAAATTCAAACTAGGCCTTGCAGTTTTGTGGGAATGAAGACTAAAATAAATGATACTCAAATGCCTAATATCTGATCTAATGACTTACGCGGAGTGTTCAAATATGAATGCATCTAAGCACGTAAAATTTGATTCTTCATAGGTTTCACTGAATTTTTTATTTTGTTCCCTTAAAGTATTCACCTCCAACAGATATACAAAGTCTTTGGATCCAATCTTTGAAGGCATTTTCAAAGTCTTTTTTAGGTGTACTATGAAGACACTAGGATATTGCAGAACTGAGGTGTTTGGGCTGAACTTTTTTACCTTAAAGGTATTTTTCTAGCTTTGGAAACAAAAAGAAGTCACTTGGGGCAAGGTTAGGTGAATACTGAGGATGGGGGAGCACAACAACTTTTTTCTGTTTCAGAAAGTCTTGCCTTGTGCGATGACGCATTGTCATGCAGCAATCTGACATTGGCCAAACCTGTTGAGGGTCTTCGTTTTCAAAAGTATTTGTTTATTTTCGAAGAACTTTTGTCTTGTAAAATTTTGCATTAACAAGAGACTAAACAAATACTTTCGAAAACGAAGACCTGCAACAGGTTTCGCCAATGTCAGATTGCTGCATGACAATGCGTCATCGTACAAAATTTCAGAAAATTTGTTCAGCACAAACACCTCAGTTCTACAATATTCCAGTGTCTTCATAGTATACCTAAAAAAGACTTTGGTTGGTTGTTAAAATACTAAATTTGTTTACATTTTGTAACTGGCGAGTGATTCTGAGGATCATGTCCATTGGACTTAGGTTCTGCAATTATACAACTGATCCGAAATAAATTCAAAATGACAAATCTACAATTTTCAAAAAGTGAAAGATTTATCTGATGTTGGACAAGTTATCAGGGATCTAAATAAATAAAGGACGCAATCTGACCATCCATTTTATATACTCAAAATGTTTGTTTCTGAGAGACATAGATGCTATAACTATTTAAGATAAGCTTGTATAAACAATAAAATCTTAGCTGTAGGTTTTGTTAATCAATCTCATAAATGGACTTGTCCATTACTTCATTGTAACAGACATATTTTATCTTTTTTTAATTCTGAACCTCTGGATTACAAGTCTAGCAATTGTTACTACCAGTTCTGGGTCTAGTCTAGGTAAATATGCAGGGTTAATAAGTCCTTGTCAAGGCCTGGGTACCAAAAATACAGTCTGGTCATGGCTGGTGCCAAAGATGAAAGCAACATTTGCTTAAACAGGATTATTAAAACATTCTACCACATGTGCAGCCCATAAAATTCTGAAGTCTTGAGTCTGAATTCACAATATCTGATGACCAAAAAAAACATGCAAGAACTGAAAAAATACAGTCATCTGTCTTTCCTCAACCTGTGAAATTCAGTGATTCTATTCCTGAACTAGTATTTCTGTTTTCATTCCCAACTTACAATCAGGTTTCCTACAATTCAATGTAATTTTCACAGTGTGTTCCAATCTTGCAGCAAGCAAAAAACCCTTGACAATAAGTAATGACAGATTGTTCCCGAAATGCAAGCAGACAGTTCCAATAAATAATACTGGTCTGAAAGAATTCATTTTCTGAGTGAGTTTAAATGTTTTCTGTTCAGACTGGTTCCAGGATGTTTGCCATCAAGAGATTGGGAACACTCCAAATTACCTAAAGACTGTTCCATAATTGATAAATTGACCGTCGCCATTATGAAGATCATGTGACCATACGCCATTAAAGGACTGCTAAATCTCGCTATGATGCTTAAGTTCCGTATAAATCTGTATAACTTCAGCACATTCCTAGGTGACAACTGCCTTATATCGTGTGTTGAAAGCACTGTTTTCCTTTTCGAAAGTTGAAAGTATGATTTCAATTATTTGAACAACTCTGAAAGCTTTCAAAATGGACAAAATGACAAAATTAAACATCTCGCTCATCAACCGCATGTTCTCTCTATTTTAACTAAAACTTGCTTTATTCTTTGATACAGTTTCAAAGAATACTTGACACAAAATATGCATTATTTAGCGCTTCTTTATTTATCAAACTGTCGGTGTCCTGTAGTGAAGGAATGTGGTTACGTAATATGGGGGTGACATACTGCATGTCTTTGTTTTGATAAGTCACCGTTAATTGTCATTGTTGGTCTTGCTTGATCAGTCACAGTAAAACACTGTAATAATGAAATTTGCTCTTGAGAAAATTCCTGAAGGCTTTAAAACATGGGCTTTATTTGTTCCTGATTGTTATATGAAATTTAAGAATATCTATTCTTCCTTACAAGCAAGATTTTCAAGACCGTAACAAATTTAGCATCTGTTGGCATATGGACGTTTTATCTATTCTTTATTTATTGCATTTGGGAAATTTATTTTTGCAAAGTATTGTTGATATGTACAACATGTGAGTTTGTGTATGCAGAAAGAAAATAATAGCTGCAAGCCACATGTGTGTAAGATACTGATCTTACAATAATATGTTTGCTTTCCTTCTTCATATCTTTAACAGTATTGTTAATGATATTTCTTGTAACATGGAAAACAAAATTATTATGACACTTATATAACTGTACCAGGTTTTGTCATGGTTTGTAAAGACAGATACATGTACTTTTTAAAAGCAGTTTTTCGAGAAATTTTGATAAAATAAAAATAATTAATCTACCGGAGAATTTCACAAGACCTTTATTTAAAAGTTCAATAGATTAACATGTCAGCCAAAAATCGTTTCCAAATATCCTTTTTTTTCAGTTAAAAGACCTTGGGATAGATCTTTGCTGATAATAAATGCTTCATGGTTTATATGTATCTGTTTCTCTAACATACAACGTAACAATCACATTATAGCTATAAAATTGGGACTTTTTCTAAGCTCCGCATAATAAAACTGCTTCAATCTGCGCAGTCCCTTAATGGCAGACACAAGGGAGGTAATCAGGTAGGTACTAATTTCTGGAACGGTCTATATTATAGTCCCTAACCTTTAGCCTGCTGGATGCAAAAACTAATGTTTCTGTCTCTGCATGCATTTTGCAGACCATGATTCCCATTGAAATGATAGATATGCTCATGAACAAGTCCATATTGGAAATAATTCAAATTTAATATGGTCAGAATTAAAATTTAACAGTCTGTATTTGGATGACCATAAGTGCAAAAAGGTTATTAGAGTATCATTATATTGAAGCACTAACAACTATCCTGAGCTACGTACTCAATAGCTTATTAAATGAAACAAAATATGGAAGGGATTTATGCTGTTTTTTATAGCTTTTACTGATTTGTGCAAGTAAGCAAAGCAAAGATATTTTTTTTCTTTCAACAGAAATAATGGTTTGAAGTTTTAATTGTAAACAATAAACCAGCCACACTGACCATGATGTGGTTTGTAAACAGTAATTTAAGACTATTTTCCCTAAAACTGTCACTATATAGACTGTTACAAACATTAGTGGCTTCGGGGACCCTTTCTTTCCTGTCTATTCAGCCGTCTCGCAAGACAAAACAGATCCAAAGCGCATTTTGAGGCAATCAAAAAATTGTTTTCTAATTCATGTCTGCTTCCTGCAGTCGATAAACTTTCAGGCATTTAACACCAAAACACAAGGCGAGCCTGATTCGTGATTCAGTTTGAAGGACTTCCAATATCTTTCTATTTTCTGTACTTAAAATCAAAGCTAAAGACTACAGTATCAATTTTCAACATCATTTTCATGCTAGGCTCAATAATTGACCAGTTATAGTGCGTCAATCCTAATTTTCACTTGTTGTTCTGTGACAATTTCCTATGGCGATGCTATTACCGGTGGTAAAATAATCAATAATGGTTCCTCAATGGTTCTCCTTGGAGATTCTTCAGTTTCTGTTACTGCCGTTTCATATAATATTATGTCTCTGCTCTTTATACCTTACATCAGGTTGTAAAATCAATCATGTAACAATGTGAAGATTTAATATTAGAATATTAGTTTATGATAACCATCGTAGAGCTTAAGCAATGATAAATAATTATGTTTGCATGGGTAAAAGGTAATGAAATTATGATACCCCTTAACCAATCTCAATGAGTTACCAAGATGAAGTTGAAATGGAAGATCTCTTTTGGTTGTTTTTTTGTGTGTAAAGAATGATTTAACAGTTTTTAGTTTGAAAATGTTAATTACTGTTACATAATGAAATCAATTTGAACTATAGAACTGCACGGTCTTGTCTATATATGATACTGCTAATTCCAACAGAATTTAGTCAGAAAAACATTTCAGAATAATATATTTAGTACAACCAAAGAGAAATTCCAGATATCTTTTTCTGTAAAGAAAAATTGCTTATATACATCAGAATTATATAGGTTGTATGTAATAAAATAACACTTTGGCACAATAAATGTGAAACTGCACATTTTCATCAATACTTCTACTCTTTATGGCTTTTCAAGAAAAACAACTGTGCTTAATGCTTAGAATAGCAGTTATTAATAATTGTACCAGATCTGCTCAATATAGAAACAGTTTTTTACCACTTGGTCATATTGATTTAAAGTGTAAGAATAATGTCCTATATACACGAGAATAAAGGAGACATCATCAATATTTCTATAGCATTCAGTAATTACATCAATAGTTCCTGTTGACACAGACTCTGAAATTATGTTCTTGGATTGTCTACAGTGTGGAGAAATCAATTTCATTATTATTTACAGTGTACAAAATAATGGCTAGTTATTTTCTATAATTTTCCTTGCTTTAATATAAAATTAGAAAAGGCAAAAAAGGTGGGTCATATAAGTTAAGCTTATCTGATTTAAGCCATGATCAAAGTTTAGGAGAATTAAAAGGTTTGCACATGCCATTTAAGCAATCTGGCAACCCTTTTCATGTAAGCCAATAGATGACTCTCAAGTATTTTTTACGAGGTATGCCACACAAACACATATAATATTATGTATGTACTATCCTGAGGCTTTCCAAACAAGGCATTGACAGTCAGACAGTGAAGAAAATGATAATTCAGTGCTCTCAGTTTTCGCTATGGTAATATAAAGAACTGAAAGCTTTTTCAGGAAACATCATAATCTTTCACAGTGGCCTCATTCTTGATTGTATCCAACATTAATTAACAAAATACACTATTTTCAACAAAATGACAAGTATTCTATCTAATTAACTTTGTACTTAAATGAAACATGATCCCCCAGAGGCTACCATGACAAATAAATCTGATAAATCTGTGATTATTATCCTGCCTACAGGCTTACCCAGAAAAGAGCCATGATTTTTACCCCCATGAACTTGTCAGGAAAAAAGCCAGGAAAAGCACACAAAATTTATGGTCAATAAAATCTCTTTATAGGTTAATGAACTAAATGGATTCTTTCTCACTGATGTTAAAGTTAATTACATTTTGTATCTCCCGCACAGCCAGGCACTAAGGACCGATGTTATATACCAGTTACTACCGAGAGCTTTCTGTGACCATATTCCACTGATAAAAGTTTCTCCATTCTCTGGAACTAATGAGTTCTGCCTTGAGTGGGAAGAATACTTGATTTTATAAATAGCTGATTTATTTCTTTAGGGCAAAAAGCTTCATGATATTACAAAACAGATTTTTTTCCAAAGCAGACAAAATACACTCGATGTTATTGCTTTTCAAAAAAAGTAAGCCATAAATGTTGAGAATAAATGTTTATCCTTTTTTTTTCTTTCAAACAAAATTTATAACAGCTGAATGTTTATCTTTTCTTTTCTTTCAAACAAAATTTATAAAGGAATGATCTTACTTCTTAAGTCCCTTGAAATATTTACTAATTCCTTCCATATAAGGAACTTGCAAGCTGTAGACCCTTAATGAAACCATTCCATATTCTTCACACTCCTAGGATGAGCAATAAGTCTGCAAAATTTGAGATCAAAAGTTTAGATGAATCGTGATTTGAACAGAAAAGAGACAAAATTGACTTAAAAAATAAAAAAATTTCCAATAAACCGGAGAAAGTTCTGACAGCTAAAAAACTTACACATCAAAATTAGTATTCTTTTTTTTTTTTCCTTGGGAAACTAATATTTTTCAGTATCAATATGTATGAAGTGTTTTTCAACTTTTGGGCGAGACTCATTAACTTTCACATAGTAAACAATATTAAATTCCCAGAATATGACAGAGTGTAAAACTGAAGGATAAACAATATGCTTCAAGCGAAAACTAGCTAAAAACTGGATGCTTAGGACTTGAAAAACAGTGAAATAATCAAAAAATTAATTAACAGCAAAAATAATTAACAGTAAATAATTGAAAGATGGTAGGTGTTTACATCATCTTATCCAAAGCTTTTCCCCTTTCATAGAAACAAAAAGAATCCAAACAACAGTGAGGTAATCACAGGACCATTGCAGTACGTTTGCTGTCTTTAAAAATGGCTATAACAATGACAGTGCTTAATTTACAACAGAAACTACAGCCCTAACATTCAAATCTTTTCAAAAGCAGAAATTCTTTTTAAGACAATTCAGGTCTTTCTAACAACAGAATTTACAATTTTTCCATGGAAACAATGGTTTAGAATATGGTTAACAGTCTGTAACATATTCCTCTCTGTCATATTAAAAGTGACTGACATAGACTTGCTAAGAATTGGGTATAGTACAATTTTTCCATGTTTTGGTTATTATGTAGTAAAAAGTCTCTATTGTAAACAGTCTGTGATGTATCAATAATCATAACAGTAATAAAAGAGTACAAATAATGCCTTATTGTGTTAGGATATTCTGTCTGTCACAAGATACTGAAAGCCTATAGACACTAGAACATTTGGCAACCTTTGTAAAAAGGTTGAAATTTAAATTCAACTTATGTTTTTAATTGTCACTTAAAGGTCCAACTGTGGAAGAGTGACATTTTATGCACTTTGATGACACTGCTGGGTAGTTTAAACTATGTAGGAAGGACAAACTGTGCTAACGGTCTCTTGACATGATACAAATTTAAACCATTCCCTCACCTCAGAGTACACTCACCTCATGAAAACATCTGACAATGCACCTATTAAACCCATTGATTTTCATCAGTATTAAAAGGACTGAATTATTGATTTAAAAACTCAGTAAACAGAGACACAAGTTGTCAACATGTGAGAATCTTTAGAATCTTTATCTCAATATATATCAGAAGTCTCAACCAAATGACCTGATTTTTCTTCTACAGTAAAGTGAAAACAAATATATAACTGAAGGTGGGTCAGAAGACCAGCCCCTTTGGAAAAATTCTGACTGGATAAAACCTATGCCCCAATTATTCATACCTCCATTTAACATCTAAACCAAAAGGCTATTAATTAGTACTGTTAGTAAAGCAGGGTATCAAACTTGCGACCCCAGGGTGTATCCACTGGTCCACTGATCTGTCCCTTAATGAGGTTATTCTCTTATTTACAATAATTCGTGAAAAGCTTATAATACCATACAGGTACACTTGATACTAAATATACATACACTTGAAACTATATACAGATACACTTTATACAACCATTTAGTAAACAAACACTTGATACTATATAAATATACATACACTTGAAGCTACATACAGATACACTTTATACAACCATTTAGTAAACAAACACTTGATACTATATAAATATACATACACTTGAAACTACATACAGATACACTTTATACAACCATTTAGTAAACAAACACTTGATACTATATAAATATACAAACACTTGAAACTATATACAGATACGCATCAGTCCGTCCGCACTACCAAAAGTAAATAGGGGGCCATCTAACTGTAAACATAACAACAGAGAACAATAGAGTTAATTCCGTAACAACAGAATAATGGGCCAATGGCCCACTATTAAACGAAAAAAAAATAACAAAAGAAATGGCCCCCTATCCAGTTTTGGCCACATGTCCGTCCATCAGTCAGTCCGTCCGAAAACCTTAACATTGGCCATAACTTCCTTATTAGTAAGTGGATTTACTTCATATTTAGATACAACACCCCTTTGGACAGGACCTTCCCACTGACCTATATTTGTTTGACCTTGACGCCTGAATGACATTCACCTGATTAGTAAGAGGATATACTTCATACTTGGACACAACACCCCACTGGACAAGACCTTCCCACTGAATTATATTTATTTGACCCTGACCCCTGAATGACCTTCACCTTGCAGATCCAACTGTCCAAAAATTTTAACATTTGGTCATACTTCCACATTAGTAAGTGAATATACTTCATACTTGGACATCCAACTGTCAGAAAACTTTAACATTGGCCATAACTTTCACATTAGTAAGTAGATATACTTCATACTTGGACACAACTCCCCTTTTGGACAAGACCTTCCCACTGACCTATATTTGTCTGACCTTCACCCCTGAATGATTGGTTCTCAGCTCAAAGGTCAAAGCACCACTTTAGGGGGATAGCCATCTTACAGTGACAGTTCTTGTTTACTTCATACTTCAAAATATCAAGGTCAAGTTTAGTAAATGGTGCTGCTAAGGTTATCAGAACTGAATGGATCAATCAATATCAGTAAAGGATATGTGACTTAATGGATCAATTCTCTTCAGCTTTTACTGAAGTCAAGTTTTGTTCTTGACATGGAATATAAAACAATTATTTAACTAACTGTCAATAAAACCCTAATCATTCAATCATTTTATCACAACATACACAAGACTATCTAATTTAGTGCCACTCCATACATGGCTAATGACTATATTCATCCTTTCTCAATGCTACAACAGCTGTTTATTCTGTATTACAGGATCTGTGCCCATTATGATGGGCATTTAAACCTTGACAGAAAAATCAGGCTTACATACACCATCTGGCACTGAAGCAAATGGTCATAAGAAAGAAAAGCAGGAAAATGTACAGACAAATGAAGAAAGAATAAAAATCTATACTGTGATTTTACAATCATGTGGTTTTGTCTGGTCTTTCGACATAAATTATACTTAATAGGTTATCTGTATTGACTAAATCTATCATTCCAGGGATGGTCTACCTGCAGAATATAGGCCTCTATCATTGGTAAGAAACAGCCATCTCTCTCAAGAGTATGTGGATAGGGTTGTCACAAATTTGGCTTATAAAAACAAAAGGTCTGGTAGAGCTCGAACTGCAGACTTAAAGAAAGCCCACACTACCTCACCAACCTGCAACTTAGTTAAGACCGTGATGCTGAATCCCTACAACAGGCACCTGGTTTATTTATGCTGGTGACATCGTAAACCACCCTTATTTACCTGTACATGTTTCGGACTTCATTCAAAATTAGACAAAGTTTTACCATTGTTTACTAACATGGTATGTTTGATGACATATAGTCTTTACTCATATTGTTTCCTTATAAACTCGTTAAAAAATATTCTCTTCTCCCACATCTGAAAAGAGGTTCTACTGTTATCTTTACATCAAACTAAATTCACTAGCGTTCCCAGTGCGCCCCCCCACCCCCCAACACACACACACCTAAAATTCCCAGACCATAGGTGTTATTGTAGGTCTATTTTGAATACGTCTTTAAATAATGTATACTTTATTGTTCAACACTGAACTGAATAATCAGAGGCCCATGTGATATTGTCAAATCAGTATACTAGCATAACCACAACCGTTGAAATGAGGTAGAAAATGGACACAAATTGGGCCGAACATTTTGCACCCCCACCTATTTTAAAATCCTGCATCTGCCCCTGAAATTGGGGGAAAAAGAAATATATGAAAAAAATAGTTTGTAAACAGAGGTGTACACATAGCTTGGGCAGCTTTTATTAAGGTATCTTAAACATTTATCTTCTGTTTGACATTTGTAATTGCCTTTTTGCATATAAGCAATTAGAACAGAATGATTAATCTCATTATGCTTGAAGTCTGGATCTAAGTAAAACTGGCTTTTTTCCTCATAAAGTAACTTAAAATGTCTTGCAGTTAAATACATCAAACCAGAATTAATGGAAATTTAAAAAGATGCAGAACAGAACAAGGTATAACAGATAAAGAAAAAAGGATTATGAAAATTTTTCATTTCTCAATTTTGGCTAAATTTCATTTTATCATAATCAATAAGCATTCAGACTTTATCCAGAAGAATGCGGCAAATGGTCTAAGTGTTTATCTGCATGTTTCATCATCTTGTCTCAAGTGCATTTTTGTCTTTCAATTCAAAATCAACCACAACACATTTCATATGTACAGCATAAAGTCTGTTATATGCTTACTGGTTAAAACCAGCTAATTTGACTAAAAACAGCAACAATAATTTTTCTTTCAGTCAAAATATGATAGCTGTAAAAATGATATACTATTTGATTTTGTTCAATTAATCTTACTGTTAAAATCTAACCAGTAACTGCTTGCAATAAGCTTTCCTAGGTCAATAAATACTGTCTTTATGTTGACAGGGTAGACTGACTGTTCCAGATGATGGTAAACTTAATTACAACACTTCAAAACAATCTGCTGGAACATGCTGACATTTAATATGGTAAAACAATCTCTGACATAATAACCAAGGACATTAATTATTAAATTTGATATTAAATACCAGAGAATTTCCACCTGCCACAGAAGTAAATCTTGCTATGGCGAAATGTCTTTCATATTCAGTCTGTCAAGTTTTCAAGGCCAAGACATCGAGCTATCAATATTGATAAAAGTCTTGCACATGTTTATAAATTTCCTGGCATGTTTGCTACTGCTACTAAAAACTCAATTATGCTAAAGATTCAAATATGCTAGAGCACAGACAGGTTCACTGGTGCTACTGAAGACTCAAATATGCTAGAGCAAAGACAGGTTCACTGGTGCTACTGAGGACTCAAATATGCTACAACACAGACAGGTTCACTGGTGCTACTAAAGATTGAAATATGCTAGAGCACATACAGGTTCACTGGTGCTACTGAAGACTCAAATATGCTAAAGTACAGCAGGTTCACTGGTGCTACTGTAGACTGAAATATGCTAGAGCACAGAAAGGTTCACTGTTGTACTGAGGACTCAAATCAAATATGCTGGAGCACAGACAGGTTCACTGGTGCTACTGAAGACTCAAATATGCTAGAGCACAGACAGGTTCACTGGTTCTACTGAGGGCTTAAATATACTAGAGCACAGACAGGTTCATTGGTGCTACTGAAGACTCAAATATGCTAGAGCACAGAAACATTCACTGGTGCTACTGAAGACTCAAATATGCTAGAGCACAGACAGGTTCACTGGTGTACTGAGGGCTCAACTATGCTAGAGCACAGACAGGTTCACTGGTGCTACTTAAGACTCAAATATGCTAGAGCATAGACAGGTTCACTGATGTTCTGAAGACTCAAATATACTAGAGCACAGACAGGTTCACTGGTGTACTGATGACTCAACTATGCTAGAGCACAGACAGGTTCACTGGTGCTACTAAAGACTCAAATATGCTAGAGCACAGACAGGTTCACTGGTGTACTGAGGACTCAAGTATGCTAGAGTACAGACAGGTTCACTGGTGCAACTGAGGAGTCAAATATGCTATAGCACAGACAGGTTCACTGATGCTACTCAATACCAAAATATGCAACAACACAGCTAGGTTCACTGGCACTACTGAAGACTCAAATATGCTTCTGCACAGCCAGGTTCACTGGTGCTACTGTAGACTAAAATATGCTAGAGCACAGTCAGGTTCACTTGTGCTCCTGAAGACAAATATGCTACAGGAAACTGTTGCTGTTGTTGAATAGAATCAGTTTTCCAGTCAAGTTCTGTTAATATAGGGCAATATACAATGGAAACCTCTGACTAAGAATGTGGAAAATCATTGTTTAATGAAGAAAGAAAGGTGCTATATAATTATAAACCTATGCATATGTTTAATATCAATATTGATTAATTTCATTCATTATTCAGTTAGAGGATACCCTAAAACTTTTAGAGAATTCTAGTACTTTCAAAATGATAAAAAATGTTAATGATACTGGACAAATTATTACCTGATGCCAAGGTGTCAGTCCAAAATTTCTAAGTAAAACCAGTAAACTAAATGAATTAATGCAAGTCTTTACAAAAGAATTGTACTGGCATCATTGTCAACTGTCAACTTTCTCACATAAATGGTCAGTTACTAGGCTTGAACCCATGACGTTCAATCAGTGAGGAGTTAAGTTATAACAAGTTAGTGACATTAACCACTCCACTACAGAGATGGATCATCTATATTAATGAGTAACTGTATTCTTCTGTATACATGGAGTCTAACAGTCTCCCTGTATACCAGATTATCTCATTGCACATGATACAAGCTACATAAACAGGTCAGAGGTGTATAAACTTGTACCAGTAAATTTACAGTTTTGATTCATAATTTCTTTTATATCTGTACCAAGCAAGTGTTAGTCTCCGACTGATAACTAAAACCAACAAAAAATGGTCTAAAGATATATCAGTACAATTTATTTGTACCAGCAAAGTCCATCTATGTAAGATACCAGTGATTTCTTTTGTACCATCAAACGTAACTATAAAACCATCCTTTTCACTAACATTTATTTATACCAACTAATTTTAGTTTAGACTCATATACTTTACATCCATTGCAATACAAGTTCTTACAACTTAGATTCATCACGCTCGATGACTGCTTCCTGGGTTCCATACCAGTATTCGCGCAGCGTGGAGGAATGTGAAGATCGTGGGAGAAGCTCGCCTCTGATGGGATTCGAACCCACTACCTCCGGATCTGGAGCCCTGCGTTCTACCCCTGGACCACAGTGCCTCCTTATTTTGGCTACTTTGACACTTGTTCTATAAAACTTTTCTGCAATACCACAAACTTGTACCAGTGAAGTCTAGCTATGAAGTGGACATGTACCAGCATCTGTCATATCACTAATGAAACTTGCTTTTACAAGCAAAACCTATATATGAATCATTGAGAAATGATATTTTCTTTTAACCTGTATAACTAAATATAAAACACATTAATTAATATGTTGCTAGGGCCATAACAGATTAGCTATGAGTGCTTGATTTATTGTTTGTTCTAGCAGTTATCTAATCACTTGTACCAGCAATGTATATACGTCTCTGGTTGTACTTACTTGTACCAGCAAACTCCAGCCATGATGAGCCCAACTAAACCGGCCACACTGCATGCTGAGACAATAGCTATGGGGAAAGAAATCAAATTTATATCATAACTGTCAATATACCTTGTACCTATATACTGGGGTAATTTCAATACCAATGCCAATGTTGTTTATTAAATATACCTGAAACATTTTTGTAAATCAACTTCTGAAGGATAACAATGAAAATATATATACTTGAATATGTGAATCTTAAAAATCCTCAACAGTCAACACAGATACAATCCTTAAAGATTCTGCCTTTTTAGTATAATCTTATAAACAACATATCTCAAACTGGCATCTTATCAACAATTGACAACATGAATTTAGTGGTGTTACACTTAATATATTTCAACTGCTGGAAAGTGGCTAGGGATTCTAATGATAAAAGAACACTAAATTTCAAGCAGTCATGTTGATCAGTCAGTGATATCTTGGTGAAATTTCATCATATTTTATCAGAGAGTCATAGAAAACCTATAGTCTTAAACTTTTCTGATACCTAGGTAACAATAAAATCTATCAGTCAGACCCTGTGAAGAAAATATCTGCAACTTACTTAAAAATATGAAACTGTCCTTTTTTATAACAAGATCATGAGAGTCAGTTTTCTCAGCCTTCAGTTTTTCTGGTTGTTTAGGTGGTTCATGGGTGGCTTTTGTTGGATCTTTGCTTGTGGTGTCAGTCTTCAGGCTCGTACCACCTTTGTCTTTGCTTTCTGTTTCAACATCTAAAAGATAAAGAAAACGCAAGTTACATTCTGTAAAACTTTTATTGGCTTACTTGATATGATTGTCTTTTTAAGATCTGACCTAAATATTTATGGGTATTAACTTAAAGAGACTGACTCACAGAATTTAGCCTAAAACTGTTTTTCTTCCAAATTAAAGAAAAGTTAATATACTATGGAAAAAACATAATCTTATGCGTCTATACATTATGAAAGCCTGAAGAAAAAGAATTTGATTTTAACAGGATTCAAACCCATGCCCTTCAGGTCAGTAAAATTAGGACCACCTACCTAGACTACTAAGCCACAACAGAATATTCTTTACAAGTGTCAAACTTAACAATATTAACAAAGTACCTACCCTATGACTAATAGGAGTAAATTTTTTACTGCTATAAGTGTGAAAAAACTTTACATTATGATGTGTTTCTGTAACAAAAACTGAGACAGTAACTTAGTTATAGATACATGTATGTTCTTCAAAACTACAACCATAATTTTTACATATATAAACATTTTCTTTTCTATGCATCGTCCACCCATCTGTGAGTCAGTCGATTTAAGGGTGTCTACTGGGTTAACGAGTTCAATTAACAACTGAAAATATAATGACCATGAAATTCAGACTAGGAAAGTCAAAGTTTTGGGTCTAACAAAAATGTCTAAGGTCTTAAAATGTACTGCCGGTAGTATTTCTTAGCTGCAACTGCAACATTTTTAAGTTGAATTTTACTGAAACTAGAGCTATCACTAAATGTGATTAATACCCCCGCAAGACTGCTTTGGAACCAAGGAAATTATTAGTGACAGTATACTTTGTAAAAGAATTGAAATAGAGTTATGGTTGTGGACAGTTGAAGATAGTTGTGGTTCTTGTATACTGCACTTCCTGTCATTGTGCTTGACCATTGTATGAAGTAGCATTGAGTTCCAACCATTAGTTTTCAAGTTATGTTCCAGACAAGGAAAACCAACAAAGGGCAATAACTCTGCAAATAGTGAAGATGAAGTTATGATTCTTGAACACTGCACTTCCTCTCATTGTGCTTGACCATTGTATGAAGTTGCACTTGAATTCAAACCACTGGTTTTCAAGTTCTACTGCGGACAAGAAAATTGCAACAGACTGACCACCCGACTGTCCACCGGGTGACTCCTATATACCCTCCCAAACTTCATCTCGGGGTTATAAAAAGTGCAGCTTTTGATCAAATGATGATGTTAGTCTGATACTCCATTCAAGACAAATGTGTCCGAATCTTGCTGTACTTGTACAAGAGCATTTGTATGTCATGCTGTATTTTTTAATGAAATCTACTTCTTTATAAAATCGTTCAGATGATCTATCAAAACTTTTGACTTCATAAGTTAAATTTCAATAAACATTGTATGATTACTGCATTATGTGAAATACATACATAAAGCAAAGCCATAGCATTATTAGTTGTAATGGTTACACGTTTTTTAAACTAAAACTATATATTGACGATCCTGCATAATTTTTTGAAGGGTGAATGCTTAAAAGTTCTGAGTGCTATAAAGTAAAGAACAGACTTACATTTACTGCTATTATGTAGTATTTTATTACCTGATGCTGGTACGTCATTCTCAGAGGTGTCATCAGCCGCAAAGTTTACACCTTCACCTAAAGCTTTGTTGTCTACGTTGGACCATGCTACATGAGGTTCTGAAAAATATATTTAGTAACAAACATGTTATAATTCAGTCACTGAAACCTGCATTACAAGAAAGACTAGTAAATACAGATTTTATCTTGAATGAAAAATATTTCAATATTATTTAGTCTGGCTATGGAAAAAATCATTAAGTGTGTCCAAGAATCGCTGAATTTCAATATGCATGATATATGTACATGTATATGCTATTATTTACAATTGAATGACAGAGATGTGGGTTTTCTTCTGAAGGTGCCATTATAATCATACACAATTGGAACATATATACCTACAACTTTCCTATTCTGCTGTAAACAAAATGATTCAAATGTAGATTCAGCATAAATATATGCATATCAATATCTGTCCAGCTGGGTAAAAAACAAGCCCGACATTCAAATGAATGCCATGCCCCCCCCCCCCCCCCCCCCGCCCACTACCCACCCACCAGGAAGGCATGCACCTGTGAAGTTTGGAGGTTGTAGGTGGAAGGCCTTCTGTGTTATGGTCAAGGTTAAAGTTTTCTGACAAACAGACAGACAAAAAACAATATGCTCCCTCTGGTCATTAAAAAACCATTAACATTAAACAAATATACATTGTACATGTAAGTTAAAACAGCTGTACTAATACCCTACAGATACATGTATCTTAGAAATTTTGTAAGATGCAAGAATATAATATAATTTGAGAAATACTTCACAAGTTTCTTCATTGTTTTTGTTCTCAGACATACACTGGTCCTCTTGTGTAACCAGACATTAGAGGTCATACCTGCCATAAGTCCCAGATCGTCCGGGATTGTCCCGGAAATTGAGGGTCCGGAAAACATGACAAACGCGCATACATTTGATCAGGCCAGTCACTAACCAATTAACAAATGACCGCTATCCTCTATTGATTTATTGACTTGCGGTGCATTAATTAATTTGTAAGATATCTGCCCCTTTCAAAGACTGTCGCCACGGTAATTGGTGTTAATAGAGATGCTACTTAAAATTAAATTTAATGCAAACACTTGTCGTCCTTGCCAAAGACTATGATTTTTAAATCATTAACTTTTTCGTGGTTTGTTTGCTGTCGTCGGAATTTGGTATCAATAGAGATGCTGCTTAAAATTAAACCAAGTTTTTCACGTATCGGTCTGACAAAGAAAAGGAAAGTTTAAATGGTATTTGTGATGAATATTGTAATGTTCGATCAAATCCCGCCGATACTTGTAATACGAAGCATAGACGACACTGTCATCAAACGCCCAGTGATTCAACTTGAATTCGAGTTTATGATGTTAATTAATTAATGGTACACAGTTATAATTATATGATTACTGCTACACAATTACTATGCTCTTGCAACTAAAATAAAAGGTATGAAACTGATGGTACTGATGTGTATTTGAAACATGTGCACAGCTTTTCCCATCCAATTTGTGTACTGCCAACGGTAGGGCATTGAAAGTATATGAATAGCTGTATGTCCCGGAAAATCGGCTCAGATCCCGGAAATTCGATATCAAAATCCCTGGAAATGGCCAGAAAAATTATGGCAGGTATGTTAGAGGTCATTGTCAGATTTTCGTAATTTGAAGTTTAATCTCTTTTTTTACTATTCTGAATAGGTCAAGGTCTTTTAAAAAAAGAAAGAAAAATAAATTGAGGGTTTAAGTGCAAAACTAAATTGCAGACACATATAAAATAAGGAGATACAACAGTTTTACACCTAGGTCCTGTAAATACAATCTGTAAAGGAGAAGATTACCGTCTATATTTGTTTGTTCCTTTTGTCGTTTATTCTGCGTCTGTATAATTTTCTTTAGTAAACTTAGTTCATCAAGATATTTCATATATTCATCAATGTCTTTAGCTGCACCTGAAAAATGGCAAAACAAACCCAAAACACTTAGCTTTTGAAGTAAACTGTATGAAGTAAACTGAATCAGATATTTTTTAGTTTTTCTTCAACCAGTCATTGCATATATATTTTTAAAGCAAATCTTATCTTTTGTATTATGTCAAGGTGACTATTTCATTCTTTTTAGCAACTCTACAGATCACTATTTTAGTTTTCTAAATGTTACATTAATCCACTAGGTAGAAACACCTATCTTATATCCTCATGGCAATAAAGGGTGGGTGTATTGTAAGTTATAGCTACCTCACCTACTAGTAATTCATCAAACAAGATTTCAGTTTGGTTAAGATACATTATCAGTTTCAAATGAATAAATGAACACACATCACTCAATTATAATATGAGGCAACTGATGTATGCCTTTAATTAAAGGATTTTAGAAGTTTATCTAACTAAATTTCTTTCAGCGATAAAACTGAACCAACAATCTGGGCAATAAAACAGCTTTAAAATTTATGTATGTTTTTATTTAGACTTTGCTTCTTAACTGCTGAGATGTGATTAGCTATTTCTGAGCTTGGGACCTAAAGCTTTGTTTCATATTCTGTTGACATGGTATAGGAACTTTAAGTGTAACTGACAGGCAATAAATGTTGCATGACTTATTTGGCTACCCTTGCAAAGTTGAGTTCTACTTACTATTACTACAGACATACTCGATGTATTAGGGCAATCTTTCATTTGACACAAAGGTATGATTCAGTCAACTGCCTCTAGACAAATTTAGCTTTATAATCTCTTAAATTTCAATGATGATAATTATGATCTTATCATATAACTCTTCATTCATGATAATCCAATTATAACGTGTCCCACTTTTACTGGAATCTACCGTTTTTACCGGAATCAACTGGAATCGACTTTGCACTACTGGAATCGACCTATATTTCATACAAAAGCCAAGTTTTGTTTTAAGATATACAAAATTATTTATTAATATATACCGGTAATATAATTAATGTAATAACAAAAGGAATTTGAAGTATCTGCGAGTGGAAAGATTTCACAAAAGAGAAAATCGGCGAGTTGCGGAAATTTTGCGCATACGGATATATGCCGGAATCGGCCTGTATTTCATAAATAAATTGAATTGACGTCATAAAAAAGTTATTTTTCATTACTCTACATCAGAAATAACATATTTATCCAAGGAATTTGAAGTATCTTCGAGTGGAAAGATTTGACAAAAGAAAGAAAATCGGCGAGTTGCGGAAAAAGTGCGCATACGGATATATGCCGGAATTGGCCTGTATTTCATAAATAAATTGAACTTAATCTATACAAAGTTCTTTTTCATTATGTTACATCAGAAATAACATATTTACCCAAGGAATATGAAAGTATATTCCAGTAGAAAGATTTTACAAGAGGAAGAAAATCGGCGAGATGTGGAAGATTTGCGCATTAGGATATACACCGGAATCAGTCTGTATTTCATAAATAAATTGAATTTACATGTAAGTCATACAAAAGTTATTTTTCATTACTTTACATCAGAAATTACAAATTTGCCAAAGGAATTTGAAGTATCGTCAAGTGGAAAGATTTTACAAGAGAAAGAAGATTGGCGAGTTGTGCAAATTTTCCGCAACTCGCCGATTTTCTTACTCTTGTAAAATCTTTCCACTAGAAGATACTTCAAATTCCTTTTGTTATTAACGTTAACTATATTATATATCAATAAACAATGTTATAAATCTTGAAAAAAATTGGTATATATATTAAATATAGGTCGATTCCCGTAATGCAAAGTTGATTCCGGTAGATTCCGGTAAAAATGGTCAATTCCGGTAAAACGTGGGACCCAATTATAACTGTGAATTTTCCAGCAACTAAAGAATATTTGAAGTTAATGCTTTACATGTAAATCATCTGGGACTCATGGAATTGGCCTTTGGCCTGAAACCAAATGCACTTTTCAAATTTAAAAAACACAAAAGACCAAATGAACTGGATAAAACTTTGAGAATAACCTATACAAAGTTTTAGAAATTCTTTATATACAGTTACTAACACTTCACCCTCTCAGTTCAAAATTATATATTAATTATTATGATTGTATCAATTGGTATGGAAGTCTAAGGGCTGTCTGTTCTTGAATAAAAAGCCTTCAGTCCAAATATCCAGGTTTCTAACTAAGTCCAATATTTCGCCTACATGTGCAATAAAAATTTTACCTGTATATCATTTATTGCTTTCCTTGTCAAAATCTCTTTTTAAAGGATTTTTAAGAATTCATAATGAACTACCAGTAAGCTTCTTAAAAAAACATTTAGTTTTCATAAATGTATATTACTGGTATCAAAGTAGTTTCCATTACTGAATGGGAGTTTTTTATCATTATTTTTTAAAGATTGCATCAAACATTAAATCCATTGTAACAAGAACTCAGACAGATATAAACATTAGTCAGTCACTTTTACATGCAAGGGACCTCAAAGGGGTATATATATATTACCCTCGAAAAGTCTGCTACAGAACACTGGAACAAGTGTACCATATCATAAGTGTACCACATATGAAATATATAGTAAACTTATACATATCATGCTCTGTTAAAGAATAGTAAAGTATAAAGATGTTATAATTTTCAGGGATACTATTTGTCATGAACAGAAACAAGTATCCCTTCATTTAGAAAACATGAATTATCCCTTGCACATGAGCAGATATAGTTTCCATATAATTGTCAACAAAGAGAGTAATAAAAATACATGTCCAAAAATAGAATACCAAATTTCTTTAAAAGATTTTCTGTTTGCCTGGCAAAATTTCACTTGCTTCTTCTATATTACATAATATTTTGTAAATCAATTTCTGTTTTCAGTGGGATAACTGCAGGAAAGGAAAATTTACCAAATAAGAGATTCTTGTTGCTGAGGGATTCTAAGTAACTGCGATACGAGTTAAACAATTGTAACAGGACAGATAAATTTACCGCTTACATTTATAATTTTTAATTCATTGGTTACTTTTCTTAATATTCTTCATTTTTCAACAGCGCGATTTTGTTATAATGGCTGCATCCATTTTGGTCTTCTTCCTGAACTCTGTTCAGTATTATTAGATTTGACTGGTTAATTATTTTCATTCCTCTATTCTAATTGGTTAAATCTCATAGTTCAATCTTTTTAATCGTCTAAATTGTTTATGCATCAGTTGACCAATCATTATCGTATTTGTGTTCCACGAGAATCTTGTGTATTTTCTCTATATAAACTTGTTTAGTATAATATTCTGGGTTGGGTGCTGACAACTCTGGTCAGTACATATATTGTCAAGACTTAGTCTTGAACTTATAAAGGACCCAGTCTTTTCTCAGCAAATACTGCTGACTTCATTCTAACTGAATTTGTCTCTACATGTACGGTCCCACGTTTTACCGGAATCGACCATTTTTACCGAAATCTACCGGAATCGACCCTCCATTACCGGAATCGACCTATATTTCATACACAAGCCAATTATTTTCAAGATTTATTAATATATAATATAAATAACGTAATAACAGAAGGAATTTGAAGTATCTTTGAGAGGAAAGATTTTACAAGAGAAAGAAAATCGGCGAGTTGCGGAAAATTGGCGCATACGGATATACGCCGGAATCAGCCTGTATTTTGTACATTAATTGTATTTAAGTCATTAAAAAGTTATTTTTCATTACTCTTCATCAGAAATAACAAATTTACCCAAGGATTTTAAAGTATCTTCGAGTGGAAAGATTTTACAAGAGGAAGAAAATCCGCGAGTTGCGGACGATTTGCGCATAAGGATATACACCGGAATAGGCCTGTATTTCATAAATAAATTGAAATTAAGTCATACAAAAGTTATTTTTCATTACTTAACATCAGAAATAAAATATCTACCAAAGGAATTTGAAGTTTCTTTGAGTGGAAAGATGTTGCAAGAGAGTTGCGGAAAATTTGCGTGTAAGGATATACACCAGAATCGACAACTCGCCGATTTTCTTTCTCTTGTCAAATCTTTCCACTCGAAGATACTTCAAATTCTATGGGTAAATATATTATTTCTGATGTAGAGCAACGAAAAATAACTTCTGTATGACTTAATTTCGATTTATTGATAAAATACAGGCCGATTCCGGCGTATATCCGTATGCGCATATATTCTGCAGATCACCGATTTTTTTTCTCTTGCAACATCTTTCCACTCGAAGAAACTTTAAATTCCTTTGGTAAATATTCTATATCTGATGTAAAGAAATGAAAAATAACTTTGTACGACTTAAGTACTATTCATGTATTAATTACAGGCCGATTCCGGCGTTTATACGTATGCGCAAATCTTCCGCAACTCGCTGATTTTCTTTCTCATGTAAAATCTTTCCACTCGAAGATACTTCAAATTCAATTTGTAATTACGTTAATTATATAATATATTAATAAACAATGTTGTATATCTTGAAATAAGTTGGCTTATGTATGAAATATAGGTCGATTCCGGTAATGCAAAGTCGATTCCGGTAGATTCCGGTAAAAATGGTCGATTCCGGTAAAACGTGGGACCCCTACATGTATGCATATTTGATCTCATCTGTTTCATTAATTTAGGTTTTTATACTGAAAAATATTAAAAAAGATTACTAAGATTTCTTCAGTTGAACGGTCAAATTACAAAGGTTTAGTCCGTTTAGACTTGACTTCATTGCCTTCCGAACCTGACGAGCCGATTACACAATACTGCTTTATAAAAAAAATTAATGAAAAATGCAAATTAACTATGCACTATATAATAACAAACATAATCTGGCAGTTGTGAGCTTGAATCCCTGAAAAGCACTTTGTACTGTGTCCCCACAAAAATTTGTTTGACATAAATGGAGAAAAAAAACTAGTTAAAAGATTAATTAATCAACTTAGGTAACTAAAAAACAGATTCTAGCAACTTAACAACTTAAATAAATGGATATTCTGCATACAAGTTCAATTTTTACCATCTAAACTCATCTGAAATGGAAGAGTGCTATTATAAAACTGATAAAAGAAACTGAAATATGGGGGGCTCTAATTTGACATGTTGAGCTGAAGAGAAAAACTCACCACTGTTCCTTGCCCCAAGAACATGGCTTTCAGGTCCTTGTAGGACAAGTAAAATTCCTGTAAACAAAGGCAGCAAGAACATCTTGCTGAAAATCATAAACCTGTTTAAAAATCACATTTTGAATCCCCCTTTGAGACTACATCCATATTGATTTCTTATTTCAGTTTATTCTAATGTTTGTTGACGTCAATGTAAATGACACCTGTCTGGTTCTTCTTTTTCATGCTTTTGTTGCCATTCTCAGAGTGAAATAATACAACCAGTCAGCAGCTTGGTTTGATCGATCAACTCAAGTACGATTAGGTATAACTCTAGAGGTTAAACACAACTAAATCAAATATTCACTAGTTGTTATCTTTCTATAAATATATATATCTCCCAATAATGTCGAACCCCTTGTGGGGACGTAGACATGTTTGCGCGTCGAAGATCGCAAGAAGATTAAAAAGAATTGTTTAAAAAAGATAAAAGAAGAAATGTTAAAATGCATCAACCAGAAATCGTCTAGATTTTACCAGTTGGACAACCACATCCTTCAACAAGTACCAGAGAACCCATATGTAGGAGTCACCATATCAGACGACCTGAAATGGAGCACCCATATCAGCAAGATTACCAAGAAGGCAAACTCAACCCTATGATTTCTTAGAAGAAACCTGAAACACTGCCATGAATCTTGTCGTAAAAAAGCATCCCTGTCTCTGGTACGCTCTACCCTGGAATACAGATCGATCGTCTGGGATCCATACCTCCAGAGAGACATTGACAAGCTTGAGAAGGTCCAGAAACAGTCCGCTAGATTTATCACATGCGACTACACGACCAGGTCCCCTGGGTGCGTCACACAAATGCTTCGAGACCTGAAACTACCTTCACTCATGGACCGAAGGAAAGCCATGCAACAGACTGATGATGTTTTATAAGGTGGTCGGGGGGCTGGTGCCAGCCCTGCCTTGCCAAGACTACTTGACGCCTGTCCGAACAAATAAACGCAGAGTGAAAGATAAGAATTTTGAGAATTGTGCCACAGAAAACATTGTTAAAAGCTCTTTAGAGCTTATGTTGTTTTTTTTGTACTGTCCGACTTTTGTAAATAAATTTTACTTGACTTTTTACTTTACTTTTACTTGATTATTGAAAACCAGATAATAAATCACTCAAATTGCTTTAAAACTGTGCAGTGTAAAACTCTAAGTTATAACCAATCATTTTCCATCGAACAATTGTAGATTGGAATAAATTAAGTGATAGTGTTGCACAAGCAAAGACAGTAGACGGCATCAAATCAGCCATATTCCATTTGGACTAACTCCTCTCTTCCGTTGCTTATATGCTGAAAGGCCCTGCAACGTACCATCCAGATCCAGATCCAAAATCAGGGGGCTGGGAAACTAGGGTGAGACATGTTTATTTCTAGATAAGGCTATTTATCTATCTTCGTGGGAATGTCAACTCCTCTTGCGAGTGTTATACACATGAAATAGACATTGTTAGTATGAAAAGTGCTGAATTTAAAAGTGAAAAGGGGGACAAAGCTGTGAACAGCCAGCTCCGAATTATCTGGTGTGACAAGAGATGAAGTGTTAATTCAATAAAAGGTGAGTCTGAGACTGTAGAACAAAGCTAAAATATAAAAACACTGCACACTGAGCTAATACTGGATGGCTGCCACGCTCACCTTGAAAATGTCAAAGGAGGGGATTGTAACTATGTAGCTCGGAAGATTATTCCACAGTATGACTGAGTGCGGAATGGAAAAGAATTTATGATAGTCAGAATAGACTTGCAGTTGTCTGAAACTAAGTGGATTCATTAATCTGGAGTATCTAACTGGTTTTTGGATGTAATTAGGTAATTTAATAGCTACTAGCTGAATGATAAATTTTGTAAAACATAACTAAACGGGAGTCAGTTCTTCTGTGTTCAAGTGAGCGCCAGCATAGTCTTTCCTGTATTGCTGTAACACTGGAATGGTAGGAATAATCTCTTGTTACCCATCTTAGAGCACGACGTTGCACCATTTCTGTCTTTTGAGTATTTGCTTGTGTATAGGGGTGGTAGAGGCATACTCCAACTGCGGACGGACAAGGGTTTTGTATGCTAAGGTCTTGGCATATTCATTGGTTGTAGTAATATTCTTCCTAATAAAGCCAAGTATTTTGTTTGCAGTGTTGGTTATTCTAGAGATACGAGTGTTCTAGTTTAGGTCAGATGAGATGTCAACGCCAAGATATTTTGCAGAATTAACAGACTCTAGAATTTGATCATGCAGGAGATAGTTCGTTTTAGAGATCGTACGTTTTGCTTTTAGTGATATGAAGAACTTGGCATTTATATGGATTGAACTGTACTGAACTGCTCAATCTGGGGTAGGGAGAAGGGCAACAGTAGGTGGTAAGTGGTACCAATGGGATACAGTCGTAGGAAAGAAAGAGAATTTATAGTAGTCTGAAGTTGCTGTAAATAACATATACTCATGGGACAGCCAACCTGTTGACTTTAAGTTCCCTAAACGTTCGTTTGGTAAGAAGTCTCCGGAACTGCAATCACCTCCGTGCCACAAATTTCGCAAATAAGCTCTTGACTGGAAAAAAGCTTTACTGCAGCTCGATCGAGGACGTAAATTATAAATGCACAGAATGTAAAAATATCATTGTTAAATGATAAAAAATCCCAACCAGATAGCGTTATAAAGTCCGGGAAATAACACAAATTTTCTTTCAGAAATCTAAATTTTTTCAGTCCTTGGGAGGGGACACACCTTCCAAACCCACCCATTCAGAGATACACTGTTGCCGCCCCAATGTCAACGTGACACGTCTGAAGACAAACAGGTGGAGAAATAAACTGGTAGTTTTATGCTGCTGAAAACATATTTTATTTAAATTCTTGCTTTGGAAACACTGAGTGGACAAGAATTTAAGCTTTTACTCTACAAAAGGCCAAAGCAGGTAACAAGGGGTAGATAACTAGACAAATCTTTGTCATTACGGTTATTTAGACAAATCTTTGGATTACTGGAGGTTACGTACCATGGAGGATACGTAACATTTTTGGAGGTTACGTACCATTTTTGGAGGTTACGTACCACTTATATATTTTGGAGGTTACGTACCACTTACATATTTTGGAGGTTACGTACAACTTATATATTTCGGAGGTTTGATATCAAATTAAATGATCGAATTAATATTTTAATATTACTTAAAACAACAAAATCATATGAAAGCAATATTAATTATTAAAACGCAAAGTTTTGCCTGTAGCTATGTTTGATTTTCACACAATCAGAAATGAGTAATCAAACAAATCACAAACAAGTTGCAAACTAATGACATATGAGTGAATACACTGATTTTTAACAGCGTGATATTTTTTTGGTTTATATTATCACAACTATGAACCGGCCTTTACAATGCGACCAATGTAATAAGTGGCAGCATCGTATATGTGGGACAGGTAGCTTGAGTTTATAATGATTTTACATAAATAGATATTAAAATGAATATATATATATATATATTATTATTATTATATTAGATATATATATATATATCTACTTTCAAAAATATCAATAAATGAGTATATACTTTGAAAAATATCAATTTCCATTTTCCATCATTATTGAAAGATTTCAGTAAATAAAACCTCAGTTTAATGTAAATATAATTTAAGTATCACTAACATACAATAGAAAACGGGTGACATCAGATGAACTTGGAGATCGACCAATCAATGTGCCTGACAGAGAGGTTCAACACCCTCCTAGAATACTAGATGTGTAAGTTAATTATATGTGAATTTCTGAAATGCGAATATGAAATTAAGCGAAACAAAAAATCTTATCTAATACATGTTTATTTTTTATTATTTCAGATCAATACATGAACCACAGATGACGATGAGGTCCCAGAAGAACATGGCGTTCAATATGAAATAGTTGAAAAGGGTACAAAGAAAGGAGGGAAAATGTTGACCGCAAGTAACGGATTTTATTATAACGTAAAAGTGAGGAGTTATTTTCTATTATTATATTATATATTATATTATAGTATATTATATATATATTATATTATATATTAGATTATGATAGTATATTAGATATAGTATATATAGAGATTATATTATATTATATAGATTATATTATATTATATTATATATATTAATATTATATTAGATTATATATATTATATTATATATATTATATTATATATATTATATATATTATATTATATTTATTATATTTATATTATATTATATATTATATTATATTATATATATTATATTATATATGTTATATTATATTATATTATATTATGTTATTATTTTTTTATTTTATTATTTTTTTGTCAAAAGAAACAAACAAGAACCATCATCACGATGCTTATTCTTCGTATTTATTATTCTTTTTTTTTCAGAGAATGAAAGACAACTTCACATATTGGGTGTGCAGCGTTAGAAGTGCGAAGTTCCGATGTCCAGCATGGGTTAAACAGTACGACGATAGATATGTTGCATCAAGCAACGGACATGAACATCCCGCCAATCCAGGCATCAAGGCTAAGATAAAAATCACTGCTAAGGTAAGATTTCAATATTATTATGAAAATTTTGAGATTTTGAAAATGACATTGCGATTTCTCTTGAATCAGCGCGAATATTTCTGTAAAGTCGTGATCGTCAATTTAATTCGAGTATTTTTTTTCAGGTTAAAGATCTGGCTGCAAGAAACATCCACGTTCCTGCTGCTAGACTAGTTCAGGAAGCTGTCACAGAGGCTGTAAGATCAGACGAATCATTTGTTCCAAATATAGACAACATTACAAGAGCGACCAACCTATTTCGACTAGAATATGCGCCCGTCCGAGCCAAAAGAAGATGATTTGTCGTTTACGGTAATATATAACATCATTTTTGTATTGAAATGGAATATTATTGAATTGTGTTATATTTTTACATAATATATTATTGTATATTACACTGGTGTCAATTTTACAGTTGTCACGTGACTTCATTAAGGCAGACGAGTTCCTGGTGGATGATTTTCGTGTGGGAGAGGAACGCCATGTCATGCTTGCCACTGCAGCCCAGCTAAGCCACCTTCAGACTGCCAGGCGGTGGTTCATAGACGGAACTTTTAAAGTGGTACGACGACCATTTTATCAGTTGATGTCTGTTCATGCTTTTGTTAAGAGTGGTGAGCATGCAAAACAAGTACCTCTTGTTTTTGTATTGATGTCAAGAAGAAGGAAGGAAGACTACGTTGAGGTACGTTTCTCATATAATAAAATTTGAGATGAATTGAGACATTTCATGTGATAGAATTCTTACGCATATTTTTATTTTTTCAGGTACGTTTTTCATAAAATAAAATTAGATGAATTGAGACATTTCATGTGATAGAATTCTTACGTATATTTTCATTTTTTCAGGTACGTTTCTCATAAAATAAAATTTCAGCTGGATTGAATTTAGAACTTCATTTCATGTGATAGAATTCTTACGTATATTTTTATTTTTTTCAGGTTTTTCAGGTTTTTACGCGACTGAAGGAGAAACTTGGAGATCCGATGGTAGAGTAGGTTTATGCTGGACTATGAAGCAGGTAAATAGTGATGCTCTTTTTTATTATTTGAAATAATTAAATTTAATGTGAAACATGTATACATCTACTAATTCTTGCTAATTACTCTTTTTCAGCTGCATGGCAGGCGATCAGACAGACCTTCACAAACACCATCATCAAGGGGTGTGTTTTTTACTGGCTCCAACGGGTGTATAGAAAGGTCATTCAGCTTGGACTTGCCACCGCTTACTCTGATAAGAGGGACAAGTTCCTTTTTATTAGAAAGCTGATGGCCCTTCCATACCTTCCTGCGGAGCACGTGAGACCCACCTTCGCTGAGTTGGGGTCTCAAGCTGAAGAGTCCAGATGCTGCCCATTATAGATTTGACAACATACATCCGGGATACATGGATCGACGGCAGACTGTGGAAAGTGGAGAACTGGTCAGTGTTCAGAGAAACCGTACGTACAAATAACGATGTGGAAGGTAAACATTTTACTTACAATTTCACTCACTATGAATATCAGTGCCGACTTTTTATAATATATTTTTGTAAGTGTATATAATACCATACTATACTACATATTTGTTTATCTATTGCAGGCTGGCACAGACGTCTAAATTCACGTGCAGGCGGGGCGCAGCTTGCATTCTACGTTCTGGTGCCTCTTCTTTATGGTGAGGCTCAGTTCGTCGACTTGCAAACTCGTCTCGTCTCACAGAACATGCTGACAAGGGTACGCAGGAAACAATACAAGGCCATCCATGACAAACTGTTCGACCTGTGGGACAAGTATGAAGACGGAGAAATCACAACAAATCAGCTACCGGTATTGAAGAATTCAAGCCACATCATGGGCCTAGGACCAATTCCAGCAACAGTAGATGACCATGGCGACGACGAAGATCTTGGGTAGATTCCCCTACAAGAAGACATGACAGCAGCACAGGAGTGGTTTAGTCAGCTGAAAAAACAATATAAACATTGAACTAATAAATTGATTTGTTTGTAAATATGAGTCTGTAAATAAAATTTAGACGTAATATGATACTGATGTATGTATGTAATATAAATGTATAAAATATGTAGAAAAAAGTGTTGTTTTTTTTCGTTTGGTTTTTTATCCTAGGTAAGAGATTTTTTTACGGTGCATTAATATTCAATATCTATCACTTATATATGTACATGTTTTATTGTTTCTGCATATGAAATATTGTTATTGTTCTTGATTATTTTCATTTCAGTTTAAAGCGTGTAAATATATTATTGTTGTTCAATATTTCCATTGTATGTTCATTTCAGTTTAGTGCGTGTAAATAAATTTATTTTGTTCATTATTTTCATTGCATGTTCATTCAAGTTTAGTGCGTGTAAATAAATTATTGTTGCTCATTATTTTCATTGTATGTTCATATTTCAGTTTAGTGCATGTAAATAAATCTTTTTTATTATCGTTAATTCTGATTTGTTTTTTATTCTTCTTATATATGCGTATAATTTTAATCTCACTTTTATAAAAATACAATAGATCAATTAATGTGCAAATTTGAACAATAAACAGCTTACCTGATATTTTCATTTTAATCTCACTTTTATAAAAATACAACAGATCAATTAATGTGCAGATTTGAACAATAAACAGCTTACCTGATATTTTCACACCTTTTATCCCTTATTATCCCTTCATTAACTATTTCTACATAAGTGGTACGTAACCTCCAAAAATGGTACATTTATGCAGTGGTACGTTTCCTCCATGGGTCGAGAGAGCAATCGAAAACAGCCAAAGATGGCTTTCATTGGAGAAGCAATATATGAGGTAGAGTGTTTTTCTTTCGTTTTTACAGCTCTTTAAGGTTGTCAGTGGTAGAAATGCATATAGAACTACTTCATTGTTCTGTTTTTATTAAAACCTGATCAAGTTTTCAGAATACTGGCCGTTTCTGTCGTTATAACAGTCTTTCTGTATCCCGGAAGTGTACTTTGTTTTGATACTTGAGAATGTTTACAAGAAGTACAAATGTAACGTGTCTGTCTACAACATTATGGGGTTATCACTGTATTTTAAGTCTGCAGGAAATATATGCTTAAGATCTTTAGCTATAACTGGGGGTACATAATGTTATTCTGTAGTAAATTTGATGAGACCACTCTAGCTTAAGGTCTTCAGCGTACACGATTTATATACTGTTACAGGACGTGTACGCTGAAGTCAACGCCGTAGGGAAAGTCTACCAATAATCGTGCCAGGAATCTGACACGTTCCCATCCATTCATCAAGCATGCCATTGAGTAAAGTGAAGCATATCCCGATAGAATTATGTATAGATTTTTACTAAGCCCAATATTAACACATAAAAAACTAATTTCGAACATAAAATGCCTAGAAGTTTCCGATATGCCTTAAAATTCAGCAGACCGCCGCCATCTTGCCAAAATGTTTGACCACGTGATCACGAGAATGACCTTGACGGGTTCATCAGCGCGGACGGTTAAGAAAACAATACCATGTGCTTTTAACTCCGCAACATTTGTTTACAAGTATCCAAGAGAATAATCATTGCAAGAGTGTCATAATAAAGACCCAATTCTTTCTGTGACGCTTGTCACTTGTCAATTGTTTACATGTATAGTTTCATTACTTCTACAAACAGGTGCTGTAAAGCAGTTCGTTTACGATTTAGTCTAAAAATAGATAGTCATGTTTGTTTTCTAAGCGGTTCGTGCTGTTACGTCATACGAGATCTCGCGAAGCTGCTGACGGTAAGTCGGAGAAACTGATATTTCTCTGCGAAACAAGCAATTTAATTGTATTTATTAATATTTTTAATAGTTTAAATGGTATGAAATGATATTGAACTCATTGTTTTATCGAATAATGCACAAGATTAAATTGTGAAAAGGGTATTTGCGAGGTAAAACGACGTTAAAAGAATATGTGTTATTCTGGTTAGGTTTTGCAACGGGTCTGATCCAAAACTTTAATGCCGCATCATGTAAATGAACAAAATGTTAAAAAAGCGGCTTATAAAGTTTTGGAAGCCAGAACTAAGACCACTCCCCAGCAGACACATGTTTAGAAAATTGAATAAATCTGATTTTTTAATGTAACGCTTAAGTCATTATATCTGCTACATACAGATTTGAAACAGGACATTTCATGTGAAAAAAAGAATTGATTAAGTTTTATTTGAACATTATTAAAAATCCTAACTAAAGAAGCACAGTAATGGTGTGGTGGTAGATATGTACTGAATACTAGATTAGTTTTTTAAAAGAATAATACTGGAATAGACTTCTGAGCAGGGCTCGCGCTGGCGTTCGCCAACGGTGCCAATGGCTCCAAATTGCGAAAATTGGCTCAAAAAAATTAAGATTGGCGAAAACACGCTAAAAGTATGACTTCCGACATTTTGGGAAATCCCCGAGTCAAAAAATAGAATGTTTAGCTCAGATCGAGGCGGTTGACTGGTTTTCCGATATCGGTAGCGGTAAACTAGTAATAAATCAATAGACACAGTCCACGTGTTGTAATATCCGGTAATATGCATGTGGGTGTCAGTTTGTGACAATAAACAGATTAAATATGTGTCAAGTTGTTCGTGAACCAATTAGCTCGATAATAGTCAATAATCACGGATGATTGTTTTACAAACAGCGGCTCAATCAAGTGATCATCGTCGGCACTAACTTTTTAAAGGATAAATAATGCGGTTGATGGGATTAAGTGGAAATGTTTGGTAGCAACTGGAATAAATTCTTTCACACGTTTTTGATACGTTTCTTTTGATTTTCATTGTCAGTAAAGGTAATTATGAAAGGTATTTTTTGAGTAAATGTACAAAGGTATTCTGAATTTTTACCAAGGCTAATCAGATAGGCATAAAATAAATTTATGCAAAAAATCAAAAATGGCACCAAGACGTAAACTTCAACTCCTAAAAAAATGAAATCAAACACAGCTAGAAATTTTTAAGATACATGTACTTGGAAAAATGGCAATTCTTGGTTAACATATGATCCTCAATTCTTGTTGCTCTGCATTAGCTTGTATCATATGTAAATATCATGTACTTTGTTTTGTTACAGTCCATAAAAATATTATGATAAATAAATTATTTTATTTATATTGAATTGTGCTTATTTTTTAGTAGGAAAACACCAATTGTTTTAATCTGAGTCATTTTACTCGTCTGATAATCAAAGAGCATAATGGTTCAAAGTGCCTCAGAGAGCACCATTTACCAATGAAAATTCAAAAAAATTTCGACGCAGGAGGGGGTACTCCCCTCCAGCACCCCCCCCCCTTTTTCCGCATCGAAAATATATTTGGCTCAAGCAAATTTTGACCCAGAGCTAGCCCTGCTTCTGAGTATTGAAAGGCACATACAGCAGCCAAAGTATGTAATTAAATGTTTAAGAAAACTATACTGGCATTGGAGTAGTACCCATACAAAAATCTGTTTTTTTTTCTAAATACTTATGCAAAAGTAAGATTGTCTAATATTTTGTAAACATCATTTTGGGATTTACAGGAGTTCTAAAATTAGTACAGAGTTGGGC
The DNA here is from genome assembly GCA_012932295.1 of Cyclina sinensis. Classification (NCBI taxonomy): domain Eukaryota; kingdom Metazoa; phylum Mollusca; class Bivalvia; order Venerida; family Veneridae; genus Cyclina; species Cyclina sinensis. The sequence goes on along the minus strand of JAAONU010000006.1, from coordinate 37,524,788 downwards.
TTGGAACAGGTTAGAGAATTTACCCTGTACATATCAGCAAGAGCAGCAGTTCCTATATATTTAAAAAAAAACATATTGGAAATAACTTTTACAGATACAGACATTCATTTTATCTTTTATCACTTGGGAAAACACATATAACAGGGCTCCTAAAATTTTGAAATCTCAATCGGTCCGAGACCTCGACCCCCCCCCCAACCCGAAACCAAGAACCAACAAAAAAAGAAACGATCTAAGGGCATAGAACAATTTGAGTTATGATAGTGTTGACGTCGCGAAAATATGTGTTTTTCAAAGCGAAAGTAGAATTAGAGTTAATTTTACAACGTCAAACTAGTCACTGATATTTTTAAGTTTGCTTTGTGCTGCAGCTAGCCACTACAATTACTATTAAGCCCTTAATGAAATTTAGCAGACGACAGTTATCGCCTATTTCGATGCAAACTCCTCGCACCGGTTACGTCACACTTTGCTAATTTGTTTTCTGTACTGATCAGGGGAAGTAACCGCTGCTGGGAGTTTGATTTCGATGAAATTATACGGTCAACTTTAATCGATTGGCCAGCTGCAAATCATGCACACTTGTTTACAAGTTAATTGGCGATAATTGCCGCGGGCCACAATGACAGTTTTATGATAGGTGTGAAGTACCGGATTAGCTTTTATGATAGATGTGAAGTACCGGATTAGCGATCAATTGAGGTTTGGGTACGAGATTTTGACTGTTTTATGAAAAGTTATACAGACTTTTTTTTTTGAAATTATCTGGACCGATTTTTTAAGGACTTTTGGACATCGAAATCGGTCCAGAGAGATAAAATTCGGTCAAAACTGACAAATTTTCGGTTTTCGGGAGCCCTGACATATAAATAAAGTTTATGGTGCATTTCAATGAAATCAACATTGGTACAACATGTACTTACACTACAAGATCAATGCCAAACAGATAGAAAATTTGCCAAACAGATAGAAAATTTTACATACTTTGAGAAGCTTCTTTCGTAGATGACTGCTGTCAAGGGATGTCTGCTGCATTACTTTTTTTTGTAAAGTATAGTTCTTCAGTGTGGCCATAACACATGGTAAATGATGCCCACAGGGTTATGTAGTGCTTCTTTTTGGTATACCTCTCTATAAACCCATATTTTATGATATGACCAGCTGTTATAATACAGTAAATGACATGCTGTAGCTGTTATAGGTTTATTCTGATAATCAAAAGTCTGTTTTGGTATATTCAGGTAAAAAAGTTTATTCCGGTATTCAGTGTTGCTCTAACGGATGTGATGGTGGTATGTTTGTGTAAGGGAAACTATATAATTGTTGAAATAATGATAGAGTATTACATCTGTAGCTGAAAAGCATGATGGGCCACCACATGAATCTTTCAAGCCTCCATGCTGTACTTTTCATGCTGACATTCAGCTCTTTTATGTTGACCCTTCTGCTTTTTTTTTTAAACAACTCCTTCTTTGCAGACATGCCTCCTTTTTATTCTGAAAATCAAGATGTCTGTCATGGCCTTCCTTGCCCTAAGCAATACATACTATTGTGTATATCAATTTTCCAAAAATAGTAAGGTAGTCACAGTGGATGAACTAAGGTGAAAAATTTGTTTCCAGTTAACAAATATGAAAATAGTTCTAAGGCTGGGCAGTATTGACAAATATTAATGTTCAGAACTTAATGACAGATCAAAATGTTGTCATAGCAATCATTAAAATAATTGGCAATTCCCCTGACCTTATGCTGCCCAGCACTGAATTTGTCCGTTTTTAAAAGTGTTGAGAATGTTTACAAGTAATAGATTGTAACTTTTCTATAAACAAAAAATAAATTTATCTGTACATGATTTAAACTGTCAGTCTCTTGATTAAAACTTTAGAATTTTACTGGCATTTGAAAGGTTACAAGCAAAGTGTAACACACATTAGTTAAGCCTGTTTTGGAAACAGTTCACATTGTTTCAATGCTTTTCATTGAGAAAAAAACCTTTTCAACAAGCACTCTTTCAGACAGATTTAGGCGTGACTCTCTGCCCCTTTTATTGATCCTAGATATAGCACTATAATGAGGTGTATCATGTTACTCAGTTTTTTCTGATAACAAAATAAAACCCCAAAAAAAAACAAAACAAAAACACACACACTGTAATTAATAATACGTGTATCAGCAATTAATTTGTTGATAGACATCATTTGATATGTGCTTGATACAAGTGATTTATTTTCAAAGTCATTCTTAAATAATACATCTTCCCTTGATTGGTAATTAATATGAAATAAATAAAAAAAAGTTGTTTTTGAATTTCATTTTTCAGGATTATTTGTATAAGTTTACTGGCAAGAGTCGTTCCATACTTTGGGGAAAAGGAAACCCCTGGAGACAGAAATACTTCATTATTAAGAGAGTTGGAAATAAACCAGTGCTTGAATTTTTCAACAAAAAACCAAAAAATAAGAATACACTCCCAAAAGGTGAGTAAAAAAAGTCATGTATACATTAATCTCTAAGATTTAAATGGATGGATACTGGGTATATTACTTTCACTTATGGAACAGAGGAATAATACAGCACTTCTACTCCCATGCCAGTCAGCTAGCTTTTATGGCAACATGGTAGTGTCGGCTTAGTAATCAAAGGTACCTGAATTCAAACTCAGCTTGGGGCAGGGGATTTTTTCCAGGTAACACATATTTGTCTGTTTCATCTATTAATCTCCAGTTGTAAGATATGCAATATAGCTTAGTTTTTATGCTGCCGAAGGGAGGCATATAGTTTTTGAATTGTCCATCCATCCGTCTGTCTCTCTGCTTTTTCTCCGGTCCATAACTTTGTCAGTCATGGATGGATTTTGAAATAATTTTGCATAAATGTCTCGAGGTGCCACATGCAAGACCCAGGTTTGTAGGTCAAAAGTCAAGGTCACACCTGGACTTGAAATGAAATTTTCATAAAAGTGCATTGATGGTCTTGTCCAGTCAACAATTCTGTCATTCCTGGATGTATTTTAAAATGACTTGGCATAAATGTGTTGTACATGATGACGACACGTTGTGCACAAAAATCAGTCGTTGGGAGCATATGTCCGTTCACAACGACAGGTATTGTTCAGTTTATTTAAGGAAGTCTTTAAAATTTAAAACAAACTGGTTAAGTGCTTAGCTTGAATATGGCATGGATTGACACTGTTGCATGACTAAACCAGTTTATTTGATATTTGTACAGTTCGCTCATCAAGTTGACAACATTACTCTCTGATTTTGATCTTTGTCTTAATTTGCCAGTAATCACTGGCTACATGTATGTTAACTTACTGATGAATTTAAGTTAAGTACATTCCGTTTAATTCAAAGCAATACAAATGTGAATAATACCTAACAAATTGTTATCAAAGCACCACCTGTAAACTGAATGCATTAACCTTATTTTTGTCTAGAATGTTGTGCATTTTTTCTATTGATAATAATTCATTTCAAATGAATTCTTTCTTAGAGTCTTAATGCCCCAAGGAAAAATTTAGAACAAATTGTGTTATTGTCACTTTTTTTTCATTTCATAGATTAAGTGAGCAAATGTACTGGTATATACATGAGAATAGTAGTTAATTTCTGGGCGTGTCCCTTTTAGTTGGTAAGGATTAGGAAATAAATGTAAGATACACAGGGAGTGCCCTGATATTTGAGATGGTTGAAGTTTATATATGTATGATAAATGGCACATTATTTAGTTTATCCAGATATCTCATCTTGTATCAAAAGTTAAATTTCTTATCAAAGTCTGTTATGAGAAATTGTTAAAATTACAATGTATGACATTTGTGCATTTTAGGTAGAGTCGAGTTATGGCCGAGTTTTCGTGTCGAGAAGGTTACAAACATGAAGAATCGAGCGTATGTGTTCCAGATCACAACACCAGATACTACAGTTTGCTTATCAACAGATGAACAACGTAACATGGATATTTTTGTCTTCTTTCTACAGATACAAACAAGATTGAAGGATCAAATTAAAGGTATGATTCTGTTTTTGAACATTATATCAACATGATTGTTGTCATAGTTAAAGCATCATATTTTGTATATTTGGAAGAATTTGTAAGCAAATGTTGTGTAGGTGTTATAGAGCCTTTCTGTACTTTTGCCCATCACCTAGCTGTTCTGGCCTTTTTGTTTTCTATAGGTTCTAAGTTTTGATAGCTACATACAAATGATTTTTTTCTAATTCATATACAAGATATAATAACTTAGTATGTAAAGAAGAATATTCCTCTGAAATGAGAATTGAAAATATTATCATATGTACTTGTATTAATATTGTCAGGCTAGCTTAAGAGATGACAGATTTTGCCAGAAAAGTTGTTAGCAGAAATTTCATAAATACCTTTAGAAGTATCAGGGTTGTTGTACCCTACTTTTTGCTTTACTGTAAGACAGGAAAGTTTGGTAACCAGGCAGATATAAAAGTGAATGTTCAAACATTTTAGAATTTAAACAGAACAATTTTTTTTCTGCATTGTTATATCCCCGCAAATGAAATTTGCAGGGGGGTATACTGGAATCACTCTGTCGGTCGGCCTGTCACATTTAAAATCTTTACCTTGCATTGCAAACTCCTCCTTTAGTTTTCAACTGATTGAAATGAAACTTGGCAGGAATGGTCACTAGGCAATATAGATATGCAAGACATATTTTTGATGCATATCAATGCTGGCATTGCAGAGTTATTGCCCCTTGAACTTATATTTTGTAAATATGCCGGGAATTCCTCATTCAGTTTTCCACTAACCGAACTGAACTTGGCAGAAATGGTCACTAGGCAATGTAGATGTGCATGACATTTTTTTTATGCAAATCCATGCAAGCAATGCAAAGTTATTGCCCCTTGAGCTTATACCCTTCCCCATTTTTTACTAATATATACCTTGCAGCACAAACTACTCCTTCATTTTTCAACAGATGGAAATAACACTTGGCAGAGTTAATAATTAGGCAATGAAGATGAAAGTCATATATCTGAGGCATACCTAGCGAGGCACAATTATTGCCCTTGAACTTAGACTTTTTGTCATGTTTGACATACTTTGTGGTACAAACTTCTCCATCAGTTTTCAACAGATTAATTAATTACATGTGTTATCATTAATGGTCCTACTATAGTGCCTCCAGATTTGCTTCTGCTGTTGAGTCAGTGCACAGTTGTGGGGGTATATGTCATCTTCAATGACTGTTCTAGTTTTGAACAAGTTTAATATTAAGGATTGACTTTCAGTAGCAACTTAACAATTTTTCAAACACTGATCTAGCAATGTATTTGTTTTTCTCACAGATGATTATTTCACAGTTCATCCTGAAAACTCTGAAGCTCAGAGACGTATTGGTGCCAAGGGAACTAACTGTGTCCTCCATGTTTCACCTTATGGCATAACACTTGCACTTCAGGTATAAAATTTTTTTGTGTGTGTTGATTAGATTTGATAATTTCTTTAAATAAAAAAAATTGGTAGCACAAAGTTTATATGTATACTAAAGAAAAAAACCAAAAAATTTCCTAGTGATTGTCTAAGATGTTTTGTCAGAAGACAAGCACTGTCTGATGATGTTTTGTTCAAGAAACAGTAGCACCTGACTCCTGATTTGACTCATGGATATTTGTCTCAGGTTGATACCTGTTGTATTCATCCCAAATTTGTGTTAAAGATTGATTTTTTACAACCAGGATGAATACACATTGAGGTTATAATAATAAGTTTAAGACAGACTTCTGTCTGTATCTATAGTTCCTTAACGACGGTCGGAGATTCCTGAATTTTTTTATACTGAAGATGAAGGTTGATGAATGAATTATAAGATAATTGAATGAAGACTTACAAAAAACAAAACCTCCACATGGTTTAGCTTTGGATATCATCAAAACCATAGGTCATAAAAGATATAATCAGTCATTTGGTTGTGATGTGAAAAGCTAACTGGCATTGAATAAAAAAGCAGATAGAAGCCTTCTTGCTTTAATTCCTTGGTATGTATTTGTGAGAAAAAAAAAACATAACTGTTTTCTCATCTATATTGCTTGTGAATACTTTATATACATAATAATGATAGTATGATACTTAAGCATTTTGTTTAGTTTGTTTTTAACATATTCATATTGCATTGAGTGAAAAGCAAATTCTTTTTATCTAATATTAATCTCACTAATCAGCTGATTTCTATGTTCAAACCAGTACTTGTACTGGAAATGTAGAATGCAGAAAGCCACTGGAGAATTACTTTGTTGGTGGGATTCGAACCAGGGACTTCTTTATCCGGAGTGTGGTGGTCAGTCCCTTGCTCACTGGTCCTTCTGTTTGAAGATAATGGTATTCAGTTCAATTTAACTGGATGATTTGTTTTTCTTTCAGTCAAACAGAGCAGTGCTTGCCCAGTGGCCTCTGAAGAGTATTAGATCTTACGAGAGTTCAGAGCAAGGTCAGCTGTCATTGGAGGCTGGACGTGTGGCACCTATGGGGGATGGATTGTATATATTTAAAACAATACCAGGCGATGATAACCAGATGTATGATTTGATTGATAGATACGTTCTGGATGCATTGCAACAAATTCAGGTATGGCTTGCTTGATTGATAGATACGTTCTGAATTCATTGAAGCAAATTCAGGTATGGCTTGCTTGATTGATAGATATGTTACGTTTGCATTGGAGCAAATTCAGATATGGCTTGCTTGATTGATAGATATGTTATGAATTCATTGGAGCAAATTCAGGTATGGCTTGCTTGATTGATAGATATGTTCTGGATGCATTGCAACAAATTCAGGTATTTATGTCTGAACTAGTAGCCATTACAGAAGTACCAATGTTTTGTTTCCTTAAAATTTATCTTTCTATTGAAGACACCTATTAATAAACACATGGTTACATTAGAAACAGCAAAATGAGAAGAAGACAGAAAACTTTTGATATTAATTGCTTTTTGAAAAAAGTGCAAGTATTATAAATGTGGAATTATATTGAGATTTTGACAAGTTAAAAGAGATTATTCTTTGTATACATGATAATTTATATATTTTTGTAAATGTAAAGCCTGGACTCAGAGGTGGATCAGAAGAGATTGAAGACTATGTGATAGAGGCAGAAAGATTGCTGTCACTTACCATTGTCTCAGCATGTACTGCCGATAATCCTGACATTAGGAACATATTGCTAGAAAACTGGAGTACTGACATACAAACTCAGGGTGAGTGTGTACTCTTTTATTTCCTCATTGTCTCTTTCAAAGACGAACAAAACAATGAGAAAGCTATTTAGCATCTCTAAGTCATGTAGATTGAAATTACGGTGACCAGCTGTGTGAACAAACAAACATCTTAACAAAACCCAGCTTTTTGCTAGGATTAAAAAAATTCAATTCAGTGCAATGATAAAATATATGTGATACAATGAAAAATGCAATACTGTTAAAGTGCAGTTTTACAAAGAGATGTTCAGGTATTCTGATTGGAAGAATCACTTTTCATTGTATTTGATATATACATGTCATTCTTGAAGAGTATGTGTGATCATCTTGGCATATGTGTTACTTTTGAACTTGAATAGTTTTACATGTGCATGTATTTTTCAGAAATAAGGAAGCTTTACAGGGAGAATATAGCAATTGTCACATGAATTGAGCAATTCATGTTTTGCTTTTGATGAATGCGGTTTATTTACTTATCTTTTTTGTCTCACATCCACTTCTACATGTAGTTATAAACTTTAATATTGCCTTACCTTACTTCAGCTGCTCTGATATGACATGCATCTTTTTTCCTAAGGTAAAAGTGCTTGATTGATGATTTTATGATATATGTTTTTGAACAATGCTGTTTGTTGTTATCTTAATAGACTTATTTATAAGCTAGCACAGAAGTGCATGATAAACAGATTTCATTTGAATAAGAGAGTAAATAATACTTCTTTGATGAAAGTGTTCACCAGGCACATAAAATAGCTGTGATATATGAAATCAAATTTTTGTTTTTGGCACAGTAAATCTTCTAGCAAGATGCACATGAAGATAAGTGGTTATGAGATCAAATTATTGCCAAGATGGTTGACATGTTCGAAGTATATTAACTGTAAATAGCGATTTTGTTCGTAAGTTTTTAACTCTTGACTACCTAATGTGACATTACCTCTGATAATATTGTCTTACTGTGTTTTTAAACCAGGTAATTCAAGACCAAGACATGTTGTACACACCAGACTTACCTCCGCTGAATCCCTTGGAAGTCTTAATAGCCAAAATAAGTAAGTAATTTGATACTGTTTTATCATTGTATATGGAAAAGGTGTTAGTTCTCTGTGATTTTAACCTGTGATCTTAACCAGGGGGCTACAAAAGTGTGGTACCAGTAGCCTGACACTGATTGCTTTCATCTTAAACTCGCCAAACTTTGGAGTCATCTTACGTGCATGTTCACCTATAAGTGTAGATGTGCGAGACACACTTTTCATGCACAACATTGCCCAGTCTGCTGTTTTTCAGCCCGTCATAACAAAATCTTGTGACACAGACTACATCCACATTTCTGGGACCTTCAATCTGAAACATGGTGTGCATGTGTAGTTTAGATGTGTGTGACTTGTTTTTCATGCATGCAAATGCCTGCTCTGTGTAATGGCCAGCCATAGAAAATTCTTATGATGCAAACTTCGTCCACATTTCTAGGACTATGGGTACGATACTTGGTGTTTATATTCACTAATAAGTGTAGATGTGTATGATGCATTCTCCATATGCACCAATGAGCTTTCTAAAGTTTACGGCCTGTTATAGCATAATCTAGTGACGTGAACTTTTTCCATTTCTCTAGGACTAAAGATTTGAAACTTGGTGTGCAAGATCACCAGTAAGTGTAGATTTGCATGACACCCATTTCCTCCAATGAGGCAATATTGTTTTTATAACACTCAGTGATAGCTCTACTCAGCAGTTGTCAGGCTTTTTATGCCCCCACTCTTGGGAGGGGGGCATTTAGATTTGCCCTTGTCTGTCTGTCCGTTCCTCCGTCCGTATGTCAGTCTCACAAAAAGTTGTGTCGCCTGTAGCTCCAAAAGCACTGGAGCTAGAGTCAGGAATGTTGATCAGCTTGTGAAGTTATGCACGTGGGGTTTCCCGTATAGATTTATTTGGAATTGTTAGAGTTATGGCCCCTTACATACTTAAAATTTGCAATTTTCAACTTGATTTGCCTGTATCTGCAATAGCGCTGCACCTACAGTCAAGAAACTTTACAGAAATGTTGATGAGCATGTAAAGTTGTGCACCTAGGGTTTCCCATATAGATTTATTTGGAATTTTTAGAGTTATGGCCCCTTACATACTCAGAATTTGCATTTTTCAACTTGTGTCGCCTGTAACTGCAAAAGCGCTAGAACTAGAGTTACCCAGTTCTGAGCAGGGTTGACATACTGTGTCTGACTGAAGCAAATGTCTATAAGAATCAAGTACAGTACCATCAGCGTGTTGGGTGGAGCTTGACATGTTTGCCTCTGTCACAGGAAGACAACTGCCATGGTTTGTTGTTCTACACACAAGATAAGTTGCCAGTGACAACTTCCAGTGTTTCACATCAACCTTATATGGAACAAGTGTCAGTTACCATCTCATCAGAGCTCTGTCCAAGGTCACATTCTGTCTTCTCTATAGATCTCTATCCTCGAACATAACAGACTTTATTAATGATCTAACACATATTGCAGACCAAACTTCTCCAGATGTACTGCTTGGAGATTTCCACTTAGCTTTTAATTCTACAAATTATACAAGACTGTCACAGAAATTGAATAACTATTCCCAGTGTGTGCAGCTCCCAACTCACAGAGGTGGTTCTACACTTGACTTTGTCTACATACAGAATAATATTCTACAACCCAGATTATCCTGCCTGTCAACCTACTTCTTAGACCACAGCATTGTTGCCCTACAGTTTGATACCTAAAAAATTGTCCTTCTTCTTAGTGAGTTTAAGGCTGTTCCAGTGGTCAAATTGCAGACTCAGTTTGATTGAGCATGTTCATGGACAGTAATGGAAAATGCAAGTTACCGTCCACGCCCGTTAGCACCAGCTTAAGCAGAATTCAACATTTAAGTATGGAAATGGTGAAATTTTGTTCAAACAATTGCTTAAAATTGTTTGCTATTTTGATGACAATGGATATTTTATAAGCAGCCTGACTTACAGAACATATAACTTAGGAACTTAGTACAAATTAGACATGAAAACACCTGTTTACCGTCTGCAAACTCCAAGAATGTCCAACTATGCATACAGAATTGTGAAGGATAATATTCATTCATTGGTCAGAGTGTTGGAGACAGTATTTTGAGTCTTCACACCACAACAGGTTTCTTATAGTTGTCATTTTTTTAAACCAATCTTATTAATGATTCAGCGTGTATGACTATCTCGTGGCCATATTGCTAGCTATATGAGTAGCTAGGTTGAGTGGGGGCATCTGTGTCCTATGGACACATTTCTGGTTTTCTTCTGTAAATGCAGTATAAATGACAGAATTCAGGCTTTTTCTGTGAAAACAGCGTACATGTATATATACTATATATAAGCATACAGGTAGTTTTCTCTTGGTACAAAATGCATCTATAGCAGGACTATATCCAGGCTTTTTCTGTAACAGAAGTGTACGTAGCAATACTCTTGTCTTTTATTCTGAGAGTACAATATAAACCGACTTTTTCTGTAAATACGTGTACATTTTACAAATTCTACATTATTCAATAATCAGGTTCTTTATGTAAGTAGAACTCTTTTTTTCTTTAATAAACATAATTCAGCTACATGTGTTGTACATCAGTTTTATTGTTTAAAGGTATTTCTTTTAAAACTGTTGTATAGAGCTAGGCTATTTGGGTTGCTAATTGTCTGTTAAAAGGATAATGTAGATGCATTTTACGAACATGTGTCTTTGTTGTGGCATTTGTACTATCTTTTTATTGCTTTTTACATCAACAATCCAGTGGAAATTGCTCTACACCTGCAGCCATTTTGAACATGCCTCTTCAGGGTGTCCACATTGTCTGTAATTATATTTAGAAGTTATTTTCTACTTACAGTTTCACAGGACCACAGTCAGTACCGGCAAGGTTGATTCAGGACAACAGTTCAATCAGGAATTCCCCTCAGGTACCAAGGTCACTGCCAGCATTCCAGAACTCCCCAAGTGTGGGGCCAAGAAGGGGCTCAAACCAGAGTCAGCCAAGCTTGCTAGACAGGCCCCCGGCCCCACCTCCTCCACCATCAGCAGCAACCATACCACTTAAGATTCCGCAGCGTACAGGAACACAAAGCAGTGGCCAGTATCTTAGAATGAACTCAGCAGGTGAAATAAGTGTTCATTTTTTCCTATTTGTATTTTACCTCTCCATCAGTAACAGCTACTATTAAGGGTATTAAGGGTTTGTTCTCACTGTTAACTCTAAATTACCTCACTTCCAGACGCGATAAGACATCAGCTTGTCTTATAAACTCTCAGTAACTGCTTCCTTGAATTCCAAGTGCTCCCATGCTAAAATTAGACTGTTGAAGTCTAACTTTTTTTGCTAAAAGGTTGTAAGTTATCAGTGTGTGAGTGATAGTAGTCTGTAGGTGAGCAGTTTGTTGCTGAGCCGAGGGCAAAAGACGCTTTACATGTCAGCTCTTTTTTTTTGTAAGCAATGGTCTTGTTAGTAAAATCTGGGCATTTTCCCCCTTTTGCAGCAATGTTTTATACCCCTAGGGAACTTTTCTTAGTAAGGACATATTCATGAAGTCTGATGTATTGATTTATCTCAATTTATGTATTTTTGTTTATATTGCAGTAAGCAGAACATCAAGTAACTCAGGGTCACCATTTACACCAACATCTGCTGACTGGGTTCCGCCACCTTCTTTCAGGTCTGTTAAGTGTGTCTTTCACACAGTAGCTGGTTTTGCCATGGCAAAATACTGCAAGATTATTCTGAAGAATGTTTTAAGCAAAACCTAAAAGATATCTTACCAATATTGCTGACTATTCAAAAAGGGTTTAATGGGACTGTTGCAGAAATTATGTTTTCTAACGTGTATAAATAGTGCTTTTTTTAGCTCACCTGAGCCTTTGGCTCATGGTGGGCTATTGTGACCGGTCTTTGTCTGTCGTCCATGGTCCGGCATCAGTCGTCCATCATCCGTCAACAATTTCATTCAAACGACATCTCCTCTGAAACCTGTGGGCCAAATTTTATGAAACTTGTTTGGGATGTTCCTTGCATGAAGCTCTACCAAAGTTGTTCAAAGAATTCAATTCCATCAAGAACTCTGGTTGCTATGGCAACTTAAAGGAAAAACTTTGAAAATCTTCTTGTCTGAAACCACAAGGCCCTTAGCCTTAAGATTTGGTATGTAGCATTGTCTAGTGGACCTCTATCAATTTTGTTCAAATTATGCCCTTGGGGTCAAATTTGGCCCAACCCAGGGGGTCAATGGATTTTACATAGGCTTATATAGTGAAACTTTAAAAATCTTCTTGTCTGTAACCACAAGACCCTGAGCCTTTAAGATTTGGTATGTAGCATTGTCTTGTGAACCTCTAACAAGTTTGTTCAAATTATGCCCCTGGGATCAAATTTGGCCCCGCCCCGGTGGTCAACTTATTTTACATAGAGAAAACTTTAAAAATCTTCTTGTCTGAAACCACAAGGCCCTTAGCCTGAAAATTTGGTATGTAGCATTGTCGTGTGGACCTCTACCAAGTTTGTTCAAATTATGCCTCTGGGGTCAAATTTGGCCCCTACCCAGGAGTCATTTGATTTTACATAGGCTTATATAGTAAAACTTTAAAAATCTTCTTGTCTGAAACCAGAAGGCCCTGAGATCTAAGTTTTGGTATGAAACAAGCTTTATCAAGCTTTTTCGAATTATTAGATTAGGTTAAAGGTCACCGAGGCTAAAAATAGGTTTATCTACTGTACCTCATAGAGCCTTCATTTGAAGACCAATATCTTTGATATTTGGTATATAGGATCCTTGCATGGACTTCTACCCATGGGTAGACTTTTAGATCACTGGGTCAAGGTCAAGGTCACCATAGCTTATGATAGATATTTCTACTTTCTGTCATAGAGCCTTTATTTATTTACTGATATTTTACATATTTACATATTTATATTTACATTACTTACATATTTTCAATTATAAACATGAAATACTGCTTAACTGCAAACCTACAGCCAAAACACTCAGGTGAGCGATCTAGGGCCATCATGGCCCTCTTGTTTTTGTCTAACATCAGCTCAGGATATATCATGTACGACTATTGCAGTTTTTAAAATTACTTAGATAAGTTTTCACACTTCAGTGACCTTAACAGTTAAATAATGTTAGAAGTGTAAACCACTCATCAAATATTCTCTTGGATCCTGTGTTAAGTCTTCATTTATTATACCCCAGAAACGAAGTTTGGGGTGTATATAGGAGTCATCCAATGGTTGGTCGGTCTGTTCCTTGTCCAGAGCATGGCTTGAAAACTAATGGTTGAAATTCATTGCAACTTAATACAATGGTCGATCACAATAACAGTAAGTGCAGGTACAAGAGCCATAACTCCATCTTCACTATTTGCAGAGTTATTGCCATTTGTTCTTTTTCTTTGTCTGGAGCATAACTTGAAAACTACTGGGTGGAATTCAGTGCAACGTCATACAATTGCCAAGCACAATGAGAGGAAGTGCAGTGTTCAAGAATCATAACTCCATCTTCACTTTTTGTACAGTTATTGCCCTTTGTTTGTTTTCCTTGTCGGGAGCAACACTTGAAATGGTTAGAATTCAATGCAACTTCACAGAATGGTCAAGCTTAATGACTGGAAGTGCAGTGTGCAAGTGCCATAACTCCATCCTCACTATTTGCAGAGTTATAGCCCTTTGTTCATTTTCCTTGTCTGGAGCATAACTTGGAAAGTACTTGATGGAAATCAGAGCAACTTCATTCAATGGTCAAGCATAATGAGTGGAGGTGCAGTGTTTAAGAATCATAACTCCATCTTGTATATTTGCAGAGTTACTGCCATTTTTTCAGTGCAACTTCATAAAGTGATCAAGCACAATGACAGGAAGTGCATTGTACAAGAGCTTTAACTCCATCTTCACTTTTTGCAGAGTTATTGCCCTTTGTTGGATTTCCCTGTCCGGAGAATAATTTGAAAACTACTGGTTGGAATTCAATGCAACTTGATACAATGGTCAAGCACAATGAGTGGATATGCATTGTAAAAGAGCTACATCTGTATCTTCACTATTTGCACAGTTATTGCCCTTTGTTGGTTTTCCTTGTCGGCAGCATAACTTGAAAACTACTGGTTGGAATTCAGTGCAACTGCATACAATGGTCAAGCACAATGATGGGAAATGCGATGTACAAGAATCACATATATCTTTAACTGCCCACAGCCACAACTCTATTTCAATTCATTTACAAAGTATTCTGTTACTAATAACTTCCTCAGTTCCGAAACAGTCTTGTGGGGGTATTAATCACATTTAGTGATAGCTCTAGTTTATCAATATTTACAGCCTGGTAACCAAGAAATTATCAGATGTATATTTTTTTCAGGGATGCTACTAGATTGAAGTCAACATCACCAATAGCTGAAAATGGACCCTACAACCCTGACTCCTACTTGACCCCTACATCTCCAGGGGCCATTGTAACATCTACCCCAGTGAACAAAAAAGACACAAAACCTGGATTTAAAGCACAATATCTCACACCACTGTCTGTCTCAGAGAAAGTAGAGGAAAGTAAAAACAGTAGTGCTGTGAGACCTAAAGTAGTTAATGGAAATTCTAGCCATGTGAAAAAGGAATTGAAATTGTCGCCGAAAAATGGTTCTGAGAAAACAGAAGAGAATAAAGCATTTTCACCTAAAAGAATGAGATCTAGAAGGCTTAGGTCTGCCAGTTGCGAAGATCTTAGTGACTATTTGAGAACAGTTATGTATGACCCAGTTTCTAAAAGTATGAATGATTTACTTGATACAGACAGGGACATGGAAGAGGAATGTTACATAGGTCCTGAACCATTTCCAAGGTTACAGTCTTTCTCAGGGGTCATAGAAGCTGACCAAGATCATGACCCTGATAATTATTATAACATTGAGGGGTTAAAGGGAAAGATTTATGATGGACCAGGCTTACCTTTCACAGAACTACGGAAAAGGTTTTCAAAAAAATCTCTTTCGAGAATTCGTAGATCTGTTTCAAATCCAAATTTTATCGGTTCATTTAGCCTTGAAAAACTTAATTCAGCAAGAGTGAACATTGGCATCACAACTTCAACTTCAGATGAACATAGGTCCTCTTCACTTGCTAATATTTTACCAGAAACTTTAAAAAAGCACTTAGCCAAGGACGCTAGTCATAAAGGATCCCATAGCGCATTATCCAGTGGGACTGTTTCTAAAAGTAGCAGTCGTACTAGTAGCAGGGCAGGCAGTGCCCACAACAGCCCCTATAATAGTCTCTCAAGGAAGCATAAACATCTGCCAAAGGAAGAAATCGTGGGAACAACCAGTGTGAAAGGAATCAATATTACACGTAGAAGTAGGTCATTCCGTAAACACAAACCAGTCCATGAGGAGCATGTGAAACATGGTGACAAAGCTGAAAACAAGTCTGTAGAAAATAAACACCATGATGTCAGTAGGGGTTCTAATCAGGAAGATAAAGAATCTCATGCTGATTACCCAGAATTGAAAGCAGTTTGTCTAAATGATAAGAGTGGAGATAAGGACATTGGTACAGAATCTATAGATCATGAACAGCTTAATATGTCAGACATGCCCATAGACAGTGTTTCTTCTGCAAAGACAAAACCAGTGCCGAAAATTGCTCCGAAGCCAAAACCAAAGCCATCTAAGACAGAAGCAATAGACAAGAACAACAGTGAAACATCAAGTCTGTGAAGAACGTGTGAATATTTACATGTATTTTAAATGTATTTTACCATTATGAGATTCGTCATTTTTCTTTGTCTCAGATTATATTAAGAATGTTTGCCTGCTTGATACATTCCTTGAAAAGTTTTGTAAAATATAACATCACATTATTTTCTCAGTTCCTTCAAAATGATAGGCCAGAGATTTGAAGCTTAAACAGCTGAAATGAAAGCATTTTAAATGTTTGAGTCAGTTTGATTTAATTTTAAATGATTTTAAAAAATAATCAGTCGAGTATAATCATAAATCCTGGAGTTATCATTGAAAGAGTTTTCAGTTGAGGATAATCTTAAAACCTGGAGTTATCATTGAAAGAGTTTTCAGTTGAGGATATCTTAAAACCTGGAGTTATCATTGAAAGAGTTTTCAGTTGAGGATATCTTAAATCCTGGAGTTATCATTGAAAGTGTTTTCAGTTGAGGATAATCTTAAAACCTGGAGTTATCATTGAAAGAGTTTTCAGTTGAGGATAATCTTAAAACCTGGAGTTATCATTGAAAGAGTTTTCAGTTGAGGATAATCTTAAAACCTGGAGTTATCATTGAAAGAGTTTTCAGTTGAGGATAATCTTAAAACCTGGAGTTATCATTGAAAGAGTTTTCAGTTGAGGATATCTTAAATCCTGGAGTTATCATTGAAAGTGTTTTCAGTTGAGGATAATCTTAAAACCTGGAGTTATCATTGAAAGAGTTTTCAGTTGAGGATATCTTAAATCCTGGAGTTATCATTGAAAGAGTTTTCAGTTGAGGATATCTTAAATCCTGGAGTTATCATTGAAAGAGTTTTCAGTTGAGGATATCTTAAATCCTGGAGTTATCATTGAAAGAGTTTTCAGTTGAGGATAATCTTAAAACCTGGAGTTATCATTGAAAGAGTTTTCAGTTGAGGATATCTTAAATCCTGGAGTTATCATTGAAAGTGTTTTCAGTTGAGGATAATCTTAAAACCTGGAGTTATCATTGAAAGAGTTTTCAGTTGAGGATAATCTTAAAACCTGGAGTTATCATTGAAAGAGTTTTCAGTTGAGGATATCTTAAATCCTGGAGTTATCATTGAAAGAGTTTTCAGTTGAGGATAATCTTAAAACCTGGAGTTATCATTGAAAGAGTTTTCAGTTGAGGATAATCTTAAAACCTGGAGTTATCATTGAAAGAGTTTTCAGTTGAGGATATCTTAAATCCTGGAGTTATCATTGAAAGAGTTTTCAGTTGAGGATAATCTTAAAACCTGGAGTTATCATTGAAAGAGTTTTCAGTTGAGGATAATCTTAAAACCTGGAGTTATCATTGAAAGAGTTTTCAGTTGAGGATATCTTAAATCCTGGAGTTACTATGAATACCAGAGAAGCAGCCAAACAATTTTGTCTTCCACAGGAACTTTCTGTCTTTTTTATTACATGGGTTATCGTTTGAATTGACAAAAAAAAAAAAGAAAAAAAAAATTATTTCATAGAAAATTGACCGTGCGTGTTCAGACTGATCCTTTGTATTACATTCTTTGTTTATAATAATGTGAACATGTTTGTGCTATAGTTTTACAGTAAATGTTATGTATTTTGTAACATTGTGATAGAAATTTATATTTATGTATTATTTTGATTTTAATGCATTCAATGCGCTGCTGGCTTTTTGAAATATGGCAGTTTTTTAGCTCGTCTTTTTTCGAAGAAAAAGGTCGAGCTGTGGTGATCATTGAGTCGTTGTCATCATTGCAACGTTGTCGTGCAAAATATTAAATTTAGCTGATTACTAATAATTGATAAGATTTAGAGTTTAGATATTTGGTGTGTAACATTGTCTTGTGGACCACTACCAAGTTGGTTCAAATCATGACCGCAGGGTCAGTACTGAACCCTGGATGTCACTTTATTTTACATACAAACGTATATTGGAAAACTTTAAAAATCTTCTTCTCTAAAACAACTTGACACAGATCTTTGTAATTTGATGTGAGGCGTCCTGCAATAGATTTCTTCCATGACTGTTCATTTTATGTCCCTGGAGTCAAAATTAGCCCCACCCAAGGGGTCCTTCTGTTTTGCATAGAGTAATATGGGAACAACTTCTTAATGGAAAGCACAAAGCTTTCCCCCCCCCCCCCCCCCCTCAAATTTTGTTATATTAGTCTTTCATTGCATTTATTTTTTGTGGGGATGCATAGGTATACACCCCCACTCCACCCCCAGAAATTATTCATTTTCATTTCTTTTGTGTTTTTTGGATGGGTATAGTATTTATAGTTTCTTCATGTTTTCTTAACAGTTTCCCAAGATATAATAAAGCCCTACTGAGTTCAGACTTAAAGTTAATATGCCCCAGTTTCCGACAAATTAAACAGAAGAGCGTTGGCATCACTCTTTGGTGCTCTTGTTTTAATATGCAATTACATGTATACATTATATACAATTATTAACATTCATACATAGGTTGACAATTTGGCATTTTTGTAAATAGAACTGATTTTGTAAAACAATCATTATTTTTATGTATAGATGTTATAATTATCAGAACAAATTTATTTATGTATTATTTAAAAAAAAATAAATAAATAAAACAAAATCTTTACATTTCATAAATTAAGTATTAATTATAGTAATGTTTCTTTTTTTTAAGTTTCTTGGGACTGCATAATATTTATACACTATAAATTTTCTTAAGGATAATTGAAAAATTTCTGTTAATTTGATTTTTGCTAGACAAATTTTGGAATTTAGGATTGCAAAGTCAGTATTTGTTTTCTTAAGCCACCTTTTACAGTAGACTTTATAATATTTGTGTAAAGATCTGATCAGGATGTAAATTTTTAAGTACTTAAAATCTTTAAGTTATTTTAGTTAAGGTTGTATGCATCATTAAGAGATCCAGTGAAACCCATTTAACAGTGTTTGTTTATTTTTTGTGTGTCATTGATATATTTGGAAACTTTACATGTAAATTTCATGTGTGTCTGTCTTACATTCCAGTTCGTATAATTTTCCTGAAGGGGCGTTTAAGCTGCCTTTAAGATTGTGTTCTTGCATTTCTTTACAAATGTCTGTATGTCAGTCTGTTCTTCCATTGTAAGACAATGTGATTTCTGATTAATAATGAAAAAATACATAGGCCTAAAGGCATTACACTTGGTAGTTTGAATAAGCAAGATGGGTAGACCTCAGTTTATTTTTGTTGCATATAAAGGGGAACATCATTATTATTCTGACAGCTCTTGTTTACCTTATCCCAGACGGCAGGAATAGTTTTCCCTTTGTGAACATAGCAAACATGGTCATTCAATGATTGTAACGTGTAATGGTACGTCTGCCTTGAGGGCTGTGCCAGTCTATTATAGAAATTGCAAGGCTAGCTTATAAAATGATCCATTTATACACAAATAATTGCAGGTACAATCTTAGCATACAGAAAACATTATTCTCACAGACAGTGCCGCCTAACATTTTAATGCTCTGACTGCAAACCTTGCACATGAAATTAAGGCAAACTGGAATAGGTATTTACTTCACTAATTATAGTATTACTGCATCTAAGATTATAGAAAAAAAAACACAATGTGATAATTAGTAATCACAATAAAAGCTAACGTTGTAACATTCATAACTTTATACATATGTAATGGAATTCACCAAACTTATTTCTGCCTAATGTTTCCCTTATAAATAGAGAACTGTTTTTTTCTAGAGACACTTTGATAATCCTGATAATGCATTCAGGTTCCACTAAGTTGTTTCAATTCTTTCACTGTATATCCCTGCTTGTAAAAATTATTGCATAATTTTTCAAGTATGTCACTTATACTCACAATAAGGGTCATAGGTTTAACCTCTTTGCATGGCATATGTATTCTCTAAAATATGCACAGCCAAAGAAGAGAAAAATGTTGTGCACTGTGGTATAATGGATGTAATTGCTGTTACCAAACTCTCTATGATTGGTGTTTCTGTGTTAATGAAATCTGCTGATTGATTTTTAAAACAATATAAAAGAAGACTATTTCTCACACCTGTAGGCTTCCAGTTAATTCTGTTGTCCAGGAAAAAGAGGCTCTTTCATATTCTAAGAATTAACTTGCTAAATGAAGGCTATAATAGCTGAAATGCAGAGTTTCAGGGTATTAGTTTGTGTGGTAGTCTTTTCTTTGTGTATTATTGTTTCTATTTTGAAAACAGAGCTGTCAAGATGTTTTTAGCTTCAAGCAATTTTATGATAGAATTATTAATTTTAATAAAATTATTATGCTCTTATTTTGTTTTCTTTTTCTCAGTGTAAATTAAAGACAAAGAGTGTCCTTTCAAAGCAGTTGACTGTTTTACACAGGTGATTTCTGTAGTTCAGGTTAATGAACAACAGTATTTAGAAAACAATAAACAAGGAATGAAACAGTTCTTGTACAAGGCTTGTTTATACAGTTGTACAGATATTGGAATGACTGGTACAAGAAAATAACAAAATAAAACAAATTTGATTTGGTGACAGCATATCCCCTCATATATCTGAGAATGTGCCTCATATCCCAGGATGTGCCTCATATATCACAGGATGGGATCTGAACTAAAATTAATTAAAAATGTGCAAGAACCAAAATGCTACAGTAGACGTAACATGGAGCATGGCTGTCTATGGTCTAGTGGTAAAATGTCTGGCAGATATTTCCTGTTTAACTCCCCACTTCCAACCTAACAGTACCAATACCAGATTTGAAATAAGACCTGATTTTAAGCTATGGTCCCATGTATGAATGCTACACAGTGCGTATATATTTCCTTATGGAGTTATCTATCCTGGCAACAGGAAGTAGAGAGAGAATATTCTATCACAAGTAAAAGATTTTTACATATTTCATTTCAATAATTTTATTAATTCAACAATACATGATATTTTATACTTGTATGCATTAAACAGATCATTCTTTCAACTATTCAAACAAAACCCTTAACAATTCATCACTCGAGACAAATCAAAAAAATATAAACACCAAGCTACTGGCTTCAAAATAAACACAATGATATGACAGATGACATGGTACATGTAGCAACTCAAAGAAGCTTCACTGTACACAGATCTGTTACCTTAGTAACAAAGGGTACATTACCTATGTATTTAATTTTCAAAATGAATTATCTTTATCTTGCCACAAAAAATTAACATATAACAAAACATATCCACAAACAGCATGGTTTGCTTACCTTTGCAAAAACATGGTATATAAGTTTTGCTAACATTTTCAACAAAGCTATTAAAAGCTAAAAGCATATGTCTGACTATATTACAGTTCCTCAATCTAATTATCACTGATTTGATATTTACCCTCAAATATTACCAAACTAGAAATCTTTTATAGTTGACTTTAAGCTAAAATTCTATTAGACTAACAATTACCTAATGTTTATTAATTGGTTTAGAATCATTTCTATCTAGAAATAATGGATGGCAGGAAACTGAGGTTTTCAGCAAATGTCTCTAATACAAATTTATAACAATCCTGATACCAGGAATTGGTGAGGACTTTTTCAGAGGTGTTAAACCTCTTCAATTACACAATGTACTAGGTTATTCTGGGAGACAATGACCATTACAAAAACTGACATATCAAATATGATGTATTAGAACTGATATAAAATCCTAAAAGAGGAGCTTGATCTATCAGGCATTTAACAATCCCACAGTTCTATCATCCATGTATGTATGAAAAAAGTCAAGATATTACTTCAATATACCTAACACAGTTTCTGTACACAAACAATATGGAAAATACACATCTTTATGTATATAACATAACAAAATTGGTAAAATGGTGCATGAAAACTACATACAAATAATTTGTAATTATTTCAACTGTGAATATAAACTTGTTCTCTCTCCAAGGAAGTTCCTTTGTATTAAAAAAGGAAACCACAGTACTATACATGCAATTAAAGCAAAAGTGCCTACTTTTCTTTTCTCTTCACTTCAATTCTTATTTGCATCAACCTGAAGTTTGACCTTGACCTTGCGGAACTTTGAAGACTTTACTAAAGTAATGTACTTTATCTACATGTGATGATGATATGATTCCTTGGATTAATTAAGTTAAAGAAACACCCAAATACCAAATAAACTATGACCTTGACCTTCAAACTATGACCTTGACCTTCAGCAATATGAGGGCATTGTCAGATCAGCAGATTACCTGAGAGTAAATAACCTAACCAAGATATACAATATAGTTTGTATAATTATGAAGGTCATTACAAACAAAACTAACCTTTCAATTTTTGCATACCATCATGCAATGAGAAGTTTTCATTCACTCAAGATGATATATGAACTGACTGTTATATTGCTAAGATGTTTATCAGGATTTCAAACTGAGCTAAAATGTATGCATGATCTGAAAACAATGACATTGTGGTGAAATATGCGAATTTGGCTAAAGAATCTGAATTTGAGCTGAAAATTACTTCAAGATGTGCTTATACATTGTGTACATGATTATATGTTCACAGATCTAGTTGTCAAAATACTGGTAACTTAAGTTTCGGAAATTATTTGAAAAATATACCTACTTTCACAACTTTTGAACAATTCATGAAACAATCCCAAGAAAAATGAATAAATGGAAAATGTAAAGTCTTATTTCAAAATCAACCATGAAGTTTTAAAGGTACATGTATTTCAAGAGGATACTTTCAGACTGAACCCATGTGGACCTTTTTTAAGTTTATGAAAAAAGCTTATTTACAACTCAGTTGAATAGCTTGAAATAACTCTGAAAGCAGAAAGATTAATGATCCTGTGTCACTTGCAAAGACGAATTATACCAAAATAACAGGCTTTACAATCATTCATCCAACATGCATCTAAATTTATAATACTGAACATTCATTATGTTTCTAATAAATATAGATCAGCCAAGAATCTTGGTGACTATCGATGTGACTGGAGCTAATTTCCATATAGCAGATGTATCTTCAAATTACTGAAATTGTTGCTGTTTCCTTCAGATCTGTAGATAAGGGGTTATATTTAGCTGTCTGAATAATGGATTTTTTTTTTCTAATTGTATTACATACTTAAATCCTGTTATTAGTACATTTAATATCTGTAAGTGACACTGGGCTTTTAAGCATATCTATAATAATTGTCATACAATAATAAGTCTTTATGTCTGTCCCATACAAACTTTATGACCGAATGAGTTAAATCAATAGGCTTTACCAGAATAACAACATAGGGTTTGCCTCCATCCCCAAAATTAAGTACACTTACAAATCCTTGTGCATGGATACTACAAGATCCCTGTGGGCTTTTTAATTTAGGTTTAGATAATTCAACAAAGAATCAAAGCTTACAGCACAAACCTGTATTTAGAGATAAAAAGTGAAAGTCAATAAAAGACATTTTCATCAAGATTGTTCTGGTTACCGTTGCCTTCTGTTTGAGTGAAACAGGCAATTTAAAAGTACAGAAATAAAAGAATGATTCACCAGAGCAGGGCTCTACAAATTCTATAGTCCGACGTCCGGGACAGCTCTAAACTTACTCTCGGACACCTAACCGTGTCCAAAAGTTTTGTCCCGGACAACTCAAATTTTGACAGTCATAAATCTCGGATAACTGCTCAAATAAACAACTCACTCGAATAAACAACATAATGCAATCAATTTCTAACCGATTAACATTCGACAAGCTCCACCCTAATAGAGAAGTGACAGCAGTGAGCTGAAAAGTCAACCAATCACGACTCTAGTTACAATTGAATGTGGATATTGATTGTATTTTGTAAATCTGTGTCGGTATCGCCTGACTTTCAAATAAGTCAAGCAAATAAATGTCTTAACAAGTTCATTGAATGCTTGATTCCAAATTTAAAAGGTTAAACATCAAAGCTTCGCCAATGTTACTCTAAGCTTTTAGACAAGGAACCACAAAAAAGAGCAAAAATTGTTTATGGCATTTTTTGTTATACTTATCGGATTTATTTATAAGAAAAAGTTAAGTAGATTTAAGACACGCTTAACAAAATGAAGGCAACCAATTCCAGCAAATATTTAGTTCATTAAACTTGAAGTAGCGAGTGAATATAGCGGATAATTCCATATCATGTCATATATTTCCGCGACCCCGTCGTATTTTAATATTGATGGAAAACAGTGTCTTGGAGACTTTTTACAAGGCAAACTTACAACATTAGATTGATTGATAAAGTGGTCATGATTTTATTATAAGTACCAGTTTTTCCCTTTGCATTGAAAAGGTTTCCTTGGATAATTTTGTCGTATTTTACTTTTTGAAAGCAACAATTATAATGAATCAACATACTTTACACCTTGAAAATTATTTGTAACTTGTTCAAATATAATTCTGGTGGAACTGGAAACACATCTACTAGGTAACCAGACAGGGTCCCACGTTTTACCGGAATCGACCATTTTTACCGGAATCTACCGAAATCGACTTTGCATTTACCGGAATCGACCTATATTTCATACATAAGCCAATTTTTTTTCAAGATATACAACATTGTTTATTAATACATTATATAATTAACGTAATTACCAAAGGAATTTGAAGTACATGTATCTTCGAGTGGAAAGATTTTACATGAGAAAGAAAATCGGCGAGTTGCGGAAAATTTGCGCATAAGATATACGCCGGAATCGGGCTGTATTTCATAAATTAATTGAATTTAAGTCATTTAAAGATATTTTTCATTACTTAACATCAGAAATAAAATACCTACCAAAGGAATCTGAAGTTTCTTCGAGTGGAAAGATGTTGCAAGAGAAAGAAAATCGACGAGTTGCGGAAAATTTGCGCGTACGAATATACACCGGAATCGGCATGTATTTCTTAAATAAATTGAATTAGGTTATACAAAGTTATTTTTCATTACTTAACATCTGAATTAAATATTTACTCAATGTATTTCAACTTTCTTCGAGTGGAAAGATGTTGAAAGAGAAAGAAAATCGGCGAGTATTAAAGTTAAGCGTCAACCTGGGATAAACATTTGTCGGTATTTCAAAGACAGTCTTGTGAGATAGAGATGTCATAACATGTTGATTAAAAGGAACAATTAGCAGCCGCTTATCATCATTTTAATTTGTTAATTCCACATCTTTTTGTCGGTAAGCTGGGGTATATGAATGATTAATACCATATATGTTACTAAAATACAAGTTATATATAAAATACATGTCGATTCCGGTGTATATTCTTATGCGCAAATTATCCGCAACTCGCTGATTTTCTCTCTTGTAAAATTTTTCCACTCGAAGATACTTTAAATTTCTTCGGTAAAAATATTATTTCTGAGGTAAATTAATGATTTATATCATTTTGAATTACTTAAATTCAATTTATGTATGAAATACAGGCCGATTTCGGCGTATATCCGTATGCGCAAATTTTCCGCAACTCGCCGATTTTCTTCCTCTTGTAAAATCTTTCCACTCGAAGATACTTTAAAATCCCTGGGTAAATGTGTTATTTCTGATGAAGAGTAATGAAAAATAACTTTTATATGACCTAAATACAATTCATGTATGAAATACAGGCCGTTTCCGGCGTATATCCGTATGCGCAAATTTTCCGCAACTCGCCGATTTTCATTCTCTTGTAAAATCTTTCCACTCGGAGATACTTCAAATTCCTGTTGTTATTACATTAATTATATTATGTATTAATAAACAATGTCGGATATCTTGAAAAAAATTGCTTATGTATGAAATATTGGTCGATTCCGGTAATGCAAAGTCGATTCCGGTAAAAATGGTCGATTCCGGTAAAACGTGGGACCGAACCAGACATTCTATCAAAAAGTCACTGAATTTTGATGCCAGAATTACATTACTTTAAAACAATTAGTTGTGTAACAACCAATCCACATATTTGCTGTCTGTCATTGTCTTTTAAAGTTGAATTCAATTTCATTTAAAGTTTGGGGTATTTTTTAAAGATCTTTCATTCTAAAAGTGTTTCTTATTTCTTTTTAAATTGACTTTAAAAAAAGAAAACCCAATTAACTAATAATACTTATCGAGAACGTTATACTTGTTGCCTGTCGCTCGGAGATCTGACTTTGTTTTTGGGACAACTCTATTTTGCCATATTCAGTTGTCCTGGACAACTCGGTCTCAAAGAAATTTGTAGAGCCCTGCAGAGCTTTTGAATCTTTGATAGACTATTTCTAATCATGCTTTAAAACTGTTTAGTTTACACTGTAGTTTATACATAACCATCCCAAAAGTATTGCACAAAATGAAGCAAAAGATTAACACCATTTTTTGCATGTAAATTACTAACAAAAAGTGTACAACAGCCTGTTTAAAAACAGGCCATTACCTACAAAAGAGGACAAGGTCTGTAATACAGGTCCAATGCTTAGAAGCAAAAATAAAGCTTCAGTCAGTCAAAACTTGCCTCAATTATGTTACAGAACACAATACCTTTTTGCTATTGCTTGAGTCACTGCATCTGAGAGGTCTAAAAAGCAACAACTTGCAAATAGTACACATATTTATGTTCTTGTATCTTATGTCTCTTGAGTAACTCGGACCAGGATTCTATTAAATGTGTCCGTACATGTAAAAAAGACTTGAAATAATAGCAGTTCACAATGAAGATAAAGATTCCTGTTATACATCCTCTCTCGTATCGGAACTTGTATCAGCTGATTCTGCAGCATTCCTCACCACTGCATGTCTTTGTCTATGTAACCTATGTAACTCGTCTGCCTTTGTACTTGCATAATGATGATACATCATCTTAACACCAGTCACAACTGATAATCGCAATCGTAAATTATAACGAAAAGAATTTTTCTTGTTTTTTAGAGCCCGTTTGTATCTCACTTCCAAATCTTTTATTTTCTGGTCTAACAGCACAATTTGCTGACAAGCTCTTTCAAATTTCAACTGGGCATCATTGACTTTTTCCTGCAGGTAGCCATTATCAACCAGTCCTGATGTAGATGGGACTGGTGCACTTGTGGAGGTAGAGCGTGTCTCTCCAGACATCTTCTGTCCTACTTTGTCTCATACATCCAGAATATCATTGTTCTGATCTGTTACAGTTTCACTTCTACAACATCATCTGCAAAACAAGAAGACAAAACTTACAGCCACTGGCTAATAAAATGTTTGAACTTGATGAAAACAACATGCATTTCTAATTAAACAAGAACCGTCACTAAAGACGACAATGCCTCTGAACCAGAAGTGGTGCTTTGACCTTTAAGCTGAGGATCTAGGAGCTAGATATCATATCCTTGAAATGACCAAAATCAGTCTTAAACTAAAACGGACAGAATTAATAATCTATACATCATATAAACCTCAAGTAGAAGGAAACAGTCTCAAAAGTAACCATACAAGAACATTACCATCATCTCAAGTATCAGATTTATGAAAGGGGTGGTAACTGATACAGAATTATGTGTTGTTTTGTAAAAATGTATCTACAGGCAGTTTAGCTCATAAATGGGGTAATCATAATTTATTATCATCAGGATTGATAATCATGGGCTTTTTCCTGTAATCATTGAATAATCTTCAATCATGACTTTTTCTGATTTATTTCAATCTTTTAAATTCAACTTCATAACTTTCAATATAAATGAGATACAAATGTACAGATATATGTGACTATATATTCAGTTCTTTACATTGATAATTGTCTTGTTGTACAACTGTTTTTAAAAAACATTTCATTCATTTTGTATTTTGATGCTCATTTATGAATTGTACAATTTAGTATGTTTTTATTACAGTAATTGGACCCCACTGGAAATAAGCATTAACCTAAATGGGCAATCCTAGGGTAGCGCAAGACTTACTTCATTATAATTCTATTCTTTTTGCATTTGTGTGTGTTTCGTATGCATGTGATATGTGAGACAATGTAGAATGTGTTTATGTATATTTCCCTGAATAAATCGAAATACAATTAAGAGAATATGTAACGATTCGCCACAGTAACGATTCGTTACAATAATTCACGATTCACCACAATTCAGTTAACGATTCGCCACAAAGTAATAACGATTCGTCACAGTTTTCAAAAGTGTTAGGAATACACATTTTAAACAATAAAGTATTATAATTACATTACAGTTTTCAAAATTGAAAAATAATTACAAATTGATGAATTTGTAGATGTGTGTCATATGCAATTTACTTTGTCGTGTTTTATATATTTATGTTAAAAAAAGAATTGCTTTGTTTTCTTAGTTTACATGAAAAATGCAAGTTATCTTTCAAGAAACTCTCTTTTTTCTAGTGCAGAAAAAATCCATGTCCATAAATTGATGACGTTTTACCTCTTAATCTCACCGATGGATGACATGTCTACATAAATACATACAATTAAGGTGAACAATCAATTGACTTTATTAAGTAATGGGAAAAGTCGACTCTTCGATGCTTTGATAATATTTTATTTCTACATTCATAATTTTTTTTAAATACCTTAACTGAATATAACTTTTACACATTTTTGAAGTAAATATACATTTTTTTACAAATTAAAAACTTCACTTTTAGTAAGATCACTCAAACTGGCCCGTATATATATGAACACCTTTTCAAGAGGTCACTGGTCTGAATTTCCCCCCCGACGGTATGCCTCTTTCTATATTTTCTGCCCTATCTAATCCCCATACTTCACAAAAATAATGTAAAATTTATACCACATAAGTATCATATAGATTTAACATTAACTTTATAAACTTTCAATCCATATTTCTTGTACGTAGGGTTTCTTCTGTTCATTATCAAAACAAAAAATAAATGATTACCAATTATATATAATTTTTAGCTTTGATCTTAAAAAGGTCATAGATTAAACACACCTTGCGGGCGTTATTACTGTTATATGACACATTTAATAAACAATGTCCAGTCAACGCCTATATTAATGACATGATTATTTAGTCAGCTTAGGGTCTTTCAAATAGAAATATGATCGTGACATTTCACGTGTAATAAAGATAAAGTACAGTATAATACAAAACCAATCAACACCTTTATAAATGACAAGGTTGTTTGTTTGATTTACTTCACTAATCCCTTCAAATGAAAGCAGTATCACCATCATCATCAAAACAAAATCACACACACACACAAAATTTAAATCAATATGTGCATTAAAGCGACTGACTCACAGACGATGATAAAAAGAAAATGTTTATACATCTTGAAATTCTTGCTGTAATCGTGAAGAACATATTTAAACTAAGTTATTGACTCAGTTTTTGTGACAGAAAAACATCAAATATATAAAGTTTTACACATTTTTATCGGTAAAAAATTTACCCCGTTAGTCACCGGGTAAATACTTTAGTTATAAGATTAATTTTGAAGCAATCTAATAACAAGATGCCGTGTCTCAGTGGTCTAAGTCGTTGCTCTATATTTTACTGACCGAAAGGTCGTGGGTTCAAATCCTGGTAAAGTCAAAACTTTTTTTTTCAGTTTTCATGGTGTATAGAAGCATAATATTATATTTTTTCCATAGTATATTAAATCCTCTTAAATTTGAAAGAATAAAAAATTTCAGCAAAATTTTGTGAGTCAGTCGCTTTAATTAATAAGAAAACCTTATAATTTATATTATATATAAAATTCTATATAACGTTCTTTTAACTTGTGTCTTTTTTGTGATGTTGTCAAGCCTATTAAAAACAGAACACATACGCTTAATAAACATTTTATTTTATGATTGTTATTCCATAAAACTTCTCACTTAGAGTTCATATTGTCTTTTAGTAATTTACCATGTTTGATTTTGATTGAATTAATCTGATAGCAAAATAATAAATAGTTTAAACCGGAATATAATCTCATTACAAATGATATATTAAAACATTTTCAGTAGCTTCATCAAAATATATTAAAGACAAAATATATTGCTCCACAGAGCAAAGTTGACAATACTTTTAAAAGTTAATTAAATTTTCAACTGCCAATTCCACTACTAGAAAATATTAAAACTTATTTCAAATTAATTTAAAAATCACATTAAATAATGAAGCAAATACACACCAAATTTACTTTTTCTAAATATTTTTTTCATCAAATTACCAAACAAATATAAATGAAAAAACATAAGTACAACAAAAATATTTTGTTCTATAACTTTGTGGTGAATCATTATTTCTTTGTGGCGAGTCGTTAATACTCTGTGGTGAATCTTTATATGAACCTGTGGCGAATCGTTAGTGGCGAATCGTTATTGTGGCGAATCGTTACATTTTCAATTAAGACAGGGTAAACAAATTAGAAAAGAAAGTCAGTGTATAGATTTATGTTATAAATCTATGCACTGTTTTTACTTTTTTAACTTTAGTTCTGTAGTTTCTTTTATTTTGAAATTCTAGTAACCTTGCACTTAACATATCTTAACAGCTATTCCCAGACAACGCGCCTGCTTTGTTGATTGTGAAGAAGTACAATGTAGATGTAGATGAAGTCAGTACTGTTAAAAGCAGTAAGTTAGCGCAAGATAAATCAGAATTTATGGAAGTTTGGTCTTTTTTACCTACTAAAATAAAAGACGGAAGGTTTCTACAGCTATTTTACTTAGATTTTATTTATTTACCATTACTGATAACGTTGTTTTTAATGTAATAATTCTTAAAATTCTCGGCCATCCAAAACCGGAACACTACATTTCGGAATGCTTTGGACTACTCTCACTACCAAAGCGACACTGTATTGAATATGCGGCCCTAAATAATAAAAAGCCCTTGTAAACGTGACTGTGATATAACTACATGTGAAAATAACAGTTGCACTGAATACAACATAATTTCAAATTGCTTGAACTTTGAGATAACTTTAAGAAGGGCAAATAATGATAAACTTCGACTTAAACGCATTACTGACAAACATGAACACTGACTATACTAGTTTTTACTAAAGATCTTAATTAAACATTCACTGTGAAAATTTAAAATCCACAAAACTTGTTCAATCCACTGATAAAAGCTGGTGCAGTTGGGATAGCCTTAATATCGGTCGGTAGAGTTGATAATTTTAATTCCTTAATCATGATGTTTGTTACACTGCTTGTATAGTGGTAATCATTATGAACATACCTTGCGGCTGACCACTGGATCATTTCTATTCTGTGAGTAAGGTATTTCTGCCATGGGTGCCATATCGTTGAGCAGTATTCGACCTAGGGTCGTACATATGTTTTGTACGCTGTTTCTTTAAGCCGTTTGTTTTGTGTTTTGACATTTCGTCTGTTGAATCTTAATATATTTTTGCTTTATTTATGATGTTGTTAATGTGGGATGACCAGTTCAGGTTACTACTTATGGTAACTCCTAAGTATTTTGCATTTTCTGTGGTTTTCAGAACAGTGCTGTGTAGGGTGTAGGGGAAAATGACTGGTTTCTTTTTCCTGTATATTCTGAGTACTTCACACTTGTCATGGTTGAACTCCATTGACCATTCTTTTTCCCATATTTCAAGGTTGTGCAAATCATTTTGTAAGCTTTGTGCTGATGCGTGTGATTTAATTTTTAAGAAGACTATGGTGTCTAACGCAAATAAACGCACCGCTCCTGACACTTCTTGGTAGGTCATTGATGTATGCGAGAAAGAGACAAGGACCTAGGACCGATCCCTGAGGGACACCAGAAAGCACAGGGAGCCTGGCAGAGACCCTGTTTTTGACAAATACTTGTTGCGATCTGTTTTTTAGAAAGTTTTGTATCAATGAACTGATGTGTGGGTGAACTCCCATGTGTTTCAGCTTGTGTATGAGTTTGTGGTGGTCGACTTTATCGAAAGCTTTACTGAAGTCAATGGCGATGACATCAATTTGTTGACCTTGATCCAAGTTGTCAGCTATTTCTTGTGTAAAGCGGATGAGCTGGCTCTCACAGCTATGTTTTGACCCGACTCCATGTTGCTGGGGGTAACGTATGCTGTGTGTGTTAAGGTAATCCATCATGTTTGAAACAATGATGTGTTCCATTAGTTTAGATTCTATACACGGGAGTGATATTGGTCTGTAGTTTGCTAGGTTGCTATCTCATCCGGACCTTGAACTTTATGTGGGTTTAGTCCTGTCAGTAATCTATCAACACCTTTAGCTGATATTGGAGCCATGGGTGGGTGACATTGAAATTTTGGCTATTTACTTAAGGCTGAGTGATTCGAATTGTTTATTTAGTATGTTGGCCTTCGACACTGGGTCATCGTGAGTATGATCACCAATGCTGAGTAATGCAATTCCTGTGTATTCATTTTTTTGAGTTTAATAAAGTTGTAACACTTTTTCTTAAGGCCTGGATCTGTATTGTCTGAGAAGATGATTGACACTAGGTATGACCAATAAGCATTTATTATTTGTTTTTGCACTGATGCTTAAAGTTGTTTGAATTTCTTTGTTGCAATGACTTTTTTATTTTTCTGAAAAATTTGTTCCTTTTTCTATTTTTTTGACAATATTTGAGTAACCCACAGTAAATCAGCTTTATTTTTGCTTTGTCTAGATGGTATGTGTATGGATGATAACCTATTGATCTCAGCTTTGAACGTGTTTCATAACTGGTTAGGGTCTTCATGTTGCTTTTGGGTGAACATCCTAGTAAATGTGACAAAATCTTCCTTGAAGTCAGACCAGTTTGCTTTCTTGTATAATTTTATCAGTCGAGAGGTTTGTCTGATTCGCCCTCTGAAGTTCATGAAAGACTATATCATGGTCTGATGTACCTAAGCATGGTAAGACTTTTGTGTTGTGAGTTTTTGTGATAAATAGATCTATGATATTTTGATCACGTGTGGGGAATTTGACCATTTGTTCAAGATTGTGATTAATCACGTTCTCCGCAGTTATCATACATGTCTTTAAATTTGCATGTATCTGTTGGTGGTTCATTTGACCAGTTCATGTCAGGGAGATAAAAATCTCCCAGAATCCAGATGTTGTTGTTGTTTTGAGGAATTTTTACTACTAATGACCAAAGTTCTTTGAGTGAGTGTTCATCATTCCCATGGGGCTTTAGTATGCAGAGACTTATATGTCTTTGATACCAGTTATTGAAAATTTTGACGATACGGTGTTGCAATCTGTTTTTAAATATGGTTGTTCTTCACTAAGTAAGATGTTTGTGACTGCAAGAAGGACACCTTCGTCCTTGCCAGTTGTTCTATCATCTCTGAAGACCTGGTAGTCGAGGTGGCTGGGGAAAATTTTAGGAGTTTAGGTATTGGGCTTTAACCAAGTTCCAGTGCAACAGATTATATCTGGTTTGACTTGATCAATAACTTGGTGGAGTTCTGAATTTTGTTATTGACAGAACGACAGTTAATATTGAGAATAGAGAGTCTTTCTTCGGATCGTAATTTGACCTTTTTCTTTTCTTTATTTTTACACTGTTTAGGGGTAGAGCTTACTTTTGGATAACCATGGTGACTTTATTCTCTCACTGGACTGCTTTGATGTGGGAGATCATTGGGGGCATTTTGTAGGGGTGAGAAACTTGATTGGGAGCCTAAACTGTCCAGTGAAACTGCTAGAGATGTTGAATGGTTATGACTTGCGCACATAGTACAAAACCAAGGAAATCTTGAGTTGGACACGAAGTCATAAGTTATGTCTCCTAGCCCTTGACAACCACCGTGATACCAGGTGCTGCAAGAGTCACACAGGATGTCTTTTACGTTCCAAGTAACCTCTGTAAGACATGCTCCACATATATTTTGGGTTTGGTCCTGGGTTGGCCTCAATATCTGATGTCTGGGTAGCTAGGAGACAGTGAATAAATATCAGCGAGCACTTGCTTGGGAGCTCTACTTGACGGTAAGAAATAAGCCTAAAAGACCTTTTAACTGAGATTAAGATAGAGCCTTGCTGGGGGCATGGCAAGGATTGACCAGAACTTGTTAAATTATAGACATTTATTAACAAGAAAAAAAGTTTAATATATTCAGGGTTGAAGATCTAAACAAAACATCTTTAATTGGGACGAACATGATGTCTGAATTTCGGGTACAGTTCACAATTAAGCTTCTAAATCTTAAGTAAATCTTTAAAACGACACCAAAACAAATCGGAAAATTTCAGGATGGTTTGAAAATTGTAAAAATATCCAAATTAAGATTTTACTAAGCTTAACATAAAATTCTAAGAAACAAATCTGCTGAGAACAAACTTCTGTTTTTGTCTAGCAGATTGGCTTTTTGTAAAATGAAGCACAATTTAATGAAAATTAAGTATGTAAGTATACAATTAAGGGTAAAAAAGATACTTGAGAAAACAATAGCCACAGAAGTTCCGGAATCATATCAATAAAGTAAAGAAATCTGTTAATCACAGAATTGACATATAAGTTGAGATGAATTAAAAGATTTTTTTGTCAAGCGTTTCAAACGAATCACAAAAAAGTTAAACTTCAATGGTTCCAATTTTTCAAACATTTATAATCGGAATATGAATGAGTTTGACATGACGATTTCAGTTGATAGATAAGACTAGTATAATTATCTTCTAAAAAAGACGCACAAGTTGTGACTATAATGAATAACTATGTTGCTGACTTCTTTTTAGATTATAGAAGATTTATTTCACCTTATCTGTGTATAGTTTTCAGTTATATATGTTTAAAAAACTGTGTATCTCCAGATAGTTGGTCAAAACGTGTATTGTTCCAAGCCATTTTTTCAGCAAATATCAGGATGGTATTCAAGATGGAAATTGCATGCCGTATAGCTGTCGTAAAACAACACGCGTCTAAACTCTTGACTCTTGAGTTATTTAGGCTCACACCGGAACTTGATATGCATCCGGGCAATCCACCTGCCCCAAGATTGATGCAAAATGAAAGACTTTACTTCTCGAAGTGTACACTCTGTCTCGCCATAGAATCTAGCTGATAGGTAAGTTGAAATGCCGTTTAATACATCTATAACAAGTATTTTTGATAAGTTTTCAGTATAAAAGTAAGGAGTTGCAGAGCTGTTCTGATTGGTTGACAATATAACAGGTAGCTGAATGGAACTAAAAATAGATTACTTATGGTAGGTAGAGGTTGATTGAAAAATTAAATTGAAAAATTACTGCCAGGAATAGCAACTAGTCCATAGGTGCCAATTGTTTAAGGTTTGTGGCATTTCAATGACACTGGATGAAAGTGAAACTAAAGTGGCTTTGTTAAACAAGCCGTTTACGGTCGAAATGTGGTGAATTTAGGTTTATGTACGTTGACTAGATATCGAAAACGTATTCTGTTTAGTTTAGTTTAAATTAAACTTATTAATTTTAAATTGACGGGGGCACAAGTTATCGAAACTTATATTTAATCTCTCTCGATAACTGCTTCCTAGGTTCAGACCAGTACTAGCGCCGAAAATGAGGAATGTGGACAGTCACTGGAGACTCTCAGCCCTGGTGAGGAAGTCCGGCGCTCTATCCCCTGATCCACTTCTCCTCCATTCATATTCTGTTGGGGATGACTTATTTCCATTTAAGCAGTCATTTTCATAGCCACACTTTGCTGAAAGAATTTCTTGTAGCAGTGTTTTATGAAGTAATGACAAATCAGACTATCAGCAGACGCATTTCAAATAGCCACTTGTTTTGTTTTAGACAACCTTAAGGAATAGGTCTATATAATCGAACGACCACCATTTTCAAGTTTTTTTTTTCTTTTTTGTGGAGAGAGAAAATAATGAGAATAATGAGAAACAAATGAGAAATTAATCAAAGATGATGTTTTTTGTCTTGTTTCGTTTATAATTGAAGCTAGTATCTATAATTCACGAATAACTAGTTTTGTTTTATTGCCGGTTACAAGAAAGAATATTATATTTGGGTAATATACATGCATATTTATGGAAATAGTTTTAATAAGTGTGCTACTGCAGAAGCTATAATCTGTTCGACTTTTGTTATAGAATGATAAACATGCATGTACACAAATACGATAAAATAATAAATGAGTTAAAGAGGCATTTTGAGAGATCGATAAAGGTCGATAAAAATCGTGCGTTTCCGATACAGAGTCATTACTTTCTGCGTCATGTTAGTGTTTGCAAACGGTCTCTCCTCATCTTTTCCTCACGTAAAACCATGACCGTTCTAGGATGCATGTTTCAAATAGAAATACAATGCACTTCAAGATAAAGTTTAGTTTGTATTGTAATTAACCGTATTATAACGAGATCATTCTTGTTAAAGGCATAAACACCCACCGTCACAATTTTATCTAGCCCTTGCTAACAGAACACTCAGTTGAACGGAAGCAGAGCATCAAGCCCTAAGCGCTAGCCAAACCATCACAAAATCTAGCGGACAAGATTAGCAGTCTTTGTTTTCATTTATTTATATAATATAATCTATATGGCATGATAGTCAATACCAAAAGTGTTCTTTGCTACCTAAAACGTGTTCAGAAGAAGCATTTTCTGAGGGTTAATCCTTTTAACTTGAGATTTTGAGTGTTATTTTGCAAAATAATCACGGCATACATACATTACATTGCAGTATACTTTTTGCAAACTTTGCGGCGAGTTACTTTTATGAGAATAAACCCCATAACAAAGCCAGGGATTACGTTATGTTAATCAAGAACAATAAATCGATATCAATTTTGCTTCCATTTGTTTAGCCTATCTTGTTCTACGAGAAAAACATAGCAAGTTTCCATTTTCTAGTCAATGTATTCATGAAAGTAGACGGTACAGGATTTACTTTCGGAATTAAAAGATGTCTTATGCAAATAGTCATTGATTGCAAATGTCTGTTTCCATTAAACAATGTTTGTATAATGCTATCAACCGGTGATTTTTCCCCACATAGTGTTCTCTGTAATGTTAGCAAACATTATAAAGCGACATTCGCAATCTGTTTCATCTGTGCAACGACCGGAAGTCGGGAGTGGGATAATTAAGTCAATGTTTAATTGCACAAACTTTGTCTTACGATATATGTGAAATGAAAGCATGTTTGTTTTCAAATACTGTTGAACCAGTTCATTTGAATACGCCTTGTCTAACTTGCTTAACTTGTTAAAAACGATTGCTTTTTTCATTTAGTAGAGTTTTACGTCATCTAACAGTCAGAGTAATATCAGGTTGACAGTTCACTATTCCTGGGAACGACCATCTATGATAAGATACTGCCTACTTATTCAAATATATAAAGCCAGAATGTGTCTCAATATTGCTATCGTTAGCAGAAACTTGTTAAGATGCATGCACTTACTTTTCTCGTTGATTGTAATGTATACTTTTTATTACCCATTTTGTGACACTGGTCAATAAAAGATAATGGAACTCTCATAATAAATATCGTCTTCTGTTACACGTCCTACTCATTGTCAGTTGCAAAACTGACGTCTGTAGCTTTTAGCTACTTATACAGAATCGCAATCTATATGGCAACATTAATAGCATGGCTTTGTAGTATAGGCGATAATACTGCTTCTCAAGTTTTGCAGCGAAGTTCAAGGCAAGGCGTATATATGCAGTAAAATCAGTTATTAAACGACAAGATGTTATACAGGGTATCTATATAACATCTGCCATTAGTTACGTTTCAACGATTACATAAATACTTGACATTTCATTTAACACAGTTTGAATGCAAGGTGACATAACCTAATTTAAATGGTGTATATCATATTTCTGAAAATGCAGTAAAAGGTAGGAGAATTCAGACTTAGGAGGAAAAGTCATTATATGATCGCAATGTACCTTCTGAGGGATGTTCAAAATTTACTTATACTCGAAAATAAAGGTCGTAGTAAACGATATGATACTCAGATCAGATTTATTTGCATTTATTTCTAATTAGGGCAGACTTTGTCAAGTTTTTCCCTCTTGTTGCCATGTGACTTTCCTGAAAGGAGACGTTATAATGCATTATGTGGTTTAGTTACCATGTTCAAACAGTGCTATCATTTAACGATTAACAATATAGCATCACCGAGTAATGGAACTATCATGTCAATGGTTTCTTTGTTAACAGTTTGTTTAGAGTGTGGAACTCTACCAGAGCTACTTTTGTCCTGTATTGATCTGACACTGAGATTGCTGTTTATACATTATTGGCTTTATAACACTTAATGTTTTTTTCACTTAAAATTTAGCAATTCTGTGGGAATCGATAACTGTAATACACAAAACAGGCCACTTAACAAGTTTATACACTTCTCTCTACGAGATCCAAGCCATCTTGAAATAGCTTTTTAATTAAAGTAGGCCTATTTATATCCCCCCTCCACCCACGCAAAATGTACAAGTCCAAAATATGTTTTAGATGCATTAAATATATGTAATCCATATATCTTTCCTCTCGTCGGAATAAGAGTATTTTATGGACATTCAAAACCCAGATATCAGCGAAAACAAAATGAAATATAACACAACCAATCAAACTAAACCCATGTTAAATCTTATTTCATACAAGTGCATAGATCTAGTGATATATTTGTTTGATAAAGGCTCTTAAATGGCATATAACCAGAAAGAGCAGATCGCTGAACAAAATATTCAAAAGGCAAAGAAAAAAGAGAAAAAAAGATGGATAAAATCTGACAATGTGATGAGAACTTAGCGGCCATAATGGTATCGATATTCTTTGATTTTGTTGTAAAAGCTGTTCTCACGATTTGCGAATGTTATATTGGATATTGAACGATCCAACTTCTGACGTTCATGTGTTGTTATTTGGTATTAGAGGACAGTAACTCGGAGATCGTGCAACTTATAATCTTCTTACTGTGTTTGAAATGCCTGGGGTTTGTCTCAGCGTGATAAAATCATAAAAGCCACCCCTTATCTGTGTCGCATACGCAATTCGGATTAACCACCTACAAGGTAAATACATACACTTAATGTGCATACATATGCCTTGTGCAACTTTTATCTTGATAACGATGAGATATTTTTATAGGTCTAAAGTACATGCTACGTTGAAACGCTTGTCATTTATGTCTTTTTTTCAATAAGGGATTTAATGAAATGTCTCTATTATGTTGCTGGCGGTTTATTTTGGATTAATATCAAATATAACTGTTAACAACTATTCAGCAAATAAGTAGAATAATACTCGTTATTTAGATATAACGGATGATTATCTAATACCAAACAAGTCATTAATAACACCTTTCTTCTCGTTATCGCCAAATATACATTTCAAGATAATCAAAGGGCTGAAAGTCCTAAACTCGCGCTTAACTGTTACTTAACAAAAGGGTAATGCCTAGAAACGAAGACGATATTACATGATTTTGGTTTCAGTGTTCTTTAGCGCTCATATATTGCTTTCCTGTCTTAAAGATATACGAATTTCTACATTCATGGGATGTTCTTTGGTATTAGCCTTTGTGTTTGTAAAACATTATTTTAAACTTGCCACCATGAGTCTACATTGTATCTATATTTTTTTATTGGATAAAGGGTAAAATGTGCACACATACAAACTCTTAGGTTCGGATCCTAACGTAGCACGTGCAAATCCGATGCGTAGTCCTTAAAATAAACCATCACGTTACCATTTGAAACCTCCGACATCAGTATTTAACATCAGACATCAGGTTTTAAGATATTCTTTGTTTTTCATTTTTCATGCTACAAGAACAGTACATTTTCATCTAGCAGATCCCTCTCAGATTTCTTCGCGCTATATTTCAGGTTGTAAGAAAACTACTTACAGTAAGTCATTTCTAATGTCTGACAGAAGAGGGAGTATTTTATCATTTTCATAAAGAATTTGGAATGAATAATTCAGTTACTGAAATAAACCCCAAAGTTTCCACTTAGTTTTTTTACTACTCCATGATTGTGTGTTTGAATGGATAATATCCGACTCATCCCGAACTGAATATGTACACATCCGTTTAAGACGAAATTCATTAAATATGTAATGGAAATTTTCTAAATGTGAAGCACATATTTCGGAACGATTTTGGATTCATGAAACGAAGATACTTATTCATAAATCAGCACGAGATCACCAGTCTTCTTACATTTATCACATAAACATTTGAAAACGTAAACATTGGAAATAAGCTTTGTTTAAACTGATTCAAGTTGAATGTATTATGTAAAATGTACTCAGGAGCATGGCGGCTGGGGTGACCTATAAATAATGATGTATGTTATCAGCTGAATTAAGATGAAATAATTGCATTTATACACAATTAATATTTCTTACCAATATTTCCTTTACATTTACAATAATTATGAAAAGCATTAAATATCATACAACGTAATTTTAGAGGGGAAATAAGTAACGTGGTGGCACAATTATACAACTTATCCGATATTGCATCATAACGTACCACGTGTAAACAAGACGCCGTCCCTAACATACCACATGCAAACCTATTCCGTTCCCTTACGTACCATGTGTAGACCTTAGCATTACTCTAACGTTTCATGTAGAATCTTTTGCATACACGTGTCATTTCATATCTTGAGCAGTAGTTTTGTCTAACGAACTTCATTGTACACGGGGCAATTAAGTAAATAAACTCAATAAAGTAATTGAAACTGTCTTTTGAATAACGGATTTACAAAGATTTTGTGAAAAAGCTCCTTAATTCTTGACTTCGAACTTCGAACTATGTAATGTAGACTTATCTATTTGTACACTGTTTAGTTTTTTTTTCGCTAATACCTCGATATATCGGCGTTGTTAAATCAAAACTCCATAAAACAGCTCCCAAAATTTAATTCACATTATTGTCTCATGTACGAAAGACAAAATTGTTACGGTCTAGTGCACGCCTTCCGATAATTGTATAAATACTACCTCTGACAACTGTGCCAGGGAATCAATACTTTGGCTCAGTGGTTAGAGTGGTGGCTTGTCACGCAAAAGATCGGAGTTCGAATCCCGCTCTGGGTTGTGTAATCTAAGCTGCATTGCATCATTCTGTTACAGACTTTCATGTTTGTAAGGATATGACCAGACTCATAAGCTGATATTTACTGAGTTCTAATTTCGTCATATGTAGCACCACACAACGCAGCAGTTACTTTCCAGAGTAAAGGGGAGATTTATGCGTAGGGCAAGGTTGAACTAACTTATAAATATTAAGGGACCAAAGGTTAAGAAAATGATGAGAATCACCAAACATGATATATTCAAGTTCATACCGATGAAATATTTCATAACTTTTTCAGGTTAATACCTTGGTTAAAATTCAAAAATTTTTGTTCAGTGAAACGACATAATAATAATAATAATAATAATAACAATAATAATGAAAATAATAATTATAATAATGATAATAAAAGTATTTAGTTGTCAATAACAACTAGTCCACAACTGACAATATCAGTTATTGGTATTGGTCGGCGCTCTCTTGAGCGCCGACCAATAAACATGGTTACGAGCTTTATGCAGAGTGACGAAGTATTTGTATATAATATAAAGCAAAGAAAGGTTTAATGACGTGAACTGACAGAGAATCATAATTATGGAAATAATGTGTAAAAAAAAACAGGCATTAAACAAAAACAACAACAAAAGAGGCTCCGTCTATAGTGTTTTATTCTATTTTTTTTCTTTTAACTTCTCAGTTAATGTTAATGTTTATGTAAAGATGGCCAACTCTAATTAAGGATACACTAGTTAGAAGGAAGAAAATGTGCTCGTACTCGTACAATGTTAAACAAATCACTAACTTCTGAAACGTGCAATAAGGAATCTTCTATAATAGGTAGAAATAAATTTGAACAGTTTGCAATTATTAGTGATCTGATGTCTGCTGCGCATTAAAATGTATGAGTTTGTTTAGAGGTGCAGAAAAGAAAGCCAAAATCATTTTTAACCTTTTTTTGTGTGGAATGTTAAACAGCAGCTGATAAAGGTTTTGGTTAGACAGAGACTTGTTTTTTCTCGATCTGAAAAGCTACAGACGTTGCACAAAAGTATCTGTTCATATAATTATTTTCTAACATATCCTTGTCTTGGCATTAATTTGTTTAAGTATAGATTCATTCAACTGAGCTAAACAAGTTGAGATTTTTTTTTACATACTGAAGCTCCCTAAGCTTCCGATTTGCTGCTTTTATGTCTAATATTTTTTTCAGGTCTTGAGCTGCGTGTCTTTATTTGCTGCAACTTTTTCTGTAACCAGTCTGTTTTGAATATACTAATGAAATGGCCACCCTTCGTTTTTGATATTCAACTAAAAAAATGGAAAGAAAGAAATGTTAAGCTATACTGACAGTTTGACATTTCGCCTGACATTCAAAAAAATAACAACACTTTTAAATAGAAATTTCAGTTGGGGGGGGGGGGGGGGGGGGGGGGGAGTCAACAAACTGGATCAGCATTTAATAATGTCGAACTGAATGATTCAGACTTTCGCAAATCGAAAAATACTTTAAAATACTTTGCTGTGCTGAACAGCTGAACAAGAGTCAACATTATAGTAAGCTTAACATTCTAAAACTGTTCTATAAAAGTGGAATGTCAAAGCGAATGTCGAGCATGCATATATGGTACACATACAAAATACGAAGTAAAGAAGAAAACAAACAAACAAATACAATCACACCTGTCAGAAACAATAACAAAAAGAACAAACAAATCCTAACAAAACAAACAATAAAACAACAACAACAGCAACAACAAAAACAACATAGAAACATTCAGCCGTAATTTCTTTGCTGTACATTTTTATTTAGAAAGAAACCAGACACTATTTTACACTGATATTTAAACTGTAACAATTCATTCACGTGCAAATTTGACGACAAATACTTTGTTGAATAAGTTATTTTAATCACATGTATATAGAGAATAATAGGTAAGTGTCTTAATATGAGAAAGTTTATCTGGCAGGGCGTAGGAATTTATTGGGTGAGCCGAAGGCGAACCCGATGAATTCCGCAGCCGAGCCGGATAAACTTTCTCATTTAAGACACTTACCTATTATTCTATTTATCCTGTCACATCCGGCATTTGTTAATAAATTACTAGGATATTGAAAACCTATCTTTAAAATATTCCAAATGTCAAGGTTATCTGCCAGGTGAACATATACACAAAATCACTTCCTTCTGATTAGTCCATGACGTCACTGGTGATGACGTAGCGTGTGCCGTATAAAGCAAAATTTATACGACCCCCCTTTATCGGGTCGGATATGAAATAATTGACAGGATAAACTGCATTACTTGACAAGACTATGCAATTAGGTCTCTGTAACAGTTCTTTAAGTTAAAAAGAAAATGAGATTGATATTAACTCGATGTGAAAAAAGTTTTACGGAATTGCAAATTACATCGTGCAAAACATAGTATAGTATCTGTAATCTGTTAAAGGCACAGGCGTTCGGCACATTTGTCTTGCCAATAATGGCCAACTTATCATAAAATAATCTCCCTTTGATCATCAAGAACAAAAGAACTATCCAGCACCCGTTTACTATATAATATATATACAAGGTATATAACTCCCGTAGCGTATTTTCCCGACCCGTCAAAATTTTGCTCTCGCATTTTTTTCAAATTAGACATATTTTCATATCTATACGTGCAAACTTAGCACAATAGATATATCCTCCAGAAACAGTTAATAATATTGAGCCATCTATCTTCATTTTCGATAAATAAACTTCAAACTTAAAAAATTACCTAAAATTGCGAGGTCAACATGTTTTGTGCCAAAGAAACTTCCAAATCAATCACGAGTAAACATACATTTAACGGCATGTCATCAAGAAAAAATTCTACAAGCAGGTAAGCTATCTTAAATCTTATCTTTTTACGAAGTTATTGCATAAAATTTATCTTCCAACTGGTCGTAATTTCATTTCGTTCGCAACAACATCTTTTTCTACGCTAGCCGTCCATACTGTCAAATCGATAACGAGGCTGCAGGAAGCTATATGCAGTGGCACAAAACATGTCGACCTCGCAATTTTAAGGTAATTTTTCAGGTTTGATGTTCCATTTATCGAAAATGAAAATAGATGGCTCAATATTTTTAACCGTTTCTGGAACATATATCTATTGTGCTATGTTTGCACGTATAGATATGAAAATATGTCTAATTTTAAAAAAATGCGAGTGCAAAATTTTGACCGGGTCGGGGAAATACGCTGCGGGAGTTATATACCTTGTATATATATTATACAGTAAACGAGTGCTGGATAGTTATTTTGTTCTTGATGATCATAGGGAGATTATATTATGATAATTTGACCATTATTGGCA
The DNA here is from genome assembly GCA_012932295.1 of Cyclina sinensis. Classification (NCBI taxonomy): domain Eukaryota; kingdom Metazoa; phylum Mollusca; class Bivalvia; order Venerida; family Veneridae; genus Cyclina; species Cyclina sinensis. The sequence goes on along the minus strand of JAAONU010000006.1, from coordinate 37,480,608 downwards.
AGACAAATGTGCCGAACGCCTGTGGTTAAAGGTTCAATGTTCTGAACACATGCTATCAACTATATGTATCTCGTTTATTTAACATTGAAATCGAGAGAAGTGTATTCCATAAGAAAGTGAGTCTTTTTCCAGGACCTGTATATAGGCACAACAGACACAAACTATAATGGATGCCGAGGAATTTCGTCGGCGGGGAAAGGAGATGGTTGATTATGTAGCCGACTATCTAGAGAATATTCGTGAACGGCGGGTATTTCCGGAAGTTCAACCAGGTTACATCCGGGAACTAATCCCAGACCATGCACCAGAGACCGGGGAACGATGGGAAGATGTGTTCAAAGATATTGAAAGAGTTATTATGCCCGGGGTGAGTAAAAGTGATTATCCAAAAGATAACAATAAAATATAATTATATTGAATCTTAATAGCCTACCGAGCGAACGGACTAAGATTCGAATTCCAGCCATAGAACGAGGTGTGTTCTGTGCCAAAGGCATCTCAGCCATAGAGTCAGGTGTGTTCTGTGGCAAAGGCATCTTAGCCATAGAATGAGGTGTGTTCTGTGGCAAAGGCATCTCAGCCATAGAACGAGGTGTGTTCTGTGGCAAAGGCATCTCAGCCATAGAATGAGGTGTGCTCTGTGGCAAAGGCATCTCAGCCATAGAACGAGGTGTGTTCTGTGGCAAAGGCATCTCAGCCATAGAATGAGGTGTGTTCTGTGGCAAAGGCATCTCAGCCATTGCACTCTAGTTCAGAAATATGTGAACCTCTTTATGAAAGTTAATTGCTCCTTTGGTCATTAGTGATTAGTTCATTGCAGATGGTTTGTCTAAGTTGTGAGAACTTGCGTTGAAATAATACAAACGAATCAGAAGCAATGAAAACCTGGTATCCAGGCTACATAGCTTGAAGACTTCAGTCTTCATAGTTTTAAAGCGACTGACTCACAGAATTTAGCCGAAATTTTTTTTCTATAAAATTTAAGAGAAGTTAATATACTATGGAAAAACATAATATTATGCTTCTATACACCATGAAAACTGATTTTTTTTACTTAACCAGGATTGGAACCCATGACCTTTCGGTCGGTAAAATATAGGGCGACGATCTACTCCACTGAGCCACTAGTTATAAACTCTTCTCAAGATTTATGTTATAACTGAAGTATTTTGATGATTTTCTGTAACAAAAATGAGTCAATAATTAAGTTTAGATATGTTCGTCACAATTACAGCAAGGATTTCAAGATGTATAAACATTTTCTTTTTTTTCATCGTCGGCCAATCTGTGAGTCAGCCCCTTTAATTCATATATATTGTATTATAATTTGAATTGTGGGTAATTTTCCTTTGGATCACGTGACCTTTCTTTCAGGTAACCCATTGGCATTCTCCACAGTTTCATGCATACTACCCAACGGCTAATTCCTATCCAGCTGTTATTGCAGATATTTTATCTGACTCTATTGGATGCATTGGTTTTACATGGGTAAACGCTCAAACATAGAAATGTAGTTCCTGTTTTATTTTATGCATGAAAAGATTTTTTGTTAGCAAAAAGTAGTTCGTGTTATTTAAGTTGTTTGACACGGCATTTTAGGCACATTCATCAGTTTTAGTTTAGAAACAGTATCATTAGACAGTACATTTGTACTACCCTATCATTCGTATTCTTTTTATCAATTTGAGTTTATTTATTGTCGGTACCGTTTGCCTATAGGAAATGCGCGAGTTTACTCATTTTCAGTTCTAGGGTATAGTGAAAAAAAACCCAGTAAGTATCCCATTCCAGAGACAATCTTGGTCGTTTAACATATTCAGTATAAAAGACTGTACCTCGAATTAATGACTCAACTGAAATGCAGTTAATAGTGTTTTTGGATGAGCGATGGAATCGAACACATGGTTCTTTGACTCCAAGACCTTTGCACTACCACTGATCAACCTCTAAATCTATATTCTATATAGACAATCGGACAGGTGCAAGATGGCCGACTGTCAGTCGTATTACATAGTAATCTAAAACGTAAAAGTTAAGCAGATTCCAAAACTACCGACTGGCAACTGAATTAAACATTGACATAGGGTATACAGGAGTATTCACCATTGTGATAGCTCTAGATTAATTAGAATAAATCAAAATCATTGTAAGTGATAGCATTCAGCGTGATAAGCTGTAGTACAACCAATGCGCTAATTTGATTTCTTATGTCATAGTACATCATAGGGGGAGGTAAACTGCCGAGAGGTCACCTCCTGTCCTCATGGCTCTAAATATAACGCCATAAATTTGTTGTTTTACTTTCTTTGATCTTTTCTTGGTATGCTACTTTCATCAGTTGTTTTTTCTTGCAGTTTTAACATTGGTTGTCACTTATTTTAGTATTTTTCAGTTTTATGTTATTTTACCTTCAAAGTGACCATTTGTTCTAGTATCTTAGCCAAGTAAATCGTAACTAACACTGCGGTTAAAACTAAAACAAACATAAAGGAATCTAAACACCAAAAGACTTTATATACGCATTCAGAGAATAAGGTATATGTATTCAAAGTCAAATACATCGAAATTAAAGGTCTTTCATGGACATTTTTAAATTTAGGGTCATTTTGAATGGTGATGTAACTTTCAATATTTCTAGATTAGAAAACACACACGTAATAGTTTGGTCATTGGACGAATAAGAAATCACGTGGACAGATGTAACAGCTCCTCCTTATAGTAATTATTTTTGTATATAAAGGAATCATATTTATTTATGAAAGAAAGCAAAGAGTCTGCAACATATTATAAATGCCAATCTTACTGGACTCAATTCCCAGTTAGTATACAGAATGTCCGTTGACCAGCTATCTAATTTAGAGTAATACTAACTTGCATGACACGTGTTTTTGTTTCTTTTCACGATTCTGTTATATGTTAAGCTTTTAGTTGCATGAATTAGGCAAATGTCTTTTACGTTATGTAGGTAACTCACTGGCAACACAGCAATTTTCATGCATATTTTCCCGCTAAAACTTCCTACCCAGCAATATTAGGAGACATGTTGTCTGCGGCAGTCGGATGTGTCGGGTTCACTTGGGTAAGATTTAAAAGTGTTAAGGTTATCAACACGCATTGATTATTTAGGTTAAAGTTGTTATTGAAGTTCATACACTTATTTATCACAGCACAAAAAAGGATAAAAAACATATGAGAGATGTCAAAAAATCTGAGAGACGTAAATTATCCAAGAGACGTCAGACACGTCCCAATTTTTGGCAAAGGTTAGGTTCTTACTGTAAAGAGATACATAGATCATAAAGTTGATAATAAGTAGATTAGACCTTTTTTTCTTATAATAAGACACATAAATTAAAAAAAAAGAGTTTTAAGAGTTTTGAGAGTTTTTAATTAGTGATTTGTTCTTTAACATTTGATAGCAGGATATTTAGGTGTTAAAACAGCAAAATATTATTTTGTTTGTTAATTTCACCGTCTGCACGACTTTACAAATCTGATAAAAAGCTGATGTTTTGTAGAATATATTCTTACAATTCCCCAAGTTATTCTTTATCTGCTACTTTAAGGCATCGAGTCCTGCATGCACAGAGCTGGAGGTTGTAGTTCTTGACTGGCTAGGAAAAATGCTGAACTTACCTGAGGAGTTCCTGTCGGGTTCCGGTGGTAACGGGGGTGGCGTCATACAGGTAAGTAGTGAAAACTGGAGTTACAATTTAACGATTACGAATTCAGTCTATGTTTAACCATACCTCTGTCAACCAGTCTATCCTTAATTTAGACTCTTGTTTTTTCTCTTTGGCTGTTTGTTTAAAACCCGATGACTATTAAAGAAACGGTAAAAAAACCCACAGAAACAGCAACAAACAAATAAACAAACACAAAAAAGAACAACAACAACAATCAGACAATGTACAGTCTGCAATTAGTTCCTCATGCTTTATGAAACTTTCATAACTGTTATGTATATTACTTATTGTGTTTTACGAAGCCCTCGCTATCTATCTAACTAACCTATCTTATATTTGACATCAAGCCATATTCACTGCCAGCAATCTTACTTCTTTTGTACAGAACAAAGTAACAACATGATATCCACATTGATGATAAGCAAGTTGTCAGTGTACATTTTACATTCTTACCATTTTGAATCACTCGGCTACCTGGATGTCTCCTAAAAGATCCCGAATGCCACTTTTGTTTTGGTGTGTTCAAAACTCTTCAAATACACATGCGCCTTTTCATCTTTATAACATTGTATGAATTCTTTTCCAAAATAATATTTCCTATCTTTAAAGCAAACTATATGCTACAGTAACTCCTCGTCATTCGCAGGAGTTCTCCTCATACCAAGATAATTATTTTGTGTTCTCGTCTTTTATTCCTCAGAGCACCGCCAGTGAAGCGACATTGGTTGCCCTTCTATCAGCACGTGCGCGAGCAATATTTAACTATAAGAAACAACATGGTGGTCAGCATTTAGAAGATGGTGAAATAATGGCAAAGTTTGTAGCGTACTGTTCCGATCAGGTAAGTCCTACTTAAGAAGCAAATATATCTGAAAAGTTGTGTAATGTACAAAATAGACGTTTCTACTTATTAGTGAAAAATCCAGGCATATAAAAATGCAGTAATATATTTATTTTTGTTTAAACATCTAATTCATTTCATCTTGTTTGAATTCATGTGCGGCACATTCATTGCAAATTTTGTTAGATATGTCACTGTCGAATTGAGATATAAAGTTGAAACGAGTGATGTGAAAGTAAAAAAGAAAAAACACTTTATTCATAATCTTAACATTTTAGGCACATTCATCCGTTGAAAGAGCGGGTTTAATAGCTTCCATAAAAATGCGTCACCTACCGACAGATGAAGACAATTCACTTCGAGGCCACACGCTACAAGAGGCAATCGACAAGGACAAAAGGGAAGGCCTTATACCAATATTTGTGAGTATCATTATAACAAAGATCCTCGTGGTCGCTAAGAGGGCACTTATCTCCTCAATTAGGCCTCAGTAAAGTTGTAATATCATTTGAAAAAGTTTTTCAATTTACCTATATAATGCAAACTCACAACCGGAAAACAATTTGCAAAACTCTTGGTTTCTAAGGGAGTACGCTGGCTTTCCCGCTCCTCCCCACCCATTCACTGCGACCTTTATATCTCGGTAGTTAAAATCCGAGGTAGCTAACGTCAGTGCACAGTTTACATTCTTACCATTTTGAATCACCCGAATACCTGGAGAGTGCCAATGTCTACTCGAGTTTTACACGAGTTATAAATGAGTTATAATGAACTGCCGAAGAAATCTTCAGGTGTTGCTACCTCAGTTGACCTTCCAGCTGTTTTAGACCAGGAGAAAATGTGCCAACCAACAGGAACTCGAACTTTAGACCGTCTACAGTCCATGTAGCCACCCCGAGACAAGCAGTTTGAACACCAGATAACTGTACATTGGCTTCAGAACAAAAACTTATTTATTTTGACTGTAATTTAGGCCTAGCTACGTTTGTTTTATCAAAGACATTCATTTTATTCTGCGGAAATGTAATTCGGTAATTTTGGCTTTCATTTATGATTGAAATTTTGTAAAGTTTGCTGTTCTTGTTTCGACATGTTACGACATTTGTAAATGAAACTAACATATATTTAAAAAAGTGGTAAAGAGAAACGTCAATGACAATATGATGCATCTATTATGTTTCCAAAAAATGCCATAGAATAAAAACAGTAAAATAGCACTACAAGGAAAGGTTCAGTGAAACTTTTTATCCTGCAGATGTGTGCCACACTTGGAACAACAAATTCCTGTGCCTTTGACAACACGCTTGAACTTGGGACTGTATGTAAGTGTTGACACAACAGATTTTGCAGAGTTTGTACTGAAAACTGAAACACAGTTCATACTTTCTCAATATGTTTTGCATACTGTTGTTTCAAATTTACATTTGCTCATAACGAATGATGTATAAAATCTTTGTCTGACAGATCTGACATCCGTGGAAATATTAATAACTGTCTTGTTAAGGGAAGCTACTGCTGTGCGGAATTTGATTTAAACCCAACACAAACATTAAAGAAAGTATAATTCAGTCAAACTGTTAACGTATGGCTAACTGTCATTCTTTAAAAAAAACATAACGAGTCATGTCAGATCATTTTGTAAGCAAACATCTTTATGATGACAAGCCAATCTTGAGTTTCAGGAGTTTATAATTTGAGTGGTGAAATAAGATGTACATTCGCAATATGAACAGCTTAGTGCAACCTGGTTTTATATGCTCAAACAAACTTTAAAAAATGCCCTTTATTTTTTTCGTTTTCTTATACAGGTGAAAAGGAAGGTGTATGGATGCACATTGACGCGGCCTATGCTGGAAGTGCCTTCATCTGCCCTGAATTCAGACCGTTGTTAGACGGAGTGGAGGTTTGTTATGTTAACATATTGATTCTTCTGTCTTAGGTAATTTTACCATCGAGCTTTATATGATGATAAATAGTTTGTTTAAACTGTAAAAAAATAAATAAAAAAGGGCAACGGCGATATTCTGCTTCATTCATATGTAGTGGTATATAACTGTTGCTTTTGTTTTTGTTCACCTACAGTGTTATGTTCAACTTAAATGAAATGAAACTTGTATTTTGAAAATATGAAAATGGAATCATATTCAGTATTTTCGACCTTTGTAATATAGGGCCTGAGTGTACAAAGCGGTCGAAATTTACAAACGGCATGGGCATATCTAAAACAATATTTCGAACAAAGAAGAAGCATTTCATTCTACGGTGCTCTTAACGGGAAACTGTCTTGCTGAAACAAAAAGGAAAGTCTTCTACTTTATTTAAATCAAAACTTATACGCTTTCAGCCGCTTTATTTTATGTACTTGACAACTGATTTTAACAGTTAAAATGCAACGTATTTGTCACCTTATAGGATCATCAATATTTGATTTAAAAGTTACTTATACATCTTTTCAGTACGCAGAATCATTCAACTTCAACCCACATAAATGGTTAAATGTGAACTTCGATTGCTCGGCTATGTGGTAAGAGTATTAAACAAAGTACCTTGCTCTTAAGACGGTTTATTATTATTATTTTGCAATGTTCATAAATTGCAAATAATGACTCGCCAGGGACACCCTCAGTAACTTTTTTTCTGAACCCGCTGAATAAAAGTTTATATGAAATGAAAACTCGTGATCCTATATATATTTATGTTTAATAAAGTTTTTATATATTTCATAAAGTTTGCCATATTTATTCATATATATGTTAATAGCCAAGGCAAATGATTTGCTGATATGCCAATAAAATTTGAAGCGAAAAAAATATATGAACTGTACGAGTCCCTGCCAACACTACTTGAATTTCCTGTTTTATCTATTTCAACGTTTGATCATAAAACAGCACATTTCTAAGAGGGTCAGTAATCCTGCTGCTAAACTACTTTTGATTTTACATTAATGGATAAAACTGTCTAAGTGTGGTATTTCATTTTATGATGCATTTGTTATAATTTTAAAATGTCTTACATTTGACAGGGTTAAAAATAGCGACTTGATAAGCGAGGCCTTTAATGTTGACCCTTTATACCTAAAACATGACAACCAAGGCAAAATGCCGGATTACAGGGTAAGAACTTAACAGTTTTTAATCATAACCCGTACATTTTTGGGTAATAATTTGGGTTTTTTAAAGTTGTTAATACAGCTGAAAGACAGGAGACTTACTATGCTTTATATTGATTTGCAAGCATTATCTTCATCAGCTCCTCAATAATTTTAGTCGAAAGACATTCCAAAGGAGTGTTCCCACCAAAGTGTACATAAACGTGTATATTTTGGAACAGATAAATGTAAGAATGTGCCAGTATTTGGAATTCCAAAACAAGAAGAGAAAAATCAATATATGCAAGTACAAACTTATATATGAGTGTAAACTGAATGCCTTCAAATATATTACCTCAGCTACGACAAAGCACATTTCGAAAATAGAAACACGTTAGAATATTATACCTTAATAAAAATAATTAAAAAACAAAACAAAAAAAAATAAACAAAACAAAAACAAAACAAAATAATAATAAATACATTATACACCAGAAATGACCTACTTTATTTTCTTCCGTAAACGCAGCTTTAAATTACTTACTTATCTAACACTAAGAAGTCTTACAGGTATGTAATAAAAAGAATTAATTGCAACATGTAAAATGTTTCTTTTCTTCAGCATTGGCACATTCCACTCGGAAGACGTTTTAGATCATTAAAATTATGGTTCGTTCTTAGAATGTACGGACAAAAAGGCCTTCAAGACTGTATCAGAAAGGTATGAAGTGTTTTAAAGCCTTTATTTTGTTTACACTTTTTGAAATCTAAATAAACAGCCTGTTAATATAGTTGGTGTATATATCAATGTACCATAAAATATACCGGTACATATAACATGTTGAACATTTTGCTTGTCTTACTCTCTAACTATCAGTTTTTGTTTGCTTCTGTTACTAGAATATTTTTTTTTATCGTTTGTCTAAACTTATTATGGATAGTATAACGACAATGCTCGTTTTTATAGTGTAAGTTTAAACGTATTTATTTTACATTGATTGGGATGTAAGTTCTTGCATCTTATACCAATTCCTCTCAATGACTGCTTCTTGGGTTCAAACCAGTAATCTTGCCGGAAGTGAGGCATGCGGAAAATAATACGCATGTGTTATACAGCCGCAGCTGTAACTGTACATATACGTACTTTTTGTTTTTCAAATTGATTTTTATGTTTCCTGTAATTGCCTGAGTTACGATATATAATAAATATACAATACGAATTGATCTTATTTTACAATACATTGAAACAGTATATAATACAGACATAAACTTTTCAAATGCCATATAAAAATTCAGCCCTCATTTTGTCTTTATAAGTGACGGGAAAACAACGTGTTAACATCGAACCTTAGTGCTATCTTGCACAAACAACTGATGTCAGTGAAATAAAAATGTTTTAAGGTAATGTTTGTGCGCGTTTTTGATGAAGAAATTAACAGCGTGTACTTAATAACCGGCATATTCCAAAGGGAACAATTTCATATTCATATTGAAAGTTTGTTATGCAAAATTAGACGACTAAAATTATTTATTTTAGGACGTTAGACTTGCACATGAATTCGAAGACCTGGTGAAGACAGATGACAGGTTTGAAATTTGTGCCAAAGTTGTTATGGGCTTAGTGTGTTTTAGGCTTAAGGTAAGGCTGGGGATCAAACCTCTTAATGTATAAAACAGATAAATTAGTAAAACATTCCCACTGATGAACAGTCTGTGTTTTCATTATGTGTATGTTAAAGTTCATTTATCAGAAAGAAATTACTGTAATCTGAAGCTCGTACAATAGAATCCGAAATAAATTAAGAGCAGCTGTACTCAGGTGAGCCATCATGGCTCTCTTTTGCATAGACTTGTATCACTTACCATGTATGTGAATGGTTTAAACTTGAAGAAGTCATCAGAAAAATACATATTAGTATTCATACTCTTGTTTCTATATTTAAATATGTATTGCTTATTGTTTAATCTCAAATTTAAATTTCACAAGGATTATAACTATAGAAATATTCAAGGTATCGTTTGAAACTAAAAGGTTAAATAGATCGCCGTGAGAAATACAGAATGCAAAAATTAAGACGAGTTTGCAGTCTGTCAATTAATGACCTGTGCTGACTAAGCTCAGGAGAGTGCCGGCTATATTTGATATTGTCAAAGTTATAGCAGAAGTTGTGGACTAGTTATTATTGACGACATTTTTTTATCATTATGTTGTTTCACTGAATAAAACATATTGAAATTTAGTTATGGTATTTACCTGAATCTGATTAAAGATTTCATTGGTGTAAGAACGAAAATGTCATAAATACTCTATGCTCTTCGCAGTAATCTCCCTTTCATTCAGAAGTAACTGCTACGTGGTGACGGAATAAGGGCTCAGTAAATATCGACTAATATGATTCCGGCAAATATGATTTTGCTTATTTCGTTTTCTTTTGAAGTTACTATTTATTGAATAATGAGCTGAAGAGCATGTATTACAGTTTAGTATACACATGTGACCTAAGACAAAGCCGTCAGGGAATCGATTCTTTTTTTTTTTTTAATTTCAGTTATCAAAATTGATAACCCATTTATTGTCCCCGTCATTGGAGTGAGGGAGTCGGGATTCCGTCTCCCATCACACCTTACAAAGTGAAGAATCATTTAATAGACATATAGTAACATAATACACAAAAACTATTCAATTCACAGTACGTTTTTGAAAGCTATTGATAAAAAAACCTAAATGTTATGTTAAATTAATTATACGTCATTTTTCTAATCGATTCTTTGTGTCGGTGGTAAGAGCGTTGGTTAACCAAACTACTTACGATCGAGGCGGCATGAGTACGAATGCAGTCACAGATGGTCTTTTTAAACGCGCTAACATTTCTACAGTTATACAAATATTCTGTATGAATAAAGTTACATGTATCAAACACGTTCACGACTTCAAAATTTCTGCGCCGACTTGATGCCGTGCATCATTGTTTTTCTTGTATTAACTTGTGGGTGTTCCCTGTTATATGTGCCCATTAATCCTAGGTTAACAGTAAAGAACTATTTTACATAATAATATAGGTGTTAATTTATATTTGTAGCAGAGGTATAATACGGCACTTGTACTCCCTTGCCTATCAGCTAGCTTTTATGGCGACGTGGTAGAGTGTCCGCTTAATAATCGAAGGTACCCGAGTTCAAACCCAGCTCGGGGCAGGTGAATTTTTCCGGGTTACATTTGGCGCCCAACGTAAATAACTCACGAGTTTAGATGTAATGGCACCCTTAGAAAGTCCCACAGACATTCAGTGCTCCAGGAATTCGAGGACGAATTCTAAGAAGGAGGGGGTGTATGTAGCAGAGGTATAACACGGCACTTCTACTCCCTTGCCTATCAGCTAGCTTTGATGGCGACGTGGTAGAGTGTCCGCTTAGTAATCGAAGGTACGCTAGCTCGGGGCAGGTGGATTTTTCCGGGTCACATATTAATTCATATATTACTGATTATCAATATTAACTGACATGGATAACAAACTTCAAAGATACCAAAATGAAATACTCTGTTTCAGAAATCGAATGAAGTAAACGAGAAGCTGCTGAAAGGAATCAACAGAGACGGTCGTATCCATTTAGTACCATCACAAGTTAAAGGCACTTACTTCCTTAGGCTTGCCATTTGTGCATCAAGAACAACTTCCGAGGACATGGCTTTCGCATGGAAGGTTATACAGGAAGTGACGTCAGATGTTCTTCAGGAAGGGCATAAATGAAACATAGTCACGATTATCAAACATATATGCATTCTTTGATCGATATAGTTCAACAGAGTAGGAGAAAAGTTTTTCGTTTGATTCTTCGGAATAAAACCCAGACTGCTATCAGTAGTACCAATTTGTCCAGTTGTTGTTGTACATATGTTGTGGTACATATGTTGTGATCAGTATAAGAATTAAGTAATTAAATTGTTGAAGCTTCAGTATGTCCTCTTTGCCCCAACATGTATTTGAAAAAGATATCTGAATGAACGTTTCATGCTACGATTGTCTGGTTGCCTGGTGTGTATATATAAATATATGTACATAAAAGTAACAAAGTGACTGTAAAACACTGAACACTGAAAACAATGAAGGTGTTTGGCATATACAAATTGCTTCTTTATTTAACCTGAAGTTACTATTATTGCTACATCTGACACTTTAAGAATCATGGGTTAGAAAAAATAACTGATTTTTTTTTTGTGTCGGTGGTTCCCACACTGGATTTGCAGCACTACTATATCAGTGCTATATTTGTCATCTTCTAAGATTACCCATAATCCACCAAGTGCTGCAGCCAGCTCTTTGCGTAGCATGACTGCGCCAGTTAAAGTAGTTCTGGATTTGAATGTGAAATTTTTATTTGGCAATAATTTGTTCGTACATTTTGGAACTAGATATGGGAATAAAAAAAAGCAACAAGTATATTTTGTTCTTTCACTTACAACACTCCTCACATAGCAAGTGGCGGCGATGGTAAGGAAAGCAACCCCCGCTTGGAGTTTGATTTTCGTCTGGGCTGTCGAAGTGGATTGCTTGCCGTTCAACAAAGCCCACTAAGTCTATGAAAATTAAGTTTGTTTAAATAAAGGAATTACAACGTATTTAAAAGTCACTATACTAATTGTAGCAAATTTTTGTTTAGTTTAAGACATACTGTTTTTAAGAAAACAACCTACAAGTTAAGCACGGTGTACTGGTAAGGTTAATAAAGATTTCCTAACAATATATCCTCTTGTGCTCTCCAAAGCTATTTCAACCACACTGTTTCATTTTGAACAGTGGTTAGTTAGTTATTTTCAAACATTGTGCTTTACATGTGTCATGAAAAGGCATTGTAGTGGCATGTTTATTCTTTGTCCTGTAAAGTTTACTTATTTCCCAGTTTAGAAATTAGCTGTCATTTTCTGTGTTAAACATTCAGTTCCATCACAACTTACCGCCAATTAAAGACTTTGCATCAGTGCACTACTCGTAATTCACAATTTACCTAAATTTCGTGATATAGTTTCAATATTTTGCAAATTTTGTGTTATAAGTGATTTCGTAATTACAAATTGCTTTCAGATTTTCCAGAACAATATATTTTGAAACTAAAGAATTACTATTGCTGTTTTCTGCTATTGTAACTTCTTTCTATTATTCATTCATTTATTTCGTGATTTTTTCTAGTATATCAAGAGTTTTTAATGACATGTCAGGTAAATAAAAGAACGGAGCCATTCAGTTTTTTCAAAAGCCTGCTTCTCCAAAATAAAGTTCTAAACGGACAAGTGACTAGCTTTTTTACAAAGCTAAACTTGTATTTTATGCAATAAAATGTTAGAACATTTAATAGTCGTTCTGTATACAAAACATGGGTGACCTTGCATTAATTCCGCATTACATTATTTAGGTTCGGAACCTCATTAAGGTAAAGGTTAATGTCAAATGCGTGTTTAATGTGCAAAAAAACCTGGACAGGTGCCGGTTTTGAATCCAGAGACTTAATTTGAAAAAAGTTTGGTAGTGATTTACTGGTCAAAGCTACATGCAAAACAGCTTAGCACTAATGCATATGATTTCAGACAAGAAGATCTTCAAAGTTTTTCCTTCACAACTCAATGTAAAACAAGTGACCCTTGGGCGGCGTCAATTTTGACCCTTGGAACATAATTTGAACACACTGTATAAAAGTCAACTACACAATGATATATGTACGAGTTACAGCATACGGTTTTCGACAAAAAGATTTTCAAAGACTAAATATTTTACAAAAAAAGGACACCTGGGGCGGGGCTAATTTTGATCCCAGAGACATAATTTGAACAAATTTGTAGATGTTCAGACAAACACTCTGGCTAAAGATATGATACACCTATCTGAATTAAAAATGTTGCTTCAAAAGTCTTTACAAGATTTTCTTTTGATCTAAGCCAGTGACCTAGTTTTTGCCACAGACGACCTGTATTCAAAATTGACATAAAGATCATCAACACAAACATTTTCACTAAAAATCATGATAATTGACTGTTACATTTGAGTTCTAGAATTTTGACAACGGTCGATCACTTTTCTACGGTGTCCCGTAAGGGCCATCATAGTTCCGCTATGGCACCCTAAAAGTGAATTTATGATAACACAATGCGACAGCACGTAAACTCGATGAAAAACCCTGCTATTAATATCGCACTTTCGCATCGCCTTGTCACGACTTCGCACCGTATTTTCACGATGAGAAGTCGCGACATCGCAATGCGAAAGTGTAATATATTAATAACACGTTTTCAAATCGTGTTTTTTTTTGCAGTCGCCGCATCATAATTTCATCGTGTTCTTGCACCGTGTTATTGTACTTTCGCCTTTTCGGCGCCAGAGCGAAACTACGATGACACCACTGTACAAAACTTTGAACATCGCTCAGATGAGCTAAAACCAATTAATTCCCAATTTCCAATGGCCCAGTAAGTTTAACCTTTTGCATAAAGGACAAGTTCAACATTTTGTTAGAGTTATCTAAGTTGGTCAATGACCCTGTTCTATTTAATATCTGCTTATGTAAAGTTGATGTGATTGCCCTTTCAAGTCTTGGAAATTTAACCGTAAAGTTTAGTATCTTACAGGACGTTGATAAATAGTTTGCCCCAAAAGGTACGAATTTGTTTAGAATAAATAAAAAGCTAACAGAGCAATGTGACTGGACAAATATAATTTCGATCAGTTATTACCTTTGCGAAAAAGATCATTGTTATAAAGTGACAAGTGAAAATTTACGAGATTCTATAATGTTTTTTATGTTGATGTCCACTAATGCCGCATATAATAACTTATCTCAACAAGAAAACATTTTTTTAAACCAGAAGGTTTCTGTTCAGCTTTAATAGAGAATACATTACATGTCTAGAAATAGACGGGAAGTTTAATTTATGCACTGTTTAATATTTTAACACAATGAAAACTGTTTACCTCTGCAGCCACATAAGCTCTTAAAATAGGCAAATATCCCAAAACTTTTTCAAAGAGAAAACCTTGACAGAGAGTTATGCTATCTAGATAATGCAAGTGACCAGCTTTACGCTCTAACAGGCAACGTTGTCCATTAATGTTAATTGTCTTAATAACATGAATAAAAGTTTGAAGTGTTTGGCTAATATATGACACTACAATTAAACTTTCACTACTGGGGTCATTTGTAAATAGTTCAGAAACAAAAGTGGAAGTGTATTCAATTATTTGTAATAATAAGTCTATTCAGCATAGTATTATCAACAGTACAATTGCCATACAGTATCGTTGCACTGTTTGCCCTCAAGGTCAAATGGCGAAAGAGCGAATTCGGCAATTTTCAAAATTTTCTTTGAAAGTAAAGGTGATGAATTTTCAACAAAAATCCTGCGTGTATGAACTGACCGTGTAATCAAAATATTCAAAAAACAGATCAAAAATACTGTAACTAGAATATTTACAGATTTAGGAATTTGATGCAGAATTTCATTTGTTCGGATCAGAAAATGCAGATCCTAGTTTCTATTTTCTCTGTACTGACTGCCAATTAAAAACATATAAAAATGATGTTAATAGTCAGTTAAAACCGCATTTGTATGCAGCTCTGCGTATGACTGAAATGTTTTTGATATCAAATTTACTCATTGTATCTTCCTTAATGAACTACTTTTAAATAAAGTATCGTTGACTGAGTAGAGCTTACCTGTTCAATTGTAAATTTTTTATCAGTAAGGATTTAACATTAACTTTAGTTTAGTTTTACACACACACACACACACACACGGTTCTTCTGATGAAATAATCACTAATTAATTTGTAGAAAAAAAAAAGCCGAAAAACAGCCTTGAAATATGTCCAGACAAAGAATTTGTGTGATCGGTGCCGGGCCAGCGGGAATGTCGGTGCTTCATCATTTTGCTAAAATGGAGGAAATGCCGGATGTTGTTTGTTTCGAACGACAAAGTACATGGGGAGGGCAATGGAATCTCTCATGGAAAACAGGTAATTTAACACACCAAAAACAACCGAAACAAGTAAGTGACTGAAAATATAACCTCATACCGTACTGTTATATTATGTTCGTTATTTATTAATTTTGTGACTACTATAATTATACTATTATTATTATTACTTTTATTATTAAGGAAGTGTTGGTAAATTAAGAAAAAAGTACCAATTTCCACAATGCCTTTTCAACCAATAAAATGTATATTTCTTTAAATCTACTAGCGTAAAATACTGAATTTTAAATGTTACATAAGAAATAAAAAATCCAATCCGAAATAAGTTTACAAATCCATTTAATGTCGAAGAGACAACTTATTTAAATTTATTCAAACTAAAGTGAATACCGTTATTAAGTACCGCAAAAGGGTTATTTGTCAAGTTTGTGACGAAAACAGCTATTATTATTTGATGCATGAATTTAGTTTGTCTACAGGGCTTGATGAACACGGAGAACCAGTGCACACAAGCACGTATAAATATATGTGGTGTAATGGTCCTAAGGAAGCACATGAGTACTGGGACTACCCATTTGAGAAGCATTTTGGACAAGCAACCCCTTCTTGTCCATCTCGCATCGTGTTCAGAGATTATCTCGAAGGTACTAAGTGTACAATAAGGAAAATAGATTACTGATGTTCATATTTGCTATGTCTAGTTATACCCCCACAAACAAAGTTTGAGGGGGTATATAGGAGTGAGCTTTGCGGTCGGTCATTTAAACAATTTTTGGTACAGAACTCTAACATCATAAGATACAGGTCAACTTCGATATTGGGGCGGGTGGGGCCAAGGTCAAGGTCACTGTGACTAAAATTATAAAAACGGTTTCCGGACAATAACTCATGAAAGGCTTGACAGATTTAAACAATTTTTGGTACACAGGTGTAACATCATAACATACAGGTCAACTTCGATATTGGGGCTGGTGGGGCCAAGGTCAAGGTCACTGTTACTAAAAATAATAAAATTGTTGTAAAATGGTTTCCGGATGACAACTCATGAAATCTTGACAGATTTAAACAATTATCGGTACACAGGTGTAACATCACAGGATACAGGACAAGTTTGATATTGGGGCTGGTGGGGCCAAGGTCAAGGTCACTGTTACTAAAAAAAAAGATTTCTGCTCAATGACTTGAGTTAGAAATGAGATATCGAGATAAAATTTGCTGTAAAGGTAGCTTCTATGAAGACGACGCTTGGAATTGAAAATTTCGCCAGTTGGGTCAAGGTCACTGTTTGCTTAAACTAAACATAGAAAAACTGGTTTCCGGATAATAACTCATGAAAGGCAGATTTAAACCATTTTTGTTACACAGGTGTGACATCATAATATACAGGTCAAGTTCGACTTTGGGACTGCTGAGGTCAATGTCAAGGTCACTGTTAAAATAAAAAAAACTATCTGCTCAATAACTTTAGTTACGAATGAGATATAATGATGAAACTTTCTTTAAAGATAGTTTCTATAAAGACGACGCTTGGGATTGAAAATTATGCCAGTTGGATCAATGTCACTGTTCACTTTAACTAATAATAGAAAAACAGTTTCATGATGATACCTCATGAGTTACAGAAACAGTCAGGTATTTATTCCCAGATGGATAAGGATGCATTCAAGCCCAAATATATACTTGTAAAATTTGATGATGATCGTGTTTGAAGTAAAGCTCGTGAATGCTCTTGATATCTTATTCCAGAAGAGATCAGCTAGAGCATCAGCTAGTTCTACTAGAAAATATACAGTTCAATGGTCTACCAGTAACTGTTTTCTCTATATACAATATTATTAAATATAAAATATATACATATTTCCATGCTTCTTATGTCACTTTATGACATTGATTCTAAGCTTTCCTGTTCCAGTATCAAGCACCCAGGTGGGGGTATTAATCACCTTTAGTGATAGTTCTAGTTGTAAATAGTTAGATATAATTTGAACTTGGCGAAATAATTACCAGTTCTTCCTGAAATATATACGTTTGATTATTATGAGAAGAAATAAGCCTTCAATATACAATATTTGTTATATCATATCCGTTAGCAACTAAAAATAAAACCACATGTATCAATTTCAGGTCGTTTTACACGAGGAGCTCCACGAAATCGCAATTTAAAGGATTACATACAGTTCAACACCTCAGTTAGGCTTGTGCATTACTCCGACGAAAAAGATGAATTCACAGTCTCTGTAAATGACTACAACGATAGAAGTACAAGAGATGAGGTATTTTCACACGTAATTGTTTCAACGGGTATTTTCCATACACCAAACCTCCCAGAATTCCCCGGCATGAACGAGTTCAGAGGTCGTATTCTGCACTCTCACGATTTTCACGATGCTCGAGACTTCAAAGGCCGAAATGTTTTAATTGTAGGAGCAGGTTTCTCTGGTGAAGACATCGTGTTGCAGTGTTTGAAGTTTGGTGCCAAACGCGTCATACTTGCATACAGAACGCAACCTAAATCAGCCACTTGTAGATTGCCTGATGGTGTAGAGGAGAAACCAAATGTAGATCACTTTGATGCTGATACGGCATACTTCATTGATGGATCATCAGCGGGGATAGACTGTATTATACTGGCAACTGGTTACAAAAACTACTTCCCCTTCTTAGAAGACCGATTAAGGATTCCTGAAGAAACTCATCCGTATCCAGATGGCCTTTACAAAGGAACTCTCTTTTACAAAGCAGGCAAAAACAGATTGTTTTACATAGGGGCACTTGAACAGCTGCACAGTTTTACATATTTTGAAGTCATGGCAAACTGGACTTGCAAGTAAGTTATATCTCTTGTCAATTTGCGCAACGAGAAAATGTACTATGATGTATAAACCATGTGATACTTTTAAATAAGCACATTTATTATTTTTATTACGTTCTAAAGTCATTATCTTAATTTATCATTTAGATCGAAAGCTTTTTGTACAACTTTTTTAAGTCAATGGAAAATGTCTTAGCACTGGTTTTGTTTTCTGCATTATTCTTTTAGATATATAATGGGACAACTTCCTACTGAACCAAAGACTAAAACAGAAATGGAAGCAGATTGTAAAATGTGGATCGAAAAGGTGAACAAATGCAAGTCCGAATACGAATTACTTGACTTTCAGACATTGCTGATAGAACATCTTGCAGATCTGGCAGGGTATAATAAAGTCGTATTGAAATACACTGAACTGTTTCGTCAGACCTTGGATGACAGGAGGGAGAAAAATGGGCTTACACGTTTTAGAGATAGGTGTTACACTAGCGTGCACACTGGTTTAACAGCACCAGCGCAGACACCATTTATGGAAAACTATGACGATAGTGTCGAAACATATCTTAAATGGAAATGAAACAACACAATTTCTGCTGAGAATTACAGGTGTACATTTGGAAACATTCATTATTTGCAGGTTTTCTTTATCTTTACATATATCAGGTATTAATTATACTGTAATCTTAAAGCCATTTTTCAAACCTTTTAAAACTGTGTTTCATGTTACGTACCCTGTTAAAATGTCTTTTTTTAATTCTAAGGAATATGAGATATGTGTATTGTTAAAAAAAGGGTTGTATATGAATATCATATTTTGTGCCAGTCAAAACAAATTGTAACTGGCACAAAAAGTAAAAGAGAATTAACCAAATATATAGTATACACACGTAACTGTGCAAAGGTTATTCAAACTAATCAAGATTTCAAATTAAAACGTTATAAAACAGCGTGAAATTTGAACAAACTATACAGCGAATAACATTCTTCATAGAGTTACAGGCAGATATTACTTAAATAACGTTTACTTTCAGGACATTATCCTAATTGAATTAACATCAGGTAAAAGTATACAAGTAGTTAACTGTATTATATATGCCATTCAGGGAGAACTTTGACCGATGGATTGCTTATCTGAAAAACAAAGCTCGTGTTTGATGATAAGTTATACTGCTTTTTAACAGTTGTCACAGGACATAGTATTTCATTTACATCCTAAACTCAGAATGTGGACGATTTAGTAGAATAGAAGGGTGGTTTTAAAAACTAAGCCAAGCAAAATAGTATTCAAGAGAAATTCAGTTGAGTTTGATTCAACCTGGAGCAAACTGTCGACATGTAATATGAGGCCGTATCCACTGATATAACACGCAGTGCTTTGTGATCTATTACAGACTTGATCCTACGACCAATTATTTCTGCATGAAGCATTGACTTAACGACGCCCAGATCATTGGTCGCTAATGATGATTATACTATGAGTTAGTTTGTAAGCATAATCTATAGACGAGTTGTGTCTTTTTCTGCAGTATCTTGTCGGCCAGTTTGCGGTAGATATATCCTCTAACAACCAGTATTCGTCCACAAATTTTTTCCTTCCGGCGCCTGAAAATATGTACGCTCTTTTCGTTTACACGTTAGTCACACGTCATGAAGTAGCACACTTGGTATGTAAGGTATACAACTCTACTCTCAGTCTAAGAAATATCAATGCAGCATTTAAGTGATGCGATAACATCCTACTTAACAGGGATGCAATATCTGAGCACGGAATCACTCCTGCATCTTCTTTAAGCAGAGATAATGGTATAGGGTTCATATCAAGGAGAGTGGTATATCTGTTGGTGAAAAGAATGAGGTGGAAAAGTCTTAGAAAATGTACCGACTGCGAAATCAACGAAAAAGCTTTGAGTAAAATAGTACACTTTATATAAACCAGGGACTTCAGGGGGAAAAATAAAGCCCAAAACCATGCTTTAACCTGTTAAAAACTTTGAACTCGTGAAAAATTTGGAAAATGAAGAAGAAAGTGGGTCAGAGAAGTGTTTAGTGTGGAAAAGGTTTAGCCCAGGCATGAATAAGAGGCATTATATAGTAATTGTTTCTCGGGACCAGTGTGATAAATGTTCAAGCTGGGTTCGTTTGGCTTTTTGTACCTCTGTGAGAGTCATAAGGAGGGGAGGTACATTTTTGTGATCTTGCTGCTAATAGTAATATCAACTTTATAGACAACCAATTGTAAGCGTGTCATAATCAGTTAAAAATAGATTTTTTTTGTTCGAAATGTGTTAGATGTTGGATAAAGCCCAAGTGAGGTCCTATGTTGACCCACTTTCTTGTTAAAGACATAAACAAGAAATGTCAAGATCCTTTTTTTTCAAGCTGATTTAACTAGGTAATTGGTTTATAGTTATTGATTGCAGGTTCTCTATTTGTGATACATAAATAATACCGTTCGGTGGATTCCGAGATACCCATGTTTTATATTATTGCCATCAAGTGATACTCATGTATTACAAGGTACAACTATTATCAGAAAAACTTTAGCAGGCTGGTTAAACGTACGAATCCTTTAAACATAAAAAAATTGTACAGAAAATGTCATTCAAGGGGAAATTGCAAACGTAAGTATCATTCACACATCAAAACATTCTAACTGTTAATCATAGAATTTTGTTTTCTGATGATTAAGATTAAAACTTCTTTTTCTTATTTTATGCCCTTTAAGAGTGGCATATAGTAGTCACATTATCCATCCGTTATTTCATCTCTCTTTTCGTCCGTCCATCCCATCTTCTGTTATAGTTTTCATCAAACCTTCACACCATGATCATTATCAAGTGCCGAAGTGCATATACTCTGGCTTTTGCGATTCGAGTACTTTTGATGGAGCTATTGCCCTCTGTTTGATTTTACTAAATATTTCTTATGTGTACAAATTCGAATACAATTCTGATATAATGTTCACCAATTTTTCAAAGAATGATCATTTTCATGTGCCGCAGCGCATATACTCCGACATTTTTCATTCGATGATTTTTGGCATAGTTATTGCCCCTTGTGAAATTTTACTTAATATTGCGTTTTGCACAATTCCTCCTCGAATTCTCATATGATATTCACCAAACTGAAATAGAATGGTCATTATTAAGTGCCACAGTGCATATTAGCAGGCTTTTGCGATTCAATTATTTTTGGCGTAGTTATTGCCCTTTATGAAATTTTACTTAATATTGCTTCTGTACACAAATCCTCCTAAATATCGCGTGCCAATTCACCAATCTTTCATAGAATGATTATCAGAGCATATACTCAAGCTTTTGCGATTCGGTCATTTTTGACGATATTACTTCTGTGCGAAAATCATACAATTTCATGATTTAACCATATTTTTTGCATACAGTGTTTAAGCGGAGCATTAAAATCCAAAACTTAAAAGGTAAGAAACTATTTTGATACACTTCTTCTGTAAATGACATGTGATAAGCTACGGGCAAAAAAAACAACAACATTAGATACATATCTTTTGGAACATATTAGTTTTAGAAATAGCCATGCAAATAGGTAAAGGACATATAATACTGGACGTATGGGTACTTTGTTCGGTTCAGTTCACAGACTGCACAAATGATCATGACTGCCATGAGCTACCATGACTGTAACCATTGCCTTGTTTCGGGGGCATTCGTGTCTGTGAGATATTTCATTTTTTTGTAAAGCAAAATTTTGATTTGTTTTGTCTTTGAACTATCTTGAGACGTCAAATTCCTGAGTATATTTGAGTTTATTATGAACACCTTTTAGAGGTGAACATTTTCATTTAATATTTGTGTAAAACTTGTATAAAAAGAGAAAACCATTGGATGTATATCTGTGATCTGTGTACCCAGTTATTTTGTTTTCACTTAATGAATTGACCAGTCAGTCATCAAACAGAGCTATGATTAATGTCTAAATAATCAAGTTCCCAGGGCAATTCGAACTGTAAGCACCTAGCAATGAAAGGTAAGAACGCCTTAGACCACTCACCCATCTCAACAGCCCCCAAAAAGTTGCGCAAATAACCAGGATGTGTGTCTACCTAACTGCAGACCAGTGATAGGCGTTAGATATATGACAACATACACTGACTATATGTGCTGTTTATTTCGGATCTTTACAAAGTGTTTGTTTGGGTTAGATGCATGGTGACTTACACTAACGTGCTATTTTTACGTCACAGTCTGAAATGGTTAAGCGTGCAATCGAAGCAATTAGTCTAAAATAAGTTCATAATCATGGTTGCAGCTACGCTAAATCAAGTTGTGTAATATATATTTATTTTATGCACAATATATTGCTGCATAACATATCTTACTGAACAGAAGTCATCCAATCTCTCTTAAATTTCATTTTCTAAAGAAACCTAATTGCAATTAACCTGTCACCAAAGATCTGATTACGCCTCCTACGCGGTCAGGTGATCACATAATCAAAATCCCTAGACAAAACAGTTCTGCGGACGCTTTATCATACTTACCCGATGAATTTGCAGAAAAATTATACCATATAAATTATCTCTTCGCTTTAAGATTGAAACGTAGTCCACAAGACACACTTTGATAAAATCACAAAATCTTTGCATTACAGTTCATTCGCTATTTCTGCAACATTTTAATCCATATTTATGTGCCTGCATATTAGTAACCTTATTGTCGCTCGCTTGAGATGTAAAACATGTTATACATGTACCAGGAATTCAAGTATATTCAGGGAAATAGGAAGATATCCACTGTATATCATGCTTCAAGTATTGGTTCAAGTTTCTACGAACTGATTATTGTATACCTAAAACGCTTTATTCTACAAATACGGGCAAATCTAACTAAAATAGTTAATATATGCTAATGGTTTTAATCATGTATGGTAGAACCCTGCAAGTATCAATAAAAATCGATTTATTTCAATCTTTTAATCAAGGCTCATTGATGATTTCTATCAGGAATAGCCTGAAGGTCTACATTTTGAAACTGAGCTTAGATATGAAAAACACATGAACTGTATTATAAGAAAATAAAAGATATGTGTTGACATAACTTAGAGTAACAGCTCATAATTTAAAAATTAAAACTAGACAGTATGAGAGAGAGAGAGAGAGAGAGAGAGAGAGAGGGGAAATTGTTTTGTAATGTGTGGTGTGCCAAGGCGAAAAATATAAAATTAGAAAACAACATTTTCATAGACATTTCTGGAAAAACTAAACATGGCGAAAATTATTGAACTTCTACAATCCGAAAATAAAGAGACGTTTTCCAGACTTTCAGAGTTTTAATGGAAGAATTCAAAAGAAGAAATTAATGCAAAAATAGTTTGAGTTAACATATATGCAGAATATATTTTCTCTTTATGATTATCATTGTTTATTTTTATCATATCGAAGGATTGTCTCCATATGTTAGACCGTATATATGAAAACTACACTTCGTAAATTTACGATTAAGGATAGATATGGCATGTTTTCTTTTCGCCCTCTTACCCGCCGAAACAAAATTACGACAAATCATAACTATGTTTGCATCCCCTCCCACATGGCAAAGACGTGACTTACTATTGTGAAGAAATTTTGAAACAGACAATTAGATTAGTACTGTAATAGTAGATTAGGAGACTTTAACAACAGGGAAGAACAATATCTAACATAACCTTTAATGATGATACTTGCAACATCATCCTGATCAAATAAAAATGACACATATACGTGTATATAAGAAAACTAAGGTACACGCTTCTTTTATAAAAAATAATTTTATTCATTAATTTATTCATAGCCTGTGACATATATTTGGATTTTGTTTCAATTGTTTGGTCTAACAATCTTATTTTCATTATGTGTTGATATCTCATATATGATATAACTTATATCGATGCATGATAAAACATTTTTATAACAAAGTGACCTTGATTAAAAAAAGAGGGAACAAAATGCTACATGTAATTCTTCCATTTAATGTTTTTAGCTATTTACAAGCTTCTGTTGTGAGGTAGACTTGTAAGCCATATTTAAGAACTAACACAACTCAGGTTATTCTAAAATCATGAAATACAAATACAAAAAAAAATAGTTTTACTTCTCACAGTTAAAAGATCTATTATCTACTTTATCAGCTCACTGCACCTTTTGTCCTCCGTTTGTACAGCCAGATATTACCCACAGCCATCACGAATCCCCCAGCTATAATACCGACAGAACCAAAGTAAAATGCTATGTCATAAGAACCAAGAAAATCTTTGAACATCCCTGCAAAACAGAAAATAAACTTAAACTACCATGTCATAAGTACAAAGAAAATCTTAGAGCATCCCTGCAAAACAGAAAAGTAAACGTATAATACCATGTCATAACTACAAAGAAAATTACTGAACATCCCTAAAACCAGAAAATAAACGTAAAATGCCTTATCGTCAGTACCGAGGAAATCTTTGAGTTACCTATTAAACAAAAAGAAATTAACATATTTATTGAAATAGATCATTCAGACTGTTATGTTTTTGTTTGATGCCTTTTAGTTAATTAACAGACGGTTGATTAACAGTTTACCATTTTGGTTAAAAACACCATGACAGCAATAAATATGTAGTGTATATTTTTTTCTATTGTTTTGATTTAGATTTATTCTTTGTTACCAGTCTTGAACAATCCACAATGTGTATTGATCAATTCAAAATGACTTTAAAGAGAGTCATTGCTCTTTACTTGAAAATAACAAAGACTGTATAATATAGAAGAATTTTTACGATGAAGAGAAAAAAAATTAAGCATTTTATTGTGACAGGTCGTCTGATAAAATTCAATTTTATTCATTTATATAGATTCACAATGAAAGTGATACTAACCAAACAAAGATCTTTATCGGATAGCATAAAGTAAGGAATTTTATTTTATGCCTACCAATGAAATATAGGGAAATATCAGTGAGATAAAAGTGATAATCCACTGTTTTGAATCAGTGAAATTACCATTTTGATAATACACTATTTGTGCCGGAACTACTGCTTGATGAAACTTCAGGAATTTCCCCACCACGTAAATACAAGAGAATCCGCGGCATTTCAGACTGTGACAGCGAGTGAAATTTATTTATCTTGTTAAATTAAAATATTGAATTCCTGAGCCTAACTAGTTGTGAACAATGATGAAATTCGCCATAAATTATTTAAAATGTCTGATTTGTTTACATAACTCACATGGACAATATCCAATATGGCCGACTTTCAATTCAATTGATTGAATATTACTCGGTATTAATCCGCTTTTATAATTAAAGTATGTATGGCTAAAATTCAATAAATATTGATAAACTGTGTAGAGAAAAATAAATGTTATTTGATGAAAGTGTATTCAGTTTATTTCAGCAGACGTAAAGTTATCATATGTATTGGAGATTGTCTGCACTTTTTTTGTGCGGAGTAACCAAAGTACGCATTAACTGATTTGGGGCTCACCATGGGGAATTTATTGAAGGCCCTGATTAAAAATGTCATAAAATACCCATTTTTGACGTGTTGGCATAAAATAAAAAGAAAATTTGTTTGTTTTTTAGTGGAAGATGGGAATTTATTTCATCTCGTGAACACCATATGTTGATATTTTCACTCGTGGCTGCGCCACTCGTGAAAATATCACATATGGTGTTCACTCGATGAAATAAATTCTCATCTTTTACAAAAACAAACAAATATCCTCTATATATTTCCTGCACATTACACTTACATCTTACAATTTGAATTACATTAAATTGACCTCTAGTTATGTATTTGGTTATGTTTTATGTGAAAAATAATGTATGTTAAAACAGTTCATGAAAATGTAAAAAGTGAAGTTTGCACAACCTAACTTAATGCAGCTTGTAACTTGTTATATTTACCTCCAACTGTTGAACCAATCAAATTGCTGAGGCCTTGCGCGAACATCAGAAAACCAAAGGCGCTAGATAAACTCTTCACACCCACAACGTCGATGACGACCACAGACTTCTGAGATATATAGGTACCCGACAACATTCCATACAGTCCACTGACGACTGCAAATTGCCAAAAGGTAGACATAGACGGTAGCAATAAAGACACTACAGCCACAAGAAACATTACCATGTTGTATATTAACAGCCGGTATGGTTTTATTCGTTTCAAGTCCAGTATAGTGGAATTTACAATTCTAGACAAACCATCACATATTCCTAGTATTGAAACTAAATAGGCTCCTTCTAGAGTTGAAATTCCTCTTTCTTTCGCCAGGGCCGGAAGAAAAAGAGACGTTATATTCAGTGATAAAGTAAATAAAAATATTTGTATGCACAACGCACAAAATCCAAAGTTTCTGAACAATGCCCATTGTAGAAGCGGTTTCTTTTCTTCAGATTTTTGTGTACTTTTAAAAACATGTGTAAACTGAGACAATTTCCTTTGAAATAGAGACATTTTCCTCGATTCTATCTTAATGTTAGCAGTCATGTCCGACGAAGAGTTCGTTTGTTGTGCAAAATGTGTCATGGCGGTTGCATCTCTTTCGGACTCCACACTTGTGGGCAGTAAATGTTCCGCAGGTTCGTTATATAGAATTCCTCTCTTCTTTCTGAAGATGCGAGAAAAAAGATAACTCAGGTGTCATTTGATGTTTGATATCTCAGAAATAACAAAAGCAATTTAATTGTAGAAATCATTTACATAAATGTAAAACTTAATTAAGACTTGCTGCTTTAGAATAAATATTTTGTGAATATTTTACATTTTCAATACGCATATAAAGTGCTCCTTGTTAACCTGTCAGTAAAATAATATTTGACAAACCTGTCGTATTTCATAAGTTTCCAGTGTAGTTCCAATGGCCGAAACAACGCTCCGCAAACAAAAAAGTTACTCATTATTGATGAAAGTATCACAAATGTCCATGAAAACCCATAATAATCGAACATAAGCTCTATGACTGGTGGGAAAAAGAAGCAGCCAAACCCTACACCGGATGTAGACAACCCAACGGCTATACCTCGTCTCTTGTTAAAGTAAACACCAAGTGCGACAACGCTAGGGGTATAAACAAGTGCCCTACCGAAACCTATATAAAATATTAAGCAGAAAGTATTGAGAACATTGAAGGACATCTAACATATGCCAAATTCAGCACTGTTTTGTCTTTGTTTTTCCTTAAACAATTTAATTTACTTATATAATAAATAAATAAATAAATAAATAAATAAATAAATAAATAAATTGATGTGTGATGTGCAATCAAAGATAACCAACCGGCGTACTTGAATTCGTCTAATTAAAAAAACAAAACAACATTTACTTACATTGAGTAAAGTTGAATATAGAAAACATTTGATGACCAGTATAGTGATAGGTAAAATATAAATATTTTAATATATAAATGACTTTGTTAAGTCGATTATCTTCTGAAATTCTTAGGTCAATAAAATGTTGCTTCAGTCAAGTTATTCTGCTAGAAAATGAGACCGCATCTTAAAAGAAATTTTGATTGGCTGCCTGCTTAAGAAATGGGAAATATCGTCACCTTTAATAATATGATGTCGAAGGATGAGATAATAATGACAAGAGAATTTTACGACATGTCTGATTTGTTTTGACTTGATCATTTTGATGCTTTTGATTGTTTGTAATGCAAATAAAGATACAACGTAGGAATTGTATCCATCGTCTGAGTTTTTGAAAGAAATCATTTTCGGTGAAATTACTGAGAGAATACGATAAAATGTGCAAGACTCAAAATATGTTAACAGGGTATTACCACACAAGACACCATACGTCAGGTACATGTACAGTATGTCCGGAACAAAACCAGAAATCAATACTGCGAAAGAGGAAATCCCTGCTCCGAGCATCACAACAGAACGAAAAGTGAATCGATTACACAATGCACTGGCAACCGGTCCTTAAAAAACAAAACATTCTACCCCAAGTGATTATTCAGTGTGAACTGATGTGGCTGGCATGTCAAGTCAGAAATAAAATGTAGTTAAACTAAACAAAACATTAAAACAAACAAAATAAGGCAATATCATAGCATACTAACAAAGAAATAAAAGAAGAAACGTGAACTTTAAAAATACTGTGTTTACTTTTATTAAAAATGAAGGATGTAATTCTTACTTGTACACTGCCGAATTGTGTGGGCAAAAATAACCTTTTGATTAGCAATTTTTATAAAAATTCACATAAACAGGCAGTAACTAGGGTAGATATTGTACAGCAGACACAAATCATTTTATTTTTCATTTCGGTAATGAGCACACACAGTGACTATTAGAAGAATGAAAGGTGTACAAGACATGTAAACTACATCATTCGTATAATTTCAATGTCTGACAACTGAGTCAGGGGTTGTATTTTTTGTGCGCAGCGACTTAGCGTTGGCAATTCAAGTTGCTCATGACAAAACAGGCATGGGTTTTATATCCGTTATGGCCGGATAATTTCCTGATGCATTTGCATCTTTTTAACGGATGGTCTATGAAATTACCGAATAATTATTATAAAAGATTACAAAATTAGACGGTTTGCATTTTTACACTTTATCATACCTAACAGAAGTCGCAGTGTAGAAAACAGGGACAAAACCCAAGCAGTTGCAGTTGCGCTTTGGTTGTATCTCGATAGCAGTTGCAAATACATTACGCCATTTGAGCGCTCAAATCCTCCTAAAATGGTTTTGATAGAGACTATTTAACTCTATCTGATATAAGCATATAATGTCAGGAATGTATTTTTCGTGAAACTATAGATGTTATCTCTTATAAAATGTACTTACTTCGGATTCTTTTGAAATCTATGCAACTAAAATAACCCTCTTAACCTTCTATATAGACAAAGCACTGTTGTTTATTATGCAATAACAATTATTCGTGAGATATCATAGAACCTGCATTGAAAGGAACCTTTGTCATAATTCCATTATAAATAAGAATTGATGACTTATAACTTAACAGACGGCGAAGAATAATCAAAGTAATATGGATAAATGATAAAATATTTCTATGCACTCATACCTTGAATAAAATGGACAAGAAATCCTCCCAAAACAACAAACCAGCCCCAACCACCATCTGGTGCTTTCAACACGTTCTGTTCTTCATGAACCGCATTTTTCTTCAAAGAACTACCGTCCTTTTGCTCAGAGAGAGACTCGTTGCATTCTTCAGTCTTACTATCCTCATGTTGTACTTTCATTGTGTCTCTACAAATTTCAACAGATTTTCCGGTGGTGCCTTCATTCAGACCCATTTCGTGATCTGCAAAGAAAAAAAAAACAATTTAATTGCCTCTTTTCTACATAATTAATTATTAAGAGAATTTATAAAAATAAAATCTTTCATTACTTATGTCATTAAATTTTAAAACACCCAAAGTCTTATATTATTATTTGTTTTGTTTCCTCTTTGTTCCTTCTTTGTCATCCAGTGTGTACCTGATTTGTTTATCGGATATATATGAAAATAATATTGCATAACACAAGCTTAAATGGAAACAATTTACCTCTAACATAATAAGATATTACTTTAAATCTAAATTAGTTGTAACATTATTACTTTTGACAGGCATTTAATAACATTTCTGTGACATTACATTAACGAGTAATTAGAGACCAAGTTCACAAAATTCATGCGTTTCTCTTTTATCCAATTATCTTAAACCGGTTCTTAATACTTTCATTACTGGAACTGTTTATTTACACCATTATGAAACACTTTGATCCGCCTATATCAATTAAATAGTATTGCTTTCTCAACTCACACATTTAAGTAAAAATAAAAGGATAAATGTTTTACCTCTGTTTAAATGTCACTCCCTTATCCAGCATGTCTCAAATGCTTTTTATTCTCTTTCATTATCTGTATGTTGCAATAACATGTGTTCTTACTTATATTCTCCACATTAAAACAAGGTGAAAAGGATATAATGATTCGACTTTTCATTTAGATAATACGTATGGTGTAATCGTAATGTTATTGATGCAATCTTTGTAAAGTTATGTTAAGATATTTACTCTGTCATCATAGATCCTATGCACTTAAAATCAACAAACCTTCTTTTTATGTCAACTTTACTGATAACAACTTTCAAAGGTCAAACACTTTATCTTACGTGGCTAGGTTAAGGTGAATTGAACATCATTTCCCTATTCTCAAGTTTTTTTCACAAGATACATGTAGATTCATCATAAATAAGCAAAGCCTAAAAGAGACAGATCGCAAGAGGGAAAAAACCGTGAACAGCTGAAAACAAATTATTAGTCTGTACGAACGTCAGTATGTACATTTGTATAAAGTACCTCAATTACGAATAATTGTATCGCCCGAGGCATCGTCAGTACGATTCTTTTTACGATTGGTGGAACTTTAGAATTTTAGTTTATGGTTATTTCAATTTGTCTTAAAAGTCATTAAGCATTTCATTTCTACCAAACGTTTGTATTTTTGCACTGCACTTGCGATATTTAAAACCTTTAAGTGCAACACAATTTTACCAGATACGGCAACATAAATATAACAGGACAACAGTAAAATATCAATCGCAGCACGCGATGATGTCTCGTTTTTAAATTTTGCCTTGTTTATGGAACAATTTGTTTAGTTAATCAGCGTGATGTTGACGTTTATATATATATGATTTTTATATTGTATTTATAAAGTATTTCGTCGGATGTCTCCTTATTTTATTTTGTGGCAATTACCATCGGGCGAACTGGAAAAAACAACAACAGTTGTAATACACTGTTTTTCTACTATGTAATCAGATTATTACTTGGCTTTGAAAAAAGTTTAACAAAGCAGAATATAAAATTTATAATCTATTAATAAGAATAATAACCCTTAATGAAATCTTGTCAAATACATTTTATGAAAATGGTTAAGATACAAAAATAAATAATCAAATTCCCAGTGGGACTTGACCCTCACAGGTCACTAACCGCCTAGCTCTCTACAGTAAGTTGGGTTGATGAACTTAATTCAGGTTTCCTTCAAAGGATAATGATTAACATGTACTGATATGAACTTGACATAACTTTGATCATATTGCTAAAATGTGAAATAAATTCTTGATACGAAATATGTTTCCACTTCGACTTTTTTGTCTTCAGGACTCGCATTTCGCGTAAATCTATATAGTCTGATCACCCCCAACCGAAAAGGAGGAGAAAAAAATAGTTATGGTTTCCGTTCATTACAGCCTACGCCCGAAACATTTATCCAGAGCATAACTATGTAAGTTTTAAAATAATTAGCAATGAGTTGATCTCGGTTCTCTCTTCTTCCTGTTTGCAGAGTTATCATCTTTTATATATTTCCCAATATCTGTTTTTGATATTAATATTGCCTGGTCATAAATGACCTGCTAAGAGCATTTATGGTACTTCTTTGAAACTTGAAAGTTGTATAAACTCTTCATTTATGTTTGCAGATTTATTCCACTGTGTTTTATTTCTAATTCATTTTCCTTGAGTATATACATAGCAACATTTACGTTGAACTTGACCTCTTTCTTTGCAAAATCATCCGCTATCCGGTATCAATGTCGTAGAGGCAAATTATATAGAGAGAAAACTGGGCCGACCGATTAAGCCGATTTAAATGGGGATCCGATATAAAGAGGGTCCGATTTGAAGGGGGTCCGGTTTGGAGGGGTTCACTTTGGAGGAGGTCCGGTTTGGAGGGGTCCAGTTTGGAGAGGGTCCGGTTTGGAGGGGTTCTACTGTACGAGGAACTGAAACTTATACGATTAACCAAACTACAGGAAGAAGAAGTTTGTAGAGCAAGATACGTACCTGCTACTTTTAACACTTTTAAGAAACATTTTGGTTACAGATAGTAAAAAGTAGAACAAAGATATTCAACATAGTACTGCTCTGTAGTAGCTGAAACAGTTTAGAAAAAAAATAATCGAGACAAAATCAGAAGATGCTTTTTTATTTCAAGGAAAAAGGCAAAATCAAGATATTGAAAAAAAAACAAACAAAAGAACTCATAATTGGAAATATTTGCAATAATTCTTGGACTAAGAAAGTGTCTCAATTTGACTCAGACGGGTCACCTAATGCCTATGTCAAAAGATGTTTTGTGTTTTTCAAACTGATACAAAAATTGCACCAATTTTATTGCACGGGTCCGAAATATGGGGACTACACCATACGGAACACACTGAAAAAGTTCAGTTATATTCTTGTAAACGTATTATATCAGTACCAATTTGAGCTTGTAATGCTGCAATTATGGGTAATTGTGAAAGATATCCAATGCAGATTACTGCAGCCAAACGTTGTATCAAATATAGGTTAATAATTGTAAATTTACCTCAAGTTAGATATGTCAGAAAATGTTATGACATGCTTTTATATTATGACAGTGTTGGATACGAAAATTGGACTTCATATATAAAGCTTGACCTGTACAAAAATGGATTTGGTTATATATGGGATGATCAAGGTGCTCAAAATGAAAATTTGTTTTTATATCATTATGTACAGAGATTAAAAGACAAGTATATACAACTGTGGAACAATGAGTGTACTTATCGTTCAAAACTTATGTCATATAGATATTTTAAGACTTCTGTTATTTACGAATATTATCTTGACGTATTAGATATTAAAAAGTTTAGATATCACTTTGTTGCATTTAGGACATCGTCACACTTATTAATGATCGAAAAGGGTAGACATGCTGGAATAGAAAGAGATCATAGATTTTGTTTCTTTTGTGAAAATGTGGTAGAAAATGAACACCACTTTTTATTGATATGTCCGTTATATAATGATATCAGAAAATCGTACATAAATAGAAAATGTTATATTTACAGTACTGTACAGAAGTTTAATTTGCTGAAGTAAAATAAAAATCAAATTGTTTTAAAAAATCTTGCAATGTTTGTAAACCACGCAATGACTTTAAGAAAAAACAGTTCTTGGTACATATTACATAAGTTAAAATTGATGTAGCAAAGATGTGTTTATATTATTACATTTTGAAAATTGATACTGTTGCTGTAATTTTCAAGTTGATTTATATATACCTTTGAAGTCACACATACATTGACGTTATTTGTATTCGTATGGTATATATGTGTATAGGCTGGAGGCCTTTATCGCAAAACAATAGTTTGTGTTTGAGTTAGATAGTATTTCTATGTCAAAGACTTGGTATATCAACAACTGGAAACAGTAACAATGTTCAACAATCGAAAAAGGCCATAACTTTTTTTATCTACAAATCAACTTGAGGAATTAGAACAATTTAAATCAAAGATATTACATAGCCTGCCATCTTCAAAATGGACTACAAAAAGTTCAAAGTTGCCTGAAATATATGATGTTAGTATTAAACATTACCTCCTCGAGAAAACATACTGGATAAGTCATCTGCCAAAACATACAAACTGACAAGACCATATCAGATGAGGAGTAGTGTTCATTCAGTCAAGTACTGTGAAAATGTGAAATTAGATACTTTACGGTATTCTATCATGCAATTCATCACCCATTTAGCTTACGAAACAGTCCATTCCCCGAATGTCTAGACATAGACTTAGATGACATAGCAATAACTAAAATACGAAGCATTCCACCAGGGACTTGGAAATCTCCACAATTTATTTATGATATTGCTAAAGATAAGAAAGATACAACCAGTCCTGAATTATTCAAAATTAAATATAATGAAATCAAACAACAATATTATAATTATGAATATATTTACACAGATGTCTCCAAACAAAAAAGCAGTGAAGCTGCTGCAGCAGATGAAACTTTTCCTTTTCGTCTTCCTGATCATTCTTCTATCTTTTCAGCTGAACTTAGAACAATTGGACAAGCTTTTGGATTATATTGAAACTGATGATTATTTTAGATATCTTATTTTCACTGTCTCTTTGTCAGCTATGCAAGACCTTGATCATGAAAATACTGACAACAACTTTCTCATCTTCTTCGGGATTCTGAGATAATATTTTTTGACTCCCTAGCCATATTGGAATTCAGGGCAATGAGGCAGCAGATAAAGCTGCCAAAACAGCTCTAAATACTGAGGTTTTACCTTTCCGTGTTCCTTACAGTGATTTTATACCCATTGTCAATAGTTTTTAACAAAAGTCTGGCAGACAACTTGGGAAGATCCTATGAATCAAACAAATAAATTGTTTTCTATTAAACCTGTCCTAGGAGAGTGGTTGTTTTCTTCTAGACCATCGCGCAGAGAAGAAATTGTCCTTTGTCATCTACGTATTGGACATTCCTACCTTACTCACTCTCATCTTCTGAAAGGGGAACCAGTCCCACAGTGTGTTCCTTGTTTTACAGATCTTACAGTTAAACACATTTTTATTGACTGTGTGGACTTTGCTCCAAATCGAAATAAATATTTCAATGTACATAACATGCATAAGCTGTTTAATTCTGTTCGGCCAGACTTAATCTTTAAATTTTTAAAAGATATCAACATTTTTAACAAGATATTATCGTTTTATTTTTAACATATGGAACTTTTAACTATTATCATATTTCACATACTATTGACAACTTTTAAACTTTACATCATTTCCACTTTTTTACAAAATAGTTACTTAGTTCTTTTGTACAATATTATTTGTGCCCAAAATGACCATAGTTGTCGACGGGCCTTAAAACTTCATTCATTCATTCATTCATTCATTTAATCATTCATTCAATTCACCACATTCTTCAAATCCAGATGAAGTGAAACTACTGTTTATTGTTGTAGACAAGATAACTGGTGAACCATACAGTTGGTTTTGTACATGAAAATAGTGATTTTCAGAAACATGTGGGTCCGTGAGTGCTGCCTTCTTCTTTGTAGCAGAACAGGTGGCTAATGGCAAAGTACAATTCAGCAATTCCAACTCGAAATCTTTTACAAACAAATTACGTGCTTGGGCTGAACTGATACGAAGCTATGATGAACCAGACATATTTGAAAATTTTAACATTCAAGAAAAAGAAAAAGAAGCAGCAAATGCGAAGAACCATTGATGACTTTGAAACAAAGGTTTTGGCCTCTGAGCCACCGAGCTATGATGCAATTGCAGAGCTTCATGCAAATCTGATCAATGCAACTCACCGTATAACTCGATACTGTCCAACTGCAGATACAGATGCTTTGGACAGTCAGCAATCAGGAGTTGAAGAACTAAGAAAACAAAATTTCATAATGTAGTTAAGACTGTGGAAAAGGCAAAGGCAAATCCATCTTAAGTGAAAGACATCATAAAAACAAATGACAAAGTCTTCTTGTATAAAGTACCATTAATTAAATGGGTAGGACAAATAAAAACAAGGGAAAGAAAATGTATCTACAGAAAATGTCAAAATTTCATACAGATGTTCGAATTGTAGAAAAAAAGTTAATGGTGTCAAAGGAATTGAACTTTGTCAGAGAGTCCCAAGATGGAATTATTACCTGCAAGTGCTATAGTGATATGCATCGGCTACTAGAACTCAAATATCTGTACTCGGCAAGGAATATGACAGTGGATAAGGGAATGAGTGAAAAAACACCATTAAGTACCTAGAGAAAACAAAAACAACGTGTTACAGCTAAAGAAAATATCTACAGATGGCTATTACGCCCAAATTCTGGGACTTTTCGGAATACCTGCATTATCTCTCGCCAATCTTGTTGTATGGGCTAGTAAAGACTGCAAAATCATTGCCATCAAGTTTAATGAGGAGTTCGATAAGAAAAAAATACAACCGGCATGTTACTCCTCTGATCAAAAACTCCTGACAGCATGGCTAATGAGAGGAATGGCATACCGCATATTGTGGATGATAAAAGAATGGACACAACAGGGGGCATACATGGAGACATATCAAGTGTTGTAACTCTATCAAACTCTATTCAAACACAAAGTACAGTTCCCATTCTGGAGTACAAATGTAATCAGTGCAGCAGAATACGTTATGCTTAGGAAAACATAATGGAAGATAATAGTAATGCAAATGTTGGATGTGACTGCCCAAACTGTGGATGTGATGTCTGGATGAGCTGTCCTTGTGCAAGATACACAGCAGAATGGAAAACGGAAAAGATTGAATTGGTTATGTCCTCATTGCACAAGAGAATGTGAAATGGTGTATTGTAACCATTAATAAATTGCTCACTTGCATTTGTCTCTTAATATATTATTATGAAATATGTGCTGATATTTAAACCTGTTCCAGGGCATAATGTGCCAAATTCATATTTACTGATCCCTTGTGCATGATCCTGCCAGTTAATAAATTGCTAGTCATTATTTATTTTTATAACATGGAACCTTGTCTTTCATAAGATTATCTCACATTGCATTATTTTTCTTTATTTTGTATATTTGCACCTCTTTATCAAAAAGATGAAATGGAGGCTTTCTTGACATGTAGTTGATTTTTCAATTAGACATTAAAATGTTTTGCTTCAAATCAAGCTCGCCTATCCGTTTAAGAATTAGCGGGCTGATCTCAACATGTTAAGTCGTTATTGCCACCGTTTGGATCGTATATTCAAACCCTTTGAAACCAGTCCTTTATCTTGAAACAACTTGTAATTCTATTTGCCTTGATATAAATTTCTTTTGGAGATATAACTGATTTTTAAAAAGAAATACCTCAATAATGTGTAAGAAACAAATACTAATGAATTTACCAATAACACTACTGACCTTTAAAAAAAATAAATAAACAAAATGTGACATTTCTAGGTCTGTATGAGGGCTTACCATTGCTCTTTTTCTTTTTTTCTTTTTTATTAGTATACATGTTCTCTTGATTCTAAAGTGTTAATATGAAATGTCTTTTTATCAGATACATGCATTTCATGTTGATTAAATTTATAGTTTTTAAACTGTTGTATTAAAATTATCTGTTTGATATATTTGTGTTTTGGTTGTTTTAATGAATTTATTGAAATTGTGTGTGTAGTGTATTTAGGCAACAATAGTTTCTGTAATATAACAAAGGTGTAACATTTATACCTTGAACTAAAACTACCCTGTTGTGTAGACATTTACTTCAATCGTTTTGGTAACAGACAGTCATGAATAAGCCAGCCACACAAACAGCGACACTGTTCACTAACTGTCAAATGTATGTAATCTTTGATCAATTACTTAAAGGTGGACTTAAAAGGCCATCTTAAAAGGAAATGTTTGATTACATTTGCAGTACAAGCAAAACATGAGTTTCAAATTGCATCGATAGAATTACTGTGAAATCACTGTTTACATGGTTCAATTTCGAGGCACTTTTAACTGCTACCTTATTTCATATAAAGAAATAACAATATTTGTTCAGAAATTGTTTGTTTCTGGTATCCGAACCAACACTAGCCTATCGGCCACTACTAAAAAACTTTTTATGGCCTTGAAGACGAAAAATTACTTAAAGCAGAAATAATCTTACCCTAATATTCTGGAATGCAAAACCAAAAACAAACTTTTGGGGGTCTTGAGACATACAAACTGGCCTTTCTTAAATGCCCTAAATGGTATTTATGGGGAGGTCTCTGAAGAGAACTGATATTGTTTAG
Organism: Cyclina sinensis; assembly: GCA_012932295.1. Lineage (NCBI taxonomy): Eukaryota > Metazoa > Mollusca > Bivalvia > Venerida > Veneridae > Cyclina > Cyclina sinensis. The sequence continues at coordinate 37,442,656 of JAAONU010000006.1, read as the reverse complement.
ATTTTATTTTTATGATACATGTCGCAAATTGCATTGCGATTTTTACATGTACTTGATGAAATTGTCTCTTAAATTAAAATTTAATGTATGCTTCTGAAAGATGCTCCTATCGCACCGTCATGAACCTTCTAAGCATGTTTAGGTTTGCTCCCGAAGGGGCTCCTAACCTTATGAGTTCATACTTTTCATGATTTTCTTGATTTTATACTGAGTTGTTTTTCGTTTTGGCGGGAACGTGGTTTATATATATGTATGCTTGTTAATGTTGGCTGGTTAATGTTAAAAAAAGGTTGTTTACTCATAAAAGGTTATTATAAGAAATAAGTGAAAGGTGAAAATAAAAGCATAAAGATGATTAAAAATTCTTCGTGAAGTTTATAAATTATTTTAGAAAGGAAGTCTCTTTTAAAAATAATAGAGTGTTTTTTCGCTACATTAATTTTGGTGCCGGAACCCGGGAATGTGGTGGTTTTCAAAAGTTGTGATTCATTGGAAAAGGGATATGTGATAGAAGTGAAAAGTAGAGTAGCAAGTGATTTATGATTCGGTGATCTAGAGTGCTTGTGTTCAAGTTGTGAAAAGTATAAAAATGAAATGGATTTAAAGAATATACAGGACTTAAAAATCTGGAAAGGAACTGTTTTCGCTAAAACAAGTAAGTCGACTTAGATTATTGTTATCATATAGCTATCAAAATGTCTAGTCTCAGATATTTGAAAGGTGTTCGCACTAGGTACTACAATAATTTAGAAAAAGCACTGAATAATGCTATGGCTCTGCTGGAAAAGCATGCAGCTACGCCTGACTGTACAATGATAAAAGACGTAAAGGTGTGTATCGAGCAAATAGAAAAAATCATGTCAAAATTAGAACTCCAGTCTGAAAAAGTTATCGCTGGTACTGAAGAACAGGACGAACTTGTAGATACAATTTTACATGAAGATTTGCAATTTGTGAGTCTGCTATGGACTTGTGTTGTAAATTGCGAAAAGTAGAAGTTTCCTTAAAAGAAATAAAGAAACATAAAGAAAGTGCTGTTCCACCCATGATGATGGAAGAAATAAGAAAAAGTGGAAAAAGGTTTCCAGGTTCTCAGAGGACATACATAACCGAAAATTTAGCAAAGTCATTATATCTGAGACGATATTCTGAGTAAGAGATTCGTATAGTCACGTTTGGAAGTGAACAAAGTAAAGTGATTAAAACAGTTTCAACAAAGTTGAAGATAAAATTGAAAAACGGAAATGATTTGTTGATAACAGCAAATATTGTGCCAACTATCACAGGTACAATATATCGGAAACCTGTAAATGTGTGCAAACAAGACCATCTTCAAAAGTATAACTCAACACCTCAATCTAGCAGATACGCTTCCAACTGAAGTAGAAACAGATACAATACAACTCTTGATTGGTAATGATTATTATCTTGATATCGTATTACCACATAGACTTGAAATTCAACCAGGCTTATATCTGATATCTTCACAATTGGGTTGGATATTATCAGGACGCACAACAGATATAGATGAGAATAAAATCGATACGAACATGTTAATAATGACCTCGGGAAATATTGAACAAGAAACTGTGATTCTTTCTGATGGAGAATATGAACCAACATTGGAAGATTTCTGGAGAATTGAGTCTATTTGGATAACAGACAAAACTTCACAAGCTGGTGATGAAAAGGCATTACAAATTTTTAAGGATACGTTGTCGTATAAAGACCAAAAGTACCAAGTCACTTGGCCATGGAAAGATTACTCCCGTGAACTTCCTGTTAATCGTCAACTGGCCTATGGTCGTCTGAAAAATTTAGTGAAGAAAATGAAAGACAAACCCGAATTAATGAATAATTACAACATTGTGATTGAAGACCAGTTGAACAAGGGAGTGATTGAAAAGGTAGCTAAGTCCCATGTTGATGGTATACGACATTATATACCACAACATGCAGTGCTAAAGCCAGGTAAAGCAACAACAAAACTAAGAATAGTGTATGACGCTTCAGCTCAATCAAACAAAGAAAACAAAAGTTTAAATGAATGATTTCACAGAGGTCCAGTGTTTCTGCAAGATCTTTGTGGTATTCTGTTGAGATTTAGATTGAATAAGATCGGTATTGTTGCGGATATCGAGAAAGCCTTTTTACAGGTTGGTATACAGAGAAATCAAAGAGATGTGACAAGATTTATATGGCTGAAGAACTGGGAAAATCTGTTACTAAATCCTGAAAACATACAAGAGTTCAGATTCTGTCGAGTTCCATTTGGTGTTATATCGATCCAGTTTTTCTTAGGAGCAACAATCGATTATCACCTTGAAACATAAAATACAAAAGTTTCCGAACAGTTGAGAAAGAATATTTATATGGACAACTTAGTAACTGGTGTTGACAGTGTAAATCAAGGTAGAGAATTATATGATGAGGCAAAGAGTATATTTGCAGAAGCCAGTATGAATTTGCGTGAGTGGTCAACCAACAGTGATGATCTTATGGGGGTCAATTCCTGCTGAAGACAGAGATAAAGAGGAAACCTTGAAAGTGCTTGGCTATATGTGGAATAGGAAAAATGATTCTGTTGGAATTAAACCTGTGAAAAGCCATATATGTGCAATTGTTACAAAGCGTGTAATTCTGAAACAAGTAGCGTCAGGTTATGATTCGATGGGCTTATTCTCTCCTGTCACACTTAGAGGGAAATTACATCTTCAGCAAATTTGGACAAAACGTCTGGATTGGGACGACTCTGTTAGCATGGAAGATTTGTCAATATGGAATTCAGTTAGAATGGATTTGGAAAATATACATAATTTTAGTATCACAAGGTGTATATCTATTCCAAACATCGAGACAAAGAAAACCTCCTTCGTATGATTTTTTTTCTGATGCATCAAACAAAGCCTATGCTTCAGTAATCTTTGTAATGCAAAGTGATGGAATTGTCAAGACGTCTGAACTCATTTTTTCAAAGTCAAAACTTGCACCTATCAAGAAATTAACTATTCCGAAACTGGAACTTCTAACCGTGTTGATAGGAGCCAGGTGTTTGAAGTTTGTAGAAGATCAGTTGAGAATTCCAATTCAAAAGAAATATTTATTCTCAGACTCCAAATGTGTATTGCAATGGATTTCTTCTAAAAAGCAATCGCCAGTATTCGTACAAAACAGAGTGACTGAAATAAAAATGCATAAAGATATAAGTTTTAATTATGTTGAAACAAACAGAAACGCTGCAGATGTAGCAAGTCGAGGTTGTAGCACGAGTAACCTTAATGCTGATCAACACTGGTGGCATGGTCCAGAGTGGCTGGTAAAGCCTGAAGAACAGTGGGAATTAACATCAGCAACAGACTCACTTGTAGTTGAAAATCTTGAAGGTGTACAAACAGAAAATGTAGTAGGAACATTTACAATGAAAAAAAAAATGACGGACATAAAACAAAGTTGTGTGTTTCCAGAGAGCCCACCATTAAACATATGTTGTGAACAGTTTTCTTCCATGTTAAGATTGGTCAGAGTAAGTGCAATTGCAATGAGATTTGTGAAAAGACTGAAAGGTAAGATGCTTAATATATGTAGCTGTTACATGTGCAAAAAAATAACTTTCCAGACGTGTTCAAGTCTGTAACACATAAATGCAAAAGCAACTTACAAAGACAACTTGGAGTTATTCTTGACAGTAAAGGATTACTAAGATGTAAAGGTCGTTTTGAAAATGCAGATTTGAGTGAAAATGCGAGGCAACCAATATTATTACCATCAAAAGATAGGGTTACACATTTAATAATAGATCGTGTACATCAAGAACTGTTACACAGTGGAATATCCCACACGTTAAGTCAGATAAGATATAAATTCTGGATTCTTCGTGGAAGAGCAACTGTATGGACAGTGTTGAAAGGATGTGCATTGTGCCGCCGATTCGAAGCAGGACCTTATAAAATGCCCCAAATGCCGAGTCTCCCAAGGAAAAGAATGAGTGAATCAAAACCATTTTGTAAAACTGGATTAGACTTTCTCGGTCCATTGAAATTTAAAATATCAGAAGACATCAAAAAAGTGTGGGTGTGCCTATTTACATGTATGGTTACACGGGCAGTTCATCTGGAAATCGTCCAAGATATGTCGGCCAAAGAGTTTATTCTTTGTCTGAGGCGTTTCATTTCTCAAAAGGGTACACCAGAAGAAATCGTCAGTGATAATGCTCTGCAATTCAAACTCGCAAGTGAAACAATCGATCAAGTATGGAAGAACATGACCAAATGTGCTGATGTGCAAAATTATGCATCTACTAAAGGTATTACTTGGTCTTTCATAGTAGAGCTAGCTCCATGGATTGGTGGCTTCTATGAAAGACTTGTTGGTGTCGTGAAGAGAGCACTCAGAAAAGCAGTTGGTCGGAAGCTTTTAACAGATAGTCAGTTTCAAACTGTGATCAAAGAAGTTGAAGCCGTAGTAAATTCACGCCCCTTTGTATATGTGGGAGAAGACATCAATTCTTCAATAACGTTAACACCTGGACATTTCTTAGGTTTAAATCCAACCACTGGAATACCTGAAACAGAACACTTCGACGAAGATGAAACATATGAACCGCAACAATCTGTTGCTGCAAAGTTATTAGCAATCTGGAAAAAGGGCCAAAGGTTGATAGAAAATTTTTTGAAAATCTGGAAAAATGACTACCTGCTTAACCTAAGGGAAAGAACTCAAAACAAAACTAAAAACCAATAGAATTTTATAAGAAATGATTCCATTTGTTGGTGACGTAGTGCTCATCAAAGATGATTACCTAGGGGAAACTAGGTCGAATTGTGGACTTGCTTAATAGTTCTGACGGACAAATCTGATCAGCTAAAGTCAAAACAGCGTCCGGACGAATTATAGGTAGACCACTTAACTTACTATTTCCATTAGAAACATCAGACTATGACAGTTGTGGACAAGCCAAAACAACACAAGAAATCCAAACCAAAAACACGAGGCCAAAGCGGTTAGCTGCAGAACGAGCAAAATCAGATATTAAAGCCATGTTTTAGACTTTGTTCTGTGTTTTTGGATGGTCGCATACAATGTTTTACATGCGATTCTTTTTAATTTTAATTATGAACAGTATATTTTAAGACAAAGTTTCTTATAAGTTAAGATGTGTATGCTACATATTTGAATTCAGTGCAACAATATACTTCACACTCGAGTTTTTTGTGACGAGTGTTGATTTGTAAATAGTGTTTGTATATTTACGTAACATGATCTAATCGGGTATGTGACATGAATACCACGTGCATTTTGTGCTGAAACTTACGATAGTGGTTAGGAGCAAACTTTATGAGAAAGCATAGGCATAAAATATGTTGGGAGCAAATTAAAGTGTGGTCATATACTATGTAAAAACACGCTTTGCACGAGCAAATTCTAATTCAGTGTTTTTTTTAAAGTCATTTATACTTTGTGTTTTTTTGATATTCCAGATCTTGTACCTATAAGCGATAAAAATGATATATACTTGTGATACGTGCGGGAAAGGGTTTACCTTAAAGAGGAATCTGAAAAGACATATAAACGAGCTTCACACTGTAGTTCGTGAGTTTCTGTGTACAATCAGATATTGTGACAGGAAGTTTGTGAGAAGGGGCAATTAAATAAGCCATCTTGAAAGGTACCACGAATTGGCAAAGGTTCAAGCCAAACAAGAATCAGTGAAATTACAAAAAACTAAGAAATCCACAGAACTTTAAACGATTACAGATGATGACAGTGAACTTGATATTATACAAGAATTGGACGATATTATCGATTACCAACAGAATTATACAAACGGTGCAAATTCAGTAGATAACTTTTTAGATTCCCTTAAACTGGACGAAAATAATACTTCAGAGAGAATGACTTACATGCCTGATGTAGAGGACATTTCAGAAGATGAATCTATATTTGCAACTATGGAAAATACCGATGCTGAAATGGGAAATTTTGTACATGAAAACACATGTTAAATTGATCATGCTACCGGAGGTGATGGCGCAGAAAATGTAAAAGGTGATGTCAGTTTTGGTGAATTTAGTGATTTAAGTGATAGCTGTGTGCATAATGTTGTGCTGGGTGATTACGATGATGATAATCAGGTTGATAACTCAAATGATGCAAAACAATCCGCGAAAACAGGAATAGATGCTGATGCAGAAAATGGAAATGGTAACTTTGACGATAGTTCCAAAAGTAATTATGATGATAAAAGTGATTCCGATGGAGCTAATGATGATAAGTTAAGTGCAACTTGTGATGTTAGTGAAAGTACAAAAGATGGCAAAAGTGAAGAACATTATACTAGTAAGTACGTATCTGATGGAAAAGAAGTAGAGGAGTACACTCAGGATCAAAGAAAAAGTGAAAATAGTTTCGTGTTAAGTGATGATAATGGAAATAAAAGTTTAAGTGAAAGTGAAAAAAATGATGCAGAAAATGATGATGGATTTATTGACGAAGAGCTTTATAATATGTATTACAAAGGGAGTGTTGCAGAAAGCGATGACGAAAAGGGATACGAAAATGATGGCGATATCGACAGTGAAACGAATGCGAACGATGACGACGATGACAAAGATTGCGATGAGGATATCATTATTATCTCAGATGACGATGTACAAAATTTGAATGAACTACAGAGATCACAGCTGGTGTCCAAGATTGAAGTATACATGGTCACTGTTACAAAAGAAAGACGATACTTGAATAACAAACTGGTGAACATTAAACGCTCAGTGGAATTTGATCGTTTTGACTTTACGTGGCCAAATGATAAATGAAAAGTTAAGTATCTGATTGCAATGATCGTTTTTTGTATGTACTGTTAATTAATTATCATTGCAAATTATAAAAATAGACACTTGGTATTTGTAACATATAGTTAATGTTACTGTTGCTAAAGTCATGTGCATAACATTGTATAATGTTTTGTATTTTGTAACTTGTCTCTAAAATTAAAATTTAAGGTATGCTCCTGAAAGGTGCTCCTAACGCACCGTCATGAACTTTCTTAGTATGTTTAGGTTAGCTCCTGAGAGGGCTCCTAACCTTATGAGTTCATACTTTTCATGATTTTCTTGATTTTATACTGAGTTGTTTTTCATTTTGACGGGAACGTGGTTTATATATATGTATGCTTGTTAATGTTGGCTGGTTAATGTTCAAAAAAGGTTGTTTACTCAAAAAAGGTTATTATAAGAAATAAGTGAAAGGTGAAAATAAAAGTATAAAGGTGATTAAAAATTTTTCGTGAAGTTTATAAATTATTTTAGAAGGGAAGTCTCTTTTAAAAATATTAGAGGTTTCTTCGCTACATTAATTTTGGTGCCGGAACCCGGGAATGTGGTGGTTTTCAAAAGTTGTGATTCATTCGCTACAATAGATGAAATTTGAACGAATTCATTGAATAAAACAAAAAGAAATTAATATTCTAAATGACAGAAAAAAATCAATTACGAAAAATCAACACCATCATTTATTTAGTCCATCAATCATGTTTAATTATAATTACCTTTTAATGACAGGCATTTGAAAGTTCGTCAGATATGCGCAGACAATAAAAACCTGAGTAATAATGTCTTCGTATTTAGTCTTACAGTACAACGTCTTTATTCGCTCAATTACCCTTTCAGCATAAATTCTGGCTTTTGAAATATACTCGGAACGCATGGCCTCTTCTGGTTGGTTACTTGTGGCCGATCACGACTTTTGTGGCCTGGGATCAGCAGATCAACTCCTTTTTTCTTGAACTCAGTGGCAACATTGAAACCCCTGTTTGCCATAATATTACAGTATCACCAGTTTTCAAATGGTTCATAATACTATCACCGTCCTGAGTAATGTTCTTGTCTGTGACCCAACCATCTCATGCCCGTGATACAAAGTTTAATGTTAAGTTTTGTGAAATGCAAACAAGAAATTTTGCAGAGTCATAATGTTTATACTAGTAATTTGAGAAAGTGTTTTGCGCATATCCAGATTTGATGACCACTGAGCCATTAACTCGGTACAGTCTAGAATTACACTAAGATTTTTTAAGTCTTCAAAACACTTAGCCCTAACCCTGCAATGTTGCATTAACAGAATCTTCAGCTCATTTGAAAGAAAATTTAAATGTGTAGTACAAATGCTGGAAGTACTATGAATAATTCCTCCTCAAATGTTAAATTTTTCTCTGGTCCCTCTCTTTGAGCCTGCTGATGTTGATTTCCCTATCCAGTATTAAAGGTATTAAATTCCAGGTATTCTGATTTGCAAGAACAAGTATGTGCTAAATGACTTGAAAACGTGGTAATTAGGTAGGTTGGTGTAAAACTTAAATTTCTCTGGGTTCGTCTTTGAAGTTGTCTAACCTGAGCTGTTAAGATTTTAATTTCAGTTTTCAATTTTAAGTTCTTCCATAGTTTTTATGTTTACCACACCTTTCTTTGGATGTACTACATAATCAGGGTAATTGTTCTACACGGCATTTCACTTTCTTGAAATTTATTCTTATTGAAGAAGACAGCCGGCCAGAAGAGCTTTTGAAAACATTTCGCGTCTTCTTTGATGTCTGTGGAGATGATGTGTATCGTCCTGAGCAAAAAAGAAAACAAACATTCTTTACTTGTTACTTATAAGTTTGACAAAAATGTTTTTTCTTGTTTGTTCATTTCAGCAGACACAATAATAGTCAGTGAACACAGTTGCTTATAACCTTAATTTAATGATACTGATTAATATCGCTTATTTCAAATGCTCAGCAAAAAACATTGCCTATTCCCATATGCTGAAAGAAAATCTTATTTATTTTTAAAGTTTAAAATTATTTTACATGCCTGCTTGCTTTGATCGCCGAATTAATCGCTTAGCAGTCAGGTTGCGAAGAAATATTGTTTGCACATAGGCACTCATTTGATCATCAACTTTCTTCCCTGAACTACAAGAATGGGGTGTTTTAATTGTTTATTATTGAATTGAAAATGACCTTAGTATGAACTTCAGTCTTAGGTAAAACACAACTTGAAATCAGTATCTTAAATAAGATGAAGTTATTATCACTCCTTTAAACATTGAATGCTCTCCAAAATGAAGTAAACTTGAATGATTTGCAGTATTACAGTATCAGTGTTATTGGTACATCCAATTTACAATATTGACATGAACGGGTTTTGTAGTAATGTAACCCGGAAAAAATCCACTGCCCCGAGCTGGGTTTGAACTCGGGTACCTTCGATTACTAAGTGGACACTCTACCACGTCGCCATAAAAGCTAGCTGATAGGCAAGGGAGTACAAGTGCTGTATTATACCTCTGCTACATAAACCCCCTCCTTCTAAGAATTCGTCCACGAATTCTTGGAGTAATGAATGTCTGTGGGACTCTCTAAGGGTGCCATCTCACTGAAACTCGTGAGTTGTTTACGTTGGTCGCCAAATGTAGCCCGGAAAAAATCCACTGCCCCGAGCTGGGTTTGAACTCGGGTACCTTCGATTACTAAGTGGACACTCTACCACGTTGCCATAAAAGCTAGCTGATAGGCAAGGGTGTACAAGTGCCGTATTATACCTCTGTTACTGTAATATATCATTGTCGGTTGTTTAAGGACTATGAAATATCATCATTATTTCAGATTCATTTGCATATTTCTTCTTCCCGTATCGTTTGTGAAATATATCGAATGACAGAATAACGTATCACAAAAACGAAGACTTGGTCATGACATTCCATAACGGCTTAATTCGTTAAAGCTATGTGATAACAATTAGTGGCCAACAATTTCGCTTAACGTTTGGCAAAATACATGCTGTGTGCTAACAGATGTTCCTTCAAACATTTAGACATGTCTAGAAGTATCTTTAACCATTTAAATACTGTTCATAATTCATGTAAATATGTAATAAATTAAATCAATTTTATTTAGGTTGATAATGACTTCATTCAATTGATATGAGTTACTATATTTTATCATGTTGACGACACCTCTTTTCCGTTACAATATAAAAAGAGACGAACTAGTAGTATCACGAAATCTCCAGAAGTTCCCCTCAATCTTTGCTGAGAAATACTAGTATCAAGAAATCTCTGTTCCTTTCAATATTTGCTGAGAACTAGTAGTATCACGACATCCCTGTTCCTTTCAATCTTTGCTGAGAACTAGTAGTATCACGAAATCTCTGTTCCTTTCAATCTTTGCTGAGAACTAGTAGTATCACGAAATCTCTGTTCCTTTCATTCTTTGCTGAGAACTAGTAGTATCACGAAATCTCTGTTCCTTTCAATCTTTGCTGACAACAAGTAGTATCACGAAATCCCTGTTCCTTTCAATCTTTGCTGAGAACTAGTAGTATCACGAAATTTCTGTTCCCTTCAATCTTTGCTGAGAACTAGTAGTATCACGAAATCCCTGTTCCTCTCAATCTTTGCTGAGAACTAGTAGTATCACGAAATTTCTGTTCCCTTCAATCTTTGCTGAGAACTAGTAGTATCACGAAATCCCTTGTTCCTCTCAATCTTTGCTGAGAACTAGTAGTATCACGAAATCTCTGTTCCTCTCGATTTTTGCTGAGAACTAGTAGTATCACCAAATCTTTGTTCCCCCCAATCTTTGCTGAGAAGATGTAACATTGGTTGTATACATGTCTCCTCTCACATTTCTGATCGCATATGATTCTAAATGTTTCTGGAGTGCAGGTGTCTGACAATGAAAAATACCCTTGATAAAGGCAATTAGAGGTAAAAGTTAACATTTTGAATGACTTATTTTTTGAGAATTTACCTTGACCTACCACCAGCAACATGTGATTGAGGATAAACAATTACGGAATAATCTTTATTCACACTAAGGTCATGCAACGTTGCATATCTTACATATATTTCTAAAATGTATATATCTATAATATTCAGTATTGTAAACTATTAAATCAAATCGTTAACAGAAAAGTTCGTTATATAACGAGGTCACACATGAATTCGCTAGATAAATGTGCAACTATCTTACAGCCAGGTAGTGTCAGGGACAGGTTAGACATACATCATGTATCCATACGCTTAACATATAATCAGATATGTTTATCTTTGATATCCCTTTAAATCAACAAAAAGGCGATAATACATTTACAACACAGAATATAGTAGCTTTATGTTTCTTACTGCGTTACCTTTATAGCTGTTTTCTGTTCATCAATGCACTCTTTTTGTAGAGCATGCATATTTATCGGTGGTAAAAAGACACAGATCAGAGTGGATCTATCGCAGTAAATACAAAAATACCTGAGTGACAGGCTCGAATATGTCAAGACGAAGAATCTGTGTGATCGGTGCCGGGCCAGCGGGAATGTCAGTGCTTCATCATTTTGCTAAAATGGAGGAAATGCCGGATGTTGTTTGTTTCGAAAGACAAAGTACTTGGGGAGGGCAATGGAATCTCTCATGGAAAACAGGTAATTTAAAATTCGTATCCAGAAGCATATTTATACGTTGATTATTTTAAGTTTTATAATAAACAACGTGTACGAAAAGTTGTCAAGCATTAATTTTGATATAAAAGAACCAATGAGTCTGAAAGTTATATAGTTCATATAAAATGAGAAAAATACAAGTTAAATACTGGCTCAGAAAATGGCAGCACGTAATACCCAATTACATCCATATATATCAAAATACACCTCATCTGACATGATATCAACAATTGTCAAACTAAACTGTATGTAAGCTTTATTTTAATTAGTTGAAACTTCAAAGTGATAACATTAAGCAGAAGAGCACTGTCCAAGACGCATAATTCGCAAGGCTTTCTTTTTAAATTATTTCCCTTTATTACGTTTTCTTTTTAGTTTTGTTTTCATGTAATTGGAACCCACTCTATAGAAATGTCAATTTTATGGTCAATCTTTGTCCATCTGACCATTCCGTCTCCAATATTTCCACCAAATTTAAACTGCACATAAACGAGTTTCACAACTTGACCCATTTGTTCTAATGACACCTGGCGAGACTGACATGATGTTGTTGGGCATCTAGTATAAGTGTTTGTATTCTAATTTGGGAATATACATCTGTTGGTGAATATGGGTTATTTAGAGTTAGTTGGCCAGAACCCGTTTGGCAGCCTTATCAGCTCTCTTATTTCCTAGTATACCTTTATGAGCTGGGTATCATACATTAGTTACTTGTGGATTGTACGATACTAGTATTTTCATAGCACACTGAACGACATTTCACCATTTATATTAAATCTTTTCAAAAACGTATTCAAAACAGGTCAGTACCACAACAGATGGGGACCCGGTACTGTAATACCAATTAATAAGGGAGGGAATGCTGAAGACACGAAAAACTTTAGAGAAAATATTTAATAAACATCATATTAAAAATATATTCTCAAGTTTTTTCTTAAAAGACTAACTGAATGATCGAAAAACGAAAAACGAAAAAAATCGTAGATGATTAATATGGATTCCAAAAGGTATAGAAAACTGTTGACTGCATTTTCATTGTTATTGTTAAAAAGAACCATAACTCTACCTTGCCTCGTTCTTGAATTATATCTCCTTCCCTTTATTGTATTATTATAAGAATGTGCTAAACACAAAGCGATTTAGTTGATATTAAACGTAATGATATAATACATGAAACCAATGTGCAATATGAAAAAGCCATAACTTTGCCTTGTCCCATTTTTTTATTATCTACCTTTATTGTTTTATATATTCTTGTCCGCGACGTAACTTGAAAACTATCAAAGAGGTATTTTTCCACACACGATAGAGAACACAAGGAGAAAAAGTAGTGTGCCAGAACTGTAACTCTGTCTTGTTTATGTTATGAATGATCTCCCTTTATCATGTTATATAAAGCTTGTTATAAACTTCGCTTGTCCGGAGCACAACTATATATGTTATCAAAGGAAATCAGTCATATTGGATACAATGATATAGGGTGACTGCACTGTCAAAGAGCCTAAGCTCTACACTGCAATGTTCTTTAACTATTATCATATAACTACATGAATAAGCAAAACACAACTAAAAGACTTCTGTATGGCATAAGTTGATATTTTATATAATGGCAGAGCACATTGAGAAAATGTGCAAAATCTTGAAATCTTTCTTGAGTTATGCATATGCCTTTGCCACCATTCCATTGGCACCATTGCTCCGGCGGGGTATGGCCTTGTCTTACTTGGCTCTTGTTATTTTATATCTCGTTGATGATCTTCTAACTTGTATTTAGGGCAATATCGATGGCACGTTTAACATAGATGACTGCATAATTTTTATGTTATTATTCCCAGAGGATACAATTATATTCGCACACAGATGTCGGTTGGTGAGCCGCAACTAATAAAATAATGGTTAAAAATGAGAAAGGACTCTGTGGAGGTGGTACTGTGCGCACACAAGATGGGCGTCTCATAAGCCAACTTGGCTGGCCCTTTCAATAGTGGTGACATTATAATACCTTTTCCAATGCGTTACAATCTATGATTAACGACTTAAGCAAAAATTGGATTTAAAAGTTAGTAGCAAAAAGACAACATTATTATGTTCGAACAAGATAGATACACTTTTCATAGTTTTAATTTTTAAGGACATCATCTTGGAAAATGTTAATTCATTTAACAATTTAGGACTTAACTTCTTTACAAACGGTCAGTGGTATCGAAACATCATTCGCTTTAAGAATAACACAACTTTTTATAAATACAGCAAACCTCCAAATAGCAGGCACCATTCGGATGAAGGAAAAGTGTTTATTGTAAAGAGATCGTTGTTCTAGGGAAGTTCAACCAGTCTTAAGTGTTTGTACTTGTCAGTTCGAAGTATTATCATAGTTATAATGCTCTGCAATCAAAATGACTAAAATCACTTGCTTTTGTTTATATTGTAAGATTGGATTTAATTTACTTTAATTACATGTCGTTTTACTGAAAATCTTAAATTTATATTATGTATATTGTATCTTTTAAATCTGATTTGTCAAAATTCAGTTTCCTTGATGCATGACGCTGACGTACATGTCTTAATAGTTTGTAAAAAGCAGAGTATAAAAACATATTACCATACATAAACCTAACAGAGCATTCACTCAGCATTTATTAAAGAAATCTGAACATTTTATCTGTGGACTGTACATTGCTGTATTCACTTTTAATGAGCTACGAATTCTCACATTTCAATGTTTTGAATGAATCAACAGGTAACCCTGCACTTCCGTAGTTAGAATACCTTTAAGTTGACAACAAACTGCTTCATTATTTCACACCTACATGGTATGTTTGTTTAATTCATTAAAATGCACGGTTTAGTAATTGCTTTAGTCTTAAACGGGGGAAATCGAAATGTTGTAAAGAAAAGGTCGTTCGTGGGAGATGACGTGTGGGGAGGTTGGACTGTACATCCGTAATTACTGTCTTCACATTAAAGTTTACCTCACGGACATATCTTTTCTTCTAATATATAAATAGAAGCAGTGCTGAACTTACAATTAAAATGATAACGCCATACATTTGTTTTATATCATAAGACTTAATCACATGCTTGCAAGCACTTGACCCACAAGCGCAGTCACGTAAGCGTAACTGACACTATTAGTAAAATAAAAGAGGACCAGATGGTCCTGGGTCGCTCACCTGAATAGAAACTACTAAACAACTGGTAGAGTGGCAGACAGTTCAAACTGCACTTTTGAAATCAAAAAATATTTTTAAACGAAGAAAGAAGGTCAAAAGTTCAAGGTAAACCAAGGTCAATTTTGAAGTCTGTTTGCAAACTTATACAAATAGTTCAGATTTCAAATACATATCTTCAAAAACAAAGAAGTAGGTCAGTTGGTCAAGATCAGCCAAGACCAAAGTTATCTCTGCATGCAAACTTATACATATAGTTAAAATTTCATTGATGTAGCTTCAAAAAACAAGGAAATAGACCAGTAAGTCAGATGAAAGTGACAAAGGTTGATGAAGGTTAAGTACATTCCTACCCTATCCAATGATTTTTTCGGAGGGAGTTGGGGAGTGGGGTACCCAGGTGAGACGGGTGCTGGCTGGGTACCCTGGTGAGGGCCAATATCTTTCAAAGCCCATCTAAATAACTAGGCAATGCTAAACCATATGTATCTAAGCTAAAGGCCTTTCACTTTCTGTAAAACATTTGCCAATATAACTCATTGTATATGTAATTCTTATCTTGAGGGATTTTATTCATACTTCATACACTGACAGAGCACATTAGTAGGTAGTGCAGTGTGCAAGTGCAATAACTCTATATTGCCTTTTTTTGAGTAATTCTGCTTTATCAGATTAACTTGATAAATATTTTCCGGAGCATAACTCCAGAACTGCCAGAGGGATTTTATTCAAACTTCATACACTGACAGAGCACATTGGTAGGTAGTGCAGTGTGCAAGAACAATAACTCTACCTTGCCTATTTTTAGAGTTATTCCCCTTTATCAGAATTACTTGATAAATTTTGTCCGGAGCATAACTCCAAAACTTCTTAAGGGATTTAATTCAAATTTCATACACTGACAGAGCACATTGGTAGGTAGTGCAGTGTGCAAGTCCAATAACTCTACCTTGCCTTTTTTTTAGAGTTATTCCCCTTTATCAGATATACTTGTTTACATTTTAAAAATCCCAGCATATACATGTATATCTAATTCTGCCAAAGGCAGAGGGGATATTAGAAATGGTCTCTGTCCGTTCCAGTTTTGTCCGGAGCATAACTCCAAAAGTACTTGAGTGATTTTCTTCAAACTTCATATACTGAAAGAGCACATTTGGAGGAGGTGCATTGTGTAAGAATAATAACTCTACCTTGCCTACCTTTAGAATTATTCCCCTTTATCAGATTTAATTGAAAAACTTTGTCAGAAGCATAACTCAAAAAATGCTTGAGCGATTTTCTTCAAACTTAATACACTGACATAGCACATTGGTAGGAAGTGCAGTTTGCAAGAACAACAACTCTACCTTGCCTATTTTTTGTGGGATTTTTTTCATTCATTATTACATTGAGTGTTTGAAAGTACAACCTTCAGGTAGCTGCTTCCCGGCGGGGGGATTAACCATGTGTAACATGGCTCTTGTTGGATATTTAAATGCTTGAATTACGCATTTACATGCTATAAGGCAATAGAAAACATTGTCTGCCTGAATATGTGGATATGTTTATGGATATACATAGCAATTTTTTTGATTCACCTGCCTTTCCTAGCCTGTGTAAACTCAAGCAAAATGTGTTAAGCCTGATAAAGAAGGTCTATTTTTGAACTAACAACAATTATTAGAAGGTGTTTTTCAGCAGATGAACTTGTTGGTTGTTGATTTTCCATAAAAATGCTTTATGAACTTTTCACACATTTAACCGGCTGAAATGGAGTCTTAATAAGGCTCGTGACTCTGAAATTGGCTGAAATTTAGCATTGCTTTACAAAATTATTTTTTTTAATAATAAATAGAACTTCATTTACAAAAGATTAAAGATCAGTATAGACCCAAAAGACGAAACAGTATTTCAGAGTTGATGAAAATTTAATTGTTTTCATCTAATTTCAAATTTCAGTTTACTGTGGTACTGATGAGGAAACAGTTAAGAATTATTAAAGAAAATCTAAGTAGGAAAATTAATACAAAAAGGCACAAAAATAACAAATTCATAGAAAACTGTTATTCTTTGGGGAAGAAGTGCCTTGTATGACAAAAAAAAGAAAAAAAAGATGAGAAAAGACTTTTGAAGAAAAGACTTATAAGGCCCAATGAAATGTCTTGGTGAAGAAAAGACTTATGGTGAAATGTCTGTGAGTCATACTTTATTGCACCAGAACGTGTAACTAGTGCGTTTAATTGTGTGTTTATAAATGGTTTCTGCTTAAAATGAACTTTACAATGAAAGATCTCTAGGACGCTATCCTATTGTCTACGATAACAAAAACTGTGGTAGCATAACTACTCAACCACGCAGCTGTACAAATATATCCATTATCAAGTCTGTATACATCATTTTAACGCACGTTGAAACTGATGCCATACTTACATGATCACAATATGCATAAACACAAAGATATCATACAGGTTACATATTAAGTAAGCAGTTAAAGCAATTACTCTAGTTAATTTTAAAGCTCATCTTGATAAAAAAAAGAAAGGAAAGTCTTTTATGAAACATTCTTAAAATCTCTACTTTCGTTTTACAATTCCTGGAAATTTCTGAACTGATAAGAGTTGTTATGTACATGTACTGTCAATTTTCAGCTGTTTGTTGTTTACGTCTTTTTCTTTACACATTAGCATTTTGTTCACGTTTTATAACCTCTGTTTTTACTTGCTAACATTTTTTTTTCATATTTCGGATAACACGAAAAGCCTTATGTGTAGAAGGGAGGTAACTTTCATTTAAGGGACTTGTTTCGCTGCGCCGTTTGCCCCACCAGCGTGACGGCGCAAGCAGAGATCATTTAATTGTAAAGGCTTATCGTGTGTCAAAGTTCATCGCGCTGATTTCAATCACACTAAATTTGTTTCGAATCAATGCTTAAATGTTGGGTAGTTTAATTCTTGATAATTAAATTCCTGTTCAAGTCTGACGCTTTAAATTTCTTCAAATTCTTGTTGCAAGTTCTAGTTGCATGTATAATCTCAAACTCCAAGAGCCAAAATATCTATCTCAAATTCCTGTGACAATGCATACAGATATTATTATACCAGATTCAGCATTTTATTTGTCCTGAATAATGCCAAATTCTTGTTTCAGACACCTTCACAACAAAATCCCGATTATCACTCTCGTAAAAACACAAAACATGCAACATGCTCAAATGGTCTAACGCAATATCACAACTTGAATATCCAACGTCAACCTCATAAATTCGTCTGTAGAACTGTTATCGTAGTGTATGATGAATAGCATGGTGACATGCATTGATTAGAGAATATATATTCTACAAAAGATTGCAAACGCACACTGCCACGCTCGCGGTAGGGGATTTCGGTATTTCCATGCACTCGTTCTCAACCTCAGAGGTCAGTTGTCAATATTTTGTACATAGTTGTCAGGTACTATAACATTTTCGTCTGCGTAAAGTAAGACAAAAAATTTCAGGTAAGTAACAGCTTCGACGTCGATCACTAAATGAAAATAACAATGATTTTTAAAAGGTTTGCCCACATGAGTCTATGAAAACAATCTGCAGAGCTATAAATGACCCCATCTTGAACAATCTCAGTAGAGGAAGAAGAGATTGAACTCGGGAACTTGTGGTTCCATACAAAAATAAGGGTTTTCCTCCATATTTCTATGTAAAACATCACAGATTAAACAAATAGAAGTCTGTAGTGACCTCAGAGACATTTTTAATGAACTTTGTAAAGGTCAACTACACTATTCTTCATCCCTTGGCCTAGAAAGTTTAGACAAGGAAAATTTTGGAGTTTTTCATTCTTGTTGCCATAGCAACCAGAGTTCTGCATAGAATAGATTTTTTAAAATTACTGTGATAATGCTTCATGCAAGGAACATGCCTCCAAAAATTTATCAACTTTGACCTTGATCAATTAATGAATTTATGCAATATTTTCCTCTACTTTTTGAGTGTGTGCTTTCCCCCAACTCCCACTCTGTTGAGGTTTAGGAGAAGATGTAATTTATAGAAAAATGTTGACGGCACATGACGCGCAATTTGCGACGCAAGAAACACAACAGAGGATTGCCAAAGCTCACACTGAGCATATGCTTATTTGAGCTAAACAACAAACTAATCAGCGACTTTTGTTTAACAACGAATGTCTTTTTACCTTTTTCTTTCTGTTTTCGTTTGTTTATTTTTTCTTCTTTCCTTTTCACATTCTTTCTGCCCGCTTCTATCTCTCATTTTTCCGAGTTCTTTTCCTTTTTTATTTTTTCTCCATTTAGCTCACCTGTGCACGTAGTAGTGGCTATGTGAACTATAAGGATCGATGACTGTCAATTGTCCGTCTGTCGACCTTCATCCACAATTGTTTAAAAAGACAACTCCTCTGAAACCAGTTTGCAAAATTCGATAAATCTCGCCTGGAATATTCCTTCCATGAAGCACTATCAAAGTTTTTCAAAGGTTTCAGTACATTGCACAACGTGGTCACAGGAACTAAATTAGATTTTAAACGCAAAAACCTAATTTTTGGCTGGAACAGCAAGGCCTAAAGCTTAGATATTTCTTATGGCCATTATCTAGTAGACATTTATCAAGTTTGTTAAAATAATGATCATAGGGTCAAAATTAGCTCTGCCGAAGGTGTCACAGACATATAGAGAATGTCTGAAACCACTTTGTAACTATATTGCGACAAAGAATGGCGTCTGTACCAGCACCAGCGCAGTATTACAAGGTTATTCATTTCAGTGCTGTGACAGACAAGAACCTTTGTCCCCTGAACCCTCACCTATGAAGCCTGAACATTCATCTTTTCCAACAACAACAACCCCTACAAGTTATGAGGTAGAAAAGACATTCCGACATGTCAACTGCCAAAATAAAAATGAGTTTCTCCCAGTCACTATCTTCGTAACGAGGAAAGTGAACTTCAAACGCGCAGCAGTGCAGAAGTGAGCCAGATATAGATAGTTAGGCTGAAGAAGACATTGCTGAAATTTTCAGCTTCATGAGTGACAAACAGAAAATCGATGCAAATTTGTTAGCAAAAGTGTAAAATTGCTATACATTGTGGTCGTTTTCTATCCAATTAAAGAGGTCCTTGAGGCTGTAAAACAAGCAGACACGCCTTTTACCAGCATTCCATTCGGGGAGAAAAACAGTGTTTACATTGTAGTGCAATTAAGTGCCAGTAGTTTTGGGCAGAATGAGTTTGTTGACGACTTTGGTGTATGTGAGTCTGGAACTACTATTACCCAATATTTTAAGATATCTAACACACACATAAAGAACATTTTCTCTAACGTCGTTAAATGGACCCAGTAAAAGAAAATAAATAAAACCGTTGAATATATTCCTAGCAACCCACAGCCATAGGAGATGTTGACACTTCACAGCTTAAAGGGGACAATAAATACAAGAGACGAATCAGTATGGTATCATACGCACCGAATATATTGAATCATTAGAAAAGGGAGAAGTTTTGTTGATTATATAAGTGAACAAACATGTAACTTGAAAACCCCGCAGGGTAATTCAAAATCAAGGGAAGGCTATAAAAACATACGCATAAATAATAAGAACAGCAGCGAAAAAATGGAAAGCAACGCATGAAAAATAGTTGCCAACATGGGTGAATAGAACGGTCTTACACCCCCTCCTAAAAAGTGCACGAAAGGACCAGGGTAGTACTTATTACCAGAAAAAGAAACACAAAAAAGAAAAGAAAGAAAGAAACACGCAGAAAATTAAATTCCTAGAAGAAAAAAAAACTTAGCAGATGACCTTTCAACTGTAATAAGTCAGCTTAGTGAAACTGATTTTGTTCAAACAGTTATTCTGACAAAAACAGAAATGTAATAAACAGAAAACCAAACCAATATCCTGTGTTGCTTATACCGCTCTGTCCTCAATGAGACGGTGAACATATTTTGTATCTTGTTTTTCTAAATCATGTCAAGCACCGTGCTTAAAACGAATCCTGAAGACAAACAAACGAGGATAAACTGTAAAATAACAATTAAAACATATATTTTCTCATCAAATACTTGAAATCAAGCCAATAGTCTTGCTGAATTCATATTAAAAATATTGATTAAATTATACAATTCAAATGTGCTTAGGTACATTTTGGTATTTCGTGCTGCCCTTCGGAGAATGCAACTTCATACTGTTTTGTTAAATGTTCGTTATTAATAAAACTATCATCAAAGGTATTCAGGAAGTCTTGTAAATCAGGAAAAAAGTCTAGCAATTTCCACAACTCATTTGAAACCGATAACAGTAAACAAGATGTATCTTTAAAAAGACCTTTGTACAAAGACACATAAATATGGAAAAGTATATATCGAAAATTTGAATTCAGGTACTACAGCACCAGTCGTTACTGGCTTTATAATTTGGCGGGAAGAATCCGCGCTCAGAAAACGTTTTCTACATGACAAAAAAGAGCAAAAATAAATGTTGAATACGACATCTACGACAATTTTGCCGATAATTAACCATCGTTTCTTTTTTTAACAAATGTCAAATGTGCAAAATGTAAAGCGATTGAAAAATGCTTATGAACCTATAAGATTACATTAAGGTTCAGAGTCAGAAGGCCCGAGTGCTCCTTTCGGCGAGTCCTTTCCTTTCCTTTTGTCGACCTACGGCCCAAAAAAAATATACCAGCAGTCATTTTTAAAAATCTACTGGCGTAAAGTATTGAATATATAAGGTGACGTAGTTAAAGTGTTTTCAATCCGAATTTGGCATCGATGAATCTTTTTTACGTAATTTTGGTTTTCAAAATTTAATGTCGAAGAAACAAACACTATAAATCTATATATAAAAAACAATGAATACAATTAATAAGTAGCACAAAAGGGGTACTTATCATGTTTGTGAGGCAAACTTTCATGATAATTACATGCATGTCTTTTGTTTGTCCACAGGGCTTGATGAACACGGAGAACCAGTGCACACAAGCACGTATAAATATATGTGGTGTAATGTTCCTAAGGAAGCACATGAGTACTGGGACTACCCATTTGAGAAGCATTTTGGACAAGCAACCCCTTCTTTTCCATCTCGCGTCGTGTTGAGGGATTATCTCGAAGGTACTGTCTAAGTGCACATTAAGGAAAATAGATTACTGATGTTCATATTTATTATTCCTAGATTTAAATGCTAAGAAATACATGAGCTCGTCGAAATACTTTAATTAATATCTATTTTTCTAAGAAGAAATAAATCTCGAACATACAATGTATGTAATATCATACCCTTAAGTAACTTAATAATTAAAGCCCAAAGAATTCATCATGTTCAATTTCAGGTCGTTTTACACGAGGAGCTCCACGAAACTTAAAGGACTACATCCGGTTCAACACCTCAGTTAGACTTGTGAAGTACTCCGACGGGAAAGATGAATTCACAGTCTCTGTAAATGATTACAACGACGGAAGTACAAGAGATGAGGTATTTTCACACGTTGTTGTTTCAACAGGTATTTATCACTCACCAAATCTCCCAGAATTTCCTGGCATGAACACGTTCAGAGGTCGTATTCTGCACTCGCACGACTTTCACGATGCTCGAGAGTTCAAAGACCGAATTGTTTTAATTGTAGGAGCAGGGTTTTCTGGTGAAGACGCTGTGCTGCAGTGTTTGAAGTTTGGCGCAAAACGCGTAATATTTGCATACAGAACGCAACCTAAATCAGCTACTTGTACATTGCCTGATGGTGTAGAGGAGAAACCAAATGTGGATCGTTTTGATGTTGATACGGCATACTTCATTGACGGATCATCAGCAGAGATAGACTGCATCATACTGGCAACTGGATACAAAAATTACTTTCCATTCTTAGAAGACCGATTTATGATTCCTGAAAAAACTCATCTGTATCCAGATGGTCTTTACAAAGGTACACTCTTTTTCAAAGCCGGCAAAAACAAATTGTTCTACATAGGGGCACTTCATCAGGTCCATAGTTTTACATACTTTGAAGTCATGGCAAACTGGACTTGCAAGTAAGTTATGTCTCCTGTCATTTTTGCGTAACGAAAACATAAACCTGTAATAGATCAAAACAAAACAAAAACAACATGAATATTTATCTGTTTTCAGAACTCCCCATTGCAATCTTTGTGAACATACAAATCTGGAAGCAAATTACATGTATAAATTATGTCATATCAATTAGCACACTAATTATTTTGTTACATTCTAAAGACCTTATCATCTTTTCATTTAGATCGAAATTTTATTGCTTGCCCTTTTTAAGCCACTGAGTAACTCTTAGCATTGATTTTGTTTACTACTTTATACTTTAAGATACATAATGGAACAGCTCCCCAATGAGCCAAAGACTAAAACAGAAATGGAAGCAGATTGTAAAATGTGGATCGAAAAGGTAAACAAATGCAAGTCCGAATACGAAGTTGTCGACTTTCAGACATCGCTGATAGAACATCTTGCAGATATTGCAGGGTACAATAAAATTGTTTTGAAATACAAAGAAATAATGCACCAATGCTTAGACGACAGAAGGGGAAAATCTGGGATGACTCGTTTTAAAGATAGGTGTTACACTAGCTTTCACACTGGTATAACTGCTCCACAACAAACGCCATTTATGGAAAACTATGACGATAGTGTCGAAACATATATAAAATGGAAATGAAACAGCACAACAAACACCATTTTTGGAAAACTATGACGATAGTGTCGAAACATATCTAAAATGGAAATGAAACAGCACAACAAACACCATTTATGGAAAACTATGACGATAGTGTCGAAACATATCTAAAATGGAAATGAAACAGCACAACAAACACCATTTATGGAAAACTATGACGATAGTGTCGAAACATATCTAAAATGGAAATGAAACAGCACAACAAACACCATTTATGGAAAACTATGACGATAGTGTCGAAACATATATAAAATGGAAATGAAACAGCACAACAAACACCATTTATGGAAAACTATGACGATAGTGTCGAAACATATCTAAAATGGAAATGAAACAGCACAACAAACACCATTTATGGAAAACTATGACGATAGTGTCGAAACATATCTAAAATGGAAATGAAACAGCACAACAAACACCATTTATGGAAAACTATGACGATAGTGTCGAAACATATCTAAACTGGAAACGAAACAGCATAACAAACAAACATCTGCTTCTAATTACAGGATCGCCCCTGGAAATAATAGAAAATATTTTTTGTACTGCAAAGTCTATTAGATTTACTCAGTACCCAAAGTAAAAAAGAGTCTATGTAATAATTGTTTTAAAGCAGGACTGAATTGCGGCAATGTCTCTTGCTGAAACTTCTAAAACAAGGCATAAATGGAAAATGTCATGGATCATAATATGAAGTCTATAATGAAATTAGAACACAATAACTACCTATTTTTCCATGAAAATTTGGAGTGAGGCAGTGCGAGAATCTAATCTATCCTCTTTATTATTTGCATTATACTTGAATGACCTACTATATGTTTGACCTCTGTCCGTCCTGCCGTCCGGAAATCTGGACTCCGCGATAACATAAAAAACATGTAAAGATAAGTTAATGAAACTTGGTAAATGAATAGACGGCAGTATGGGGAACATGCAATACACTTTCTCCCTTGTATCAAAACTCTGGTTACCTACTCAGTGGAAATAGTCAAGATATGGCTTTAACAGATGGATCCTTTGATAACTAAAAAGCGTTTGATATTAAATTAATGAATGTAATCTCAAAGTTTGGTATTTATATCCCCATCTAATTCTGTTTACGGGGTAAATAGGAATTATCTTACGGTTGGTCGGCCAGTTGGGTTGACGGTCAGTCCGTTGCAGAATTCTTGTGGCGCAAACTTTTTCCACATTTCAAGGAATTTTGATTTGAAAATTGGTGTGTATGTTCACCAAAAAGTATAGATATGCGTGACGTATTTATAATGTCTGCTTTTGCCCGTTTTACAGCCTGTCAAAAAAAACTTGTGACGCGATATACTTCAACATTTCTAAGACTATAGATTTGAAACTTAAGTACATGATCACTAATAAGTTTAGAGATACATGGCACATTTTTTCATATGCCCAAATGCCCGCTCTGTGGTTTTACAGCCCGGCATAAAAATCTTGTGACGCAAACTACTTCCACAGTTCTATGACTATCGATATGAAACTTGCTGTGCATGTTCACCAATAAGTAAGAAATTGTGCGACGCTTTTTTTCATGTGCGCCAATGCGCTATGTGGTTTTACATCCGTTATAGCAAAATCTTTTGACACAAACTTCTTCTACATCTCTAGGACAATCGATTTGGAACTTGGTGTGCAAGATAAATAAATAAGTGTAAATGTACGTGACGCTTTCTATACGTCCCCTTTCCTCGAACAAGGTAGTATTACGGGGTACAAACCACATTCTATGACAGCTGTAGTTTATTTTCAAGGCATAATTGGTACGAGACTTGTGTGCTGCAAGCAGTACTGGTGATTTGTTATTATAGGATTGAGAAACAAGGGTGTATTGACTTCTAAGTGCCTTACCTGCTAACAAAATTTAATAATTTAGAATAGGGTAACAACATCTTGAAATGAATAGGAAATGGTTCTCTAAACTCTATACAAAAATCAATGGTCAATATTTACAGACACTGAATGACTTAATATCTAAATTAACAGGCAAGACAAATAATTATTCAAAAGCTCTTTTGAACCAAGTATTCCTTATCTTCCTTATTATCACAGAAGAATGTTTGCATCTTTTTACGGCGTAGATCGGTTACCTATATTGCATAGCTTACTAATATAAGATTATGCTATATTTTTTGAGAACACTTGGAAAAAAATTATACCATCTTACTTAAAACATTCTAACATTATTAAATTTAGCGATCTCATGAATACTGCTTATAAACATGGAAAACTTAAACTGTAAATTCATAGTTGTTATATAATAGAAACTTTGAAAAAGATACAATGAGAGTTATAACATAGATACAGCAAGAGTTATGGCAGAGATACAAAAAGAGATAAGAACTTGCGGTGTGCTTACAATTTGGAGTGTTCACAAAACCTTTAAAAAAGGAATAACTTTTACAGCATATATATGAATATTAATCACTTTATATTACCTGTTCAATGTGTATCTATGTGTTGTTTTTCCTTAAGAGTTCTTCACCAAATATGTATGCTTCAAACAGGGATTTTGTTATGTAATTTAGTTCATGCACGTTAATATTAAAATATAGAATATTAATAAACGTTTTAAGAATCTAATGATTACAAATGTATATTACTTGAAAGTAAACCCTTCCTTCGATGAGTACGGAAGAGTATACTGATCCACTTTACTTCTTTTATGTACTTCCAAGAAAAGTAAGCCATTACATAATACAAATATTTGAAAAAAGGAACAGTTTATATGATATATAAAACAGGTCTTTAAGATTTTTATCTGTTATTATACATCGTAAAATTATAAGTATGCACTGTTGTAAATACATTTCTTCAATGATTGGCCAAAAATAAAGAAATAAAATACATCTTCCACTTGACATATAGAAGATGTCGAGGTAGCCTATATCATAGATAAAGTGCATTGTAAACAACGATGAAATTATATATTCAATTACACGAAGTTTTAAAACAATTTACAATTTTATAATATCTAATGGAATATTTCTCGTTCTGATATAACATATACATGTGCTTGTATAAAATAGGATTTTTTACTGCTATGAATAACTAACAGGCAAACATAAAGTATGTATATATCTTAAGAAAGATAATAATTATTGAAAATTTTGAATGAAATTATAATAATTCCAATTTCTCAAACTTTTAAAACTAGTTATATTAGGATATTTTATAATGGTTATTTTCTAATGTTCCTGTACACCTTCTTCAGTATTTTGAACTAGAACTACCTTGTGAAATACATAAAGTATAAATCTAAACAGTAAAATAAGCTCAGAATTACAACAATGAAACGTCTGATTTCCAAAGTAGAATTTTACTAAAAAGAAGAAAAAAATATATTAAATAAAAGTACATGGTTTAAAGTGTTTGCAATATAATCGCCTCGGAAACATGTAAAATGATGCACGCTTTGTGGTTTTACGGCCTGTCGTAGCAAAATATTGTGACGGAAACTACCTCCAAATCTCTTGGACTGTAGATTTGATACTAGTACTGTTTGTGCAAGATCACCAGTAAGTGTAGCTGACCGTCATGCATTCTATATTCCCCCTTTTTCGTCTGACAGGGTATTCAGTAGAGCTTTTTTTTACATCAGCAAGGATTGTATCTAGAGATTCTGTTTATTTAAATTTCAATTTAGTTTAATTGCGTTTCTTAAGTTTTATTGGATAGATATTTTTCCCGTTATAAGTAAAATTATCTTACTGCAGTAGTAAGATTAACCTTATTTTCATGTCTTTTTGTAAATATTTAACCATGTGTTGCTCTCCTGGGCCAGTGACTAAATAATGTATAGTGTATAATATAGTGTCTCATGTAGTATATCAGATTAACAAAAACAACAACAACAACGAAGAAACTTTATAAATAGCTTATTTAACATAACCCGTGATTATTAATGCTGCTTTTCAAACCTTAGTGGACAAGGACAAAGTATTCCATTGCCATCCTATACTCAATATTTAGCCTATTTAGTAGGTAAAAGGTTGGATTCAAAAGCTAAGCCAACTAAATACATACTCAACAGTAATTCTGTTTAATACAACCTGATGCCCACTGTCAACATGTAATGTTTAAATATATCATTAAGAGTAAATAGTTCTTCGGACCTGAATGAAAGTTTTACCTGTATGTTAGAGGTAAGACAGGGAAAGGCCTTCCCCCTTCCTTTTCAGCATATATCTAGAAACTTTTCTTTTACAGGGAATAGATGACACTAAATTTCTATTGTTGTTATACGCTGACGATATAATAATTGTTTTCAAAACAAAATCCAGAGGGTTTGCAAAAGTCCTTAAGTGTTTTAGAGATGTACTGCGAAAAGTGGAAATTAATTGTAAACGCTGATAAAACAAAAGTTATGATAATTAGAAAAGATGGCAAAGTAAATAGAAATACAAAATTTCGTTATGAGGTGAAAGAGTAAGAAATAGTAAACAAGTTTAAATATTCGGGGGTCCTATTCACTAGTGATTGCTCATTCAGTAAAAAAGAGAAACTAGTAGCTGGCCAAGCACTAAAAGCCGTGTTCAAATTTTAATAAAATACCCGTATAAATTTACAGACTAAAAACCAAAGGATACCCTAGATCTTTTTGACAAATATTTATTACCAACCCTTGTTATTCATCCAAAGTTTGGGGTTCAATAAAAAGGACCCATATTGAACGTGTTCAGATAAAATTCTGTAAAGGACTGTTAGGTGTTAAGAAAACCACACAAAATATTTTCATCGACTAGGAAACTGGTAAAAGTGATCTTCAAACCTAAAAGACATATAATATTATAAAGTACTGGTTTGAAATTTGTCACAGTAGCAAACAAAAATACATAATGCAAGCGTACAGTTGATTGAAGGTTTACAGCGATGATCATCCAAATAACATAAACAGGGTTATACAAGTTCGAAATTTACTTTCTAGATTAGGTTTTTTACGAAGGTCAGCTAAATCAGGGGGTAGGAGAAGCAACATATTTCAGATAATTTCATGCATACCTTAAATATTGTAAACATAAAAAATATATATTTGCACTTTTGAGATAAAGAATGTCATCACACAGACTTGCTGTAAGAACTAGACGATGGACAAAACCTCAAAGTATTTCTTAAGAAGACCGAAAATGTTTGTCATGTATTATGTTAGACGACGATTTCCATTTTATACTTGAATGTCAGGTTTATATAGATTTACGAAAACGTTATATTACAACGTATTATAGGCAAGATCCAAATTACTTTTTAGCCCAACTACTCAAAAGTGAGAGCTTGAAAGATATAATAAATCTCTCCATTTATATATACAAAGCTTCTGACCTAAAAGTAATATGCGAATACTAGTAAAAGTTATGAACAATACTATGTTATTCGTACAATTTACTTTGTAATTATTTTATTTGTATCTGTTATAGCAAACTATTTTCAAACAGGCTAAAGGGAACAACTTTTTTGTAGTTTTCACCTCGTCCGTTTCTTGGCTAGAAAAACTGCAATGTATTTGTATATTATAGAAACTTTGAAATATCATCTCTTCTTTGTTACAATTGCTCAGAATTCAACATCTTGTATTATAAAAATAGTTTGCCATCTTACAGTACAGGTTTCCATTATGAACATATGCACATGGATCTTTGTAAAAAATAAAGCATAATAAGGTATCAATCTAAAATTGTTCTGCATAATAAAGTATATAATTATCTAAAATTGTTCAGGATAAGAAATTAAGATCATTAGGTTTATATTAATTGAGCAGTCCGTCATTAAGCGTGTGCGACTATTTTAGGGCCTCTCCACACTGTTTGGATTAATACATGTTGATTTAGACTAATGTGCTATATATACGCACAAGATATAAATTACTAGCATTAGTTTGTGGCAATCAGAACTAATAGGAAGTTGGCAGTAGCAGTACGCTGTCAGTTATCAGTAAAAATTAAATCAAACGTGCATTTGGCACTAGCAGTAACAGCAATAGCAGTAAGCCAAACGTGAAGTTGGCAGTAGCAGTAACAGCACTAGCAGTAGGCAAAACGTGAAGTTGGCAGTAGCAGTAACAGCAGTAGCAGTATGCAAAACGAGAAGTTGTCAGTAACAGTAACAGCAGTAGCAGTAGGCAAAACGTGAAGTTGGCAGTAGCAGTAACAGCACTAACAGTAGGCAAAACGTGAAGTTGGCAGTAATAGTAACAGCACTAACAGTAGGCAAAACATGAAGTTGGCAGTAGCAGTAACAGCACTAACAGTAGGCAAAACGTGAAGTTGGCAGTAGCAGTAACAGCACTAACAGTAGGCAAAACGTGAAGTTGGCAGTAGCAGTAACAGCAGTAGCAGTATGCAAAACGAGAAGTTGTCAGTAACAGTAACAGCAGTAGCAGTAGGCAAAACGTGAATTTGGCAGTAGCAGTAATAACATCAGCTGAAGAAACTCTGAATGCCTGCGAGAGTGTTTGAAACAGTAATAGACCGGCACAATTGAACCGGGAGGGTCCCTAGACTTTCTAGATCGGCATTATAATTCCTGAAAGTCTGCGAAAGTGTCAGAAACAGTCGCAGACCGGTCAAAATGACCAGGGAGGATCCCTAGACCTCACAAATTACATTTTCCCGATTGGCATCCAAATTCCTGAAAGTTTGCAAGTGTTTCAGAAACAGTCGAAGACACGGTTAATTCGACTCGGAAGAGTCCCTAGACATCAAGAATGATATTTTCTCGATTGGCATCAAACTTCCTGAAAGTCTGCAAGGGTGTATGAAGCAGTCGCAGACTGACTCAAGAGGGTCCCTAGACATCAAGAATGACATTTTCTCGATTGGCACCAGCATTCCTGAAAGTCTGCGAAGTGTCGGAAACAGTCGCGGACCGGTTAAATCGACTCGGGAGGGTCCAAAGACCTAAAACAAATGACAATTTCCCGATTGTCAGAAAAATTGCTGAAAGTCTACGAGAGTGTCAGAAAAAGCGCAGACCGGTTAAATCGACTTGGAAGGGTCCCTAGACATCAAGAATGACATTTTCTCGATTGGCAACAAATATCCTGTAAGTCTGCGAGAGTGTCAGAAACTGTCGCAGCCGGTTAAATCGTCTCGGGAGCGTCCTTAGACATCAAAAATGACATTTCCCTGATTGGCACAAAAATTCCTGAAAGTCTGCGAGAGTATCAGAAACAGCAGACCGGTAGAATAGACCAAAAAGGGTCCCTAGACCTTAAAAATGACATTTTCCCGTTTGGCACCAAAATTTCTGAAAGTCTGCGAGAATGTCAGAAACAGTCGCAGACTGTTTAAGTCAACACGAAAGGGTCCCTAGACCTTGAAAATAATATTTTTCCGATTAGCACCAAAATTCATGAAAGTCTGCAAGAGTGTCAGAAACCTATGCAATAGATTTTGGAGGGTCTGTTGATGTTAAAACATGTTTTACTTTCATTGAAACTTTCCAGAAACCTTTGCAATAGATTTGAGAGGGTCTGTTGATGTTAAAACATGTTTTATTTTCATTGAAACTTTCCAGACTTTTAAGATTTTCCTACTGCTACTGCTGGTACTGCTCCTGCCAACTTTCCCTTTTGCCTACTGCTACTGCTGTTACTGCTACTGCCAGCTTTACGTTTACTTATTGCTACTGCTGATACTGCTACCGCCAGCTTCACATTTCCTTTACTGCTACTGCTGTTACTGCTAGTGCCAACTTCAGGTTTTTTTACTGCTACTGCTGTTACTGCTACTGCCAACTTCACGTTTTGCGTACTGCTACTGCTGTAACTGCTACTGCCAGTTTCACGTTTTGCCTACTGCTACTGCTGTTACTGCTACTGCCAACTTCACATTTTCTACTGCTCACTTCCTGTACATGTTGTGCCTCAGGGTCTACTTTAGACAATGACTGGATGAAAAATGGTTAAAGGGCAAACAGGTGTATCAGCCAGGGTCTCTCTCTATCTTAAACTCTACTGGACTGTTGGGTAGTTCTGAAATTCTAACTTAGGGTTAGGCTACCCTGATCCCAAGTCTTGAATGAAACTAATTTGGAGAACTGTCAGTTAAATAATCAAAACACAGAGAGTACTGTCAGAAGCGAAAGTTAAAATGTGTGAAGATTGTTCTTTGTCACTGCACCCATGTGATAAGAATCATATCAATTACTTCAATTGCTTTTTAGATATGCTATAGAAAAGCATAATTAAATAATTATAAATAATAACATAAAAGTAAGGAGATAATAAAAATAAAACCAAGATAGAGTCATTGTTCAGACTTCCTTTTCACTAAAGTGTGACCTCAATTTTTTTCTGAGTTCTGACGTGATGGGAGACACCATGGTCATTTGAGCCTCTAATTAGAGGATCGTATGCGGTACCAATGCTCGTATGTTAAGGGCAACGACTTAATAAAATTAATTTCAAGAGTGTTATGCTATTCAATAATTGCTGTTATGCACTTCACTTAAAATTTATAACATTGTGATTGTGAATGTTCACGTTATTAGTATTTATACAAAAGTTTAATTATTTTCCATGTGATAAAGGGGCATAATTTTAGAAGCACTGACCTCTTAGTAATGTCTCTTGTGGTACAGATGTGCCTTGTCCTAACTAGCAAGTATGTTGCCCCCAGTAGCAAGTATGTAAAGAATGAGCACAAAATTTTTGATAGTTTTCAATATTTTTATATCAATAACCAATTTCAACAAACATTTCAAATTGAAATGGGACAGACTCCTAAAAACAGCTTTCAGAGTAATGCTCCCTGTCTTACAACTGTGTCCTGTCATAATATGCAAATATTCCCAGTTTCATATTTATACCTTTGATAGATTTAAAATCATTCCACTTAATAACCAATTTTAACAAACATTCTAAGTTAAAAAGGAGCTTAACTCCAAAAATATATTTATGTCTCCATTACACCAATTATTCGGAAGGCAAACAATCAAATGAAAAAAAGATTGAAAGGAATAAAGAAGGAACACATAAAGAAAAGAATGAGCTAATGAATGAATGAAGAATGAATGAATGAATAATTGAATGAAGAATGAATGAATCAATCAATCAATAATCAATCAATTGACTGATTGATCGATCGACAAAGGACAAATGAACGAACAAATGGACGGCAGTTTTGGGCTTATGTTAAATATTATAATTCTTTCATCTGTCTTAGCTTAATTCCAAAAAAGACTGAAGGCAGAATACATGGCCAAATATGAGCTCGATATAAATCTTCACCTCATATCGAGCCGTCAGCCTTTCTACACTCATTTACTAGTAATTCGGTTATGAGTACTGGTGTACTATGAACATACATTAATGAGATATTTTTGATGTCTCATATGGGAGCATTATACAGTAAATAACAAGGTGACTAGCGATAAAGCCAAATAAATGATAATTAATAATTGACAAGTGAACATATCCAGAACAATTAAAGTAATTATCTTACATTTGATAGGTAATCTTTTAGTTGCACAAGTGAAAACAACTTTATTCACATGCGGTATATTGTGCTTAAGGTATTTTGATATTTGTCCCAAAGTCGACTTTAGTCGTCACAATAGGAATTAATTGAAAATATTTTGGACTCCAAAAAGCATTAGTTGCAATGTAGAGAAAAATGACTTATTGAGAGACTTAAACATTTCAGTTTTCTTAGTGGGCACCCTTTAAAGCCAAGCTGTACTTGCATTTCTGTTTGATACACATTGAATAAATTTCTCAGATGGGGACACTTTTTATGCGTCTATTTCTTACAAACAATACAGACAACTGACCTATCCCTGTACTTAGATAAATGTGGGGAAATACCTCTGTTACATTCCCTCAGAGTTGTGTACACCCTCTGAAGGTTTAGCGAACCTTTAGACTGATCTCTTGGTATTCATTTTGAAAGCCTTTAATTTCAGAGACAGGAAAAATAACAGCAATATGATAGAATCATTTAATCAAACTAACTGGCTAACAATCATATGAGTACTCACTGACAAGCTTAAAATTATGAACCTAATGCATGAACAGTAATTTATAGAACACGGAAGAAAGCTATTGAGTACAATGTTGAAAAAACTGGAATGGTTAGGTGAACTTATGATCAGGCTTGTGCCCAGTACTAGAGTGTAGTACTTAAGTACCAGTACCAGTATTTGCAAGTTTATGCAGTACCAGTACCAGATTTTGACTCTGTATAGCAGTACCAGTACAAATTTTAGGAAAGTAATGCAGTACCAGTACCAGTGCTTTCATGAGAATTAATGAAAGTTAAAAGTGAAAGACTTTGTAAATATACCAAAGGTAAACCATTATACATTACTGATACACATGTATTTACTATACTGTGCATTTTGGATCTAAGCACTCTACAAATTTTTTAAATTGTATACTTTCAACTGTTGAAAGGGATAACAGATCTCCAGCGATATACTGAATTAGTTTATCCATATTCTGAATTTGTTTTGGGTGGTTATCTCCATATTTGGACTTTGAAGTGTCCCTTTTTGTGTAATTTACTATAGTTGTTTGAGACTTTAGTTTAGAACTTCCGAGACTACAAGGGACCTTCTGACATGCTTCCATATACTCTTCTCTGTGTTTACACTATGAAATAAATTAAAACAACTATTTTACTTTGCTACCAGTTATATTTACTCTAAATAGATAAACAATAGAATCCTTTCATAGACTTTTGTTAAACACAATCCTGATGATAACAACCTTTTGTTCATCTTAACACTTCCCTAATCTTTTTGTAACACTTTACCTCAAAGCCAGATAGTGACAAGTATAACTGTACAAACATTAACACTAAACTGCAAGTATAAAGGGCTATTGATTATATAACAATTCATTGTAAACTTTTATCCAAGTTATTTAGTATAAATAAATCTCATTTAAAGAGAAAGCAAAAATCATAGCAGCAGACAGATTAAAGAAATTACTTACTTTTAGATGCTTTATAAAATTTGACGACACTTTCAGAGACCCGGATAACAGTGCTGGACAGTGTAGGCCCTGAGCTTTGAAGCTACCTTCTGTATTTTCAGGGAGTTTTTAATAAATATTCCAACTCATTTTTAATATTTCAAAATCAGGTATCCTTCTACTATAACCAAATACTTCTGTTCCTTCATAAAAAAGGATGTCAGGTCATGCTATAGTAAAAGGTTCATAGTTCTTGATAACAGCTCACCACCCGAGTATGTTTTTCTGTGCTTGCATTTAACAACATAATTTTATATCAATTATCAGATTTAAATATTCATCCCTTAATTCCTTTTAAAATTCACAGTTATAGTATTTTGCTTATAGGCACACTTACAGGGGGGGGGGGGGGGGGGGGGGGGGGTGTTCTGAAAGCTAACAACATTAGGGAGGCCTGAAAACTAATGAAAACACAGAATCAAGACTTTGGCGCCAAAGATATTAAACAGTTAAACTATTTAGTATCATGAAATATATTGGAAATATATTGTTCAACTTTTTTAAACAACTCTAAATTAAAACGGTAGCCGCATTTACGTCTTTGTTTCTAGTTACACAAAGAATAACCATAAAGACATACCTGAGTTTATATTCAGATTTCTCATGTTTACACTTATCTATCTATTTGAGCTTATTTATTGTCGATACCGGTTGCTCATATGACCGACGCCCCTGAAGAGATTAGTTATTTTATGTTGTAGGGGTAGTGCAAGATACAGAAAACATCCCTGGTTCTTTTGCATGTTCAGTGCTTAGCACTGATACATGGGACCTCGGTTTAACATCTCATCAGAAAGACTATAAGTAATGTTGAGGAGCAGGGGATCGAACTCTGGACCGCTGGTTTAGCAGTCCAGCGCGTTACCACTGGACCACATCCGCTCCTTGTGTACACCTTCAAATATACATGATTAAAATATTATTCACACCTACAAAACATGACTTCATAACAAAAGGCTAACAATTCATAATAGCTTCAGTGCAGAGAGGAAAATTACAGTAGTTTAACATCACAAGACAGAATGAAAGTGGCTCATTGTAACTAATAAACATGTAAGATAGCATTAGAACTATTAACAAAACCATAGCAAAAACATACAAAGACTGCTAAGAAAAACAATTAAATTGCTGCGTTGTTAAGCCTATGATCAGGCACTGGATAATCTATAGATTCCAATAGCTCATGGAAAGATTAAATATTTTGACCATTTTTGTTCACTAAAGATAAAAAGACTGCTTGATTAGTTTAATGTTATACTTTTTTTAAGAGCGACAGCCATGAGAGTTTTGTATTACTTACCCAAGTACTTGCAACAAATCTTGATATTTGTCCATCTGAAACATTTTCTAACAATTAAAAAACAACTCCAAACTTTTACCTGATAATTCCTTACACTTGGTTTGCTTCTGCACCAAATGCAGTTATAGTAAATACAATAACATATTTTAATGACAAAAATTGTGCGTATGATAGCTTACATAGAAATATTTACACTAACAAACATAAAGCACAGAACTACGTAATTTAAGATAACTGCTTCATACAAATTGGTGTAAACAATAATGGAATTAAACAACAAGGGAATCACGATGACACTTACTACACACCTCATTTTAACAACAATTGTCATTTGGTTTTATATAGACTGATAGGTAAAAACTTAAAAAATACTTCTTGTCAGAAACCACAAGACCTAAAGTTTAGATATTTGGTGGGAATGAAAGTAGTTACAGTTGTACCCAGGTGAGTGATAAAAAGGCCATCATGGCCCTCTTGTTTTATTTTACATGGTTGATAATTTTTTAGACTCAATGTATATTAGAGTTCAAAATAAGTGCTTGGGGGTCACTCACTGAATACAGACAGGTTTGGATTGTATCTGGACTGCAATGACTTGTATGTGGAAACATACATGGAAACACATTTCAGATTTTTTTTACTGATAGAGTTTCTGATTCTGTGCAAATGTACTGTTTTGTTCTGGTAAAGATTTACATGAAAAAGTATAAATTTACATTGACCTTCACTCGTGTTTTTTCATTTTAAAATTCATATTTTTTTTAAGCACTGCTGATAAACTAATTTTCTTGGCCTTTTATTTCAGTCTGTTTCGACAAATTTTCACGATTTCAAGAACTAAATATAGGAGAACATTTTTGTTCTTCACAAAGGACTAGCATGATTATGTATATCTTAACAGTCTCAAAACTTTTAATCAGCATTAATGAATATAAACTGTCCAAACGGCTTTCAAATTTTGAAACTTTCATAAAAGTAGAAGGTCATAGTACCAAACTTAATTGAAACTTTATCAGATCATACGTTTTCATAGAAAAAGTCGAGCTATTGGGGTCACTGAGGCATCGGCGGTGGCGTCGTGCAAAAGTTTTAATGCAGCTCATGTTTACCTTTGAACTATAAGGCTAAGAGGTTAGACATTTGGTGTGTAGCGTTGTCTGCAGTGGACCTCTACCAAGTTGCTTCAGATCTTCACACTGGGGTCAATATTGGCCACGCCCATAGTTCTTCTCTGGTTTTTATTATTTTATTATTTATTGGTGTACATAGAGAACAAAGAAGAAAAAGAACAAACATTAATGATGTAGACTAATTGGACTCATTATTCTGAAATCATACAAAGATTTTTTATTGTCGTGAAAATGAAAATACAAGAAAGAAAGTTCTAGTGTTTCTATGATTTCATTTTTTTTACAAAACTGTATAAGTATTTGATAAATTAATAACAGACAATTGATTTCAATTCCCTGTACTGTCTTTTCTGTCGTCTTTTCTTTTGCTTTCTTTTATTGCTTATAAATAAATTTGTATCATATGTGTAAACTGTATATTAGTGATACATTAAATGTAAACTACATTACAGTATTGATATTAATTTTGTGCATTTTTCTATAACACTATACCCCGTTGCCCCGCCACCCCATAAATTAAAACTTATGTTTTCATAATTGCGTAGATATATACCTCTCCCCCGCCTGGACCCTCCTAAAAATGAATAAATATTTTTTTGTTTGCTCATTTTTAGCTCACCTGAGCACTATTTGCTCAAGGTGAGCTTTTGTGATTGCCCTCGCCAGGTCCCTCCTAAAAATGAATAAATGATTTTTGTTTGCTTATTTTAGCTCACATGAGCACTATGTGCTCAATGTGAGCTTTTGTGATTGCCCTATGTCCACATGGCATAAAATATGCAGTTTAGATACTGAAACAACAATAGTCAGAACATTCACAAGACACAGGATGAAAATATCTCATTATAACTAATAAACAGGTAAAATAGCATGGAGCTAAAAGTTACTATAGCAAAATTTACAAAGACTCCTAAGAAAAACAATTAAATTGTTGCATTTAGATTTTGATCAGGCACTGGATTGATTATCTGAGTACAAATCTGTCCAATGCAAGTCATGAAAGCCATCACATGAAAAGATAAAATATTTTGAACATTTCAGTTTTCTAAACATAAAATGGCTGCCTGATACAATCAATTTAATACTATACTTTGAGAAGATGGCCATGAGGACTCTATATTGCTATCATATCTGGTGCATGTCATATTTTATATCATGAGTTTTAGTGCAATCTTGGAATCAGGTTATATTTTCCAATGTCACCTATGACATGTTTATTCATGTATGTAAATCAAGTTTGAGCTAGGAATGAGATTGATTTTTATGACTCTGCATATGTGAATTTATTCATTTCTTGTTAAGAATGTTATTTATGTTTGCTTTTGAAATATATTCTTAATCTCGTTTTTCTTTAACTGACTTGAGTTTTGTCTGACATTTTCAGTTTATTTTGTTTCATAGTCTGTTACTTATGTTACGTCACCTTAAAATATGTGCTGGCCATTTTATCAATTTCCAGTTTTGTGCTCTAGAGAGAGATGAGATCTACATAGGTGTTAAATTTTTGATTTTGTTGGCTAGCTTATCTCGTGCTAGTCTGACTTCAACTTTCTCTTTATTTAACATCTTCATTGATTCTTCCATTGAATTGATCAGGCTCTAGTACATTTCTTCAACATCAGCCAAGGTACTCTGCTCTGACACATCAAGTATATAATTTATTTCTTTTCTAAACTTTCTGATGTCCTTTAAGCACTCTGCTTTTCTTGTCTGCAGCCTTTGTTTCTCAAGATTAAGGTTTTTATAGTGGACCCTCAGGGATTTCAGAGTTCATTCAAGATCATGTCTGCTTTCTTCGGCACCAGTTGTACCATGGTTATTTTGAAGAAATTCAGGAATGTAGAAAATATCCTGGCATAACCTGATGGATAAATTATATCTTTAAAAAACCCTTGCACATATGATTACAAGGAAAAGCTTCAGTGTTCGAATTTAGCCTCATTTTAATGCAGCCAGTTAGTTAAAGCATGGGGATTAAGTCTTCTAGTTAATTATTAGGTTAAAAGTACAAATGTTTTATATTGGTTTTAGGCTGCGAAACCTACAAAATTTAGAAAGAAAATGAACCTAAAACATTTCAATAAAATAAAGTGCTCAAGGGTGAGCTTTTTACATCAAAAATTGTCCAGCGTGCCTCGGCGTTCGTCGTCAACAGTTGGACTTAATTGGACTTCTCTTCCAATACCGCTAAGCCAACTTTGACGAAACATGTCTGGGATATTCCTTGCATGAAGCTCTATCAAATTTGTTCAAAGAATAGAATTCCATCAGGAACTCTGGTTGCTATAGCAACATACAGGAAAAACGTTAAAAATATTCTTGTCTGAAACCACAAGGCCATGAGCCTTATGATTTGGTATGAGGCATTGTCCCGTGGACCTCTACCAAGTTTGTTCAAATTATACTACTTGGGTCAAAATTGGTCCTGCCCCAGGAGTCAATTAATTTTACATAGGCTTATATAGGGAAACCTTAAAAATCTTGTCTGAAACTACAAAGCCTAGAACTAAGATATTTTTACTTTAGGATCAGCTAAAGGTGCTCTACCAAGTTTGTTCAAAATTGGCCCTTTCCCAGGGGATCACTTGATTTTAATAAACTTATATAGGGGAAACCTAAAAAAAATCATCTTTTTGAAACCACGAAGCCAAGGGCTAAGATTTTGTCATGGGGTTCCAGCCCAAGGTCCTTTGCCAAGATTGTTCAAATTATGCCCCCGGGGTCATAAATGGCCTGGACCAGGAGTCACTTGATTTTACATAGGCTTATATTGGGCAGACTTTAAAAATCCTCTTGTCTGAAACCACAAGGCCTAGAGCTTAAATATTTTGCCTTGAGCACAAGCTAGCGGTTCTCTACCAGCTTTGTTCAAAATATGCCCCTGGGTGAAAATTCGCCCCACCCAAAAGATGAATAGATTTAATATAGGCTTATATAAGAGAAACATTAAAACATCTTGTCTGAAACCGTAAAGTCTAGAACTTAGATAGTTTTAATGGAGCATCAGCTTGATATCCTCTTGTTGTGTTGCCCTTTCGAAGAAACGGCGATACATATGGATCGCTTTGTCCTTCGGTCCGTCCAACACGGAAACTTAACATTGACTATAACTGCCATTTCTTAACCTTTCTTCATCAAACTTTTAAAAAATATTGCTTACGACAACACGGTTGTGATGATGCCAAAATCTTTAGGTCAAGATGACATTCGGCAGAGTTATGCCCCTTTTAGTACTTGGATTTTGTCACAAAAACTTAACGTTGGCAGCATTTTTGCCATTCCTTAACATTG
Source organism: Cyclina sinensis (assembly GCA_012932295.1). Lineage (NCBI taxonomy): Eukaryota > Metazoa > Mollusca > Bivalvia > Venerida > Veneridae > Cyclina > Cyclina sinensis. Next base: position 37,402,620 of record JAAONU010000006.1, on the reverse strand, counting down.
CCTCATCAAACTTTCAAATTATAATGCTTATGACAAAATGGTCGTAATGATGCCAAAACCATTAGGTCAAGATCACATGTAACAGAGTTATGCCCCTTTTTGTACTTGGATTTTGTCACGAAAACTTAACATGGCGATAACTATGCCGTTTCTTAATATTTCTTCATGAAACTTCCATTTGTAACACTTACAACTGTATTGCTTACGACATGGGGATCGCTTTGTCCGTCTGTCCGTCAGTCCGTACGTCACGAAAACATAACATTTGCTATACCTTTGCCATTTCTTAACATTTTTTCATCAAACTTTCAAATTATATTGCTTATGACAACAGGATCGTGATGATGCAAAATCTGTAGGCCAAAATTACATTTAGTGGAGTTATGCCCCTTTTTGTACTTGGATTAACATGCTGTCTTTTCCAGCTGGCTCTTGTTTACCTTTTTAGTTATTCTAATAAAGTATCCAAGGGCGACACAAGTGATCAACTGAACACACATCTAGTTCAAATTATGCCCCTAAGATCAAAATTGGCCCTTCCTACAGGATGAATGGATTTTACATAGGCTTATATAATGAAAACCTTAAAAAATCCTGCCTGCATGAAGCCACAAGGCTTAGATCTTAAATTAGATATTTTGCATGTACTACTACCAAGTTTGTTGAAACTATGTCACTTTGGTCAAAATTAGCTCTACCTGTGGGGGGGGGCACTTGATTTAACATAGAATTATATAAAGAAAACCTCACAAAAACTTCATGTCGGCTCAGATTATCTTCAGTGGAGCACCAGCTAGAGGTTCTCTACCAGGATTGTTCAGATTAAGCCCCTAGCGTCTTAAATGGCCTGGCCCAGGGTCACTTGATTTTACATAGGCTTATAAAGGGATTAGACTTATAAACTTTTTGCCTGAAACCACAAGGTCTAGAACTTAGATATTTTGCATAGAGCATCAGCTAGAGGTCCTCTACCAAGTTTATTCAGATTATTTCCCTGTGTCAGAATTGGTCCCATCCCTTGGATCCTTTTTGTGCAGAATATTTAATCTTTAAAAATCTTCTTGTGAGAAACCGAAAATATTACACCTAAAATTTATTTGAATAGAGCATTATCTGGAGGTTCCCTACTAGGATTTTTCTAATAATTCCTCTTGAGTAATAAATAAAAATGCCCCGAAGGATCACTTGAATTTACATCGGCTTATATTGGGAAGACTTAAAAAAATCCTCCTATCTGAAACCACAAGGCCTAGAACTCAGATATTTTGCATAGGCCATCAGCTGGAGATCCTCTACCAAGTTTATTCATATTATGCCCCTTGGATGAAAATTAGTTCTACCCTGTGGGTAACTTGAATTCATATAGATTTATATAGGGAGAACCTTTAAAAAGCTTCTAATGTTTGCTCAACAGCTGGCCCAAAGCCAAAGTAATCAGGTGAGCAAACCAGGGCCAACATGGCACTTTTGTTTTCATATTTTCATTTCAGATAGAATTTTACAATGCAAAAGTACACACATCTGAAATAATCATTAAAATTAAGAATAAAAACAGAAAAGAAAATTAAATATCTGAAAATTGTACCTATGATCTATTTCAATTCATGTACCACAGCCAATATCATCATGGTTTTGATAGTACATATCAATATAATGATGTCTGTCTCAATCACATTTTTCCATGGGTGCTGGGGGCAGTTCCTTGGGGCTGGAGCCTGTCTTTCTTGAGGTGTGTTCAGTGCTTGAGCCTGGTTTGGTTTCATTAGACAAAATGTCTGTATTTACACTTACTCCATACGCCATTTTGTTGTAATGTTACCAAGTTTATTCCTACTTTTTTCAGTTTTCTGAGATCCATTTTTTTAAACAAAGAGCAAATGTAACTGGAAGATTAACCCTTGATCAATGTTCAGTGATTTTAAAAAGTATAATATTTCATTATTTACATTGTATATTGTATCATTTATGATCACTTGTCTTTGTATTATGAACTAACACAGCCTTGCATTGTGGGTATCAGAATATAAAATTTGTCGATAAAAGTTACGGAAAAAAATCAATTTGCTTATGTCTTAACTCATTTAAAAGCTAACTAAAATACTATGATATCTGTTAGGTAACTCAAGAAGTGTTTATTATTTTAAACGTGTTTAACCTGTAGACTGTAGAAATTGTATAAGGTTCTGTTAACATATACTATCTTTGTGGACTTATGAGTGAGTCCGTAATTGACTGTTTGGTTCATGTCTCTGGTAGGGTTTAATGTTCCTTGTCACTTATTCATTTAAAACATGACATACTAATGCTTTATGGCTTAAATTACTTAACATGTATTTACTTCATGAATTTACTTTGTTAAGTAGTGTATTGTTTTGCAATGTAAACAAAAGACAAGGTACATGTACTGTGCAGATCACATGAAAGTTATGAGAGAGGATAAAAGAAGATACGGGATACTGTTTAAGCTTAATGTGCCTGTCACATATTTGTAAGAATATATGTTATATTTCTGAATAGGCATACCCTTGTATTAAAAAGAACTCAGTTTCCTTCAAACTCATATAAATTTTAATGATACTGATAGAATCATTACCCAATGGCAGGGTGTCAGTCAAATATTCTATGGCTGTAGCGAAGTTTTAATTTTAAGTTTTCAAATGCTACACTGGAAATAGTAATATAAAGAATTAAGAACAACAAGAAATGATTCACTACTTTTAATATCCATTTTTTTTTCTATTCCAAAGTAAATAATCCAATAATCACATTTCTTTTAAATCCAATTTTAAGTTTTAAACTCCACAAGTCCGAAAGGTTCTAAATACAAACAAAAAAAAAACTAACATTTACATATACTACGAAACCTTTATATACAATCACTTTTCCCGCCAAATATATGAAAGACACAAAAAATGCATGACCAACGGAGTCAAACGCCGTTGATTTAACAATAGACATTTACCGGCGGTGATTACATTACAAAACATTACATTACAATAAGAACGGAATAACATGTATATCTTACACCGTTGCTAAACGGATACTTTACAACACCGTTGCATATGAAAAAGAACATAAGCATATTGAGTAAATTCATTATATAAGTTAATCATAATATTAACTTAAACACATGAAAAAAAACTAAACATTTATTAAATTATTAAACACATATTATAAATAATCGCGATATTCGCGACATTCCCGACAGGAGAGATTACTCTATAATAAATGTTAATGTCACTTTGTAGTATCATGGTAGAAATTGGCATACTCAGCAAATTCCTTTTGCACATAATCAAAAACCTCGTTTAGTTTGAACTTCATGCCGTTTTCACAAAAGTTTTCTGTATAGCCAATAGAAGCACTACGCTTCACTGATTTTACAGTTCCATGTTTAAATTTTTCAGTTTTAACAAGTGTTAAGGAGATAGACGTAGATTTTATTTCATCATAGTCTTCACTGTCACTGTCACTCCCAATAACTATAATTTCTTCATCATCATGACTATTCCTGTCAGTAGTACTTCCGGTATCAGAAGATTCAGGACTATTCTCATCAAAGTTATCAGCGGAGGCTGCATTCTCTGTATTAACATCAGTAGCATTAACAGAAGAATTACTGTTATGAACATTAAACGAGGAATCGTTGGTGACATCTTCTGCATCGCTGATATCACTTTAACATCCGCCAACATCAAATTTCCTCGGTGTATTGTTTTCATTACTATCAGCATAACCAGTTTTATCATTATCAATACTCTCAATACAACTATTTTTGATATCAGTATAGCTTTCTGAAGAAAAAACATCATTTTTAGCGGCACAAATAGAATTGTCACTGTCACATTCATTTTGAGAGTAACCCACCGTACTCTTTTCGTCATCGAGTTGTCGCTCCTTGTTCGAGAGATCTGGTAGAGTAGAAGCATCATCAACTTCACTTTCACTTAAAACATACATATCCAGCAAATTGTTGTTTCTATCCAATTGTATGTTAGATGCTGACATTGAATAGTTCTTCTTCAGCTACTTTAGAACTTTGTTGGCCTTAAAGGTTTGTGAAAAAATCCTCTGTGTCACTAATGTCTTCTAAACCAGAATGCATTGTATTGAAATACTCTCTTGGAACACTTTTGACTTTCGAAGAGAGTGATTTTGCAATATTTCTGTCCAAATTATGTACTTTGAAAAGATGAGTTAATAAATAACTTCGTCGGATAAATTTCGTCTTGCAAGTTGTAAAATAACATGGGAAGCACTTTTCATCCACATGCCGTTCTTTAATATGTCTCTGCAAACTTTTCTGTGAACAATATTCACGTCGGCATGTATCACAAACATACATGTTGCAAGTTCTAAATATATAGTACTACTGCTAAAATTGATGAATAAAAATATATATATATGTCATAAAGAGCCGTTGCACGTGTTCCACGAAACAAATTTCTATATAAAGATCCGTAACACGAGTTTTACTGAACAGATCAAATTCCGTTGCATGGGTTTTACGAGAGCCGTTGCACGAGTTTTACGAGAACCGTTGCACGTATTTAACATGCAACAATACAAGAAACGTTTAAGGCATTTTAAAACAAAAATTGTTTCTAGTCCTGTATATCTTTTTGTTTTATTTTTAATAAAAGCTGATATTATTCAAATATCTTGATGTATGATGATCATATTCTTGAATTCAGTGCTGAATTACATAGTACTTTCATCCTCTATCATCTTTTTTATTTTTTCTTTAGCTTTAATCGCAGTCTTTCTTATAGGTCTATTTTCTTTGACAAGTACATCACTTTTTATCATTTTGTTTTCATCACAATCTTCATCATTTGACATCTCTAGCGGATACAAACAGTTAAGTGATCGACCTATTTCATTTCCCGAAGAAACAATTACTTTTGCTTCTCGAATCTCTCCATCATTACTTTTAAGCAATTTGCTGATTCTTCCTAATTTCCAATTTCCTCTTGGAGAGTCCTCTTTTATCAGTACAATATCTTTCACTTTTGGCTTAAATTGTGAAGAAACACGCCCACTTTTCAGTTTCGTTTGAGTCCGTTCCCTTAAACTTAATATATACTCCTTTTTCCATATGTTCCAAAAAGTATCCAACATTTTCTGACCCTTTTTCCAAATTTCAATTAATTTGTCACCAGTACTTGTATAAGGTTTATAATCACTGTCATTACTTATTTCTGTATTTGGAATTCCTGTTTTTGGATTTAAAGTAAGAAAATGTGCAGGAGTAATTGGTACATTGGAATTGATATCGTCGTCCACATACACTAAAGGCCTTGAATTTATTAAAGACTGTATTTCTTTCAAAACAGTTTGAAGTTAAATCATTGTTAACAGGCGCTTTCCAATCGTTTTTCTTAAAGCACGTTTCACTAATCCTATGAGCCGTTCGTAGAACCCTCCCATCCAAGGAGCGAGCTCTACATTGAAAGTCCACTTTATCTTAGCATTTGAAATATAACTCAACACTTCATCGTCTTTGTGAATATTTGACCACAATTGATCTAATACTGAAGATGCTGACTTAAATTGCTTAGCGCTGTCGCTAATTATTTCAACAGGGGTACCACGTTGAGCAATAAAACGTCTAAAGCAAAGTAAGAATTCTGACGTTGTCATATCAGAAACTAGTTCAAGGTGTAATGCACGGGTGACTAGGCATGTAAAAAGACATACCCATACTTTTCGATTTTCATCAGCAGTCTTAATGAAAATTGGTCCAAAGTAATCTATTCCGACTCTTGTAAACGGACATGCTTCAGTTACACGTGAAACGGGTAGTTGACTCATTGGTGGCATTTTATACGGACTACCTTCATGGCGTCGACACACTGTACATAATTTTATCACATATTTGATAGTTGCTCGTCCATGAGGAATCCAGAAGCGATTGCGAACTGTTGAAAGGCATTGCGAAACACCTGAATGTAGAAGTTCTTTGTGCGTTTTTTCAATTAGAAGGCATGTAAACTTGTCTTTCTGTGGCAGTAATATCGGGAATCGAGCTCCAACGGTAATACCAGCATTTTCAAGTCGGCCTTTACACCTCAGAAGACCAGTTTTATCAACAAACACACCCAACTGAACTTGTAAGTTATGTCTTTTATTATGATCGATAGAGTAAAAGACATCATGGTACCAATATTTTTGCACAGACTTTATCCACATTTCTTCTGCATTACGAATTTCTCCACCTGTTATAAATTGCTTTTCATTGACGTTTTTCTTCAATTTTCTTATGAATTTAAGAGCCAAAGCTGTAATCCGTAACAATTTTGTTAATGACGAAAATCTTGTAATGTCTATTCCTAAAGGATTCACAGTCATGTCTTCCACAGTTTTTACTGATGTAGTTTGCAACAAACTTGTTTCTTTCCTTGGTTTCTTAATAACGATTTCAGCCTCAACTTCTTTTTGCACTGTCTCGCTCATGTTTTGTTCAAAATTTGGCCATTCACTCTCTGGTGTTAATAGCCATGTTGGGCCATTCCACCAATAATTACAGCTCAACAGTTTTGACGGTGTTGTCCCCCTTGAAGCAATATCCGCTGGGTTTTCTTTTGATGGTACATAAGCAATAGATATATCTGAACACATATCTATTTGATTAATCCTGTTCCTAACAAAAACAGACAATTGTTTCTGTGATCGTAACCAGTGAAGAACAGTGAAGAACACATTGTGAATCTGTCCAGATATGTGAACTTTCAACTTGTTCTTGTTGACATAATTGGTCTCTCACAAATTTCAAACATTTGTATCCAATTGTAACAGATAAAAGTTCTAGTCTAGGAATAGATAATGTTTTTGTTGGTGCAAGTCTGGTCTTTGCAAAAACAAGTTTCAAATTTATATCTTTCCCTGATGTTTGATGAAGATAGATCACACATGCATATGCTTTCTGAGAAGCATCGCAGAAGCACACAAGACGATTTTCAACGTTTTCGCCAGAAAAACCTACGTATCTTGGAACACAACACTTTGAAACATCTACAAGGTCTTTCTCCAATACTTTCCATTTAGTCTGGTCTTCTTTACATAATAAATCATCCCAACCTTTCTCTTGTTTCCATAAATCCTGCAAGAACAATTTTCCTCTAAGGACAACAGGACAAACAAGACCTAAAGGATCAAACACCTTTCAACACAAGTCGTTTAGTGATATCTCTCCTTGTAATCTGGCAGCATGATTTAAATGTTAAAGTGTCATTATGAACATCCCAATCATGTCCTAAGACTTTCATAGATTCGGTTCCTGCTTTGTCTTTTTCTAGAAATGATTTGTTTACTTCAGGACTGTTTGATATCCATTCACGCACATTCAATGAAGCTTCGTTAAATATTCTCTTTGTTTCATTATAAAGTGCTGTTGCTTTGCTTGCGTTATCGGTACCTGTAATGATATTGTCAACGTAAATGTTTTTCTTTATTTTTTCTGCAATCTCACTATTATAGGAGTCTAGATGATATTCAATGGTCGCGCCCAATAGAAACGGACTTGATACTACACCGAAAGGCACGCGGCAAAATCGATATTCCTGTAAGTTATCATTGTCTAATCTCGGGTTATTGATATCTTTTAACCACACGAAGCGTGTTACGTCTCGCTGACTTTCCTGTAAACCAATTTGTAGAAAGGCTTTCTCAATATCTGAAACCAATGCTATCTTATGTAGTCTAAATCGCATAAGCATACCACACAAGTCGTGTAACATTACGGGTCCTCTGTAGAGACACTCATTCAAACTTTTGTTGCTCTGTTTTGACTTAGATGAGGCATCGTATACTACTCTCAATTTTGTGGTGGTTTTCTGTGGAGTAATAACAGCATGATGAGGTAGGTAGTGGACAATTCCTACTCTTTTTGTTTCTACTCTTTCAATGATGCCCTTTGTAAATTGCTCTTGAATGACATTATCATATTTCTGCATAAGTTCTGGCTTATTTTTCATTCGATTTACGGTTGATCTTAATCGACCTACTGCCAACTCTCTATTTAAGGGTATATCGGTTTCTTCATTCTTCCAAGGCCATGTTACAAAATATCTTTTGTCTTTGTATTGAATGGTTTCACGGAATTTCTTCATTGCTATCTCATCATCAGTGTCTACCTGTTTATCTGTCATACCAATCGCTTCAATATTCCATAGATCGTCCATTGCAATTTTTGTGGTTTGTAAATTTTTGTCCATACTAGCAAATGTACATTCATTGATTGTATTACTGGCATGTGTGAGAATAAGCATACTCATGTCATCTTCTCTACGTACTTCTGTATTACATGTTCTTCCACTGAGGATCCATCCTAGATTAGAAGCCAACAAATAAAGACCAGGTTTTATCTCAATTCTCTCACTGAGAACAAAGTCTAAGTAATAGTCATTACCAATCAAAAACTCAATTGGAGACATTTCATCTTCTGTTGGTAAACTATCTGGAAGTTGTACACTATCAATTATGTCATGTACTCTTTCTGACTCTAGTAGATCTTTCACTGGTCGTCGCTGGAGTTCACCACTAATAAATGGCACAATGTTAACAGTTATTTCCTTTTTATTTCCATTCTTTAATTTCACACTTACTTTTGTATATTTAGTTGAGATTTTCTGTATGTTCTTGCTGCCAAATGTTGATACATGAATATCTTGTTTTCCAAACACCTTTAAATTCATTTTTGTGCTAATGCTTCCGACATATAACTCCTATGTGACCCTGAGTCAAATAAAATTCTTACATGTGAACTTTCCATTGTTTCTGGGTTTTGAATTTCAGTTCTTGCAGTTTGCATAAATATCACTTCGTTCATTGCCATGAGACCATTTTCTCTCACATCTTGTGATTCGTAACTCATTTGTACATCATTTGCTAAATGTGTCACATTTTCAGTTTGACTGAACTTCTTTGGACATAGACTTCTATGGTGTGCATTCATTTTTCCACAGTATACACAAGCTTTGTTAGTTTTGCAATCATTAAATAAGTGTCCAGGTTTCAGACATTTAAAACAACTTCCTTTTACACGGTCTCTTCTTTCACGTATAGTTTTGTATTGATTACACTCATCACTCCAATGCGCTTTCTGACAGTAACGACACTGTTTCTTTGTATCGAAAGGTTTCTTTATGGCATTGGCACCTGAAGTAACTAACGCCGTTGCTGATGATTTCATGTTTGTAACACCATTTCTGGTAGAAGAATATCTCTCCGATGGCAGTTTATTTAATGATGTATTTCGTTCATGACCTTCTGTTTTGCTTTTTGTATCCTTCACCTTTTCTTTAACAGCACGTTCACGAGCAACCAAGTACTCTTGTAATTGTTTATTTAATCTAGTCACAGTCCACTTAACGTCTACTCCTTTCTGAATTTCAAGCTGAATAAGAACATCCTCCGGCAGTTTTGACCGTAATATGGACACAAAGATATCTTGATCCACATTTTGTTTCAAAACTTCTAAGCTTCGCAAATGTCTCTCCACTTTTTCTGAAAGACACCTAAGGGACTCAACTTTATTTGAAGCAGGTTGCATGTTTATCAATTCATTGTAGTGTACGTCAATGATTTCTTGAGATTTACCAAATCTCTTTAATAGTATATCCACTGCTACTTTGTAGTTTTCGTTTGAGAGTGCTAGACCTGCTATAGCAAATTTAGCTTCGCCAAACAACTTTGTTTTTAAGTAGTTGAATCTTTCAACATCCGTTAGTGATTTGTTTTTATCAACAGCACATTTGAAAGAGTCCCAAAACTCGATCCACTTTGTTTTGTCTCCACCGAATGAGATCATTTCAATTTTAGGTAACTTAACCGTTGAAACATTTTCTAACGATTTCATTTCAAAATGTTCTTTTTGTTTCAATTGAGACTCAAGTAACTTCTGCATATTAGCTTGCAGATCAAGTAATTGCTTTGTTGTAGAATGATCAACGGCTTCTTCTTTTATGGTGCTTTTCTTTATTCGAAGTACATTTTTTTCTTTGAAATGTTTTAAATCCGAATGTAAATCCAAAGCTTCTGTACACAATGAACAGTCTTCGTCCAATATCATTCCAATAAGCTCACTTTCGCTTTCTTTAATGAAACAACACAACTTTTCACTTTGAGTTTCCACTTTTTCAATGAAAGACTTAAGCTTTTCCATGCACTTTGAAATTTTTAATTCCATTTCTTCCTCTTCGCCATCTTTAACAATATACGTAAGTAAATCCTTTGCTACACTGATTTCTCTTTCTAGAACATTACGAAACCTAGTTCCAACACCTTTGATATATGAGATATTTGCCATTTTTTATAAACACAAGAATAATCCGGCTCGCGGGACCAAACAATGTAGCGAAGTTTTAATTTTAAGTTTTCAAATGCTACACTGGAAATAGTAATATAAAGAATTAAGAACAACAAGAAATGATTCACTACTTTTAATATCCATTTTTTTTCTATTCCAAAGTAAATAATCCAATAATCACATTTTTTTAAAATCCCATTTTAAGTTTTAAACTCCACAAGTCCGAAAGGTTCTAAATACAAACAAAAAAAAACAACTAACATTTACATATACTACGAAACCTTTATATACAATCACTTTTCCCGCCAAATATATGAAAGACACAAAAAATGCATGACCAACGGAGTCAAACGCCGTTGATTTAACAATAGACATTTACCGGCGGTGATTACATTACAAAACATTACATTACAATAAGAACGGAATAACATGTATATCTTACACCGTTGCTAAACGGATACTTTACAACACCGTAGCATATGAAAAAGAACATACGCATATTGAGTAAATTCATTATATAAGTTAATCATAATATTAACTTAAACACATGAAAAAAAACTAAACATTTATTAAATTATTAAACACATATTATAAATAATCGCGATATTCGCGACAATGGCTATATGGCTAACTGAATGCATTACGATTATATACAGAGTTGTCGTACCTTTTTATGGGTGGATTGTGAATTAATTATTCAACACGAAAACTTCCTTAGTGTTTATAAGCCTTTAGTTGAATGTTGTGAACATTTGTTCTTCTTTACAATATCAATTTTTTTTTCTATTGATAATGATTATATGAAATGTTAATGCTGTATATCATCGGGTAAATTTAGGGTAGGTTTAATGTTACTATTAATGTTTTTCTTATTAACGAAACATTTCTTGCACTTAAATGTTGGAGTTTTCTTACTGATATTTTCTTATAATTTAGTATGAGGGTTTACAAGAAACAATTCAGTCATTTGAGATGGATTTCTGAAGTAAAAACATTTTAACAGATTTTGTTTCAAATACAAACCTTCAACACTTTCTCCTTTTATTGCAACACATTTTACTCAGTCAGAAAATGCCATTAGTGTAATAGGGACACTGATTTACAGCACTGCCGTGATATGTTTGGGATTCTCAAGTCTCTTAAAGGACAATTAGTCGAATTTTGTCCTGAGAAAGGGATTGACTTATAACTTCATAAGATGATAAAGGACATAGAGAGTAATTGCAGCCTAAGAACCATAACTAATATTAACTTGTTTTCTCATTATCTCCCCTTAGAACAATGTGTAGGTATATGCCCCCTCCCTGACAAACCCCAGCCCCACTGACTTTTTTATAAAAAATTCTTTTAAACAGAGGGGAAGTTCTCATCAGAATCATAACTTCTTAAGTATTAAAAGCCGGCCCGGCTAGCTCAATCGGTAGAGCATTGGATTGTCAACCTTGACGCAAGCAAAATTTCTCCGTCATAATTGATCTCAGACAATGCGACTATAAGTCATTTGTCCCTCATCTCTGAAGCAAGTGAGGAAGTAGTCAGTTACTTGCGGAGAAATTGGTTAGTAAACTGGTAGGCTATCCAGGAACACTGGTTAGGTTGACTGACCGCCGGGATATGACCTACATGCAAGCAGTTGAAACTTACGTTATACCCAATAAAACCTAACAAAATCTAAAGCATTACAGGAATTTAGTTGGTATTAACCTGTTGATAAAGAACAAATAGAGAAAGTGCATTATCAAAGAAGTATAACTCTACCTTGCCCAAGTTTTTCAACACCTTGTTTAATTATTATTATTTTAATAATGTTTATTATGAGAATTACTTAAAAATTGTTCAATGTATATACTTGATAATCAAAACAATAGATAAATGAAGTGATAAAAATGCAGTGTTTAAGAATCACGGCACTACCTGCCATGTTTATTAAATGTTCTCCTTTTTTTAACCTCACAAACAAAGTTTGGGTGGGTAAACTGGAATCACTTTGTGGGTAGGTCGGTCCGTCAACTTACTGTAACTTTGTCATGCATGAAGGGATTTTGAAGTAAGTTGATACAAATGTTAAACACTTTGAGACCATGTATTGCATACAACTCCCAGCTGCATAACTTAAAGGTTAAGGACAGTCTTAGAGGGAATCCATATTTTATGTCCAATCTGTAACTTTATCTAGTGATTTTTATGCTCTGTCCGTTCTTCTTTCCTTCCGTCCGTCAGTGAGAGGAAGTGTAGTGTCAAAGAACCATAATTCTACCTTGCACAATTTTTTGAATTATCCCCCTTAAGTTTATAATGCGTGTCTGGAATATAACTCCTAAACTGTTCATGACATCTTATTGAATCTTCACACAATTATAAAGACTAGTCAGAGAAAGTGCATTCTCAAAGAACCATACCTCTTATTTACATAGTTTTTGATTCACCTCCCTTTATAATACTTAATCATGCTTGTCCGGATATCAATTGAAAGGTATTGAACATTAGTTAGTCTACATTAGTTAGATTTTGTAATTATCTCCCTTTCTAATATCTAATAATGCTTGTTAGGAAAATAACTTGAAAAGTAGTGAAGAATATTAAATAAAATTTCACACAGTTATAAATACCAATGAGAAGAAATGCCATCACTTTACATCAGTTAAATTTTTAATTGTCTCCATTTATGAAAATAAATATAGCAACCCCGATCGATAGATAAATAAATCAATGACTTATCAGCTAGAATTCTGGAGAACAACACTGTTTATATGAAGTACAGGTCTACTTTTTACACATGCCAGCCAAGCACTTGACACCTTATAAATTATAAAAATTGTGGCAAACATTCTCAGATTAAACAAGTAGCAGGTAAATGATGCAATAAATCAACTGTCATTACAAATGTGTTTTCATACTAGAAATCCTCAGATATGTTTCATCATGATTAGCCTTACTATAACTTAAAACGTATTATTTTCACATGCCATCGAAATACCATTGATAGTACATTTCTTACTTTTCTGCCGTTCCAAACAAAAATACTTAGGAGAACATTATCTGTGAGGGACTTAATCATTTCAGTTTATTTAGTGGGCACCCTGTAAAGCCAAACTGTGCTTGTCTTATCATTTCATACACTGAACAAATATCCCAGTTGGGGACACTTTGTTTAGCACAAAATCTGTGCTGAGAAACAATTGAGACAAGTGACCTATCCCTTGATTTAGATAAAATATTGGAAAAACATTGAGCAGTGTAAAAACTTCTGAAGGCAGAGCTCCCCTTTGTAATTGAACTTTTGGACTTATCTAGGTATTTATTTAGAAATTGTTAGATCTCAGAGGCAGGGAAAATAAAAACAATATGATATAATCATTTATTCAAACTTATGTACTTGTAAACAATAATTCATTATATAAGCGCACACATGAAAAGCTGAAAATATGAAACTTATTCATGAATAGTTCATGTCAAAACAAATTGAATGGTTTATGAATGCATTAACACTTCTGAAAGGTCTAAAAGGTAAAAGGCAATAGAGAACCAAGACTTTAATGTCATGTTACAGATATTTTCTTGCAGTTTACAGAGTAAGGTTTACTAAGAAGAATCACATTTATCTGACATTTTACTTTTGTATTACTTAGTAAGATTATATATACACATGTAATTTTTCAGGTCAATGTTTTTAGTAGGAGCTCAGCAACAAAAACTATAGCTGTTTCCCTTTACTCTCTACTGTACCAAGGAAAGATATCGAAGGAAAAAACTAGTTAGAAACATGACCTGCAATTTTATATGTGAATTAACTCGCAGAAGTGCTTGTTGCAAGGTAAAACTTATCTCAAACGATGAGGGTGGAATTCAACATCCGATATGAAAAAGATGCTAGGAATGCAAAGTTTAACTGAAGGAAGAAAATTACATACAAGGACAAAATAACAAAATATTTTAGGATCACCAATTTAGTATTTCTCAGAGATATAGATTAGTTAACATATACAATCTCATATAATTGACTAGTTTAGCTAGCATATTTTACATCTAGGCACACACATGATTGATATTTTATATACATATCTAAAACATACATGATTTAATGTCAAAAGACTAACACATGGCATATAATATTCAGTTCTGAAACAGCAATAGTCAAACAATTCACAAGACACAGGATAGAAATAACTCATTACAATTGATAAACAGGTAAAAAAGCATAGAACTGCTAAAAGTTACTTTAGTAAAATACACAAAGTCTGCTAAGAAAATGTCCCCCACATCCAAGCACTGGTGATGGATGGGGGACATTATTGGAGTAAAAACCGGAGGCTGAGCATGTATACGTAGCAGTGACGGATGCTATATTCGGCAAGTTGCATTTTAAAGTAGAACGAAAATAAAATACCCGTCAAATGACCAATATGCATACACAGGAACCAGTGCACATGAAAGACATCATATTTTAAAGACAACTTGATGAAAAAAGCTACAACCCGGGGAAGGGTACATGGAACATTCAGATTACTAAAAGGGGAGGGTGTATAGATGCTCAGCCTCCGGCTTTTGCTCGAATAATGGTCCCTATCCATCACCAGCGCTTGGATGGGGACATTACTTTTGCAAAAGCCTTCGGCTTCACATGTATACATAGCATCTTTAAAGTTTGTCAACAAGTAATAAAACAATAACTTGAACACAAATAAATCAACAAGACTCATATTCATGAAGGTCAAAAAAACTTAAATCTATCAGTTTCCAAGAGATATGTAGAATATAAATAACTAAACTATGTCATTATCAGTTGATAACTAACAGATATTCAAAAGATAATCAATATCTTATTCATTCATGTAAGAATTATTCGAGCAAAAATAAGCTCTGAATTCTTCACTACTGACCGACAAGAAAACTTAAAGAAGTTCTTATCAGACTTCAAATCAGCTGCATCAAGTCTTGTTTTTAAAGTACATTTACCAAAACAGCTGACACACTAGAAGATCTGTATGAATGTGCCTTAAACAGACCTACATCAATACCTGCCATATCCAACACAGATTTTAACCACCTCGCAAAAGTGCTTGTAGAAACTCTCTCCTGAGTGACATAGGAAAAAACAATTGCTAAGATTTCTTCAACTTACTGGTTTTTAACGTAATAAAGTAAAGTATGAAATACACAAAGAGGTTCCTCCTCAAAATGTTCTAATTTAGCACAAAATGTGTTAGTGCTAACAGATTTATTGGTTTTCAACAATACGGGAAAATAAAAGTCACATAATCCTTGGCACAGTGGGTATACTCCAAGTTCATCAACACTAAAGTTTGCGCCCTGGGAGCACAACAAAGAGCTACTAAAGCCACTAACTTCAAAGTAAGCATTTTTAGAGGTAACGATCTTAAAGGGTATAAAAATTTGAGAAAGTCCAGCACATACCAAGTAAATTTATAACGTGTTTAGGTGGATTAGAATGAAAAATCCCTTTCATAAATTTTGGTATAAGGAAAGTATTTCTACACCAGTCATTTCCAAAGAATGAAAGTGTTTGTAACAACATAGAGTTATAAGTATTTAATACAGAATAAGACTTGTTATGTAAGTGTAAAGAATACAAAAAATGACAACTTATGCTTCAGTGGTACGAAAGGGATTTCTATTCCATTCGCGACACCAAAAATACCAGTTTTTGCATGCCAAATTATACTGTTTCCTGGTACCAGGTCTCCATGCATAGAGGATAATTTCTGAAGCTCCTGGTGAAATTCTTCTATTAAAAAGTGCTTGCCAGATAACACAGCACCGATCATATTTAGTGATTTGCCCAATGAATGTTCCTTTCCGTTGTGTGCCAGAGTTAACATATTCTTGTGTCTCGGCAACCTGACAGGAAAAGAAGTGACGTATGGTAATAATAATGGAAACCATGATTGTGACCTCCTAAAAGGTGTAACAAAAAGAGCCCTTTCCACTTGATCATCAACAATCTTGTTGACCATCTTACTTAATAATGAAAAAGGGGGGAAAATAAGGGCAACAATTCTGCCAAGACACAGACAAAACATCAGTAAATACTGCTCCTGGTTAAGGATACCAAGAAACAAAACTATCCAACTGTGTATTGATCCTGGATGCAAACAAATCTATATCTGGCACAAAGAAATGTCTACACAATCTATCAAAAATCTCAGACTTTAATCTCCATTTAGTGGAATCTGAAAAATGTCTTGAATAAAAATCAGCAACGGTATTCTTTCCACCTGCTATATGAAATGCTAAAATGAAAATATTTTTCTGTAAACACCAGTGCCAAATATGTGCTGCCAATGTGTCAAGCTCCAAAGATGCCATACCAACCATGCCTTGGATATATGATACAGCTGTAACAGAATCACACTGAAATTGTATGTTGGTGTCTTTGCACTTAGAATACAAGGTCTGTAATGCAAAGAAAATTGCCAATAACTCTAAATAATTAATATGACGCTGTGATTCTGCTAAAGACCATCTGCCTTGAGTGACTCTTCCAGAAGCTAAGTCAATACAGCCCAAACCAAGTAAGGAAGCATCTGTTCTACAAGAAAAAACAAACTGTTTTAGGTCTGATAGGTTTGCCATTCTTAACTGGCAAATAATTTACCCACCAGTTTAACTCTGCTTTACTTTTGTCTGGCAATTGCATTGTTCTGTGAAAATCTATTCTGCGCCAAGAAACTGCGGTAATACATGGGTCCTTTGGCATGTCTGGTATGTTTTTGTTTTACTTCTGGTTGAACCCAGAATACCCAAAATATGGGTGCTCGTCTCTGATATGAGACTCTATTTACAGGTGCTTTGCCCCTGAAATGTCTATCTTCATTCCTCAGAAAAGCAAGAGATACCCCTGTATCACAATTCTTTATTTTCCTACCTATGTCATCGCCAAATTCCTGGCTTGTAATAGGGGTTGATTGACTGCAAATATTTTTGTATTTCTTTTTGAGATTAGGGCAAATGATGTATCTCCTACGCAAAGACAATTAATATTGAACCTGAACAAACATGGTAATGGCATCTGAAATATACTGTTTTGCAGGTTGAGACAAACCAGAGCACATTGTTTCAGCAAGTTTAATAATTGGCACCATACCTGCAGCTACTAAGTTCTGAATCTCAACTAACAAAGTCATAACTACGACCCTTTTTCTCTAAGATTTTCAAAACCTCAGGATTTACCAAAGGAGCCCCTCAATTTGAGCATTTTTCTTGAATTTGGTACTGCTGCATGATTTCTCCTATACAATAAGCAGATGTACATATTGTATTGATTAACGTAACAAGAGAAGGGGACATAGCTTCCCCATGTACCACACTTACTTAGTTTTGAAGGTGCCCAATCACTTAATCCCTGGGCTTAATTATTTGCATCCTTGTTTTTTCCAAACATGGCCTCAATAGTTTTATTTGACATGCCTTTATTAGAAACAGGAACTATGTCTGAGGTATCGTGGATTCATCATCGAATCCAGAAAATTCAGACCACGTGTCTATTCACGTGCACACTTTTATTGGGATTATTCGTCTGCACTCGAACTCATGTATGTCAAAAAATATCTCTGGACTATGTATTGTTATGAGAAGCTCAAAAAACCAAAAAGACATTTTACCAACATAAAATAAAATGATTAGAGATAACACTGAACAGCTAAGTTTGAAAAAACCCTGTCGCAAAACCAGAACTGTCATAAATGCGACTTCCTCTCCCCACACAATTGTCAATAATGATGTCTTTCAGGTGCATCGGTTCCGGTGTATGCATATTGGTCATGTGACGGGTATTTCCGGTTTTTACACCCGTTTTACTTTAAAATGCGACTTGACGAATATAGCATTCGCGTCCTACTTGCGGAAATAATTAAATTGCTGCATTAAGACTATGATCGAAACTGGATTGTGTATCTTAGCACAAATCTATCCAATGCAAAATCAAACAGGTTATGAAAAGATAAAATGTTTTGAACATTTTTGTAAATTACTGCTTGATACAATCAGTTTGACACTATATTTTGATAAGAGAAGATGGCCATGAGGGCTCTATATTGTTATCAAATCTGGTGCATGTCATATTTAATATCATGAGTTTTAATGCAGTCTTGGAATTAGGTTATGGTTTCCAGTGTCACATGTGACATGTTTATTCATGTATGTACTTCAACAGTGTTTCAAGTTCTATACAAAGCAGACTGAAGTGATACTTACTATCCTTCTTTTTATGCCCCACCATGATAATGGCGAGCGGGTATATAGTGTTTACCCTGTCCGTGTATGTGTGTGGGGGCCACATACAATAGATGTCCGGCTTATAACTTTGCTGTACATGGTTAGATTTCGAAATAATTTGGCATAAGTGATCATCATATGAAGTCGATGTATAGCTAGAAAGAAACATGTGGCTCACTCAAAGATCTAGGTATCAGTGATACATGAGTATGATCACATGAAATCTTGACTTATTCCTTATATAGATAGAGTGAAAAGTTGTCCGTGTCCGGCTCATAACTTTGTAGGGTTTCAAAATAATTTTTGGGCTCAGCTGGTCAAGGGTCACGGTCACAGTGATCTTTAACTTGAAAATGGTTTCCGCTCAATAACTTGAGTTCTATTTAACACAGAGTCTTCAACCTTCATAGGATGATTGTCCTTGTTAAGTAGAAGAAGCCTATTGTTTTTGGGGTCAGCTGATCAAAGGTCAAGGTCATAGTGACATTATCACCTGCAACAATACTACTCCTTGTTACACCATGGCTTTTTTCCAACACACTCATTCCTATTCTCCAGTTTACAATTCTGTCGCTAGCTGACCACTCTCGTCTATTCTGTGCCTCTGTTTCAATGATGCGCTGGGGGAGACATGCATTTTTTGCAAAAACATCTAGTTATCATATGATGACGACACATAAACCCCGCCATGATAATTTCTTGTTTCTTGCCCATAATTTCAACACTTTCAGTATGCTCATCATGTCATTTTAGTAAGGTAGCGGGTGATGAAAATGGAATGATCACACAAGGCAGGTGAGCAACAAAGTACATGCATGAATATAATAGACATTTGTAGTGGGCTGCAGGTATGTGTGCTTTGATATAATCATTATATGGGTTGAACAGAAGTAACAGTAGATTGCTACGTAGGTTTTATACATTACCATTTTGTTGCATTGATGTAATCTCTAAAAGGATATTTGAGAGACTGAAGAATTTATACTTGAAACAGACTGCTAAACGTGTCTTTGAAAATGCACCACCTACCTGTTCATTTAGTTTATGTACAGTGTTTTAGCGGGGGCATCTGTGTCCTTTGGACACATTTCTAGTCTTCACTGTACATGATCCTTATGTTATTCTTATTCATGGAGTTAAGCATTGTTTACATTTCCATTTTATGAACTTATGACTGACATAGTGATTTTTAAAAAATGGCATTCTTCATTTTTACCAACGTTCATTTAAGGCTACCAAAAATACCAAACCTTTCACAAAAAAGAATGTTCCAGTTAATTACTTAGAATCAGCTAAATTTTAGCTAGGAATGAAATTTAGTTTTTCATTAAAAAAATCTAAACATTGGAAATAATAAAAACTCATTTCATTCATTTTGTTAAGTCAGTCATATCACCAAAAAGAAATTTCAACAAATAGACTATTAGATGATACTATGTTTACAGCAACAATTGTGTCACTTTTATGAAAAATCATATACTTTTATTTCATTTTCATGCATATTACCTACAATCATCTTTGACATTTGTTTGTTGCAACATATTGTTTGAATGTTATTTTCATTTTTTATCACCTCACCTATAAGCTCCCCACTCAGTCCAAGCTGTAGCAAATTGCTGGATCCATAACAACATACAAGCAGACTGCCTCTACCTGTAAGAAAACAACCTCGAGCACCATTTAACTGTAAACCTCTTAAAGTTCCAACAGCTTGTGCATTACTGTCTAATACAATCAGTCCATTATTCCAGTCAGTTACATAAATCCTTGATCCATCCTCATTTACAGCTAGACTGTAGATATCAGAGAACATTGTCAGACCTGACTGGTCCTTATTAAGCTGCTTCAGCTTCTTTCTGGATAAACTGTATATATACACTGATGTATCACAGTCTGAAATATATAAGTTACCACCAGCATATGCCAGACCATAGCATGCGAAGTCAGTGTTGATCTTTTTTTTAACTGTCATACTATTGCTTACTGTTATAATGGAAACTTGTTGGTTACATGGCAAACATACTGCAACCTGATGCATATTGATGGAACAAACTTCCCAGGGTTTTGTATGTAGATCATAGTAGTCTGTGACAGTGAATGTAGAACTGTCTAAACGTTTCAATTTGTTGTTTTCTCTATCAGACAATATTATTGTTCCATCCTCCATTGTACAGGCACTGACAATATTACATGTATATCTGTCTGACTGAACCGTAACAGAATAGGAATGACTTCCTTTGACCTGAAGTAGAGGTTCTCTCTTGTCAGAAGTGTCAGCATCAGAACGTTTCTGGTTCATTCCAGCTTGTTTTCTTTCTTCAGATACTTCAGTTGCAACAGTACTTTTGTGTCTTATCTCTCCCAGTGCATTCATTTCTTGCAATAATGCTGGTATTCTCTGATCAGCTACAAACTCTATATCATTTGTTGTGGTAAATGTATGATAATCTTTGAGGCATTTTAAAGCTCTATTAACAGCTTCTTTACCTTTTTTAGCATCTACAAAGCACTGTGATAAATTGTTTGTCTTGTCGGCTAGCTTATCTCGTGCTAGTGTGTCTTCAGCTTTTACTTTATTTAACAAATTCATTGATTTTTTTGAATTGATCAGGGTCTTGTACGTTTTTTCAACATCAGTCAAGTTACTCTGCTCAAACGCACCAAGTACATTTATTTCTATTCTTAACTTTCTGATGTCTTTTAAGCTTCCTTCTTTTAATGTCTGCAGCCTTTGTTTCTCAAGATTAAGGTTTTCATGCTGAACATCCAGGGTTTTCAGAGTTGATTCCAGGTCATGTCTGCTTTGTTCAGCTTCAGTTGTACCATGGTTTTTTTGAAGAAATTCAGGAATGTAGAAGATATCCTGGCATAACCTGATGGATAAATGATATCTTTAAAAATCTCTGCACATATAATCACTAGGAAAAGCTTCAGTGTTGGAATTCAGCCTCATTTTAATGCAGCAAATTCATTAAAGAATGGATAAAGAGTCTTTGAGTCAATGATTAAGTTTGAAATACAATTGTTTTTGTTGTGGTTGTTGTTTTTATTGAGTTTTAAGCTGAGAAGCTTACAAATTCAATAAAAAAATAGAACCTAAAGCATTTTGATGAGCTTGTAGAAATAAAATTAGTAAATCTGAAAATGTCAACAATCTACCGTCTTATACCGCAAAGCCAGCTTTGACGAAAACTTCCTAGGATATTCCTTGCATGAATCTCGATCAAAGTTTTTCAAGGAATTGAATTCCATAAAAAAGCTCTGGTTGCTATGGCAAAGAAAAGAAAAACTTTAAAAATATTCTTGTCTGAAACCACAAGACCCTGAACCTTAAGATTTGGTATGAAGGATTGTCTAATGGACCTCTACCAAGTTTGTCAAGATTGTTCAAATTATACTTAAGGGGTCAAAATTGGCCCTGCACCAGGAGTCAATTGATTTTACAAGGCTTATATAGGGAAACTTAAAAAAATCTTCTTGTCTGAAACCACAAAGCCTAGAACTATTTTAATGGGGCATCAGCTAGAGGTCCTCTACCAAGTTTGTTCAAATTATGCCCCTTGGGTTAAAATTGGCCCTTCCCCAAGAGGTCACTTGATTTTAATAGACTTATATAGGGAAAACCTTAAAAATATTTTTAAAACCACAAAGCCAAGTGCTAAGATTTTTTTACATGGAGCTTCAGATCAAGGTCCTCTGCCAAGACTGTTCAAATTATGCAACTCGGGTCATTAATGGCCTGGTCCTGGGGCACTTGATTTTACATAGGCTTTAATAGGGGAGACTTAAATCTTCTTGCCTGAAACCACAAGACCTAGAACTAAGACGTTCTTCATAGGGTATCAACTAGAGGTCCTCTACCGAGTTTGTTCAGATTATGTCCCTGGGGTCAGAATTGGCCGCACCCCGAGGATCCTATTAGTGCAAAATATTTAATCATTAAAAATCATCTTTTGAGAAACAATGAATTTGAAATCTAAGACTGAATGGAGGATCATCTGGAGGTCCTTTACGAAGATTGTTAAAAAATGTTCCTAAGTCATTAATTGCCTTGCCCCCGAGATCACTTGATTTTATATAGATTTATAGAGGGAAAATACCACAAGGCCTTGAAATATTTTTAAAGGAGCATCGACTTGAGGTCCTTTACCAAGTTTGTTCAAAGTTTGCCCTGTGGATCATAGTTAGCCCTTCCTATGGGATCAGTTGATTTTACATAGGCTTGTATAAGGAAAACCTTAAAAAATCTTGTCTGAAACCACAGACCTTAAACTCAGATATTTTGAGTAGCACTTACTTCATCTTACAAAAGCTTGTAAAGGAAAAACGTTTTTTTTCTTGTCTGAAACCACAAGGCCTAGCATTTAGATAGTTTGCATAGGACATCAGTAGAGGTTCTGTACCAATTTAATTCAAATAATGCCCCTGGGGTCAAAATTGGCGCCATCCCGGTGGTCCTATATGTGCAAAATATCATGACCCTCTTGTTTTTATATTTCATTTCAGATAGAATTTTACAATGCACAAGCACGCACATCTGAAATAAATATTAAAGAATTAGCAATTATAACAGAACAAAACACTAAATGTTTGAAATTTGTACCTGTGATCTATATCCATATATGTACCACAGCCAACATTATTATGGTTTTGACAGTACATATTGATATAATGATGTCTGTGTCGATCACATTTTTCCATGGGTGCTGGGGGCTGTTCCTTGGGGCTGGAGCCTAGCTTTATTGAGGAGTGCTCAGTGCTACAGCCTGGTTTGGTTGTGGTCTGTTTATTGATGGAGTCAGATGGAAACTGAGTTTTGTCAAGAATTTTATGTCCCCTCAATAGCGAAATGTCCTCATGAACTTTGACACACATTGAGCAGTAATAATCATCACATTGTGCACAGTATTTTTCAGCCTCACGATTTTTACCTTTGCGTTTACAGACATTACACAACAGATCTAAAGTTTCATCAGACAAAATGTCTGTATTTACACTTCCTCCATACGCCATTTTGTTGTAATTGTACCAAGTGTATTCCTACTTTCTTCTTCAGTTTTCTAAAATCCGTTTTTAAAACAAGAATCAATTTTATCTTAAGGGCTTAACCCTAGATCAGAGTTCAGTGTTTTTAAAATGTATAATATTTCATTATTTACATTGTATATTGTATCATTTTGTTATAAATATTATGATCGCATGTCCCTGTATTATGTACTTACACAACCAAATGCATTGTAGGTAAGAGAAGATAAAATTTGTTGATAAAATTAGACCACTAAAAAAATGTCCTTAATATGACTAACTCATTTAACATATAACTTTTTCTGGTAAAGTAAACTACTAAGGTATCTGTAAGGTTACTAAAGAAGTGTTTATAATTTTTAAACCGGTTTAACCCTTTCCTTCCTAAAGATCTAAAATGGGCTTGTCAATCTTTCAATTTGGACAGATTCATTACTGTTTATGGGGACGTTTATTGAAAGTCTACTGACTGAAGTGCAGAACATGATGCAGGCTGATCTTGGTCTGCACTGGTCCTTAAGGCAGAGTCACCTGCCTCAAGCAGGGTAAGGGTTAACCTTTAGACTGTAGGAATTTCACACGATTCTGTTTACATTTACTAACTTTGTGGACATATTCTGGTCGAAATTGATTGTTTGGCTATTGTCTCTGGTAGGGTTTAATGTTCCTTGTACCTTATTCATTTAATCACATAATATGCTAATGCTTTATGGTTTAAATTACTTAACATGTATTTACTTCATTAATTTACTTTGTTCAATATTTTGAATGCAATATTTTGCATTGTAAACATGGTACATGTACTGTGTAGGTCGCATGAAAGACATGAGAGAGGATAAAAGAAGGTACTATCTAAGCTTAAGGTGGCTGTCAAATATGTGTAAAAATATATGTCATATTTCTAAAAGTTATATTAAGAAAATTCAAATAAATGTTAATTGTACTGAAAGAATCGTTACCCAATGGCAAGGTGTCAGTCAAATATTCTAAGAATATCAGGCTAACTCTATGCATTTGGATGATATAGAGAGTTGCTGTACCTCTTTTACGTGTGGATTGTCAATTAATTATTGAGTCAAATATTGTGAACTTTTGTTCTTCATTACAGTATCAATTGTTATTGCTTTTATTGAGAATAAGCCTATGAAATGTTAATGCTGTTTATTGGGTAAATTTAGGGAAAGTTTAACATTACTGTTAATGTTTTGCTTATCAAAGAAACATTCAACACTTTTACTGCAACACATTTTTTCTCAACTTTTAACCCATTTAGAAATTGCCTGTAAACTGTCATTAGTGTAGTAGAGACACTGATTTACAGCATTGCCGTAATATGTTCGGGATTCTCAAGTCTCTTAAAAGGACAGTAAGTCGAATTTTCCCCAAGAATAATTATAAAACCAGTGAAGAGATTGACTTACAACTTCATCAGATGATAAAGGACATTGAGAGTAATTACAGTTCACAAGAACCTTTACTAATCTTGACTTGTTTTCTCATTATCTCCTCTTAAAAAATTTGTTTGCCTGGGGCACAATTATAACATTATTAAAGGCATTTAGTTAATACTGGGCATATATAGAGAGGAGTGGCAGGAAGTGCAGTGTTCTAGAACAATAACTCTATCTGCCCCCATTTTTGTATTGTCTGTTTTCAAAGGACTTTTATGGTTGCTTATTCAGCGGTCGGCGTCGTGCATTTTTAGTGGACCTATGCCATGTTGGTTCAAATAATGACTCAAGGGTCAATATTGGCCCGCCCTGGGGCTTATTTATAGTTACATGTAATTGGAAGTTGGCAGTAGAAGTACGCAGTAGCAGTTGGCAGTAGAAATTAAATCAAACGTGAATTTGGCAGTAGCAGTAACAGCAGTAGCAGTAGGCAAAACGTGAAGTTGGCAGTAGCAGTAAGCAAAACGTGGAGTTGGCAGTAGCAGTAACAGCAGTAGCAGAAGGCAAAAGGTGAAGTTGGCAGTAGCAGTACCAGCAGTAGCAGTAGCAGTAGACAAAACGTGAAGTTGGCAGTAACAGTAACAGCAGTAGCAGTAAGCAAAACGTGGAGTTGGCAGTAGCAGTAACAGCAGTAGCAGAAGGCAAAACGTGAAGTTGGTAATAGCAGTACCAGCATTGGCAGAAGGCAAAACGCGAAGTTGGTAATAGCAGTACCAGCAGTAGCAGGAAGCAAAGCGTGGAGTTGGCAGTAGCAGTACCAGCAGTAGCAGTAAGCAAAACGTGAAGTTGGCAGTAGCAGTACTAGCAGTAGCAGTAACAGCAGTAGCAGAAGGCAGAACGTGAAGGTTTTTGGGTTTTTTTGTTTTGTTGTTTTGTGACTTTGGCATGCAGGAAGAGTCTCACATTCGAAATGTTATATGTAACGTTCTTGTCCACATCTAAAGCCTAAAAGAACATCGAACATCAGACTTCCTTTCAGCCTCCTAACTTTCCTTCAATTTATTTCGTTCTTGGACTATAAGCATGGAGTGTATTTAAGGTTGTCTGTCATTAGCGCCTTTAGATACAACTTTTTTCCGGATTACAAAAAATATTGTATATGTTTTTATTCCTATTATTTTCTTTTTTTCTTTTTTAAGCAAAACGTGGAGTTGGCAGTAGCAGTACCAGAAGTAGCAAAAGGCAAAACGTGAAGTTGGCAGTAGCAGTACCAGCAGTAGCAGTGCCAGCAGTAGCAAAAGGCAAAACGTGAAGTTGGCAGTAGCAGTACCAGCAGTAGCAGTAGATATATATCAGTGAATGGACATCATCTCCATCACCATCTAATGAAATAGCTTCAAAAACAAGGACATAGATCAATAAGTAAAGGTCAGCTTATGTCAAAATTTAAGTTCCTCTCAGACTGATCTCCCCCAATCCCTTTGCTCCATGTCTTTTCTCCCCCAAAGTCAAAATATGCAGACTATTTTCTCTCATTTAATTTCTATAAAGTGGTACTTAAAAAAAGAAAAAAAAACATATCAAGAAAACACACAGTAAAAAGAATCAGCCCCACTACAAAAAAGGAAAATATAGCAAACGTTTATATACTGATCAATTAAAAAAGACACTGCAATTAACGAAAATGAGAACCCGATGGGTAACACGCCTTTGAACGGTCAGTGGCAAAATAATCAAAGGGTGTGTATTCCACTACAGTAAGGCCGTGAGGCGCAAGGTCCATATGACGTCGGGCTCAAATCAGCTTACTCTCGTCGAGCACCAATCTGTAACTACATCCGCCAGCTATTAGGTCTACTGTTCCTGGTGTACACTCACATCGAACAGGTCAGCGCTCCAAGAACTAGCGTCCAGAGTCAACAGTGCACCTCTCCATGACCTTATCTACTTTATGGACAATCAGTTGATGCACATCATCTTTATCATCATCATCTCAACGGTTGAAATTAATTGATAGTCAACTGGTCACAGTATAATCCCTAAATAATTGATGTTGTAACCTAAGCTTTCTGTATCCATTTATTTTGTGTGAAAATCACGTGAAAAGCAAATACTTTATTAGTGTATATAAAGCCAGTATTTATGATCTTTATGAAGGATTGGACTATAATATAGTTATAACTTGCCTAAAACTACCTTCAAAGAATCAATAATATTAAGAATAAAATGGGGAGGAACTGTCGTCATTTAGGCAGACTGTTCTCTCCCAAGACATGGAGTGAACAGTCAGAGAGTAAATGTCAAGGGAGGTACAGGAAAGGGAGAGTATAATAGTCTGCCTCCCGCAAAGTCTGTCTCTAGTCTGGATTACCTGCCCCTTCATCTCTGTACTTCATTAGTAAGTACGCTGGGGACCAGACTAAGTCTGTCTCCCGCATCCAGTGAGTGCAGGTGGGTAGTTGACCGTAGAACAAATATATTTAGTATGGTTAAACTCTGTAAAATAACGTTCAAAATAACGCTATAACGTTCATCGTTTAGCCATGTATCCTACGTTTTTACCTTTTAACCCTTCTTAAACCAACCTTTCACTAACATTTAAAATTTGTCTTGGCATCCAAGCCTTGCCAGACCAAGCTCACATTGACTGACATTGTTTTTGTCAGGCATACTACCTTTTCACATCCATTCTAAGCTTTTCAACGTGCACTTAGTCCTGCCTGTAGCACTCGAAAGAGGAGTTGGCAGTAACCAGAGACAGATAGATATTTTAGTTACCCTCAGATCCGCAGTCAGTAGGTAGTGACTTGTAGGCCTATTCGTCTGTAAATTATACCGACCGTCTCTATTGTCAAAATGGCAGAAGGAAATAAATTCCTATATTTAGAAAACAAATATCCACACTATTTTCCTTCAGCTTGGAACTCATCCGATGAAATTCGGACACTTGGTCGAGGAAAAGCGTATTCTGTTATTTATCAGACATTTGTTTTATTAAAACTGAATGGACATAATGCATACGAGAAGGCCGATTTCAAGAAGACGGCATTTGTGAGTTGTTCTCCTATGGAATCGAAAGTGCAACAAAATGTAGCCCACGCATTGAGTTGTTATTCATTGAGTGATATTTGCCCGGAACCCTTCATTAATTTTTTTACAGTGAAGGGTGATTGGAATGCACTTGACATCTCAATTAAAGATGCAATGGTCTTGTTACAACGCTACCTTACTGAATTTGGTATGTATTTAGCAGTGTATGGAAATATCGAATAGACAGAAATATACAAAATACAGCAAAGAAAAAAAATGGCAATATACCGTTTTTGTTCATGTGGTGGGGTCAGAAAAATCATTTACCCAGGGCGGGACTCGAACCGTGAAACCCCTGCTTGCAAGTCAGGTGCTCAACCAACTGAGCTACAGTACAGCGCTACGAGGAACTCACATTTTCTGCTGAAAAAGAAATATCTGCCGTGACAACAAGGAAAAAGACGAACTTCCTCAATGTCTCGACATCGCGAAATGTCTCGGCAATATTTGATGACCAACGCGAAATTAATTAGGGCCATAACTCACCTGGATAAGCTGAACATTTAATGAAACGACTGCTATGAAACTGTACATTTTACGTCTACCAGTTATGTGTCATTTGGTAAAATTAAAACAAACTTCAAATACATTTGCTGTGTAGGTTTATTGTGTTCTTTCGTCGTTGAAATTTTGAGAACGCTTGTTATTACATAGCAAAATCGATCAATAATTTTTGCCAAGTGCCTAGACGATACAGATGTCGCAGTAGGGTTTGAATGTTGTTTGTTTTCTTTAAATAGGAAAACAGTTTTAGCATGTCGCAATTGGAAACCAGTCAGTTTATTTTCTGAAAATACTGTCAGCTGTTTCAAGAAGCAATTGCTTTGAATTGTCATTCTGTGCGTTAACTAATAGGCGCATTCGTAAACAAATGCATCAGAATGAGAGTTTTATACATTTATTTGATATTTTGAAAGCATTAAATTCACCGAAATGCATGTAATCGGGAACTGTGAGAGCCTCAATATGGGTAATTATACCTGTGAAAATGTTTGCTGAACCATTTAGCGAACGTCCACCCAATATTTGGTGACCATGTCCGCGGCGGGCATCCTCAAAATGCGGCGGATTTGGTCGCGTTTTACAGAACGGGTAGTCTGCGATGACCTCAAGGAAAAGGAGAGTTCCTCGTGGCGCACACTGTACCTGTGCTGGTTAGAGTACGTTAGTAACCATATTGCCTATACTGGTCCTGTGACATTTCTCCTTGCTCTATAAGAATTCATCCTCAAATTCACAGACATAGAGACTTATAATGGGAGCACATGCATACCAATGTAACAGTCACAGACCACGTTGGGCGCCAATGTCCCGGGGTCATAAAATCATTTATCTGTCCTGTTACATTTAGAAAGAAATTCAACTTTAATTGGTGCTGAAAAAATGCAAATTATGAAAATAAATTGTTTGAAAAAACTTGATGAATAGTTGCATTTTGGTATTTCAGCAAAGAATGACGCACATGTGAAAATGCCAAAAGTCAATACTTACTAAACTAGGCGTAAATACACAATATAATTTCTTGGTCTAGTGACCTATGATCTGTACACACATGATATACTGTGTTTCAAACTTAATTGGTTCCTAAATATAAGATATGACCATTAGCATAGAGCAAAAGTAATTTTCCTTAAAATTCCCCAAACTGATATCCACATTTCACCACTTTACAAGCTTCAGACACCACTTGTTCTTTATAGCAGAATCTACACCACCCTTTAAGTTCTTCTGTAAAAATCGATTTAAGGAAGTTTATTGAATGGGATATCTTTGACATATATGTGGATATTTTTATGTAGACAATGTGGACTGAAATTAGAGGCGTCAAAATTT
Source organism: Cyclina sinensis (assembly GCA_012932295.1). Lineage (NCBI taxonomy): Eukaryota > Metazoa > Mollusca > Bivalvia > Venerida > Veneridae > Cyclina > Cyclina sinensis. The sequence continues at coordinate 37,372,737 of JAAONU010000006.1, read as the reverse complement.
GGGTTTTGTACTTGATCATTAAAAGGCAGAATCAATTGCCAGTAGCCGGGTAAGGGTTAATTTCTGGTCAGGAGCTTTATTAGCTGAAAAACCACAGACACTTCAGTAATTGCTAGGCCAAAAGAGATTAAGTCCAATAATTTTGTAAACTAATTAGTTTGCAGTTTTGTAAATCATGACTATCAGGTGGTCAAGAGCATCAGGTTTTTTTACTTATTTATATCTTTAAAATATGCCATATTTTTGCCTCGTAGAGTAAATACATATTAAAAAGCTTCAGCTTCAGTCTGTGCACTGTAGACATCAATGCCAAGGGAATGTGTAGAGTGAAGTGTACTGGCATTATAAACCAGGGATGGGTACCATTATTTTTAAAAGTAATTAATTAATTACAATTAAAATGGAAACTTCCCAATTACATTACAATTACATGAATTTTCACATTGTAATTAATTAATTACAATTAAATTTGAAAAAAATAATTAATTACAATTAATTATTTTCTAGTTAAACTGCTTTAATATGAAAATAACATATAGTTACAAAGCACACCAGATACAGAAAAATTTATTTTCAATTTGAAACTCATCAGTCTGTTTTCTGAATAACACAAAGCATTACTCTCACCAAACATTGCCTTGTTACATTTAACAAACATGAGAGCTTCAAAGTTTTTGTCACTCATATTACATTGATCAGGACGAAAAACTTTGCCTGCAATAGAGAACAGTCTCTCCATGGGTGCAGATGAGGCTGGTAGAATAAAATGTTTTAGTGCGGGAGAATTCATCCTGCTTGCTTTAATGAATGTAACAATATGGTGTTGAAACTATTTTGTAGAAAAATTGCAAGATGAGTGAATACTTTTGTGAGCCCTTGATTGATACTTTTTGCTTCAGGCAAGTTTAATCTTAACAATAGTCACCAACAAACACTTGCCAGTATATACCTTAGGCTATATCAATCATGACAATACCCATGAAAAGCTACCTGTATTAAAATCATTGACAGGTCAATTATCACTTCTTGGAAGATTATCTATATCAGAAAATACAGGTGAAAAGGTATGCATTTTACCTAAATCAGATCAATGGTTAATGTGCACAGAATTCAGATTAATTGAGTTTAATTGAATTTAATTGACAATTAAATGAAGAATTTCACAAAGTAATTAATTAATTACAATTAAAGTAATTGAGTTTTGGCTCAATTAACAATTATTTTTAATTATATGATTTTTCATACTTAATTGTAATTAATTAAATTATAAATGTAATTGTACCCATCCCTGTTATAAACTGTATATATAAATTTGCACTTCAAAATTGCCCCCTTCAAACTGTTGTTTAATGATACACCATAAAATAGTCTTGAGACCAACATGCATTCACACTGTACATGATGTAACCTTTTTACACACAGGATGACACAATTGGGATGAGTTGGATGTCGGATTAAAATGCCAGGTTTTAGAACTAGTACCAAGCTCAGAAATTAATCAGTACAGCAGTGCATCATACATCGGGGATCCATTTGTTTGAAGGAATAATCAAAGAAATAAACATGTAAATCACTTTTCTTTTATCAATCAAACCTTTCTGACACTAAAAAAGTAAGATTTACTGATAAAAATCATTAAATTTGGTGTATTTGGGTCTTTCTTGCTGCCGTTTAAAATATGTCCATATCATAACTTAAGATTATGATATAGGCTTGTCATTTTTTAAGTTAACTTTTCTTCCCATTAAATAATGCATGTTTTTATCCCCCGCTGAAGGCGAAGGGGGATATGGTAATAGTCTTAAATCTGTGTTTGCATCTGTAGCACTTTCATCTTGAGCATAGCTCAGTAACTATGAGTTTTTGTTGTAACTCCATACACTGTCTTGCTTAGATTTTGAATAACTTCCCTTTGTTAGATCTCCTGATGGAAGGTTCAGGTGAAGCTTTTAGGTTACACACAACTAAATCAAATCCTACAGTATTTCAATGTGACATCAAGTCCCAGTCCCACTTTACTAGCTTCTGAAGATGCTACCTATGCCAATTTCTTGGAAGAATCAATCATGAGAAACAATTTCATTCAGATTTTTTCATAGCATGACCAATCAACATTTTTGGTACATCGTCTGAAAGGAGATCACCTCAGTCATTTCGGTATTTTTATTACAATCTGTCAAAATTTTCTGTTCATTTTGAAACGAAAAAATAGCCAAGAATTGTCCATCACACTTATGCCTAATCTCAATTTGTTCTTCAGTATATGTGTTGTTTCAAGTACATGTAAATTGATTTTCAAAACAATCTTTCCATTTTTGACCAATCAGACATATTTGTCATCTTACAGCTCTGCACAAACCCTGCACAAAATTGACTGGTTTTCGACAATACTGATTTGGATATCCTTTAGTATGCTCTTTTGTCTGATGTCTGTTGTCCATCCGTGGTTCACAATTAACTTCAAAAAATATCTCCTCCTATACCACTGGCCAAATTGCAAGAAAACTTCATAGGAATGATCCTTTGATGATTCACTTTCAAAACTTAAAAAAAATGAAATTCCATACAGAACCCTGGTTGCCTTCACAACTGAAAGGAAAAAAAAAAAATCTCATCTGAAACCACAAGACCTGGAGCTTAGATATTTGGTTTATAGCATCATCTAGTAGGCCTCTATGAAAATCTTACAAATCATAGCTCCAGGGACAGAATTGGCCCCACTTGTGAGGTCACTGCATTTTTGCATTTAATTTCATAGAAAAAGCTTTCAAAGTCTTCGCTAAAGACATAAGGCAAATGGTAATAAAACTTCACAAGAATGATTTTAAGATGGTCCCCTTTCAAAAATATATAAATCCTGAAATGCCATGCAGAACTCTGTTTGCCATGGCAACTGAGAATGGAAAAGCTTTAGAAGTCTTCTTAACACAATGGTTAGGGCTTAGATATCTGGTTTATAACATCAGCTAGAGGACCTCTAACAAAATCATACAAGTCATGACCCAGGGTCAGAACTGGGCCCACTTGAGGGGTCATTTCATTTTGCATAGAATTTTATATTTTTATTATTATTGTCATTGCCCTGCAGCCAGTATTGGCCCTGGGGTCACTTACTTTTCTGTAAACTTAATTTGGAAAAACTTTAAAAATCTTCTTGTCTGTAACTTGTCCCCCCAACTTACATAGGAAAGACCCCGTATGTAAATTGTGAAATTTATTGTGATCCTTGAAAAAGGAAAAAAAACATGGCTTCTTCTTTTCTTCTTAGATACCAAGAGAAACAGATAACCAGCATATTTGCATAAATACCCAATTAAAATTAGTTTAGAATGCAATAAAGTTATGCATATAAAAAAACATACAAAATATTCTAGTACGCAGATAAAAATTTTATCATGCTTATTTGCATAATTGGTAACACCGTCACATTTGTAACTACATGAATATGGTACAGGTGCTTGGACAGGAAAGGAAAGCGTCTGTGTCATTCTTGTTATAGGTAAAAAAGCATGGGTGAACGAGGTTGAGAAAGACTACATGTACATGTACTTTAACAACTTTTGCACAGAAAATGCAATCCATATGTACTTCCATGGTCGAGTTCTTTAGGAGAGGCTATTGTAAAGTTTGTAAGGGCCTATCTGATTTCCAGTGTTGTTGCAGAAAGTGGGATTATTGGATTGACACTAATCCTGTTCATGTCAGTGAAAAAACATTCAATGAATGGAAAGCTAAATTAACTTAGCTTGTCATTAATGATCAGACTGAGCAAGTAACTTCTTGTTGCAAGATTTGTCATGGACAAAAAGACAAACTATTGAAGGCGAGTTGTCACTTAATTTCCATTAATTTGCAGAAAATACCTAATTACATATAAAAAAATCCTGGGTGTCTAAATAGTTGATACCCAACTGAAAATTTGAAATATCATAAGGCAAAAAATGCCTTTGTCTTTAGACTTAAATCACTTCATGTGACATATAGACTCCTTCTCCCTCTCCCAAACACATCGCCCTTCTTCCTTAAAAAGAAATGTGAAATGCATTCAACCGTAGCAGAAAATTGTGTGATAAGTGACGGACCGGGTTTCAAACCCATAGCACTTTACCCCCTTGAAATAGACAAAAATATCCTTTAGCTCCTTTGTCTGTTATGTGACTTTGATAGGAATAATGACTCTAACAAGTTGAGCATTTAAAAGCCATTTGGTCCTCTTGTTTTAATTGGATTTTTGTGAAATTTGTTCCAGATAGTAGTCTATTGTATACCTACAATGTAGGTAAAGTATGAATTTGAGTATTGGGTGAAAAAACAGTTCGACATATTTCTGTCAATATTACCGTAATATTCAGCCCTATGAAATATAGTAATGGCATTAAGTACAGTGTATAACAGGATCACTTGATAAAGTGTTCTCTTCTCTTGCATTGTTACCAGCTATTGTGGTGGTTGTTTCTGAGTAATGAATGGTATTTCGTGCTTAAAAAAGTTTCATTGAATCATAAACTGTCGATCTTTTATTCTATTACTGACCATAATATGTTTTTTTTTTCAGACATGATTCATAAAGGATGCATGAAAAAAATGACAGAAGGTAGTGTAATACCCTCAGAAAGTGAAGTTCAAGCAGTGTTGGCATGTCATCTGTTTGGACAGCTTGCTTCCAATTCTAAGATTCTTATTGATCAAAACAGTAATCATAACAAAGGATGTCCATGGTGTTCACTGAAACCAGCCAATATTTATTATGAAAATACATCATTTGGTAAGACCTTTGCTCTTTAAAATTTCTATTTTAGTGAAAAGAGAAGTGTAACACATCTCAAATACAGAACTTACACTGGCTGTTACCAGTGATAAAACGGCTCAAGGAAAATGATACTTGTGAAAAAAGAAAAACAAATTGGCAAAACCATCTAAAAGTGTGACTTGGGATCCTGGCATTCCAAGATTAGTTTTCGCTGTTTTTAGGATGACCCTGTGTCCGGTGTGTCTCATTAGTTTTTACCTTTAAACAACATCTTTTCCTAAACCACCTGGCTAAATTTGCAGGGATGTTCCTTTGATGAAGCTCTACCACATTTTTCCAAAGTATTCAATTCCATTAAGGTCTATGGTTGATGTGGCAACAGCTCGGAAAAACTTTGAAAATTTTTTGTCTGAAACCACAAGGTCTAAAACTTGGATGTTCTGCATACAGGTTCACCTAGAAGTCCTCTACCAAGATTGTTTAAATTATGCCCCTGGGTCATAAATGCCCTTGCCCCATGGAAAGTTGAAAAGTGCCCTTGAAAACGTATGTCCATGCATCAAAACGATTAAAAACTCAGGAAATAAAATCTTAAATCACGCACATGGATGTTTCCCATGGCGCCCAACTACCAGTTTTCAATTTCATTCAGTTCGAATGTGCTTGGGGACGAAACACCATGCTATTTTTAGAAATGATTTTTTTACTATTTTACTATTGCACCTTTTCCTGTTTTACTTTTGCGTGTCACACAAAATAAAAAGGATAAAATAGCTTTGTTCATATGATATATGTAAGGTATTGGTATTGTACTGGTATCATGGAAAATCAAGCAATATCATGGAAAAATCATGGAAAAGTCATGGAATTTTGGTTCCAGCAGTCTGTATGAACCCTGATTTTTGCATGGAGCATGAGTGAGGGGTCCTCCACTAAGATAGTTCAAATTATGCCCCTAGGATTAAAATTGGCCTTGCCCCATGGGTCACTTGATGTAAGGAAGGCTTAAAAAATCTTCTTGTTATAAACTACAAAGCCAAGGGCTAAGATTCTTTGCATGGAGCATAATAAAAGGTCTTCTATGCTTTGGTAAGCGATATACATGTATGGCAATTACAGCTCTCTGTTTCAATTATTTTTTTCTTACATATTGTGCTTTAATGAAGCATGGCTCCAAAATTGCCAGGAGGATTGGTTCACTGAATTTGCTTGTGAACTGGTATACAATGATGATACTTCTTACTGTCATCTTTAAATTTCAATTTCAAATTCGTCTTTCTTAAAAATAAAAATCCTAAGCCAAGTCAGTACTACAACCTATTAATGAATTACTCTTGTGAGTTGCCAATGTCATGCATGGTGCTTGTATCAAATATTGTCAATTTCAGGACATGGACAGTATTGGCATGGTAGGGGAGACATTGTGATTGTTCATAGAGAAGATAAATCAACAAACGTTGTAAGTGTTACCAGTGGAGCAATGGACATAGATGGATATTCAGTAGAGAGTGAAACAAGTGAAAATGACTCGGTTGAAGTTAAGCAAGTCATTCCCAGTAATTACAGTGGTTTAAGTAGTATGACTAATCTAAGGAACCAGGTGCTGTCACAGACCATTACAAATGGGTTTTTAGTTTGCAAAGAGAACAAAAGCCTTGAAGACAATTTTATTCCATGTTTTTTGGCATCATGTAGTCATGTTGCTATTAACATGTATAATCCAAAATCAGACGTTTTGCTTACACAAGGAGATTATATGACAATAATCACTAAAGATGGGCAGCTTAATGAAGAAATGGTATTTCAGATGTGGTTGGCATTAAATCTAAATTTGTTCAAACAAAATGTCCCAAAAGCTTTGCAATGCAATGAATTTAAACCTTGTGGTTTTCTAAGTACCTTATCTGAGGAAGTTCAAAACATTTATAAATACCACTTGACATCTGTGCCAGAGCTGCAGGCAAAACATTACAATTATCCAACAAAACTTGTGGTAGATCAAGATAGAAGTTGGAAACAACTATTAAACAAGTTAGCTCAAGAAACAGGTACATAGAATTTCCCCAAGGGTACACTTAAAAAATCTTCTTCTATTTAACCACAGGGCTTAGAGCTTCTAGATGTTTTGAAAGAAACATCATCAGGTCTTGTACCAAGATTATTCAAATAATGGCCCAGGGGTCAGTTACTGCAACAACCCATGGTTTAATTAGTGGTACTTAAGACTTCAGTTAATTTTTAAGTTAAAGAGTTTATGTTGGGAAGTGTTAAAAAATCTTGTCGAAAAACCTCAGAGGCTAGAGTTAAGGTATTTGGCATTAATATTCTCTATCAAAAGTACAGGCAACACCCAAAACAGTATTGACACTGTACAGTAGTTCAAAATTATGTATTGCAATATATGACAACTGTGCAAAGAAATACACTTGTAATCACAGTAACACACTGGTTATTCCTCCTTGAACAACTGAGGCCATTATGATTTACTGCCAACTAAAGATGCTGTAGGCAAAGGTCACTACTTGCTATTGTTTTCACCATTTTATTTGATAAAACTTCTTCCCTTATTAAAGCGACTGACTCACAGAATTTTGCTGAATTTTTTTTTCTTTAAAATTTAAGAGAATTTAATATACTAAAGTCTATGGAAAAAACATAATATCATGCTTCTATACATCATGAAAACTGAAAAAAAAAAGTTTTGACTTAACCAGGATTCGAACCCACAACCTTTTGGTCAGTATAATATAAAGCGATGATCTAGACCACTGAGCCACAGCACCTACTTGTAAGATTGCGTCAAAATTTATCTTATAACAAGTATCTACCCGTGACTAACCTGGTAAATTTTTTACCTATAAAAGTGTGTAAAACTTTATATTTTGATGTTTTTCTGTATCAAAAAATGAATCAGTACCTTAGTTTAAATATGTTCTTCACAATTGCAGCAAAAAATTTCAAGATGTAAGAACATTTTCTTCTTTTTTCATCTTCGGCCCATCTGTGAGTCAGTCGCTTTTAGTTACTAATACTTTACATTTTACAGTCACATGCATCATTAAATTTGTATTTACGAATTAATGTATTTTGCTTAGTTTTTTGTAACACCAGCGTCAAAGACTCAACATCAGCATACATATTGCTAACAGGTGTCAACCCTTTAACATAAGATTCAGCATTTGAACTTGAATGTGATGATAAAACATACTTATTAAAGTTTTTTTACCAGAGACTTCAGGAAGTTGTTCATTATCATAGTCTTTATTGAAATGTCGTCATGAGGAACTTAACAAGATGTTGGTGAAAGGTAGCAGGTGGAATTTCTGTGACATCTTATATATAGTCACATATTTGTCATACATTGTAGCAACAGCAGATTGATACAAGGGTTTCTCTGTAATTCCTTTTTTGTGCACATGTATATTTTGTTCATCATTTTCATTTTTTCTTCATGAAAACACTTAAGTTTTCTTAAATTTTCATTGTTTATCTCTTGGCTGTTAAGTTTGAATAGAACCTACATGGGAAGACACCAGTTCTTTGATTTGTTTTATTTATGTATGAGTGCCAAGCACTGTCCTGGGCTTCTGTGCAATAAAATCTGTTTCTGAAACTTCAAGCTGAATAGTGGCAATTTCTTTAAGGGACAAAAAATTGGAGTCAAGCATATTATCAGATGATTCCAATTCTTTTGTTGACACAGCTGGCCCTCTTTTCAACATATGTTACATCTATGTGATTTTCTTGTAAGATCTCGGTCATGTGGAGCAGAATACATAAATGTCAGGATTTAGCACACCAAATAATATGTTTCATGCTCACCAAAAGCATGTGGAACTAGTTTGTTCAATGAAGCTGCCAGAGCATCAGGATAACCTTTGTTCTGTATCACTGGGTAACTGAAAAACTTATGAAGCAATTGTATTAGTTTTGATGAAAGGTTCAGTGTTTACCTTGACCAAAAAAAAAATCCATTAGGAGCCATTCAGATTTACTCTTGGCTGTGACTGTCAGTCTGTCCGTCTGTCTGTCTGGGCAACCTGGTGAGGTTTAGGGGCCATCTTACTGTAAACAGAACAAAAGAGAACTATAGACTTTATTCCGTTTCAGTAGGTAAGGGGCTATTGCTTAATTGCCCCAAAGTCCATTAAAGTGGCAAGTCCATCTGTCTAAAAGTTTGTGTTGCACACTCTGCCAACACTGGGTCCTGAAACTATTAGACTTACGGTCATGAAACTTCAGTGGGATATAGATCAGCAAATGAAGTTGCGCACCTCGGGTTTGTTCTTTTCAGTCTCCTTGATGGAGCAGAGTTACCTGAGCACAAAGTGCTCAAAGGTGAGCTATTGGGATCATTAATTTCCGGCATCCGTTGGGGTGTGTCATGCGTCAACCATTTGACTTGAACAACTTCTCCTCCAAAACCGCTAACCCAACTTTAATGAAACATGCCTGGGATATTCCTTGCATAAAGCTCTACCAAAGATGTTGAATTCCATCAAAAACTCTGGTTGCTATGGCAACAGAAAGGAAAAACTTAGAAAATCTTCTTGTCTGAATCGACAAGGCCCTGAGCCTTAAGATTTGGTTTGTAGCATTGTCTAGTGGACCTGTGCCAATTTTGTTCAAATTATACCCCTGGGTTGGGGGGGTCAATTGATTTTACATAGGCTTATATAGGGAAAATCGTCTTGTCTGAAATGACAATTATATAAGGCCCTGAGCCTTAAGATTTGGTATGTAGCATTGTCTGGTGGACCTCTACCAGGTTTGTTCAAATTATGTCCCTGGGATCAAATTTGGCCCTGCCCCGGGGGTCAGTTGATTTTACATAGGCCTATTAAGAGATATAGGAAAACTTTAAAAAAACTTCTTGTCTGAAACCACAAAGCCTAGAACTAAGATATTTTTAATAGAGCATCAGCTAGAGGTCATCTGCTAAGTTTGTTCTGATTATGCCCATTTAGTGAAAATTGGCTCTACCCTGGGGGTCACTTGAATTCATATAGATTTATTTAGGGAGAATCTTAAAAAAGCTTCTGATATTTGCTCAACAGCAGACCCAAAGGCAATGTATTCAGGTGAGCGATCTAGAGCCATCATGGCCCTCTTGTTTTATTTACAGATACCTTGACAACCCATTTCTAGGGGCTGGGGGCACAGGGGGGTGTTTTTTTTAAATTATATGGATTATTTCCAAGATGTTTTTTCTTGTGACTTAATTCTGACCTTTTCTTAACAAAATAAAGGCTTTCAAAGTTCTTGAGTGTCACTGTGAGTGTTGAGATAGTAAATTTAATAACATGTTTAAACATGGAACATTTTTGTTGAGTCAGTGATATTGATTAAGTTTATATAAGGTAAAAATCAAGAAATGCGATGTTATATGAATCTTTAAAAGATAGTGTAGGACTTTGAGTAGGTAAAATTCTAAAATCAGAAAGGAAAAATGGATTTTCATATGCCGCTCTAACATAAGCCCCTCATCAGGTTGTATTTTTGATAAATGAGATAATTCAAATTAATGACTGAATGATTATTATATATTAATCTTTCGGTAATGATCAGATTTTTTTTATGTAGAAAAATGTGCCAATATAGTCCTATAATTACAAACATAAGTGCTAAAAAAATTGTCATTTACATCATGTATACCAGTAAAAAAAGAATTGTGATTTGAATTAAAAAGGCGTATTTCTCTAGCTTTAACAACAGTTAGCACAGCTGCTTGTCTGAGCCAGTGTCTTGCTTATTTGTGTGATTGTATTTCACACTTGAGCCTGTCACCCTTATGGCAGCATAAATCGCATATACTCCAAAAGTTGAGCTGTTACTATAACTTTTAAAGAGGCTGTACTCCAGATTTGACATAAAAAATTTTTTTTCATAAATTATATATTTAGATGCCGTGAGATTATAACAACATAATATTTTACTTCAAAACTGATTATAAAAGTCAAAATAGAATAAACAAAATATTTTCGCTCCAGCCTGATTTGAACTCTGGGCCCCTCATGTTAACAATATATTTCCAACGCTTTTACTGTCACCACCATCGCCGCATGTGATATTACAGATATTTACTTTAAATCTTATACGATATAGTTTTACTGTCGCGTTACGGTATAGCACTTTGAAAGGGTAAAAATCAATTTATAATGTAATTATTTGACTTATTTTTTGTCAGTAAGTTATTTTTTAAGCATTAGTCATAAATATTGCAAGAAATTTATAATACAAGAAAACTTTCTTTTTTTGTCATCTGGAGCACAGCCCCTTTAAATATATTGTCTGTAATGAGATTTTTTTATTCGTTTCTGTTTTGACTTTCTCTTGAAATACATGTATCATAAGCATACAAAAGATTGTTACTCTACCAAAGACAAAAAGTGTTTCTTTGAAATCAATACTTTATTGCCAAGACTTTTCTATGAAGAATATTTTAAAATGCCTTTAGACATATCCACCTAATATAACAGTGCTTTTATTATCAACAATGTAGAAAACTTTATATTCCACAAAGACAAAAGAGGCAAGAAATTAATCACATTTTCATCTGTTAACAACTTTTGTGCATTTTGTCCTAGAATGTTTCCACAGACAACTGACCAGAAAAGCATGTTGAATATTTGATTACAAAATTGTTGTAAAAATGTCTCTGCTGTCTCTCCATTAGTTATACTAACACTGTTTTGTTGTTCGGGTCAGTTAGTCTTATGTCCTAGCAGTTTTGCTTCATCTTTCCCCCTTTGGGTTGTTTTCTTATGATATAATTATCCTTTTTGAATGCATAAAGAAATGTTCCTGATTAATAAGCTAATAGCTAGCAGGATGCAGTGTCTGTAAATCTATTTAATCATCTGAAAACTTACAAAGAGAATGTGAAAGCATATAAGATTTTGCTGATAATGAAAAGAAATCCAAATTATAACTTAATTTTGTGTGATAAATCCTACTACATAGAAAGCCCGCCCCGGCTAGCTCAGTTGGTAGAGCATTGGATTGTCAAGTCCTGACGATCCCGTTTCAATCCCCATCAGGGCCGGCAAAATTTCTCCATGATAACTGATCTATAGGTCATTTGTCCCTCATCTCTGAAGCAAGTGAGGAAGTAGTCAGTCACTTGCGGAGAAATTGGTTAGTAAACTGGTTGGATATACCCAGGAACTCTGGTTAGGTGGACTGACAGCCGGGATATGACCTCAGTTGTTAAACTGGCATTAAACCTTAATAAAACCAAACCAAACCTACCACTCAGAATACTAGACTAAACTATCAAACTAATACTATGCAAGCTATTGGACAAATCTCATTTTTTGTGTTCCACTCACAAACAATGAATTTTTTTTGTCTCATCAACCCTTTGAATAGAGCCTGTAATTGTCAGCTGAAGTGTCTGGATTCACCAGTTAGAATACCTGGGCTCTATATTGTATTCATTTTGTTTGGTCAGTCCTTTCGTCTGGCAGGCCAGCCATAGACAAAATTTGTCCTGACTGTTTCTCAGCAACTGTTTCTCAGATTTTAATAAAACTTTGCAAGAATCAAAAGTACCAAGCCTAGTTTTTGCCTGTTGTCACATCCCACTCAGGTGATTTTTCACTGAGTTGTAGCCCTTTGATATTTTTGTACAGATCAGTTGGTCCAGAGTGTTTCTAAATATAAAAGATAAAAAGATTGTCTAGGGAAAGTTTGTGTTTTTTCCAGCAATTATTAACTGGAGTATAATCAAACTTATTTAATACTGAGATTTGCATGTCCTTCTCATGTAGTGTTTGTATTGAGTTCTGCTGATTCCATTTGCAGGATGGTTAAGTTTTGTGTGTTTACCCATATAGTTGACTAATATACTGCTGTGTTAGCTTTCTACAGAAGTTTGAGTCTTCAAAATTTCAGCCAAATTTATTTTGTCCTGATATTGATTGGAACACTTTAACAGTTAATAGAAACGCCCAGGACAAGGATATACAACAAGCCCTCCGTGATGTTACTACAGACTTTAATTTAACTCAGGTACATGATAAACCTACCCGGGAAAATAACTTACTAGACCTTATACACCCCTACTAAACGGTGGCTCTTTCACATTTTTGTGATCTGTTTAAATGAGAGCCCTCGACACTTCCGTTGTAGAGCCCTCGACCAAAACAAGGCTGAAAATGGTAAGCATATTTTATAAATATATACGTTATTAAAGAGCATGCTTGTTTCTCAAAAATCGAAGAATGTCATGCCACGTAGAACATTTTTCTCATCATTTTACATGCAATTTCGATAAGAAATACCCCATAATGACGTTGCTAGAACTTGTACCAAATATCAACTCGTGTGTTTTCTTTTACGAGGAGACACATCTTGAGTGATTTCTTTACCGTGAAGTAGGTGTTGGCCCACATAATCGTCATGTAACATTGTTCCAACCTCCTCTTTGGCTCAGCACTAAAAATATTTCACAGAGTTCGGTTAAAAACAAAATACTCACATTTTTTCAAATGTGATCGAGCCATCGACAATGTGATGGCGCCATCGGCAATGTGAAAGAGCCCTTGAAAATATTGATGGAGCCAACACCATCATTCATTAAGTGTTTATATTGTGGAATTATACCAATTAAATTCATGTATAGATTAAATTGCATGAGTTGATACTTACTTTCTTGAAATGTTTCGAATAATTGTTCAATCAGATTCGTTCATATGAACTAGTATTTCAATAATCTATAATTGTATATGCATAGTTTAATTACAGATAACGGTCTTTAAAGGTAAACTAAGAACACAGTAGCGATTAGCACGAAAAAGAAAATTTCGTCAAATCAATGCACCACGACTCAGAAGTTATTGTCAAAACAATGAACATAAATAAAAGAAACATGGGTGGAAATTTTTTCGAGGCACCACATCGGCGAAAACGAATGAAAGAAAACGCATCCAAGGTTCAAGTTCTACAAAGCAAATCAAATACTCTATGTTAAAGACAATATTTTCGGCAACTAAACATTCTACACCTAGAAAAACATAAAAAAGAACATTGAATTGTTCACTTGAAAGCCATTCAATCAGTGATGAAGAAGTTATTTGTATCCATTAGACGAGATTTTTTACAGATAGCGATGTAGCAGATATTGAAGAACCTATCTCAATTAGTTCGGAATATGAAGCAGAAGACATTAAAAACGATATACCCAATGATGCTGGAATTGAAGACAAAACAATATCCCCTGTTTTCAATAAAGTTTTACCAATTTTGAAAAAAAAAAAAAAGAAATCAGATCGTAGCTTTTTTTCGTGCTTTTTAACATACAATATTAACACTTATTGAATGATAGTGTTGGCTCCATCACATTTTCGAGGGCTCTTTCACATTGCCGATGGCGCCATCACATTGTCGATGGCTCGATCACATTTGAAAAAATGTGCGTATCTTGTTTTTAACCGAGCTCTGTGAAATATATTTAGTGCTGAGCCAAAGAGGAGGTTGGAACAATGTTACATGACGATTATGTGGGCCAGCATCTATTTCACGGTAAAGAAATCACTCAAGATGTGTCTCCTTGTAAAAGAAAACACACGAGTTGATATTTGGTACAAGTTCTAGCAACGTCATTAAGGGGTATTTCTTATCGAAACTGCATCTAAAATGATGAGAAAAATGTTCTACGTGGCATGACATTCTTCGATTTTTGAGAAACAAGCATGCTCTTTTAAAACGTATATTTTTATAAAACGTGCTTACCTTTTTCAGCCTTGTTTTGGTCGAGGGCTCTACAACGGAAGTGTCGAGGGCTCTCATTTAAACAGATCACCAAAATGTGAAAGAGCCACCGTTTAGTAGGGGTGTTATATTCACATCAAATGCCATACTCATAAAATCTACGACAAATGCTCCGGGGATCTCTGACCACGCCATTGTAGTAGCTGACTCTGACACTAAGCCCTTTTATATAAAACAAAAGCCTCGGAAATGTTTTATCTATTCTAAAGCGAACTGGGAAGAAATAAAATCGGACTGTAAAAACATCTCATCAAATATAGCCTCCCTGGCTAACAAAGGTTCAGAAGTGGAAGAACTCTGGGATTTACTTAAGTCCAACTTGAAGAAGACAATAAACAAGAACATTCCATCTCGTGTAAAGAAATCGAACAATTCATCTCCTTGGTTGACCAGAAAACTTGAAAAAATGTTGAAACGGAAAGCCAGACTTTTTAAGAAAGCCAAGTCAACAAGAAATTGGGCCTTATATAAAGACTTTCAAAAGCATTGTAAAAGAGAATTGAGAAGAGCAGAATGGAACCATGTGAATGACGTAATAAATGAAGGACTTAAAACAAATAACACAAAACCATTTTGGCGTTATGTGAAAGCAAGAAAAGAAGATAACGTTGGTGTTGCTCCCCTCAAAGATAAAGGCCACTTAAATTGTGATAGTAAAACGAAAGCAGAACTTCTAGTAAAACAATTTGAATCAGTATTTACCAAGGAAGATAAAAATGTGAACTTACCTGAAATTCCTACTCGTATTGAAGAACCATTACCAAACCTAAATATATCAACAGGTGGCGTTTTTAAACTTCTTAAGAACTTAGATATATCTAAAGCAGTCGGACCTGATGAATTACCAACAAAAGTTCTTCAATATTGTGCAGAAGAACTAGCACCAGCAATCTCAACTATATTTCAAACATCTACCGACTAGGGAAATTTACCCTCCGATTGGAGAAATGCCTTCGTTTCACCGGTCTTCAAAAAAGGGGACAGACACCTCCCAGAAAACTATCGACCTGTATCATTAACTTGTATTCTTTCCAAACTACTGGAACACATTATTTGTCGGCACATCTTGAATCATCTGGATAAATACAAAGCACTTACGTCATTGAATCACGGATTCCGAAGTGGCTTCTCATGTGAATCACAACTAATTGTCACCACTCATGATCTTTTATCCATGTACGATAATAACGCACAAGTAGACACCATCATTTTGGACTTGTTATGATATCAACCAAAGATAACTCTTTAAGTACTATTATACTATTAATTGTGTTACTTCCCTTTACTCATTATATCTGAATTGCTATGTAGTTTATATTATACATGTGCCTCTCTGATACCAGGCATTCTCACTTGAGCTCTGGTCTTAACAACATGTGTTAGATACTCTCAAATAAAATAATAGAATTGTTTGAATCTTGTTATCATCCATACAACATAACATGGTGTAAGAAGTTAAAAGGAACATTTTATTACATTAGAAGGATTTTGATAAATAATTAACTTGAATATTTGGATTTAACAAGCATTCTGAGAACGATATTCAGGAAAGAAATTAAATTGTGTGCATTAACTCAGTTTAACTTTCTTAAGTGGAATAAGTTAATTTAACACATTAAACGTGGATTTAAATGGTGTACCAATACCAAAAATGAACTGGGACAGTCAGAACCCAATGGAGGAGTTCAAAAAGTTCCGCCAACACGCAGAACTGATATTCTGTGGTGCACTTAAAGAAAAAGAAGAAGAGGTGCAGGTCACTTATTTATTACTCTGGCTTGGAGACAGGGGACGTCAAATATACAATACTCTGACTTTGACAGATCAACAACGGAAGTCAATCAAGGCAATAGCCGACGCTATTCAAAAACATTTACAGCCGAAATCTAACCCTGTATTTAGCAGATATAAATTCCACAATGAAACACAAGGTGACAGTACAACTGAGCAATTCATTACGCTTCTAAAAATCCTTGCAAATGACTGTGCTTTCGATGCAGGATACAGGGATGATGTCATCAGAGACCAAATTGTGTTTGGAATAAAGTCAGAAAAGGTACGGGAAAAACTCATAACTGAAGGTGAAGCTTTGACTCTAGAGAAAGCAGTCAGGATAGCACAATCACATGAATATGCGCAAGCACAGTTACGTGATATGACAAACAGTTCAAAAAAACATTGATGCCGTTCACCACAAAAGTCGTTCAGTAGCAAGACGTCACCATGAGACAGGAAAGACACACAATCAAAATGTCAGACAAAAACAGTCAATAAAATGTGGAAGTTGTGGACAGTCACATCATAACAAAGATCGATGTCCAGCAAAAGGAAAACAGTGCAAAAACTGCCATAAATGGAACCATTATGCAGTTGTGTGCCGTTCAAGCAAAAGGGTGCATGAAGTTGAGACTGGAAATAGTGACAGTGACAGTGACTTTTGCATTGGCACAGTGGACTCTGCTGCCAAGAAACAGGTATTTGTTGATTTACAGGTGGGCTCTAAAGGTAATTTTAAACAATTTAAACTCGACACAGGCGCATGCTGTAACATCATATCTGAGGCAGATTTCAAAAGCCTCGAGGTCAATTCCCCCTTAAGGAAACCTACAGCAAAATTAACAGCGTATTCGGGCTCAGAAATTAAGGTTCTTGGAGTAGTAGAACTCTCCTGCAGATACAAGAAATGTAGCAAACAGGTAGAATTTTACGTTGTTAGAACAGACAAACCCTCAATTCTAGGTTTACAGTCATGCCTTGATTTTAATTTGATTAAGATTGTTATGTCTGTAGACCAGAACGTCCAAATGAACAAAGATTCTGTTTTACATGACTATCCCGAAGTATTTCATGGCATTGGAAAATTACCTGGTGCTTGCACAATCAATGTAGATACCAAGTACTCCCCAGTAATTCATCCTCCCCGGCGTGTTCCAGTAGCCCTTCAGAGCAAGGTTAAAGAGGAACTAGATGCTATGGAAAAAGCTGGCATCATAGCCAAGGTCACCACTCCGACAAATTGGGTAAATAGTATGGTCGTGGTCAATAAGCCACATTCAGATAAAGTTAGAATTGTAATTGACCCCAAAGACCTCAATAAGGCAATCCAAAGGCCACATTACCCCACAAAAACTCTGGATGATATTTTGCCGCAGTTGACATCTGCAAAATTTTTCACAAAACTTGACTGTAAATCAGGTTACTGGTCAGTTGTTTTAGATGATGAATCATCATACCTCACTACATTCAACACCCCACAAGGTCGTTACAGGTATTTAAGATGTCCTATGGGACTGAAATGCAGTCAAGATCTCTTCCAACAAAAGATGGATGAGTGTTTAGAAGGCTTATTTGGTTGCTGTGTCATAGTAGATGACATTCTTGTTTATGGCTCATCTCGAGAAGAGCATGACACAAACTTAAGAAACCTACTTGATAGGTGCCGCCAAAAGGGCATAAGGTTAAATGAAGAAAAACTTGTTGTTTGTGACACAGAAGTAAAGTATTTTGGTCATATCCTTTCAGCTGAAGGATTGAAACCAGACCCAGAGAAATGTAGAGCTATCCAAGAGATGGAAGCACCTAAAGACAAGTCCGAGCTTAAGACAATACTAGGCATGATAACATATCTGTCTAGATATGCCCCAAACTTGTCAGAAATCATTAAGCCACTCTCAGAAATTCTTAAGAAAGATGTCATTTTTCACTGGGATGCGCCTCAAGTTCAAGCATTCCAGAAAGTCAAAGATATACTGACTGAGTGTCCAGGTCCAGTGTTATCTTATTTTGACCCAGATAAGACATTAGTTCTTCAGTGTGACAGCTCACAGAATGGCTGTGCAGCCACTTTAATGCAAGATGGAAAACCTATAGCCTTTGCAAGCAAATCCTTGACAAACTCAGAAAGGTCATGGGCAATGATTGAGAAGGAACTTCTTGCCATAGTATTTGGCATGTCAAAGTTAAGACAATATATTTATGGTAGGCACATAACGGTGGAAACAGATCAATAACCCCTGATAAGTGTAGTTAAGAAATCCCTATACAGTGCCCCAGCAAGACTCCAAAGGCTCTTTCTAGCGTTACATGGTTATGATTTTGAGTTGCAGCACAAAGCCGGCACTCAAATACCAGACACATTATCTCGGAAATTCTTGCCAGATACTTATCCTGAAATTTCCGAGACCTCCAATATGCACGTACACTTTATAACAAAAAACTTGCCTTATACAGACCAAAAACTTAATGAAGTAAGGTCAGAAACTAAAACAGACCCAACACTCATGACCTTGAAAGAAATCATTCTTCAAGGCTGGCCAGAAAAACGCAAAGATTGCAATACACAAATTCTTGAGTACTGGAACTATAGAGATGAACTCTCTGTTGTAGATGATATTATCTACAAAGGTCAAAGGTTGATTATTCCTAAGTCACTCAGATCTGAAATGCTAAACTTGCTTCATAAAGGTCACCAGGGTCAGGAACGTAGCTTCCGCCGGGCACAAATTTCTATGTTTTGGCCTAACATCAGCAAAGATATAGTGAATAAGGTGCAACAATGTTCAGTATGTGCAGAGCACCAAAGGTCAAACCCAAGGGAACCATTAATTTCCCATGAAATCCCAAAGTACCCATGGCAAGTTATAGGTACTGATGTATTTACATTAGATAATCAAGACTATCTGTTGGTATGCGACTACATGAGCAACTATTTTGAAGTTGACAAGGTCAAAAATACAAACAGTAGCACTATCATTAAGTTGATGAAAACTTGGTTTTCTAGACATGGTATCCCTCAAAAAATCGTTTCAGACGGAGCTAGTTACTATACGTCACAAGAATTTAAAGAATTCACAGATGAATGGGACATACAGCATGTCAAGTCATCACCCCACTATCCAAAAAGTAATGGCCTTAGTGAATCATGCGTGAAGAAAATCAAAACGTTGCTTAAAAAATGCAAGCAAGAGGGAACAGACCCTTTAATAGCGCTTTTGGAACTACGCGCTACCCCACTTAGCATTGGTTACTCTCCCACTGAAATTTTGATGGGTAGGAAAATAAGGACATTCATACCTATGTCTGCAGGAAATTTGACTCCCAAAACAACAGACTTCAAGAAAATAAGTTCACTTCTTGAAAAACAAAAGTATGTTCAAAAGAAAAACTATGACAAACATTCAAGGCCTCTGAAACCATTTCAAGTAGGAGAAAATGTTAGAATTCAGCAAGGGAAATCCTGGAATCCCGCTGTCATTCAAGATAAAATCAATGACCGTTCATATTCTGTAGCAACACCTGATGGTGGTCAATATGTCAGAAACAGGCAACATTTAATGAAAGATTATACCTGTCAAGATAATTCTCAACCATTAAACCCAGATAATGATCAAATTTCACAGGCCACTTGCATAAATGAAGATTCTGCAAATCCCCAAGATAAACATTCCCACCAGTTTACTCCACAGCCTGCCAGTGTCAAGAGTGATAATCTGATCTTTAACCATACAAAGCCACCTGTAACAGCAAATACTATCAAACTGCCAAACCATTATCCCACACCTTACGTAACTCGATCTGGGAGGCAGGTTAAGATAATTCAATCAGTCTAAAATGAATATTGTATGTATTTTGTGTATGAACATTGAAAGAAAAAGTTAATTTGCCAGTCTTGACATGGACATTATGTTAATTGCTTCACATTTTCTCAGAATAAATTGACAGTTTATAGCAGTCTACAGCAGTCTGAGGTTCATGAACTTCTAATGAACTTCTAATGAACTCAATCCGAGATTTCTCTCAGATTTCAAACAAAGGGAGATGTTATGATATCAACCAAAGATAACTCTTTAAGTACTATTTAAATAAAATAATAGAATTGTCTGAATCTTGTTATCATCCATACAACATAACAGACTTTAGTAAAGCTTTCGATACTGTTCCCCACAAAAAGCTTCTTCATAAACTTCACTCCTATGGCATCAGAGGAAACTTACATACTTGGATCGCCAACTTCTTGATGCAGCGCAAGATGAGTGTAGTCGTAGAAGGCGAACAATCATCGTCAGTAAATGTGGGTTCTGGAGTCCCACAGGGTACAGTGCTCGGACCGTTGCTCTTCTTACTACATATTAACGATCTTCCGGACCATGTAAAATCACAAGTGAGGTTGTTTGCTGATGATTGTTTACTATATCGCCAGATCAAGTCCCAAAAAGACCATCTCCAACTTCAAAAAGACCTAGACAATCTCCAAACCTGGGCATCTACATGGGGGATGAAATTTAACTCAAAAAAATGTTACCTGCTGAGTTCGAAGTCAAAATCGATGCATTTCTACAACACTGATAACAACATACTTCAACAAGTTCAAGTCAATCCTTACCTTGGTATCACTTTCTCGGATGACATGAAATGGTCAACACATATTAGTAACATCTGTAAAAGAGCTAACTCATCTATTGGATTCTTAAGAAGGAACTTACGCCATTGTCCTAAACCATGCCGCAAAAATGCCTACCTAGCCCTAGTCCGCTCCAAATTAGAATACGGATGCACTATCTGGGACCCTTATACCAAAAACAAAATTGATAAACTTGAACGTATACAAAGGCGAGCCGCTCGATTTATTACTAATAACTATACTTCTAGGGATCCAGGGTGCGTTACATCAATGCTGGAACAATTGGAATTACCAAGCCTCCAAGAGCGCAGAAGACTTCACCGGCTTACTTTCATGTATAAGGTAGTGGAAGGGCAAGTACCGGCAATTAACATACGGGAATACCTAACTCCTCAGGGCATTAGACGATCTGTAAGAGCTAAATCATATAAAGACCATATAAGTGATAACATTGTGGAAAAATCTGTGTGTAATAATCAAAAGTGTTACAAACCAGTATATGTAAAAACAGAAAACTACAAAAATTCTTTCTTCATCAGAACAGTGTTAGACTGGAATAAATTAAGTGACTCTCAAGTGTGTTCATCAACAGTTCAACAATTTAAAAACTCTATAAAACTTTGTGACTAAGGCGCACTCCCTACACCGTCGTGTTAAAGCCAGATTTTGGTCTCTACGACGTACCCTCACAGATACAGATACAGATTTTATATTATGGCAGACAAACTATAAATGTAGATCGAAACTACTGTATCAAGGCTGTATCTGGGAGAGGGGGTATTCATCACCTTTCATGATTGATCTTGTTTTCTTTGTCTCTCATGTGGCACTCTATCTACAAACTATTAAAGACAGGAATTCAGTTCTGAAGTGGCAGTGTAGTTGGCACACTGAAGATTACTTTAGTAAAATTATTTCAGTATTAGATCTATATTTCAATTCATAAAGTCTTTCGAATATGTAACGATTCGCCACAATAACGATTCGCCACAATAACGATTCACCACAGAAATTCACGATTCACCACAAGTCAGTTAACGATTCGCCACAAAGTAATAACGATTCGCCACAGTTTTCAAAAAGTGTAAGGAGAACACATTTCATTCTAATAACGACTCGCCACAAAAATAACATAACGATTCATCAGTTTTCAAAATTGAAATATAATTACAAATTGATGAATTTGTAGATGTGTGTGTGTGTGTGTGTGTGTGCATTTTTCTTTGTCACAATTGTGTGTAATTGTATTTTATATTTATGCTAAATAAATTAATTGCTTTGTTTTCTTAGTTATTACGTACGCGAATATAACATGAAAAAATTAAGCTGCCATTTAACAAACTGTCATTTTTTTCTAGTGCAGAAATATCACCGAAGGATGACATATCTACACAGATATACAATGCCCAATCAACACCTATTTTAATGACATGATTATTTTATTAGCTCGGGGTCTTTCAAAAAGAAATATGATCTTACGTCATGGATTAAGCACCCTAGCAGTCCTACTGTGACATTTCACGAGTAATAAAGATTAAGTACAGTAAGATACAATACCAATCAACACCTATATAAATGACAATGTTATTTTAATTAACTTCACTAATCCCTTCAAATGAAAGCAGTATCATCATCAAAGCAAAAACCAACAACCTATTTTGATTTAGAATTTAATTTGTACATTAATTAATATGAAAACCTTTGATAATTTGTATTATATATAAAATCAGATTCTTAACTTAACTTAATTGAGTATTTTTTGTGATGTTGTTCACGCCTATTAAAAACCAAACTCCTACATTAAAATCAATGAACATTTTTCATTCATTCATAATTGTTTATTTTATTGTCATTGGCCGACACTTTTTAAGTTTCAATAGTTTGATGTCGACAATATAATTTTATAAACATAAATGCATTGTTTGTATCTAAGCAGTCGAACATTGATATTATTCCTCTGAAAATGTGTTTTTTTTAACATTTTGAATACATCAACTCTTCTGCTTCTTGCAAAGCCATTAATCTTAATTTGATCTGCGTGATTTGTGTACGCTATAAACATTGTATAGTGTTTTATGCGTAATAAAGATTGTTTTTGTTGGTTACCCATATGATGCTTAATTAATTTGTGTCTGCGTATTTATACTATACATTACCCAAGACAATTATCACTCAGCGGCACGCTTCTTTCATTATTCCTAATTATATAACAAACTGTGCACAAGGTATATTTGAATATTTGCATATTTATACTTTCAATCAAGGTACTTTTTAATAGTAATAACAGAACAGAACAGAACAGAACAGAAATTTATTTTACGACTTGTACAAAAGTACATCATCATACAATAAGAACATACAAACATACATGTTTTATCACTTAGTCATGTGTCAAGATCGAGCGAACATTTCTACTCTAATAATATGATTTCAAACTTTTAGTCAACAGAGGATGAACATTAACAATTAGTTATTTAACAGTGAAACTCTTGCATACATGGCAGCTTTTATATACTTGGCTAGATTTGTTATAATTGCATGATTTGCATTTGAAAATAACTGTATCATTTTAAACATACTGGGTCTTTGGTAGTAATATTTTTTAATATATTTCTTCCTCAGGTCTTCATAACAAGGGCATTTAAATAAAAAGTGAAATTCATCTTCTACATCTAACAAGTTACATTGCACACAATATCTTTCATTCCTAGGTATTCTATTTCTGGAACAACGACCAGTCTGTATTCTTAGTGAATGTGCTGATAAAGGTAATTTTGTATAGTAGCTTCTAAGATCAAAAGGTAATATATCCAGGTATGGTTCGTAAGCTAAATCTTGCTTAAAGAGTTTATAGTTTTCTAGTACAGCACAATTTTCTACAGATGCCTTCCAGTCTTGATAATAACAATCTATAACCCGTTTCCTAAAAATATTAGGAAAACTTTTCATATCTATTAAACTGCAATTGATAAAAACATCTGCAAATCCATACTCACTGAGTAATTTTTTAACGTTTGAAACCCAATTTGTACGACCATTATTACAATCTATTAAACCTTGTTCATATGTCTTTTGCAATATAATATTATTTGATTGCAGTAACTTACACCAATATTTAACTATTCTTACATATCTTGTAATAAAAAGCGGATACCTCCCTAATTCGCCGTACACGCATGCGCTGGCGGTTGAAGTTCTAACATTTAAAATACGTTTGCAAAATTTAAGGTGGATTCTTTCAATTACCTTAGATTTTGTATAACCCCAAAGTTCTGACGAATAGTTTAATATAGCACCAACAAAAGAGTCAAATAACTGACATAACAATCTAGGTTTTAACTTTAGCTTACTACATTTAACCAAGAGCACATTTAACGCCTTTAAAGCTTTACCTGACAAGTGTTCTTGATTCAGTGAAAAATTGCCAGTGTAATTGAACACAGTTCCCAGATAATTAAAGTCATTTACAGTTCCAATAATATGGCCATTGTAGGTCCAATTCTCGTTTTGCAATACACCTCCGCGTTTTCTGAACACTATAATTTTTGTTTTGTCTGCATTTACCTCTAGGCCCCAAGAATTACAATATGTATATAAAAGGTCTAAACTAGTTTGCAATTCAGCCGGTGTCTTTCCTAGAATAACCATATCATCGGCAAACAACAATAAAATCAATGCTATATCATCGACACATATACCAGGACTTTCATGCGACTGTAACTGTAATTCTAGATCCTCAACAAACATAGCAAAAAGCAGAGGGGACATTATCTCCCCTTGACGTAAGCCCAATGCGTAACAGAAATAATCAGAGTACGAGTTACATTTTCTTACACAAGACTTCACGTTTTCATACATATTTCTAATTATTCTTAATAATTTCCCTTGTATTCCATTTTTATAAAGCTTTAACCATAATGCGTTTCTGTATATACTATCAAAACATTTTTTAAGATCTATAAATGCCGCGTATAAACGTTTATTTTCATTTAGATAATGCTGAACAATAGACATTAAAACAAAAGCAGCATCCACTGTTGAACGACCCTTCATAAAACCGAATTGTGCGTCAGATATAACATCATTGTCATTACAGAAAGTAACAATTCTATTATTAAGTATGGCAGTAAATATTTTTGACAGGCAACTAACCAAAGTTATACCGCGATAATTATTCACGTCTTCCCTGTTGCCCTTTTTGTACAAAGGTATAATCACACCTTCATACTATTTTTCAGGAAAAACACCAGAATTTAATACAGCGTTAAATATATCACATAAGTGACAAGCAATAATATCTATACTCTCCATAAAATATTCGTTCATTAATAAATCACTGCCCATAGCTTTATCTCTTTGCAGCTTTTTGACGACTTTTAACACTTCATCAACTGTGATTACACAATCTAATTCTGGGAATGTACTGTCTGTACTATTAAAATTATGCACAGAACAAAACTCTTCAGCGTCATTATTTTTACATTGAAATAAATCCTTTTCTAAATTTGAAAAATACTTATAAAACTCATCTAATGAAATACTATTTTCTAAGTTCCCTTTCTGTTTCTTATTAAAATATTTCCAAAACTGTTTAGGCTTACAACGTTTTAATTCCTCTATCTCCTTCAATTTGTTTATTTCAAATTTTCTCTTTTTCCCACGTACAATAGCCTTATACTCTTTTTTGCGTAAACAAAGATACTCTCTATTTTTGGGAGATTTAACATTATTAAATATTCGCAAAGCTTGTAGGTAACAAGTTCTTGCATTTTGACATTCAAAATCAAACCACTCGTCATTTTTACTCAAGGGCGTATCACAAAAAGCTACATTTCTATTACGTGTGACATATTTTGAAAATATTGGATCCGTTACTTCTCTTATTATGCTTGTAAAAGTATCAACTGTGTCATTTATTGACGACCTTTGCGTAATATCTATACTATCTGTTAAACGATTTAAATCTGGTAACCGAGCTATTATGCCTGAGCGAAATTCATCCCTACAATCTGCATTCCATTTAATACGTATTTCATCTTCTAAATGCTTCACATTTACATGCTTCTGACAAGATAAAGAGAATATAATTGGGGCGTGATCACTCCATTCATTTAAACTACTGACTGCAAAATTACAAATACTGTTAAAGTAACACTCTTTTGTTAATAAATAATCTATAACAGAGGCTCCACTTTGATTTACAAAAGTAAAATTACCAACATTACCGTCATCACATAATCTGCCGTTAACTATACGTAAACTCGTGCTTTTACAAAGATCAATGAGCTTTAATCCGTAACTGTTATATGACTTATCTAAGGAGGCCCGGGGTAAAGGTGTATCGGGAACATAATCATCATTATCAGTAAAATCATTTCTCTGATCATATACAATAAAATCATTTTTTACACCTACACGACTATTTAAATCCCCGAAAATATAAACTGATCCTAAAGAATCAAAATCATTGATATCAGATTCTAACAAACTATATAAATCAACATTTATAACATTATATGCAGGAGAGTCTTCCCCCCAAATATATGTTCCACATAGATATACATCATTTTCAAAGCCAAAGAATGCTTTGTCTAACTTCAACCAAATAATGGTGTCATTATGGTTTCTAACAAGTTCAATGCCATCTGATACAGAGTCTTTATAATACAATACAATACCACCGCTACATCTCTTAGCATTACGGTGTTGAAATTTTCTGTAAAAATTAAGGCTATGGTAACCTGAAAGTT
This sequence comes from Cyclina sinensis, assembly GCA_012932295.1. NCBI lineage: Eukaryota > Metazoa > Mollusca > Bivalvia > Venerida > Veneridae > Cyclina > Cyclina sinensis. The sequence continues at coordinate 37,346,063 of JAAONU010000006.1, read as the reverse complement.
CGATATTACTGTATTTATTTGTCCAAGATTCATATAAAAACACAATGTCATTATCAGAAATAATTTTTACAAAATCGTCATATTCACGCTTATCCCGGGTAAGTCCATTCACATTCCAAGAAAGAATTTTTAGCTCATCCTCTCTGAATCCCTAGTCCCTCACCGGACGTCCATCAATGTAGAGCGTGTCGTACGCCAGCCATGCCGTCTTACCGTCTTTCCGTGCCTCCCTCAATCTTGGTAGTAACTTCCTTCGTTTATCGCTGACCTCCTTAGGGAATTGTTCATGCACAAAAAACGGTGTGCCTTCCAATCTTTTCCATTGCTTCCTAATAAACTCTCTTTCTTTGAACAGTGTGAATTTTGCTACAATTTTGCGACTTCGCCCCTCGCTTTTTGGTCCCATTCTATGAACTCTCTCGAATTTAATTGCATCAACGAGGTCACTCGCCACTTTCATTTTTTCTTTCATGAAGTTTCTGAGTTTTTGCTCGGTTTCCTCGTTACCCTCTGTCGGGGCCTCCATTATGTTTCCAAATACTAAATTGTTTCGCATAGATTGTGACTGCAAATAAACCAGTTCCTCGTGTAAATTGTCTTTCTCTTTCTCAAGCTGGGCCATTTTATCGTTTACCAGGCCTAAAGAAAAGTCTGTGCTTTCGGTCTTATTTTCTAAATTAATGATCCTTTCATTTGATTTCTTGCTATTGTCTTCTATATACCCCCACATTTTTTTCATCTCTTTATCAAATTTATCGACCTTTTTTTCCAGATTTTCAAGTGAAATTAAGCGTTTTTCTAAACCAGAAATCTTTCCATTTATCACTTCTAAATATGAAATTATATCAGAATTTGTTGGTTGGGGTCTACGTTCCTCGTCTCTGGTGGCCATATTGTGTAACAGTGATTGGGTGGGGGTCACAGATACAGACTCCTGATCAAAAACACTAGTGAGGTTTTGGACACAACTGTTATCATTGTTATTGTTATTATTATTTTCATAGAGTACCTGGTTTGTCTGACTGAGAATATCACTCAAATTTACATCCTCAGGAGTCGCTGTATATCTTCCCGCTTTATTTTCACAGTCATTGTTCACGCTGTCGTCACTTTTTTTCCTTTTACTGTCTCTATTTCTATTTCCTTTCCCCATCCAATCACTTTTCTACTGCACAGTTTATATCCAATGTCATTATTTAACTAATAACAAAAATTATTTCCATTTATTTTGATTTTTTGACGTATTTTGCGATTTTTTATCAGAGCAGAAAAATATCGACCTAACTCTATATCTAATAACAAGAATTTTGTTTGATTTGTCACCGAACCGATCAATCATTCTGATAAGTGTGATATTTTTTTGTATTCATATTTTCCGTATCAATAATGAGAAAAATTTACGAGATTTCGTAATAATGAAGCTATTACAAACCAAAATTTCTCTTTTTAAATATTTATTTTCATCAAATTACCAAACAAATATAAATGAAAAACATAAGAACAACAAAATATTTTGTTTTATTACTTTGTGGTGAATCGTTATTTCTTTGTGGCGAGTCGTTATTACTCTGTGGTGAATCGTTATATGAACCTGTGGCGAAACGTTAGTGGCGAATCGTTATTGTGGCGAATCGTTACATTTTCAGTCTTTCGTCCTACGCACAAGCATAAATCTTTTACTTCTGCAGTCAAAGTAATTTAATCTGCAACAAAAAGAAATGTCAAAAGAAAAGTTACGTTGCTTTTATCGACGGAATCATGTTGACACGACAGTATGACGTCACTAAAGTTTACAGAAGATTGCATTCTATAAATTTGTTTTTAGAGATGAATAAATATGAACAGAAACACTGATGATAAGATTCTAGCTGAAATTTCTCTATCAAAAAAAAAATCGTGAACAAAAAAAGTTTGGTTATGGAAGACGACGAAAGCCTTCCATAACCAAGGGTCACCTTAGGGAGAGGTTACACTGAATACCGAAATAGACATTTTTACCGAAATATACCGAAATAGACATTCGATTACCGGAATAGACCTATTACAGTTAAAGGAAGTAAATAAATGTAAAAAATAACTTTGTGGTGTGAAAGATACTGACATTAAGAGTGTATTATGAATATAGTAAATCAAAATATTACTTAATTAATACGTATTTAGTGATTTTAGGAAATAAATGAAATCGGTGTCGTAAGAATTTCGATGTGTGACATTTACAAAACAAACTTCAACTTATTACTGCCAAAAGTCAGTACTGTACTGACTATACTAGGCAGGCGCGTGCCATTAAAATTGAACATTAAAATTATAAAAGATAATAACAAAGAAAACAAGATTTTACTGAAGATCTTACTTAGACATTTATGATCTAGTATCATACATTAATTAATTAATTGGCGATTTTCTGTAGAGTAGTTGTGTCTGGTGAGAAGGTTTTCAAAATTTTGTTAATCCTTTTCTAAAATTTTATCTGTTATAAAACCAAGATGACTTTCAAATTCAAAATTCATACAATTTTCCACTAGTACTGAAACATCAAGTTTGAAAACTGTCATCTTTATCGCCTGTAACTGTAACACAGCACGTGCCATATGACAGGTTCTAATGAAACCTTTCCACTTCAAGATATTTCAAATTCCTTCAGTAAAATGTAATTTCTATTGTATATCAATGATTTATTTCATTTGTGTTACTTAAAATCAGGTTATTTATGAAATACAGGTCGATTCCGATGTATATCCTTAAGCGTTTTTTTTTTTCAACTCGCCGATTTTCTTTCTCTTGTAAAATCTTTCCACTCGAAGATACTTCAAATTTCTTTGGTTAATATATTGTTTCTGAAGTAAATAAATGAAAAATAACTTTTGTATAACTTAAATACAATTTTACGGAAAATTTGTCCATACAGATATACGCGGTAATCGGCCTGTATTTCAGAAATAAATTGTATTTAAGACATACAAAAGTTATTTTTCATTAAATTACAACAGACATAACATATTTACCAAAGGAATTTGAAGTAACTTCGAGTTGAAAACCAAAGGTATTTGAAGTATCTTCGAGTGGAAAAGTTTTACAAGAGAAAGAAAATCGGCGAGTTGGAAAAAAAAAACGCGCTTAAGGGTATACATTGAGGAAAATTTGTGCATACAGCTATACGCCGGAATCGGCCTGTATTTCATACATAACTTGAATTTAAGACACACAAAAGTTATTTTTCATTACATTACATCAGACATAACATATTTACCAAAGGAATTTGAAGTATCTTCGAGTGGAAAAGTTTTACAAGGGAAAGAAAATCGGCGAGTTGCGGAAAATTTGTGCATACAGATATGCGCGGTAATCGGCCTGTATTTCATAAATAAATTGTATTTAAGTCATACAAAAGTTATGTTTCATTTATTTACTTCAGAAACAATATATTTACTAAAGGAATTTGAAGTATCTTCGAGTGGAAAAGTTTTACAAGAGAAAGAAAATCGGCGAGTTGCGGAAAATTTGTGCATACAGATATACGCCGGAATCGGCCTTTATTTAATAAATTACTTGAATTTAAGGCAAACAAAAGTTATTTTTTATTACTTTACATCAGATATAACATATTTACCAAAGCAATTTGAAGTATCTTCGAGTGGAAAGATGTTCCAGGCCAAATCTTATTTTAAGTACATCTCTCAATAAACCTCTTTTTTTTAAATATGGCCGAATGTTTTATACATTTGTTCGTGTAATTTAGCTGTAATGGGTCTATTCCGGTAATCGAATGTCTATTTCGGTATATTTCGGTAAAAAGGTCTATTCCGGTATTCAGTGTAACCGTAGGGAGAGTACACATATAAAAGAAAATGTGAGGTGTCGCGACAAAATCAACAATCCAGTCAATTCGTTAAACATCCTTTTTCCTAGATGAAATCCTGCTAACCGTCGCCTCTAAACAATCCTACACTGGCATAATTATATTCAGACCATATAAAGCAGGGATGATGTCAGTCGCACATGCTGTCCGAAAGTTGATGAATTACAGTATTTGTTCACCTCATCATGATGACTTCCTTCATAAATTGTCTTTTTTTGTCAAATGTCTACTTTAAATGTGGAAAATATATTTAAATTCTGAGATAATGGCTTTAAGGTTGTTATGACTTTTACCAAAGGTGCTACACCATCACAGTTCCAGTCAATCCGCTGCCTTTAAAAGTACAGTATAATGTCTTTTCCACTTGTAGTCCATTCTGTTTACAAACAGGTAAATCATGCATATATGTTTATATTATTTCCTTACATTACGTTTAAATTTCTTCATAATATTACATTACTACGGCCAATAGTAAATTTTAAAAAGTAAACCCATTTCTGCTGCAGTAAGGGCAAACCTGAAAGGGCCTTCGCTGAAAACGGTAGTGAAGTTAACATTTTGTGGGCGAGGGGAAAATCTCGGAATCCGGGACGCCCGGGATCCGGGATCGTATTAAACATATAGGGAAAACAATAAACTGTTCTGGTTTTGATATTTGTCGTAATTTGTGGCAATAAAAAGTTATATTAATTAATTATATCATATATATTGACCATTATGTCGATCTGAAATTAAGATTAAATTATCATTAGAGCTAACCAGTTTGCATTTTAACTAACTTGAAATGCAGAAATCACAATTAAGATTATTCAGAGTTAGACAATGATATTAGTTGAGCAATTTAGCAATTACTTTATATTTCTGGCGAGTTGTTAATATACGTAGCATATCCACGAACCTTCAAATAGAAAATCCTCCGTTTATGATTCATTTTAGATAATGAAGTAAACAAATATTCATTCAAAACCTATTTTGCTCTGATATTTTTTTTTAATTACCGCGTACTTTTGGTAATGCTTTATAAAGAATTTCAGTACCTATGTAAGTATGACATTAAAATGCAAATAATAATAATAAAAAGAATGTCGCAACTATCTCCAGTATAGAAAACTTAAAGTCCATCAACGATAAAATTAATTTACCGAAGAAACAATTACTGAAGAAAAAAAGATTTTCACACTTATACTATACATGTACATGCATATTTATAACAAAAGGCATGCGCTAATCGATAATTTATCAATGACAACTATGGCAGGTGGCAAATTCCCGGTATTACTATATGTTTAATACGATCACGGATCCCGGCTTTTCTAAAGGCGATCCCGGGAGTTTTCTTCGCCCATTTTGTGACTGTTGCTTAAACTTATTGACCTAGTCGCGTCTATTTTTAAAATTTTATACAGTTTATACCAAGAAACTCACAGCAATGTATCTTGGTTTCCTGTGATATTTTATGTGAAAGAAGATTTGAATATACATATTGATCCAAAAGAGCAAAATAATGAGATATTTTCACAAAATTGACCAAAAAATCATTGAGCTACAGATAAACAGTTGAACGTTGAGAGGAAATACTTTCATCCTAAATCTTAGCGTCCACGTCTGTGGTCGAAACGGGATAAACGAATTGTTGGTTAAATGAGTACGTCAATGTTTATCTAAAACAAGTTCGTTCTATGGTTTATATAGTAAAAGCAACTGGCAATATGTCTCATTTAGTGTATAGGCGACAACGAATTTTACACAGCGTGTATCGAAATTGTACAGGATACGTTCACGTTGACTCAATTTTTTATACGTGTCTGTGATATCTGGATACTAATTTGGTTGAGACTTATCAAGGTTTTTAATCTCATTTCTTATAACGACATGAATGTTGGTTGACAAGTGGTCAGAATGTCATTTGATTGTCTGTTCATACCAAAAATAGAATATATATAGTGACATCAAATTATTACTTTTTCGTCAGCTATATTTATGTAAATATTTTAAAGTATAGCTTTAAGGTATAAATTTGAAAAAATGCCTCTAAGGATTTCCAAAGGTCAATTATTGTAAGCATGGAAATAATGTAGCATACTTCATTTACTCCCCCGATTTCTTATCTTTCTCGATAGACACCAGACAGAGTCAGCCGTTAGCCATCCTTTACCTAGATGAAATCCTGCGAACCGGTCTGTTATAAACAAGCTCCAAACGGGTCTCAAACCTTTGATCTACCGCTTCGTAAAAACGCCTTAACCCCTAGACCACGGACGCAATTAATTACAGAGAATTATGAAAGTCACACTGCAGTCAATATAATTTATTAAAAAAATTAGCTCGCCATTCAAACAATTTCCAATATTTCTGATATTTTCATTTTCTTTTAATGACATTATCATTACTAAAATAATTGGATCTTTTTAACAGAAATCGCCCAAAGGAAATGCGTTTTAGTTTGATTAAAAAGGTGACTTTTTCTTTAATTGTTATATATCTTTCTCATTTTGTTTAACAATCGGTAGATATTAGTTTTAGATATTTACTTTCTAAAAGCTTGAAGATGAATCTTAAGGCTCTCACAGTTTCACGTAAGTCTAAATGATTTCTTTGTCAAATAATTTTAAAAGTGGATAATAAAGTTTTAAATTAGCTTTAGGCTAATAGAAATTATATATTTTAAAAAAAAGTATCATCATTTCAAATTATACTATCAAATGGTGAAAGATTTACTTCAATATGCTTAAGATGCGAATAATTTTGTTTCGTTTAACCAAGTGTCAATGCAGAATGTGTAGTCAAATTATCAGCTCTTTAATAAGGGATTTTATAATATGTTTAAAAGGTTTAAAGGAAATAATGGCATGTGGTCAGAAAATGCCTTACTAAATATGTACTAAAATAAGTCGATAATGCCGTTAGTGCTACCGTATTAAAAGTAAACCTTAAACTGAAACCGAAATGCACTGATTTCTTATTTTGAAAAAAATAGATATTACCCAATTTTCTTCTTAAATATATAATCATATAATGCAAAAAGATGTTGTTTACTTTTCAGTTGAATAAAATGAGTATTGTTAAATCTATTTAATTTTAAAGTCTGTTTGTTTTTAAAGTCAAAGAAGTTCTTGTTTCTAATTTGCATATTTCTTTAAAAACATAACTGAGTTTTTAGCATATTTCTTCGCCATTATGGTCAATTTTATCTCTAGTTTAACTTTAAAGCGAAAGAAATATATCTATATACACTTCAGTTAAAAATGTCTATTTTTAAAGAGTGTTTTAAGGGATTATGTCAATTTTTTCATCTATCAAAACATATTGTTATAGTATTGTCATTGGTTGTGATATAAATAAAGATGTTTATATGTCATTGTCCCGAAAGTACCTAAAATAAAAAGAAATAGTAACATAGAACTTAAATAAGGTTTAAACTTCATTATTTTTTTAACCAAAACGCAATTGCAAAACCACCTTATAAAATTTCTCTTAATTAAATGCAATTTGTACATTTTCTGTTTTTCTAGTTTTTCTAGCTCTAGCGGAAGCCAAAAAAGACGATTCAGAGAGAATTGTTGGTGGTGAAGAGGCAGATGTAGGCGAGTTCCCGTGGGTTGTTTGGCTCGGAAAGAATGACCAGCTAAGATGTCACGGTTCACTTATCCGAGAAGATCTTGTGTTAACATCAAAAAGTTGCTTGAAAGAGATAAAGTACGTTAAACATCATTATATATAGAGCACATATATAACTTTTCTAACTAGGACTGGTTTTCTATAAGAATAAAACGTCTTATTTTTTGTTCATCTATAATGTGAACTAAGAACATTCCTGATGCGGTTGATGTTGCCATTTTAAAAGCGTTTCAAATAATTTTCTTTAATCAGACAAATTTTGATATTCTTTTTAAAGAACGGATAAAACCACAACAGAAGACATTATGCATTTTTTGTCTTCTAAACTTTTGTTGTTTTAGCTCATAATGATTTATTTTCACTCCAATAAAAAAGGAAGAAAAATGAAAACAAAACACTTTAGTATGCATTAGTTCGAAGAAGAAAAAAACAATAGATTATGAAGCTAGTGAATGACACTTTTAATGATTCTTTTGGTCTCTTAGTTCACTGCCGGCAATTTTTTTTGGGCCAGGCTTGTGTTCCTGAAACAGACATGCTTTTTTCGCACCTCTTTTTATGGATATTCACGTTTAACCCTTTTCAGGATTAGTTACAGACTTCTGTTGAACTATTATATTTAATTTTTATATATTATATATTTGTAAATGACTGGAGCAATTCTAAAGTCATGAGCTTTCGATGTAATGCGACATCTGAAAGACAGGTAACATAGCATTTTCACTACATCAAAAATAAAATACTATGTTCACAAACTAAGGACTGGAAAAAACCATAAAGAAGATAATTGAAGGAATTATATGAGATCTAAATTTGCATAATTTTAACCACATTTACATCTGTGATTTGATCATAGTTACGTGGTACAAACTTTATATTTGATTAAAAATATCATAATGTCCATATCATCTTTGAATGTTTTGCCAAACATGACACATACATCACATGCACTTTTGTGTTGGCTTGCTCTATGTCTTTCAGTGAACTTAACGCTGCTTTCGCTTATATTGGAGTCTGGAAAAGAGGAAAAGACGTCGATATCAGCCCTTCTGAGAAAATACGAATAATATCATCTTCGACCAATTTTGGCGTAGGCATTTAGTATTTTTGATAATATTATGTTTTAAAGTCATCATTGCTTTTTTCCCTTCCCATGTAAAGGATTATAATGAAACACCCAATAACTGGTAATTATGTGCTAGCTTTTAATCTTTTTTGTTTGACTGTTTTAAATATTTGCTTTGAAATACAGTAAATTATATTTTTTTTTGTCGAAAATAGCAGGTTGTCAAACTTATTACAGATTAAAAATTAGCCTAGATATTGTCATTACGAGACTGTTTAGAGTTATATTCTTAATGAACTTTACCATGACAACTGCAACTGCTTTGTGAGACAATTGACTCTTATAATGGAATTATAATACCTGAATTAAAGACCACTACTAATGATAAAAGCAATAAAATGTATTTATTTTGTATTAGATAGCCGTTGAGTTGGTATCTTATTTTACTATGAATTACATAACATCTATCATATTGATATAATATCAACATTTACTTAGACAATTGGAGAGCTGACATTTTCAGATATGACCGAGTTGTTTTTGTTAGGAGGTATATAAAAAAAGCCGATATTAAAACAACCATGTTCAAGTGCCTTTCTCATGTTAGTCTGGAGATATAAAAAAGTTCAAGCAGGATAAAATATATATACATTTGTAGTGAATCTTTCTTCAGATAACAGTGGAATATATAGTTTAGTTTTATTAGACGTCACAAATCATGTTTGTTCATGGTACTCTATCTTTCTGGTTATGTTATGGCTCCTTTACATTGTTTTGGTGAGAGTATAATCAAAATGTTCACAGAATCTAGTGGTCCTGAAACTGAAGAAGTCGGTTGATATTTCAAAGAATTATCTGAAGAACAGGGATGTTATCCAGACAGCAACAAAACGGGAAGAGAGGCAGATCAGGAATGGGAATCAGGAATGCTACATTGCTGGCTGGGGGTTTCAGGAATTCTTAAGAAAGGGTAAATATGGAAATATCCATAGCTTATTACATGTTTCATGCTTAGAAAAATCTATATGTGGGTTCTTTCGGCCAGTGACTTGTATTGTAAATGTACACCAACAACTCTTCACTGATGATTTTTAGAATTTGTCCTTGATATATTTTTTTACAATCGTTTGCATGAATAAATGAAGAACAAAAACAGCTAAACGTTCGCCTTATCTTTCGAAACGAAGAGTGTCACAGTTTCATTAGACTTAAAATGTTAGATATAAAGTAGAAAGCAAAATTAATAGACTACACTACTGAAACGACAAAGAAAACGTTGTATTCGCATAACGGTAATCTGAAAGATGAACTTTTAAAAGCAACTGATTCACAACACTGTGTTTAGGACTATGTTAATTTTGTGAAAGATAATGCTTCAAACTCCACGCCTGCATAGTTCAGCAATGATACAAACGATCAACGAAATTTCTAGTACATAAGTTGTAATTATCCTGTTGAGAAAGACCTCATAGACGAATAGATTTTTTGGTCGCCACTTTTTTATTGCTCATCTGCTTACATTCAAATTATTGACCGGTGTGCAATCTTTCGAGTGCACTTGTCCCTCTGTTCTCGTAGCAATACTGCAGTGGTGTTGCTGCTGCTGCCTTTCCAACTGCTGGTAACCGTTCTGTACATTGTGTATTGGCATTGTTTAGATTTATTTTAATTCATTTCCATGAATTGTACTGCGTGCAATTCCTACCATTAAAAAAGAATCGACTTACTCATTTTTCCTGGCTCTGAAGTATGGTAGAAAAAGGGTCTTTTCTGTGACATCTAAAGTCTTCAGTAATGATGATCGTAAAACTTCTCTGTAGATTTAGTATAAGAAAGCCGTGGCAAAGAAAACGCTTGTATAGTTTAGCCTTTACGTATACTAAATCAAAACTATCTTTCTTTCTTGTGACATGTGGATAACGCGACATAGCATCGGCATTTGTATATTTTGTTAAAACAAGTCACACTTTAAGCATATTTTTACAGACATACTGGTTTTGTCAAAGATTCTTCAGAAACTGAAGGTTAAGTTTGTGAAGAACAAGTCCCGATGTAGAAGAATTAAAGGATTTGATAGAAAGACCGAGATGTGTTACAAAGTATCGGAAACAGAGGGACCTTGTGATGTAAGTGTGTCTTTATTACAACAGATATTATGAATGTATATTATATTGTTTGGTATTTATGAAACGTAAATAAAGACTTGACACAGTTATGAAAAATGCTGTATACAAGCGAACAGAAAATGATGCAAATCGTGAAATCTTTTCCAAATGAACTTTATATCTCTCCATCGGGAGGCGTTTGCTTTACATTACATATAAAACTGCTTTTTAAGAACACCTACGTCAAATTCGCTTCCATTTTCTAAAACAGTTCTTCACTGAGACCTTAAAAGCTGAAACAAATATTAATTTTCTTTAAAAAAAGTGTGTTCTCCTTATACAAGACAGCAGAAGAAAATATATACATTTGTTTCTAATTTAAGACATTTGCAAGATATGCATAACAGGACAGTTTGAGCGTTTGCTCTTTGTCATAAACCCAAGTAAACGTTTTCATATAATACATATTTGACAGGTTTTATTTGCGTTATAAATAAACGGTTTTGTTTTGTACAAGAGCAATTTAACTGCAATAAACCTATTGACAGTACGATGACGGTGCACCAATAATGTGTAGACTTCAATCTGATTGGTTGCTCGTCGGAGTGGATACTGGGAAAAGGGCCAAAAACAAAAATGTCAAGGACTTCGCCAAAAGGTGTAGAGGTGGATTAGTTGCTCCTATTAGAGCCTCTGCGTACTATAAAGATATTCAGAAACGAATTGACGATGTTTTTGGAGATGCTTCTTCTCCTGAATATCGTGAGTACGGCGATTTTTTCTCAAATGTAAAAAACTCAGATGTTTTTTTTATATATAATTTTATACCAATGGGAATTTTCTTAAAGATTATCACTTTATATTGCCTTTACCATTAGCATTGTATTCACCACATTGGAAAGGCAATCTTGTATTTGTTTTTAAAATATGAACATATTATGTGAATCATCTCAATTTACAACCAGTCTGTATAAAGATGAATGCTTAACCCTTGGATAACCTCCTTTGAGCACTTATTTTGTCCGCGGACAAAAGTAGTACAAAATGAGTTGGACTCGAAAACCGTGTCTGAATGCATGCAGTAAAATAAAATCCATAGTTTCAAAAAAGGCCAAAAAGGGTAAAAGATATAACATCTCTTTAACTAGTTTAGGAATGTTGAATATAAATTTTAACTATTTCTTTCAGCAGTTATGTTATTTGTATTCGGTAATAAGCAGGAGATTTGAATCTGAGTTACATCTGCTAACATTTAGGTTGTAAAATGTCTTTAAAAAGATACCAAATAGTTACACTATCAGTCGTAAGTGTTGTTGTTTTACTTACTTGACAGCCATGGACTGTACTGAAGCTAAATCGAAAGGTACATGCACTGGATCTGGACCATGTGACTTGAGTTTGAAGATGTCATACGGATACAAAAATATTAAAGCAGTGTGTGACCAGACTACAGCGGGAGGGGGATGGACGGTTAGTTTAATTTCTATCAATAGATTTGTTAAAGACAGTTTTAAGTACAAACGTATTTACTTCTGTCTTGTTGTGAATCATTTAAACAGTATTATAGCTATAGAATTTTGGAAAAATTTCGAAAATTATTTTATCTCCAAAGAGAAGTGTGTGTGTGTGTGGGGGGGGGGGGGGGGGGGGAAGGGGGATTTTCATTACCCTTATCCGCATGTTCATTGAGATAACAAGTATTGTATCATAAACGTTTTGTTAATTAAGCTTATCCTTTGCTTTTTCTGCCCAAGACTGACTGAAAAGTGTCGATGATGGTATCAGAGTTAATGGAAATATTTTTTTCGATGTTTAACATTCCGTTTAATCTGTGATAGTGGTTTTTTATGAAATAGCCTAATGAAATGTTGCTTTAGGTGATTCAAAGGCGTTTTGATGGCAGCGTTGACTTCTACAAAAAGTTCAGTAAATATGAGTTTGGTTTTGGTGCAAAGTCTGGAGAACACTGGCTAGGTAACAAAATTTATGAATGCTTATTAATGTTAATGTCTGCACGTGTGATATATCAATTATTTTATCATTTGGTTGAGTGAAACTATGTTTCAGTCTATTACTAATCAACAATCAGCCGTCAATGGAGTGTAATATGTTGCAATATTCAATATTTTATTTAAATGTATATGCATTTAGTGTATTTCTATGTTCATAAATAACTTTAATTTATATATGTTTATAGTACATTTTATATTCAATTATTTAACACATAAGCTTTAAAAAATATAATGCACATGGTATAGTTTTATATTTATGTTCAATAATGTTAATTCATACGTAATAATGTATACTTTATACAATAATTTTAATTCATGTCCTAAAAACATAATTAGTATAGTATATTCGGTGAATACATATTGTTTATTTTATTTGTATGCGCATAAAGCTATATGAATATGCTATAACTGTCTTTTTTTTATTTGCACGCTGTATTTGCATGCTGGATACTGGATTACATAAGCGGTTATTTCTTTTAACAATTTACTTGACTTGTGAAAACAGTCTAACACATGTGAATTTGTTGTTTTGGGGGTTAACGCCGATTTCAACATATGTTATATCTCGGCGGTCAGTCCACCTAACCGGTTTCCCTTGATAACTAACCAGTAATTGCCAGTTTCTCCGAAAGTGACTGACTACTGTTCCCACATGATCTACTCTGAATCAGCGGTGAGAGACAAATGAACATAAGACACAATGTCTGAGAACAATGGTCACGGAGATATTTTGCCCTGCCCTGGGGTCGAACCAACGACCGATGGATTACTTATCCAGTGCTCTACCTATTGAGCTAAGCGGGCGGGTTTTAACACATGTGACCCCGAGATAGAGTAATGTACCAAGAATGCAATTATACCATATGCATAAACTTATAAGGCATGTAAATGAAATCAGTGAACACGAATTAGAAATAATGAGTATGAGTATAAAAAGTACACCATATGGATGCAGATTTATAGTATAGCCTAATTGTTTTATAGCATCTTAATTAAAATTATTGTATATTAATATATGAATTTTATAGCATACAATTTAACATAAATAGATATTTGTGTAAAAGTACACAGTATGGATTAAGTTTTATAGCATTTAAATCACATCCTTTGAATATGAATATATAAAAAATTATCTTATGCATATAGTTTTATTCTACCTAAATTAAACTGATTGAATTTAAATTAAAAGTATTCAAAATGCATGTATTTTCATAGCATAGAAATCATAATTACCTTATATGAATATAAAAGTATTCAATATGCATACAGTGTCAAAGGATATAAATCAACATTACTGAATATGAATACAAAAGTATTCAATATGCATACAGTTTCATAGGCTATAAATCAACAATAGTGAATATGAATTCAAACGTATTCAATATACATACAGTTTCATAGGCTATAAATCAACAATAGTGAATATGAATACAAACGTATTCAATATACATACAGTTTCATAGGCTATAAATCAACAATAGTGAATATGAATACACACGTATTCAATATACATACAGTTTTATAGACTATAAATCAACAATAGTGAATATGAATACAAACGTATTCAATATGCATACAGTTTCATAGGCTATAAATCAACAATAGTGAATATGAATACAAACGTATTCAATATGCATACAGTTTCATAGGCTATAAATCAACAATACTGAATATGAATACAAATTATTCAATATGCATACAGTTTCAAAGGATATAAATCAACATTACTGAATGTGAATACAAAATTATACAATATAGATGTAGTTTCATTGGATATAAATCAACATTTCTGAATATAGATATAAAAGTACAGGTTTATGGCATACGAAATAACGTTAATAAAAATTGCAATACATTACATGCCATAATCGTCTGTATGGCAGTGTCTTGCGGTTGTAGTTGTATATTTTACATAAATTGATGGTTTTATTCCCTTTTTTCTCAAAAGATAAGCAACCTATTGTTTTTTTTCATTCTAACATACCGAGTTTTTCCAAACTCACAAACTCTAGTTTATCTGCAGGTTTGAAATGGATTAGTGCTTTAGCAAGCAATGGTAACACTGAAATGAGAATAGATCTCGAGAACCACAGAAATGAGACGGCATACCAGGTGTTCTCAGACTTTGGACTTGGCCGTGCTCGAAAGTATATACTCAATGTTGGCCAATCCTCCGGAACTGCAGGTATATATACATGCAAATTTCAAACAAAAACTTAAAGACTGAAAGAAGGATATGATCTGATATTACTTCAAATTTGGTGTCAAATTTTATTGTTCTATTTAAGTGACCTAGATTATAGAGAGCAAGTGTAACCAAATATTTTAGTTCAAAAGAAAAACCAACAACAACAAATTGTTTGAACATTGCGATTCAGAGAGAAAATATTAAGTCGCACTCTGGAGATCTTATTTGTTTTAATTCTGACGACAAACCTTTCCAGCCAACGCTAACATTTCAAGCAGATTTCCTTTTCAATAACTAATTTAAAGGATAGTTTGGCAAACGTCGTAAGCGAATTTCGTTGTATTGTAGTAGTCATTGAATAAATCGCACGACAGGGAATTTTTTTTCAACATAAATATGTGGCACATTTTGACAATATGTTATGGATGTGAAAGACTTAACGGCAAAATAACGTCAAAAGACTATGAAGACATTCTCCATAAAAATCTGCCCACTCAAAACGAACAAACATGTAGTCAGACTTTAACGTAATAATATGATTAAAAATGGCTTTTTGTCGGCACATTATTATGGTAGCAGCACTGTGCGTAATATTAAATGTATTCCAAGTTAATGTCTGTTTAGATGTACGGAACCTCATAAAAACTGTACGGGAAGAGGTAGATTTGGCAAAAAGAATGTAAGAGTTCAACAAAGATTGACAGAATTATCATTTATTGAACAACCATTTTTTGAGCACAATAAAACAGCTTATTTTCGCGGTTTACGGCTTACGGGTATATACACAAAAGCGCTCTGTTAATGGTCATGTGAAAACGGTCTGTCTCCACCTTTTTGAGAGGTGAATAGAAGAAACAGCTAATGACAATTCCTAGCTGGGATTAATTACTTATAAAACATACACAATGGATTGATGTTAATATTGTTTTGCCTTCTGTTAGAAAGTTAATAATTAATTATAAAATAATATGGGTCTAAGTTCAGTTAATTTGTCACCTTTTTGTTTTAAATGGCCCTGTTCCAAACTTTTTAAAGTCCTCATTGACAAAAATAAAACCTTTTTTTGTAAATTAACTTGCATTCGAGTTTAGAACATTTATTTCGGAGAGGAACTAAAGTTTCCGCTTTTAAAGTAATTGCTTACCTTCTTATAAACAAGACAAAAAATAACCTTAAATTTGTTAAAGTTACTAGCTCAGACTCGAAAGTACCATTGGCTTTTTTTCCTATTATTCTCCAGAAAGAGGCAAAGCCAATGTTTTACTATCATGCCCTAATAAGGTCAAATTAACATGTCATTCTTAATATATTTATATTGCTATACAACTTGTGCAAACTCCAATATAAGGTATGATTGTTGTTATTAGCGTTTTGTTGTTGTGAGAGTAAATTGTTTAGACCTGTCATCTGATATCAAGTTAGAAATATGTTTGTTCTCTGGGAATTTCGTTATAAGCGATCACACATACATTTACAGGAGACAATAGTGGTTTTCAATTCGACAGCGGAGCCACCTTTTCCACGTACGACAATGGGCGTTATGAAAACTTAGCAGTAGACTTTCATACCGGTTGGTGGCTGAAAAGTAGCAGCGGTTCTTTTGTCAACCTAAACGGCCAGTATGGTGAACCGGGTACTGTAAATGCTCTTTTCACGCCTGTAGGCGGTTTCACGCATGTACCATTTAACGATTTGTTGATGCTCAAATCATCTACAATGATGGTTCGTAAACCAAGATCGTAATCGCCAGATAACTGACGTTCTGGCTCTTTTTATCTATCAGTGATTTACACCCATATTTGTAATCCAATAACAGCACTTTATAGTCAAATGAAAGAACAACAACTTATGAACGTAAATAAAATATGTTTACTGAAAAATAAAGTGTTTTCTGTTGCTTAATATTATTGTTTTCATTCTAAATTAAAGTGGAAACTTATCATTATGTTCTTTTAAACTTGAAAACTTTTAAAGTCTGTGAAAATACTAACATTTCAGTTAATATAAATTAAGTGACACTTGTTGTTTATTGTTTTATTAATCCATGTGGAATTCTTGTCTAAAATAAGACTAGAATCTCACAAATACATGATGAATATTGCTAAAGAAAGTGACGCTTTGGGTACATCTATTCCCAACCGATATTTGACAAGAAATCTAGGAGTTCATTGGTAATATTATTAGTCACCCAAATGCCCATGGGGTGCCCTATGAATTAAATGTTACTTCACTCATGCAACATCTGATTTGTAGTGACAATGGCAATTGTGGGGATTAATGCTTACATATAACTGAACTGTTAGCAAGAAAAAATGTCGCTGTTGAGTAAAATAAGGATGGTACTTATGATTCTTGCAAAGTTTTATTAAAATTTGACAAATAGTTGCTGAGAAATAGCATGTGCAAATTTATGTATTATAAGGATTTAAAGGCCAATAACTCAGTAAAAATCATGACAGTGGAACGCAGCAACAATATGCACAACTAATATTGGTACTTATTATTCTTGCAAAGTAGTATTTAAATCTGAATAATAGTTGATGAGAAACAGTCCGGACAAACTGATGTGTAAACAAAAATATCAAAGGTCCATTCCTCAGTAAAAAAAATATCGGAGTGGAACGTGACAACGATATGCACAACTAGGATTGATACTTGATTATGATTCTTGCTAAGTATAATTAAAATCTGAGAATTATTTGCTGAGAAATAGTCCGGACAGGACGGATGGACAGGCGGACTCACCCACCAAAGCACCTGAATCCAATATTGCTCCCAGATATTCTATCTGAGCTTATAATAAGTAAGCTTACTAAACCCCTAAAACTTACTTTCTTGCCCATTTTAATTCAAAAGATTGCTGATATCTCCCTTTTTCAAACCCTGAATCATTTCAATCTTTATTCGCCATGTAATTTGTGTGAAAAAGTTCCACAGAATTGTGTCGTCATTCATACTTAACAAGATCTAGAATAGGGGAGACAAACAAACTGACTACACTTTCTTTTGTTAAGCTAGTTTTTGCTGTTCTTTTTTTTTCTTCTTTTTTTCCATTTCAGAGAATTTCATGATTCAGTCCATCAAGCACTGAACAGTGTCCTTTAAGAAGTAAATATATCTGGCTCATATAATAATGACACATCCTTTTATCAAATATATCATGAAACGTCTTATTTCACACGTTTCATATAAATATTATATTAAAAGATAATGAGGGGTTATAGTTTGAAATGGTATGTCTCTATTATGCTCTGTATTTTCAGTCTCGTATATATAAAGATGTATCATTTTTACAAGTATAATCAGACCAGTCACAGCTTTCTAGGGAAATGGAAAAAAAACATAAAGTTTACAGCTTTCGACTGATAATTTTTGAATATGAAATCGTGGTTCTTGCACCATAGCCGATCTCCGAACCCTCTGTACCACAAAGTTCTTGGCAAGTCTTCCATTTGTCTAGAATGTAAGACACTAACCATGAAAATTTCATTTGACACTTTTATTCGAGCAATTAGGTTGCAGAGAGGTGTTGGTGATATCATCAGAAATGAAAGATAATTCTTTTGAAGTCAAAGCGAGAATTACAGCTTCTAAGGTTGAAAAAACATGTAAGGAAAGCCCGATGTTATTACAAGAAAACAAGAACTAGCTGTTCTAGTGTTTCTATAAATTTCTGCAAAGAAGAAAGATTCCTTCAATGATGGCGTGATACCATTCCGCGCTTCGAAACATAAATTCATGATATTTAGATGATACACAACTAATTAAAATCCTACAGTATTTCATTGTAGCATCGAGTTACAATCTCATTTTATAAGCTTCTGAAGATGTTAACTTTGCCTATATCTGAAAAGAAACAGTCATGAGAAAAAAAAGTTTCAGATTTTTTCATAGCATGACTAGTCACTTTTTCCGGTGTATCTTCTCGAAGAGGTTACTCCAGTATTTTTTAAACCAATCAGTCAAAATGTCCTGTTTATTTTATATCTACAAAATAGCCAAGACATTTCCGGCACACTTTTGCCTAATTTCAATTTATTTTCCAATATAGCGATGTTTTTCAAGTACAATGATTTTTAGAACAATCTTTCCATTTTTAACCAACCAGACAAATCTCCGCGCAAACCTTGCACAAAAATTGACTGAATCCCAACAACACTAATTTGGTAGTGTTTAACCTAAACGTAGCTGTAATGAGTGAATGAACCTATGTATAATTGATCTAGTTAATATCAGGAGGTCTAACGTAATGGTGCTCCTCCAAATGTTCAAGGGTGAAAACGCGTCTTTTGAATAAACTTGGTAGATTTGTAAAAAAAAGCACATGTGCAATCTTCTGAATAACACTGGTGGATTTGAAAAAAAACACACGCTCAGTAATGTCTTATGAGAGATTTTCTAAGACTACCGTAAGGACATATACTGGCGGAAAATGCAAATGTACCAGGGCATAAACGTACCGTAACTTGATGCTGATGTTCGTTTTCATTGTATACCCTACAGTAAATTGAAGTTTAGGGTCTCCCTTGTTAGGAACAATTACCAAAAGAAAATGTATTGAGATTTTGATGAAACTTTTCTACCTTAGACGTTGCAGGGTCAAAACTGAAATTCACAAATTCAATACCTAATATGCCCCCATTCCCATAAGCATCTTCTATAGCTTGGTTCCTGAGTCTCATACTACCGATGCGGAATTTTGGGAAGGCACCCGAAGCTTCCCGAAATGCTTGCATCAGCTGGTCGTTCTTTGTTATTGATGATGTGACGCCCACTTTACACGTGACATCCAAGCTGGTCCTAAATCTAGAGATGCACAATGGATTTTAAATCCGAAGAAATTGCTGGACGGAGCAGAACATTGCTGTTTTAGGAAGTCATTGGCGAGTGTCTGAAAGGTTGTCCTGCTTGAAAGAATGTTGAATCGCAATCTTCTCGCATAAAGGGTAACACACGTAGTTCTACGATGGCATCGATATATCGCTGAGTCTTTCGATTTCTTTAACTACAATCTGTTGTGTATTTAAATACCATGATATCCCGGCCAAGACCATGACACCACCTCAGCAGAAGTATTGTCTGACGTAGCAGTCGGCGTAACGCTCATCCCTTTTACTCAATACTTTCCGCCTTTCATCATGTGATATCGTGCTTACTTTGCTTTGAAAAATAAAATATATACATGTAGTAGAAGATATTTTGTTCTAGTTTAAGATCTGAATCCGGGATAAGTTCTAAAGCGGTTTTAATTAAGACGAACTTCTGAGATGCTGAACGTATGCTGCCGATTTGTTTGCAATGTTTATGCAACGACTAAGATTAATTAATAAACAATTCATAAAACAATTACCGTGGATGACTCAAAATTGTTATAGCAAACAAACGACGGAGTTTACAATTTGGTCAAATACATTACAAAAAGTAGAATATTTGAACCAAAATAACTAAGTCAAAACGGACAAACGATAAACATAGTTAACACAGAAATTTAAGATACAAAATAATCTAAGACAAAGGTGCAAAGAGACGCTTTAACAATTAGCTGATTGTGCTTTGGAAACATAAAAACTGAAAAACATATCAGTCAGAAAACGCAGTCTCCCTATACATTCAAAAAGTAAATCAATTTATATATTGATTAATTAAAAACGACACTACCAAAAAAATACCGAAAATAAGAACCCGCAGGGTGACTGCCTTGGAACGGTCAATGGCAAAACATTTGCCACTGGGAGTTTAAACCAGGTTCTAGGGTGAACCATCCTCACACTTGCCTCTACAGGTTCTAATGAAAGCAAGCAAGTACAAGTTGTTTTGGTGAATTTACTAAAAAACAACAACAACAAAAACAACAACAAAAAACAGGCATCTTATTAGGCAACCTTCAAGTAAATCTTCGACGGAAATTGTTCCTTTGTTCAAATCCACTCCATTATAGACTTTTTCTTATAAATAGCTTTCAGTTCCAATATTTATCCAATAACAATTACTATTTGAAAATTATCAATTTTAAAGACAATCACTTCAGACTTGCAATTAGTACAAGAATATATAGGTGATTCGTTTTACATATTTCTATTGTTTCAATTCCGTCACAGTGGTAACATGTCTCGAGTAAATTCTTTTTTTTTTCAGATCAAGGGCTAAAGGGTATAGATGACATTTCAGTTAAAAGTTTTCGACAGGTTCTCGAGACCAACCTAGTCAGTAACTTTACCATGAGCAATGTACAATTTCGATATTCAAATTTTCTATCCGTATAGTCACGTCGATTATCCAAGCCATTTAAATGAAAATATAATAATAGTAACAAATGTGTGCTCTCGTCCTGACGTTTATAGTAGAAATAAGTACGTTCTTTTTATCGTATATATCGGCACGTCAGTACTTCAGTAAACATCAATCAATAATCAATGTTTTTTTCATATAATGAGTAGTAAATATAATTATGTGTATGTTGGTGGGAGTCATGAATATCTATATTTAGACTTTTTGTTATACTGACAGTGATATATTATATGAAAACTGGGGGTTTCAGTTAACTAATAATAGAATGTGGGATGATTGCGTTTCATTAAATTTATCAAATTTTAGAATGCATATTTGCATTAATAATAACTATAATATATATCTGCGTAAGTCTAACAGATGCATCGTAAACATATCTAGCATTGCGGCAAGCACCTCAACTGCTGAAGTTTTTTTTTTAATTTCTATATAAACACGAAGGTTTGGAACATACTGCTAGTGTCAAACGATTAAGCAATAATTATGATTCAAATCAATGTTGGTCTCATCATAGTCGGTCAAGGATTTACGTAGAAAATTAATAAAGACTTTCACCATCTACTTTCTTTAAACATTTGATTGTATAAATTTAAAAGTAGATGTAATATAATATCGAATGAAGTTTTATATGTTTCAGCGATTGTCATTGCCCGGGCTTTTGAGGTTAGTTTTTGACAAAAGTAGCTTTTAAAAAATCATCTATGGTAAAGTTCGAATCTAATTCATCATCGTATAAAATATGTGCTTCAGCTTCTTGATTCTGGTTATTATAATTACTTTCTGCCCTCTACAAATAATTACATTTTTCAGAATCAAAACTCTGGCTCCTTATGTTTCCAGAAAGATTTTGGCTCCGTTTTAGCTTATTTCGAGATTCTCATGCCTTTTTTTCTTAAACATAGATTTATATTTAAGCTTAACATCGTTGTAACACCTTTTCTTTTCGAGAAGAGATATTTGCGGTTGTTTTGGGCATACTGAACATTGTTCTAGTTGTTTTTAATTCTTTTTGCGCTGTATTACATTCTTTATTTCATAACCATTAACTATCTGACCCAATAGTACACCAGACGCCTGACGAAATAAGTCGCGGACTTTCTTAATATCAGGGCCCATATCAGTAACACTAATCTGTCACGGGTCGGAAAAGTGATATTGATATTGGCCCTCTTGTAGCTCAGTTTGATTGGCATTTAGATCAGGTCCGAAAAATTAATATGGAACTCTTTTCCAGGTGAAAGCATTTAGATTAAGGAAAATTTGAAACTGTTATATCGAATTTTATTTTGTTTAGCAGTACTAAGTGACTACCCAAAAAGGTTGTATATGGCCTTTGTACGGTATTTGTGTGAATAGCCATTTTTTTCACAGTTTGTTACTTTCGTGAACAC
Source organism: Cyclina sinensis (assembly GCA_012932295.1). Classification (NCBI taxonomy): domain Eukaryota; kingdom Metazoa; phylum Mollusca; class Bivalvia; order Venerida; family Veneridae; genus Cyclina; species Cyclina sinensis. The sequence continues at coordinate 37,323,536 of JAAONU010000006.1, read as the reverse complement.
AAGCAGACGACAGAAAGAGGCTGGGCAATTCTGGAATTGTTATGAAATAAAATTGAATTGATATAGACTCTGTTAATTGTCCTCGGGACAGTCGTATTGGCCCTCGTGTCCAATACAACTGCCTTGGAACAGGGCCTTTATCAAATCAAGTATTTAATAACACATATTAAACATTTGTTTTCCCTTCAAGTATTTGTCAATGTTTGCTTGTTTTCGTTTACCAAACAGACAGAGGTATTATCATTTATATATGTGGTAAATAATCGTACTGATTCATCAATTCTATTGTTATGTAAATTAGAGCTTATATCTTTTAGAGTTCTAAAACCATCCAATAATTTTAAGCGAAATGCTGTACTGCACGATTCATCTTAATCAATAAAAAAAATCATGGGCGGAGTTTTCGTCAGATGTGTTTAAGACTTGGTAAGTAAATGTATGCAAATATCTAACTACATTGACCTGAAAATTCGTTTGGTGGCATAACTTGAAAATGCTTTAAAAGTTTAAAATCATCAAACCTCAACAAAAATAATCTTCAACACTTGCACCATTATAATAGTAAAATGTAAAATTACCAACATGTTGGTCGCAATAAATACGATCATTACAACTTAGTAAATTTGTGTTTTACATAACTATGTCAGACGTTTTCCATTAGCATCAAGTACAACATCCTGATTGGCCCTATCAATATAACAAGGAAGGTGAAGTTAATGTGATTTCATTATCCATAAATCTATAATATAATCAGTTTCTGTTGCTGTTACTAGTATGAAACAAGTGGGTGGGGGAGAAATCATACCTTTTGGTAGGATTTGCTCTTTGGGTTATTGTGCATGCGTAAAAAGGGGAGATACACGCCAGAACATGTCTGACGCCTAGGTTTGCCCTTTCAGGGACTGCGCATGCGTGAAAAGGGAGATAAATGTGACAAAGCGTTGACCAGGGGGGATCTTACTTCGATTGGCATCAAGATTCCTGAAAGTCTGCGAGGGTCCAAGAAACAGTCTCAGACCGGTGCAATGAAATCTGGAGGATCCCTAAACATCAAAAATCATTTTCTCTTGATGGCCACTAAAATGATGATTTTCATGTGCATCTTGATGAAGTTCTTGACAAGAGACTCACATGTTGGTAAAGCTCGTTCCATTTCCACTCACGTTATCAGTGTTTTCAGTCAAATTTTGTTCTGTCTCGTCTGTGGAGCTCTCAGTCGAATTTTGTATAACAATGTTTTCAGAAATAATACAAAATATTAAATTTTCTCTCACAGAGCGATACTCTTGATCCAAAAGTTTGTTTTTCATATTTTATTTTTCATCTTGGAGTCTACATTTCTGCGAAGCTGATGCCATTTGCTGTAAGGTGATTTCTTTTTTAGCCTGTGACCGCTCGCTAGCCTGAGAACCGTACTTATTACTTATAAAAGAACTTGTCTTTTCGACTTCTAGAAATCGTTGGTCAATTGTACTCACTTTCGATTCCAGATCGGTAAGCTTAGCATTCATTGAATTTACTATCTTTTCAACACTTTCTTGTCTAGCTACAGGCATCTTGACAGATTTGACGTCCTCAATCATATTCAGAGCCCATGGAGGGGTTTGTTGATCAGACGTGGGTACTTGTAGGGGGGACTGCAACATTTGCGTAAATTGGCCAGGTGGTGTCTGCGTGAAATTTCCTAAAATTGCTGTTGAGAGTAATAAGCGTTAACGTTCTGATTCAACATATCATCAAATGGCGTCACTCTTGCAAAACCGGTTTGTGTAACGCACGCATTTTCCGACAACAATGAAGATATATTTTTCCTTTTCTTTCTGTTTGAATTTTTTCCAGAGTTGCTTTTAGCGTATTTTTCTATGGTGGCAAGAAGTATTCTTGTTTCTGTTTCTCCTGTCCTCAAAATAATGCCACTAACACTTTTATTTTACATTTCATTCCAAATTTTTCTCTCATTTCAAAATTCATTTCACTTATCCAAGGGAGAGCATCAAAATATGCAGTCATTGTAAAAACTTTGATTAGCTGATAAATGGCGAAGTCTGGTCTATATGATTTATATCAGTGTGTTATCATTAAGTAACTATCGAGTTATCTTTTTGGTATAGCTTTTAATGGACTAACGTGTTAAGCGAACAGTTAAGAGTGAGTATTTATTTTAAAGTTGCATAAAGTCATGTTTAAGCTTTTTAAACAGACGTAGTCTTCACTATATATAATGTTTCGTGCTCTGATTTACAGTTAATTACAACTCCCGAGTCATTCTGATATTATCACATTATTATCTTAAATGGTATTTAATATCTTGAAATCTTGATTTGATTTTGCTAGCGGTTATAGTTCTGCCGTTAACACGATACAATGGTGTTCACCTTAATGCACTTATCTAAAATATGTGCATATAGAAATACAAGCAGGGTTTAGTGGGCAGATATAATCCATAATGATATGTCGATGCTAGTTATAAACAAACGTGCATAAAAATAAACAACTAAATCATGCTAACATTGCATTGTACGTTTGCCTTAGTGACCTTCTTTATGAATTAAGTGGTATCAAAAGCGTCTTCAAACGAAAACAATGGTTATATATATTTCAAGTTCTGCCAGAATTGTAATAAATTCCTGTTTAACCTGTCAGTAAGTTCTGTTTATAACCATCATTAGTGAAATACTGTATGCGATAAATATAAATATATTCATTTATGACAATACCTGTTGTTATTTGAGACAGAAAAAATACCTGTCTGCAATTATTTTGTTATTTATTACCTGCCGTAAATTATACGAAGCTGCATTGTCAAATTGAAAGTAGCTTACAAGATGATAAGAAAGTAAATACATCAAAATTCTGCGTGAAGCTGTCAGTTGCAAAATTTTGGAGTTTCGTTACGAATTTTGTTGGCCAGCAAGGATAACAGGTATTTTGAGTTACATGAACGTGACGATAAATCATTTCTGCGTCGCATGACATCAGTAATGTATGTGATATACACTGAACGAGAAAAATACGCGATGTAAATCAACGCGTGTTGAATGTTTACATATGACCAACATTTATATGTTTATATTTATAAGGCATATTAGTGAATCTTAGCAATTATTGAAACGTTCTCAGACAGGCACCAAACTTGGTATATGAGCGCTTTATGTCTTCGAATTTGTGAAACAAGCAGTATTTCTTTACCCCAAGTGTCTGTGGATGATGCTAAATACAAAATACCTAAGTTCTAGGGCTAACAGTTTTTGTACAGAAGAATCTCAAAAATTTAATATTTCACACATACAAGACCGGTGGGCAGGGGTCAGTTTTAAACCAAGGGATATAATTTAATCAATATTGGCAAAGGACTACCCAAGGACCATTTCCAAGGAATTATGCAATATCAATGAAGACATGAAGACATAGATATCGTTTGAACAAAATGTTGTCGACGGAAGAACTGATGGACAACGGACACGTGAGCTAAAAAGTGAAAAGGCAATGTTGGACCAAAACAAAGTATACTATTACCAAACCGCGGTATCTTATTCATTAACAGTATATGATAGTGTCTTAATAGTAAAGTAAAATCAGGTGAATTATTTGATATTTGCCTTGATTTGCCATTTGTCATGATCATATTTTCTGATTTAAACACAAATACTATAACCAAAGTATGTTTCGATCCTTCTTTTATTTGTGTTGTGTGATCAAATGTTTTTAAACAAAGACTATAGCTATCTCGTTTATTTATGCTTTCGTAATGTTAAAAGATAGATCTGAATGAAAACGAACGGGTAAGTCTATCCTTGTATACTAGATACCATTTAAAATGTGGCAAATCTGTCTTTCCATTCTTTCCTGACTTCACTCAAACTGGAATCTAATGTTTCACACAGTCATTTGTAAAACACTCAAGTACATTTCAGTATGTTAGCTCTACGTTTTCAAGATAAGGTTGCCATAGTAACAGGTGGTTGCCAAGGTGTTGGAAGAGGTTGCGTTGACGTCCTAGGTAAAATTTGGTATTTCACTCATTTCAAAGCATTCCGACAATTTGAGATGCATATACACGTTTTTTTTTAATATTTCTTTTTGTAAAGAAGTACATCTTTTGGATTCATAATTTTTCGTTGTTATAATAAAATATGCTTTCCGGATAAAAATACTACACGTTTCTTTAAAGCAATAATGGTAGCAGTTCGGCATCATTTAAAGTAAATAACAACTAATTAGTAATTCAGCTCCAATCCTTGTTTCAGTTGAAAATGGAGGGAAAGTTGTTGTTTTTGACATTAAGGGTAGGTAAGCTTCAATCTCAACGACTTTTTTAAATATCCAATTCAAGTTTGTTATCAACCCAGATCACGATGAAAGTGTATTTATTAAATAAACATTTTCATTTTGCAGTTAAATGACGGCTTTAAAACAATCGCTTTTACTCCTTCAAAAGGATTTGTCAGATAGCATGTTAATTCTATAATTCTATCTTTTAACATAGTCAAACGCAAAAAACTACGTGATCGCAGCGATGCTTTCCTACAGCGATGCTTTTCTGTGTTATGCGGTTTATTAATCTATGTTTCCACTTTGTCATGGTGTCGATCTAAACTATAATAACCTCATTTATCTTGTTACAATCATTTTTTTACAATCTTATAAATTCCTTTAGATTGCACAACCTGTTTATAGAACAGCTCTTTTTTCTTTAAAAACATTTTACGTACAAATTTGTTTGTATTTACAAAACCATTCAAGGCAGTCATGTTTACTGTTGCAGACGACATTGGTACGACGATGTCCGTTGAAGGACCAGGGGAGTTTATCTACATGCATTGTGACGTCACAAAAGAAGAGGAAATCAAAGTAATCTTTTGTTTCAAAGGCCTAGACATAGTTAACACGGGTTTTACAAATTTGATCATTTCGCAGAAGGGCTAATTAGTATTTACTAGATATGGGTCGAGTTCTGGCGAGACTAAATGCAATCAGCTGGATTTTTAAATCTCACACTTCAATATTTTATATTTTAAAAAAAACTTCCAAAAAGATACTGCCATGATAGTAGTTACTATATCTGTTTTGTTGTATTGAAAAAATGCATAATCGGTCTAGAATAATAGCACAGTTTGAATATAAGAACGCCCCTATTAATGTTCAAGCGAGAAAATTAGAACTGAGTTTTTTTCATTATATATGTACCTGTGTTCTACAATATGAAACTTGTGGTGAAACTGCTCATAAATTGAATCTGGAGAGGTTAATTTCATACATTCGTATTCCCATGTTTACTTTTATTACACTAGAAATTGCATTGATTTGTGCTTACTTTTACAGCACCATTAAAGACACCTTTCTACTTTTCAGAAATCTATAGAAGCAGTTATTCAACGTTTCGGAAAACTCGACTGCTTAGTGAACAATGTTGGCTTTCGTACGTTCTTTCTCATATTTGAATAACTGTTACGAGTTTCTCAATACAAATTTCTAGTCTTTTTGTACTAGCTCATTCCGCACATAATGTTTGAGTAATAAGAAAGATATGTACGTTATGTTTTGAACTTGTTTCTTTTCGTTTGGCTGAGTTATCACATTGGAGGAAGATCTTTCAAAACTTTGCAACAAGGAAAACCAGTCTTCATTAGACATAAAAATGTTCATACTGGATTGTCCACTAAGGCAACATTTATTAGGCAAATTATGCAATTATATTTTCTTTTTTTAGATCAGGGGCCAAATAGTATAGATGACATTTCCGTGCAAAGTTTCCGTGAGCTTCTGGAAGTTAACCTAATCAGTAACTTTGCCATGAGCAAGGTACACCATTACAACTTAAGTTTTCATAGAAATAAAGTCTTAATTATTCCATGAATTTCTATGAATGTATCAATTTATTTCTTTGTTTAGCATTAGATGAGGCAATCAAAAGTATATTGTCTATTCAGCTTAATCAAATATATTTTCACAATTCCACGAGATAACCAGAACAATGTTTAGCTTAGTTTATTTTAGTTTAGCAATAGTTTAGTTTAGGTTAGGGGTTTTTATATTTTAAATCAGTTGGAAAACACTCTGTTGCAACTTAAATAATCCTCGTTCGAATATTGCTACGTTGATTCGAAGCAGTACTTTCACCTTAATTTTAAAATGCAGAAAGTCACTTGAGACTCTCACGACCGGTGGGATTCGAACCAGCGACCTCCGGATCGAGATAATTAAGTTAGTTCAGGTACTATTCATATCTAATGGAATTATTCTCCTTATTCAAGATACCTTTTGTAATAAAACTCGGTCAAGAACAGAATAGGGTGGTCTAGCTTTTATTCTTAAAGCAGTCGTTTTGTATAAATCAGAAATTATGCTCTGTTTCTATAAAACACTTAAAAAGTCTGTGTCTATTTCTTCCGCAACCACAACGGTGCCTTTTGAAATTTACACGAACGCTTGACAGTTTTCCAATATTTTTTATACTTCTATTTTTTGTTAGTTGTGGCATTTACATTTCAGTATGCATTACCACATATACGTAAATCAAAAGGATGTATTGTAAACATTTCCAGTATAACGGCAAATGCAGCAGTGAAGAACTCTTCAACATACTGCGCGACAAAGGTGACATCAACTAGAATACTGATAGTGTTTGGAGTGCCGTCAATAACCTGATTCAAGCAGATTATAGCAACTTATAAATGTCCTCCCTATAAAGCGATTTAATCTCCGAGTATTACGTCGTTTAATTCAAGAAAAATATACCGACTATGTATAATATTAATAAAACAAGGACAAGAGGAAAGCTCTTTTTATTGTAAACCTTCGCCTTAAATTTCATTTATGTTTGTATCTCTCCCTTTTGATAAACTATTAGATAATAAATGCAATTACTTTGTATTTGAGTCACCATTCAAAGAGGAATGAATTACACGAGAATTAAAGGCGCCAGTTACCTAACATTTTTTGTAAAAAAACTCGCATCTTTCCTCAGAATTCAAAGCTTGCTCAAGCAGGGATTCAAACTTTGAAAAGTGTGGAACGCATGCAGGTTTGCCAACCACAAAACTGTGAGTTTAATCATTTCAGGGTGGTGTCAAATCCATTACAAAGGCTCTAGCTATCGATGAGGCAAAATATGGCGTCAGAGTAAACTTGTAAGTCTTGACTTTCTTTACAGTATCTGATTATTTGGTTGAGAAAATTGTGTCACACTTGCAAAACATGCAAAATTAGCATTGTTCGAATTAAAAAGTAGATGTCTGTACCATTAAGGACCATAAAAGCGTTTATTTCAATTCTGGATATTCTGTTGCATTCGTAATGCACCTTTCATCTGTATTTCCTTCTTAGTTTTTCATGCAAATCTGAACCTATCATTACAGAATAGCTCCAGGTTCTGTTGAGACGGAACTCCTGAAAAAACTTGTACCACAAGAGCAACGAAATTTCTATGCAAAATGTCACGTAAGTGTAGTGAAAATTTTGAACGTTTGCACAATTTATAGCCCATTCAGCTAAAGTAACATTGAACTTTAGCCATCGCAGTTCGTTAGGCGCCGTCTTTAGTTTATAAATCCGAATGTAATACTTAATTTTAATAGTTTTACAATGTTTGTGTTTTAACATAATTAGAACGTTAGTTTTCATTTTACTAAGGTAGATGTAATACTTTTATAGCAAGCAGTAATTCTAAGTTTTAAATAAACAGAGCCGACACCAGCAGAAGAGACTGCTGTATTCACTTCAGCTGAAAAAAATACCGCGTTTGTATTTAGACCTCTCAATGATATAAAATCAACTAGAATTAATCATGCTGTGTATATTCTAAGTGAGTTGTCGTCAGTTGTTAAAAAGGCAACTCTATTAAAAGAAAATCATAAATCAATACTAAATATATAATTGTAAACTAACAAAAAATCCCTTAAAGGTACTGACCTAAAGATTTTAGCATAAATATTTTCACACTGTTAAACATAAGTCAAATATATATAATTTATAATTCTTTGTTTCTGTATGTCTTGAAACGGAAGTAAAATTGATTATGTTTGTAGCGAGATTCAAACCAGTGAGCCTTGATAGCGATGACCTAAAGTACTGCCGCGGAACTTTTGTCTGTAATAACTCTTTAATTTACAATTTAAAGAAAGTATTTACTGTGTCTATTGGGGTAAAATGTTTACTAACAGAAATATGAAAAACGAATTATTCCAATGTATTTCCGTGACAAATACAATGTATAAATACCTTTCTTATGTATCGGCGAATGAAATGTTCAGTGGCTTTTACAATAGGTATGTCAAATCGACAGTGACATTTCCTTTTTCTTTTCTTTTTTGTTCATCCTTTAAAAATATTAGTGTTATTCCTGGCAAAAACCTGCAACTTGATTGATTGTTTTGTAAGAATAATCCTTTACAAATCATTGCTTACATTTAAGACCATTGGAAGACTTGCCCAGCCGCGAGAAATTGGTCTGGCTTGCCTATTTCTAGCTGTTGATGCTACATTCACAACTGGAGAAGAACTCTTCTGTACAGGTGGCTCAGAGCTCGGATATGGTGTAAAGGACCCTAATTCTGTATTTTGAGATGATCAATCGGAAACTTTGAGCTTTGTGATTCTATATCCAATTATAAAAAAAAACTATGCCTGGCTTGTTCACTTTGTCAAAAGGGATATGAATTAATGTGACGAAAAGTAAAGGGAATATATGCAATTCATACAAATTCAAAATAAATAAATAAATCTGTTTTATTCTTGGCTATTTTTTACGCTTGCACAGAGTCATACAAAGTATATTCAATCAATATCTTTTATAATGATTATTTGAAACTTTTGAAATAAATTTGAACATAACATATATGGTAAAAGGTGTATTGTCTTTTATATTTACCCGAGATATTTACTTGCTAAGGATCTGTGTACCATTTTCAATGCAGCATTTGAATACATTCGACGGAAAGAAAATAATAAAAAACCAAGAGGACCTGGGTTGCTCACCTGAAAAGGGTCTATCAGACAAAGTATATGTGTGTAATGGGAGGGGGCAAGTCTATTGTGTCAGATGAAAGATGTTTGCCGGGGGCATAATGGTGTAATGCCCTATGGTAAAACCCGTCCCCTATTATGCATATCTACACTTACTGGTAATCTGGCACACCAAGTTTCAAATCGATAGTTCTAGAAATGTAGAAATATTTACCTCACAATATATTGCTATACTGGGCATTGCGGGCAATGCATAGCGGGCATTGGTGTGCAAAAATACACGTCATGCACATCTAAACATAATGTTGAACATGCACACAAAGTTGCAAATTGCTAGAAATGTGGAAGAAGTTCAGGTCAAAAGATTTTGCTATGAAGGGCTGTAAAACCACAAAGCGGATATTGGTGTGCATGAACAAAATATGTAACGCACATCATAATTAATTGATAAATTGCACACCAATTTTCATTTCAATAGTCCTAGAAATGTGGATGTAGTTCTCATCACAATTCGACAGACCGACCGACCGACAGACACAAACAACAAACCACCCAATGACCAGCCCCAATCCCCCAACCCCCCGCAAACAAAGTTAAGAACAATTAGCCCCGGCCTGGCGGCTACGACTTTTTTTCATGGATTGCAATAAGTTTCAAAATTCATAAAGAAACATTTGTGTTAAATAAATTTTAAAATTGGACATGTAGGATCTAAGCAGAAGGTTTAAAGTGTCCTGTTTAGATCTTAGAGGCAAAATTAGTCCCAGCTGGGAAGCCAACACGACATTCAAGGTTTGCCTGAAGTTTTAAAATTCATAAAGAAACATTTGTGTTAAATAAATTTTAAAATTGGACATGTAGTATCTAAGCAGAAGGTTTAAAGTGTCCTGTTTAGATCTTAGAGGCAAAATTAGTACCAGCTAGGAAGCCAAGACGATATTCAAGGTTTGCCGGAACGACAAATGCAAGTGTCGTGTTTTCTTGTTGACGGATTGAGAAATGCGCTGGCGACCTAATTATGTCGTTTTGCCGTGTTGCTTATTATTGAGGCGACAACACGCCAACACTAAAGAACGACAAATCAGGGCACCAATGCGACAAATGCTACATTTTGTGCTGTCGTGTTCGACTCCGCCCCCCACCCCTCGCCAACATGACGGAACGAAATGGCAAAAATCAGCCACCATTAAGGGTATTCCACATGTTTATGGTGACAAATGTTTTAAAATAGAGCCTGAAAATTAAAAAAAAGGAAGCGATTACACGATCACTGACTGACAAATGTTTCAAAATGTATGTACTTGTAGATTTTTTAATGTTGTTTTTTCCAATAAGTCAAACTGCATAATGTGCCAGCGTCAGATTTAACAACAAAATAATTATTTTTAGTCCTGCCAGTCTCCATGCAACAAGTTGAAAATAGGTCATTTACATAATTATCAAATGCATAAGACCCATTTCATGTCCAGGCCTTTCGAAATATGATTATTTTGATTTCCTGTTCTTAAGTAAAGTCCTACAAAGACCCTGAAGTGACATGATACACACTTATTTTTGTTGTTGTCACATTTACTTTATTTCGTTTAAACGAAATAATATTTCGTTTTAACGAAATAATATTTCGTTTAAACGAAATAATAATTCGCTTAAAAGAATTAATATTTCTATTAAACGAATTAATATTTCGTTTAAACAATTTAATATTTCGTTTAAACGAATTAATATTTCGTTTAAACGAAACAACAATTCGTTTAAACGAAAAAAATGAATCGCTTAAACCAAATTATAATGCGATTAAACGAAAATGCAGGTTAATTTGTTAAAACGAAATGTTATTTCATTTTAATGAAATCTTATTTCATTTCAACGAAATCATTTTTTGTTTAAACGAATTATCATTTCGTTCAAACGACAATTTATTTCGTTCAAATGAAATATTATTTCTTTAATCGAATTATCATTTCGTTTTAACGACAACTTATTTTGTTCCATAAAGTCCCAATGAATGTAGATAATCTATATTTCTCGATTTGAGTTTATTTATCGTCGGTACCGGTTGCCTATATGACCGACGCCTCCTGCAGAGATTAGTTATTTTATGTCGTGGGGGATAGTGCAGGATACAGAAGGCATCCCATTCCAGAGACAGCCCTGGTTCTTCTGCATGCTTAGTGTACAGCACTGATACATGGGACCTCGGTTTAACGTCTCATCCGTTAAGACAATAAGTAATGTTAGTGGAGGAACGGGGGGTCGATCGCGGGACCGCTGGGTTACTAGTCCAGCGCGTAACCACTTGACCACTGATCCGCTCCGTGTAGATAAGCGTCTATCTCTCTGATGATTATATAAAACTAATTTAACAAGACACCTTAGATTGTTATCTGAGATTGATATCATAACGAACGAAATAAACAAGGAAACACAGAGTTTTCATAGCGTTCTGCAGAACGCGTTGAATAAGTTTGACTTTGAACATACAATGATTTTACGTGCAATATAACTATAGCTTCTTAGATGGCGAGCAAACAATATTTTGAAAAGCGATGATCAATCTGCCGAAAATTGAATGTTTTGTTTAAAACATAAGCTGGATTGAAAATAAACTTAAAATAGACTTAGACGTATTCAAACTAAAATTAAAACGAATAAATTCGTTAAGTTTAAAGCGCACCTACCTTTGATAAAAACAATCAATAATAATAATAAAAATAAAACATTCCCTCCATTCTCAACTAAAAACGTTGAAGCTAAAAGATGTACTTATCTTCCTTATTTACTAAAAGAAAACCCTAACCCTAACCCTCAACAAGCCTTCTATACATTTTCACATTATTTTTCAAAATAGACGGAGTATACTTGGCTTAAGATTTTGTAATTAATAATAATAATATTACATAAGACGTCAACACAACCTTTTCCAACACTTTGACAACCACCTGTCACTATAGCAACTTGTCTTGAAAATGTTGAGCAGACATATTGAAATGTACGTGGAGGGTCATTCTATTTTTATCTAATACTCGATCGAGTTCACGTAATAAACTCATTTCTGATAGTATTTAATAACAAATTAGCTGACTTGCCAAATTTTGAAAAATAAATTCTTGTACTTGAAACAAAGTCGGACGTGGTAATTTGTACGAGTTTGTTTACGGCAAGCAAATTTAAATAACGAGTTCAAAATAAGACAATAAAAAAAAAACATTCATGTAAACATCAAAGAGAACCGGTTTAGTAGGGAAATAAAATACCACCATAACAAGCAAGAAACAAAATATATCGAAAGAAAATAGCTTCAATACAATATCAAAGGTATTTGTTAAGCTAGTGTCGATGGTTAAATATCGATAAAAATATGAATAATTTCGGACAAAATGCATTTGAAAAACATTGTTTAACACAAGGCCTGCATTTGTGGACAAACTGACTCGTACAAGAACACGAGCACAGACAGAGCCTACAATGATGTGATGAGAAATATATTTTACAAAATTGCCTGTTAATTTGAAGTAGAATATTATTTTTTTCTGTTTCCAGAGCTGAAAGCCTAACATTAAGACTAACGTTCACTTAAAATTCTTATTCTGTTATCATGTTACACATCTGTAACTTAAGTGCAGACCAAGTTCATAATGTACAACTAATATTCCTTCTTTTCGTAACCTAAAATATACGAAGTAAGACCTTTTAACACGGCCATCAAAGTTTCAATTACCATATGACGTTGTTTCAGTCTGAAATCATGTTTGGTTTTATCACGGTACTACTTTTATTTCAATTATAGTCCAGATTTCTCATAACAATAGTACATCATTTCTGATAAGGTATCCACGATAAGGTCGCCAGGCTGCAAGACCACTGTTGTTATCTGACCAGAGGGCTTGGCCACTTGGCTGCCAGGCTGCAAGGCCACTGCTGTTATCTTGCCAGAGTGCTTGGCCACTTGGTCGCCAGGGTGCAAGGCCACTTTTGTTATCTGGCCAGAGAGCTTGGCCAGTTGGCCGCCAGCTTAACGTACATTGGGAAAATGTAGGAGAGGAATGTCATGGTGCTTATATTCCTTTGATTATTTAGGGTCTATGCATATTGTCGCACGATTAAAGCCCCTTTAAGGCTTATTGATACAGTCTATTATAGTAACTAAGAAACCAGCTCCTATAGTCATTTTACTTAACCCAACGGGATATTAAATAATGATCAAACCAGGTATGAACATATAACACGAACGTTTTACAAAAAATGCGCCAAGAAGAACATTAAAGAACAATATAACAAAGCAATCATAACACGTACCGTACAAGTTTAAATTTGGTAAATATTGACCTTGATATAAAAATACTACATACTTTCAACTAAGTGTTTAAACAGTTTCAAATGTATACAAATCAAAATCACAGAGAAAGCTCTTTTGTCAAGACAATCGAGATGTTCGATAGTTCGGCATCGTTTCATACCATTTCTGGTCAAAGACCACCATTTGAATCCACTACATATTATGCAGAGGCTTGGTCCCCCCCCCACCTTATTAGTCGTAACTAAACTAATATGATCTTCAGAATTTTTTAGAAGAGCTACTGAAATGCCTCAAAGAAATACGATCATGACGAATTAAAAATAACAGAACATAACTAAAATTAAACAGTCAAATATAGTGACACATCACGATATGCGACAACAACAACAACAAAACTTTATTGCATTAAACATACAAACATATGCATATAGCAAAACAAAATTATGTTTGGAATAGGCTGACAGGTATTAACAGAAGAACAGAGTGCTAGTGAACAATGTACAATGAAAAGTATATAAATTCCGTAGATATAAATAAAAATGTACTAATTTCGGCATTTGATATATACTTATAAATGAAATATTGATGAAATAAATTGCGTATTTTCATTTTCCTTATTTTTACTGTAAAAATTTATTTTTCACTTCAGTGAAACATATTTTCCATATTTTCACTAGTGTCTTGCCGGACTACTTTCTTCTAAATTCATATCAAATAAATACTAAAAAAGAAAGTAATATCAATGGTAATAAGTATTTGATCATCTAAACAAACAATTTTTAATGAAAAAAGAGGTGCCCCTTTAACAATTTTTCTGTTCTATTCAGTTCTAATCCTAATAATTTCCTATCAATAAAATCTGTATCAGTAGATGCTTATTAGTCTGATAGCAGCTGTCAAATGCTTAAAAATCAGTACTGCCTTCTGCAAAAATTTCACAAGAAAGCAATATTGAATTGGAAATTGAAATAGACAATGATGCAGATGAGTTTTTTGCAAACATTGATTTTCATATGATTTATGCAGGCTTGATGTTACAGCAGGATACTGTCTCGGTTGAAAATAGTGAGAATGAACCGGTAGTTCTTCCAAATTAACCAGTTGTCAAGAACACTGTCAATGTAGAAAGTCCACGTTTTGTTACTTCCAAGAATTTGTTGATAAATTTCTTGAAGATGATCTCAACAAAAATACTAGAGTTAAAACTGAGCAGGATATTAACTTGTTCCAGGAGTTCTTGATCTCTGTCGGTGAAAACAGGCCAGTTTTTGAAATCCCTGCTGAGGATTTATCAGCACATGTGAGTAACTTTATCTATGCAGTCCGGAAAAAAGATGACCAAGAATACGAGCCCAGCTCTCTGATTTCCAAGTTCAAGAGCATTCAGAGGTATCTCAATGTGAATGAATATGGCTTCTCCTTGAATAAAGATCAAGTTTTTTCAAAGGTGTAAGCAGGTGTTAAGTTCTAAGACAAAGCCCTTAAAATCACAAGGCAAAGGCAACAACCCCAATGCTGCTGCTGCTATTACACCTATTACACCTCAAGGTCCAAGGAATCCGTATTATTTCTTAGGTGGTGTTTTATTAGAGACCAGATAAGTGGAAATATCAATATCCATTTTTACACAAGTGACTGTCCAACACATCAAATTCAAATCTCCAGGCCATCATGAACGCTCCACCAGTATCCAAACGCCGAAGGATTCCTCCAATAGATTCTGACTCAGAATAAACTGTCTTTGAAACATTAGCATTAGTGATCGTGTATTGTTTGAAACGTTAATTTCTAGTGTTGAAACTTTTTGACTGTTACGCAGATATCACGAGCACATTGTCGCTCTTGTCACCGTTACATAAATGAGTAGTTGGTTTAATACACAGCTTGACAATCTATATTTTACTGTTTATATGCTGCAATAAATGTTTTCTCACATTTCAGATGTGTTTCCACCCTTCTTCCCTTCGTAATGACATAGATTTTTCCAATTTATTACGAGCCTCCTAATCCGCACGCCATTCGCTTTTAAAAATGGCGCCATTCATGATGACCAAGCGGATGGATATAAAGCCTTTGAAATCAATAGATTTAACATCTTTAAATTCAGATTGTTGTAATAAAAAAAAAGATTTCTGAACATATATTAACCGAAAAATGATCTAAAGGTCGTAAATCTTTCTCAAAGCAGAAATAACCCGACTTGAACTACGAACTATTTTTAGAGCATTAGAAATCGATAAAAGCTACATCCGTTGTGCAGTTCAGGCAATACACAAAATTAAAGGGGATTTTTTCGAATCGTAAGGTCATAAAAGAGAGAAAGTATAATAATAAACGAAAATTCAAGTTTTTTCTATAAATACGGAAATGATTTTCATCTCGTGGTATGAAAATTATCATATTTCACGAGATATATTATGAAATATTTATTTTCGTACCACTTGATGAAAACTTGAATATCCTATATTTATTTGCAGAGCGAATAAATTTAGCTAAATTAATAACTTCCCTTTTCTCTTTTTCTGAAAATAAATTTGTCAATGTTTTGGTTAAAATTGCAGCATATTTTTTGTTCTCTTTGTAATTTGGTATATCTACCTTTTTCCATTTCAGGTAATGTGATGATACTCTGGATAATGTTATGATATTCCGATTTTAGTTAAAGCTATTCGAAACTTGTTTTCTGTAATATAATATAAAACATTTTCAAATTCTAGCAATTATTTAAACAATTAGTATATTTCTAACGTTCTTGAGTTATTTCTTGATGAAGACCAGCTTTGATTATATATGTCTAATATTCTGTTTTTATTACATTAAATCTATTAACATTGAAAATTGATCATTCCATAAGCAAGATAATCCACATTCATTAAGTATTTGTTTAAAAAGAAAATCCCAATTATTTGCACTATAAATATTATTATCTCCATTGTGTTTTAACATACAATATATTTTAAAACGTATTGATTGTGGATCTAATGTTGATAGCTTGATTCAATATTTAATAACTATTTTTTTCTATGAATAGACATTGGAATTCGCCCTAGCTCTCCGTATAAAACATTTAAATTTGTAGATCCTCTAACACATAATATTTTGAACAAACCACCTCAACATCAGGTCCTTTATGATATCCCTAGACCCCCCCCCCCTATAATTAACCATCAACATAACTAAAGAGATGAGCAAACCACAGTCGCTTGAAGGTTGGACCCAGCCCCCTCCCCTGAACTGACACTGCACAAGAGTAACTAAACATAAAAATCATGATAACATCCATATGCAACTGTTCCTATCATTATCCGTTACAAATCAGGCCGTTTTTAAAAAATGCTTTCATCCGCTACCCAGCACTACAATATTAACAAGTTACAAAACATTTCGCGCAAGTCACCTCAGCTTCTCATGTTTTTCGTTAGAGTTCTTTATAAAAACGAAGGTTTGGAACATACACCTAGTATCCAACAGTTAAGCAATAATTATGGTTCAAATCAATATCGGTCTCATCATAGTCGGTCAAGGAATTACGGTAGAAAATTAATATTCACTCATCGCCACACATTATTTCGAGAAATAATGTTAGCAGCCAAACTATCTTCCGTCATCTATATCCACACGGACAAAACGTGTTCTCGCGTTCTGAATATGTGTTAACTACAGTACGTGGAACCAACTGATGAAAAGTAGTGTGGCGACGAGTAGATGGTAAAAGTCTTTACTAATTTTCTAGAAAAGTCTTTGACTGAATTTGGTGAGGCCGATATGGATTTGAAGTATAATTATTGCATAATCGATGGACACTTGCAATATGTTCTAGACCTTTGATTTATCTAGAAACCCAAGGAAAATATTGGCACCTGAGGAGGTTTGGCGACGGAATGTTTTATAACTATCAGTAGAAACACTTGTATGTAGGTGGTACCATGATTTTTATGCTACAAGAGACTAGTGCAGGGGCAGATCAGGGAAAGGGTTGGTCCAAACTTCAAGTGACTGTGGAACAAACTATTCTTCTAAGAATTGAGTAATTTCAACTGATTACATACAACAAACAAATTGTATAAAGCAAAATGAGCGTGCTGCACTATCAAGTTTTGTTTTCGGAACCATTTTCCATTTTTTTTAACAAGTGTATACTTAAGTACTTAAATTATTCTACCAATTCAGTTCTAGTTTTATTAATAAAAAATTATGTGATATATGTCTACCATTTTCAAATATCATTATTTTAGTTTTATTAGCATCAATTTTCAAATTCGGCTCTTCACAGTATCGTTTTATATCATTGAGCATTGTAATGAATCTGGATCTAAAGCAAAAACACACAGTATCATCAGCAAACAATAGGATAAATAATTTTAATTTAACTACTTGAAATATACCGTCCAGATCTCTATTTATATCATCTAATATATCATTTAAATAGAAGAGGCATAACAAACTGCTGACAGAAACACCCTGTATTACACACATATTTTAGTATATATATTCTGATTTATTTGTTCTGACACAAGATTTTACTGAGCTTTAAATAGATTGTATTGCTTTAACAAACTTTGTACTGACATTTTCTTGGGTTTCTATATACCATAGGTTCTGTTGATCTTATCAAACATTTTCCCCAATCTAGAAAGGCAGTGTTTAGTTTTTTGTTGTTGTTTTTTCTTACTCGACTTTGTTTTTTAGCTTAACACATGCAATATGAATACACAATTAGAAATTGATGTCACACCTAGGAACCCATGTGGGTTATCTATTGTTTTTACTGTACCATTTCGTGAAACGGTTAGCTATCATTTTAAGTATATTCTGGATTAAATATTATTCAGAGTTATTCCCCGATAATTTTTGGAACATTTATATTTCCTCCTTTAAATATGGGCACAATTATAACCTTGCCCCAGCTATCAGGGAAAATACTTTCTATAAACATTTTATTGTATAAATTTAAAAGTAGAGGTAATGTGATATCAAATGAACAAAACAGATATAAGGCTTTATCCTGAATATATGTAGTAAATAATTATACTGATTCATCAATTGTATTGTTATGTAAATTAGAAGTTATATCTTCTAGAGTAATAAAATTATCGAATAATTTTATCAAAATGCTTCACTGCACGATCATCCCAATCAATAAATAAATCATGGGCGGAGTTTTCCTCAGATGTGTTTAAGACTGGGTAAGTACATTGTATGCAAATATTTAACTACATTGACCTGAAAATTCGTTTGGTGGCATAACTTGAAAATGCTTTACAAGTCTCAACAAAAAATAATATACAACACTTGCACCTTTACTATTGTAAAATGTAAAATGACCAACATTGTGGCCGCAAGAGACACGACTGTTACCAATTAGTAAATTTGTGGTTATACATAAATTATAAGATGTTTTTCATTAGCATCAAGTACAATATCTTGATTGGTTCTATCAATATAACAAGGTGAAGTTAATGTTGCTCTTTAGGTTACTGCGCATGCGTGAAAGGGATGATAAACATGACAACATGTTTGACCCGGGGATTTGCCCTTTAGGGGACTGCGTATGTATGACGAGGGAGATAAATGTGACAAGACGTCGGTCAGGAGGGATCTTTCTATTGGCACTAAGATTCCTTAAACTCTTTGAGGGCCCAAAACACAGTCGTAGACCGGTGCAATGGACTCTGGAGGGTCCCTAGACATCAAAAATGACATTTTCTCGATTGGCACCAAAATGTCGATTTTCATGAGTATCTTGATGAAGTTCTTGACAAGAGACTCACACGTCTGTATAGCTCGTTCTGTTTCCATATCCACGTTATCGGTGTTTTCAAATTTTCTTCTTCTCGTCTGTAGAGCTCTCAGTCGGATTTTGTTTTCAGAAGTATCACAAAATATTAATTTTTTCCTCTCACAGAGCGATACTTTTGATCATATTTTCTTTTCATCTTAGAGTATATCTACATTTCTGCGAAGCTGATCAAATTTGTTGTAAGGTAATTTCTTTTCTGGCCTGTGACAGCTCGCTAGCCTGAGAACCGTACATATTACTTATAAAAGAACTTGCCTTTTCGAATTCTAGATCTCGTTTATCAGTAGTACTCACTTTCGATTCCAGACCGGTAAGCTTAGCATTCATTGAATTTACTGTCCTTTCTACACTCTGTAGTCTTGCTACAGACATCTTGTTAGATTTGATGTCCTCCATCATATTTAGAGCCGATGAAGCGGTTTGTTGACCAGGCGCTGATACTTGTAGGGGGACTGCAACATTTGCGTAAATTGGCCTGGTAGCGTCTGCGTGAAATTTCCTTGAAATTGCTGTTGAGTGTAATTAGCATTAACGTAATGATTTATGATAAATATTGCGACTGGAATGTTTTGAGTACTCAAGGATTTGTCCACAACACTTCCTTTACTTTTGTCCTTTGTCGTCGAACTTGCAAAACCGGTTTGTGTAACGCACGCATTATTCGTTGACAATGGAGATTTTTTTCCTTTTCTTTCTGATTGAATTATTTCCATAGTTACTCTTTGGCGTTTTTTTCTATGGTGGCATGAATTATTCTTGTTTCTGTTTATCCTGTCTACAAAATAATTCCACTAACACTTTTAGTTTCCATTTAAATCTAAATGTTTCGCTCATCTTAAAATTCATGTTCACCTATCCAAGGGAGAGCACCAGAATATGCAGTCATTGTTTGCTTAGCTGATAAATGGTTAAGTCTGGACTATATACTTTATATCACTGTGTTGTCATTAAGTAACTTTCGAGGTCTGTGTTTAGTATACCTTTTAGTGGACTAACGTGTTAAGCGAACTGTTAAGAGTGAGTATTTGTTATAAAGTTGCATAAAGTCATGTTTAAGCTTTTTAAACATTTTCTGCATTTTCACTTTGCTTGTACGAAATATAGATTACATAGATATAATGTCTCATGTTTTGATATAAAGTTAATTACACCTCCCGAGCAATAAAAATTTTCATGCTGATATTATCACATTATTATCTTAAATAATACTTTTTTACCTTGAATTCGTAATATGATCTTGCTAGCAGTTATAGTTTAGCCATTAACAGGATACAATAGTGTTCACCTTTATGCACACATCTAAAACTAGTGCATATCTAGAAATACAAGCAGGGTTCCGTGAAAAGATGTAATCCCGTAACATCGATAATGATACGGCGATACTAGAGATAAACAAACGTGCATGGAGAAAACAACATAACCTTTAACCTGCTGGACCCGAAAGTGATTAGCCTTTGCCACCAGTATAGAGCCAGGCCAGCCTGCACATCCGTGCAGTCTGACTAGGCTCTATACTGTTGATAGCTCAGGTTTTTTATTTTGATATAGAAATCCCTTAAACTTTGAATTGACTGTTCCAAATTCAAAACTTGGCAAATCCATTACAAAAATTCAGCAGGTGAAGGGTAAATCATGTTTACATTGCATGGTAAGTTTGCCTTAGTGACCTGCTTTATGAATTAAGTGGTATAAAAAGCGTCTTCAAACGAAAACAATGATTATATACATTTCAAGTTCTGCCTGTCAGTAAGATCTGTTTATAACCATCATTAGTGAAATACTGTATGTGTTAAAGATATTCATATTCATTTATGACAATACCTGTTGTTATGTTAGAAAGTATAATTACATGTCTGCAATTATTTTGTTATTCGCTACTTGTCTTATAAATTATGCGAAGCTGCAATCAGCTTACAAGATGATAGGTAAATGCTCCGTGAAGCTGTCAGTGAAGACAGACGAATGGAATTAGAAAAAAAACAACACATTTTCTTTCGGTTGATCATATTCACAAGAGCAAGCGTTTTCTTCCAAAAGAATAGGCGTTTTGCCACACTCCCCTGTCATCGCGAATTCCTTACTATTGCAACATAGTATAACATTTTAGTCGCTCTGTAGAACTTTATGTAAAGTGTATTTTAGTGTTAATTTGAATGACAAACAAAGTTGCCATAGTTAATTATATTGTAAAATGCAGGTAGCTTAAATAACATAAGCTGTCTTAAATGCATAGATGATTCAATATAGAATGTCTTGTCTTTGTAAAACCTGTTTATACTGCTTCAGTTGAAGTATACTTTAAAATGACTTTAAATCACATAAACACGAAATTTTGCTAGTTCAACATGTGTAGTAAAGCATCTGCTATTATTTTGATTCTAAAAACCTGAAAATAAATAAAGCGCGTTCGACCTTACCTTGGAGAAAGGCACGTATGTACGAATAGAAGCATGTAAGACACCGGAAGAACCATCATGTCACTATATAGTTCATCTAAGTACCATTGCCTAAACATTTAGGCTAAAGTAGATCAGTACATCAAGGTCTTGATAGCCAAGTAAAATATTAAAATGAGTAGCAATAATTTACATAAGTTCAATTTTTGGAAATGGCATTTCCCCTCTGTTGATTTTAAATCTCTGTAAATCAAATGACAAGTTTTAAAGTTTACCATTTCAGAGAGGAGCTTTGTTAAAGTTATTTCCTGTATAACTCAATGTGTACAAGTGCTTATCCCCCGGTCGGGGTCATTTTTTGAGATCGGGACAAAATGTTTATCATATTCCTAGAGGTCTACGAAATAATGATAGATTACAAATACCTAAATTCTAGGGCTAACAGTTTCTGTAAAGAAGAATCTCAAAGATTTAATATTTCACACATATAAAACCGATGGAATGGGGTCAGTTTTGAACCAAGGGATATAATTTAATCAATACTGCCAAAGTGGTCTACCCAAGAACTATTCCTAAGAAGTTATGGAAATATCAATGAAGTCCATGAAGTCTTGAGGACGTAGATATTGTTTGAAGAAAATGTTGTCGATGGAAAACGGATGGACAAAGGACACGTGAGCTAAAAAAAAATTAAAAAGGCAATGTTGGACCAAAACAAAGTATACTATTACCAAACAGCGATATTTAATTCATTAACAGTACTTTTTATTATACCTCAATTTTGTCACTCATGTCAAATTCCCGTTGGCCAGCCAGTAAAAAATTCTTACTGTTACTAGCAAGAGAGCCGTGCGACAGTTTTTTTACTGCCACCACTGTTGCTAAATGTAGATTTACAGATTTCCCGATTCTGGAATCCATGTGTCTATTTCTTTTTTTATGACAGAAGTGAACGCCCTACGCAGGCGTACTTTCCGTGCAGTAAACATCAGCTTGCATCAAACGACAAAGTTTTGTGAAGGAAAATAAGGAAAACAAAAGTTTTGAGACATTAAGTGAGCGTGATCTTAGCTTTTAAACCATATTTTTCAGATTTGGTAAAAATATTTTTTTTTGGTATAATAAAAAAGATATCATATGGCTTTGAGTGGGAGAGTACATATTGTCAACCTGAAGAGACGTGAAGGGTGACAGTATCTTCTCCTCAAGTTGACTGTATATACTGTCCCACTCAAAGCCATATCATTTATATGAAAATGTCTTCGTAGTAAAGTAAGATCAGGTGTATTATTTGATATTTGCCTTGATTTGCCATTTGTAATGGTCATATTTTAATATGGTATTTATAAATGATAATGAATGGTGGTGAGCGTAATGGAATGTAATTATTTGTTTATTTGTTGTTGTTTGGTGCGGGTTCTAAACCTTATGTTTCTATAATTTCTGTCTTTAGTTTATACTGCCTTTCATTTATTCTCTGTGTTTGTTGTAGAACACACATTAAATGAACACCAAAATGCACTGTCGTTAGCAGAGTTTTTATATTTTGTAATAACTTCGAGGTCAGCTGCAAGGTTCGTTCTTAAGGATTACCACTAATCAAGCAGTGTAACAAACATGATTAAGGAACTAAAATGGTCAACTTTAGAACAAAGGCGAAACCATGCCAGCCTGGTCATGCTTCACAAAATAAAACAACAAACAGGTCAATGTCGATCACAATCACCTTACAAACACAAGAAACAACAAATTCCTCATCACACAGTCATAAACACAACATCACATGAACCCATTCGTCCCAAGGGTCATACTACTTTGGAACGAATTACCGACCGAGATTAAGGCTACCCCAACTGTGCCAGCTTTTATCAGTGGACTAAACAAGTTTTATAAATTTTAAGCATTCAAAATAAAAGTAAGATCTTCAGTTTAGTCTTGTTTTCTTTGTTATTATCTTTTATAATTTTAATGTTTCTGACACGTGCCTGCCTAGTATAGTCAGTATTGGCAGTAATAAGTTGAAGTTCTTTACCAGTGCATCCCTTGGACCTGTAAAAATGAGCTATGAAATTGCATTGTGTAAAGGTTGCGCTACAATCGTTAGTTTCCGATTTAAACACAAATTCTTTAACCAAAGTATGTTTATTGTTTTTTGTGTAGTGTGATCAAATGTTTTTAAACAAAGACTATAGCTATCCCGTTTATTTATACTTTCGTAATCTTAAAAGATAGTTTATTTATACTTTCGTAATATTAAAAGACAGTTCTGAAAAAAAACGAACTGATAAGTATGTCCTTGTGTACAAGATACCATATAAAGTGTGGCAAATCTGTCTTTCAGTTATTTCCTGACTTAACACAAACTGGGGTATCTAGAAATTCACACAGTTATTTCTAAAATGCTCAAGTACATTTCAGTATGTCAGCTCTACGTTTTCAAGATAAGGTTGCCATAGTAACAGGTGGTTGTCAAGGTGTTTGAAGAGGTTGTGTTGACGTCCTAGGTAAGATCTTGTATTTCACTCATTTCAATGCATTCAGACACTAGTACTTTTATTTATTTTTATTTTTTAAATGTAAATTCACATGATTTTCGGATATTGCTTTTGTAAAGAAGTACATCATTTGTATTCATATTTTTTCGTTATAATAATAAAATTAGTTTTCCGGACAAAATACTAAAATACTAGATATAACAAGTTTCACTAAAGGAATAATGGTAGCAATTTAGCGTCATTTAAAATAAATACCAACTAATTATTAATCAAGCTCTTATCCTTGTTTCAGTTGAAAATGGCGGGAAATTGTTGTTTTTGACATTAAAGGTAGGTAAGCCTTAATCTCAACGATTTTTTAATGTCCAGTTCAAGTTAGTTAAAAGCCTGATCATGATGTAAATGTATTTAATAAACAAAAGTTTAAATGTCGCAGTTAAATCACGGCTTTAAAAATGGCATCCAATCCTTCAAAAGGATTTGTCAGATAGCATGCTAATTCTTTTATTCTATCTTATATTCAAACGCGAAACTACTTGATCGTAGCGACGCTTTCCTTCATATGTGTTATGCGGTTTATTAATCTATGTTTCGACTTTGTCATGGTATCGATCTATACTATGATAACCTCATTTATCTTTTTGCAATCGTTTTATATAAACATCAGATTTTTTTTCACAATCTAATAAATTCCTTCAGATTACACAACCTGTTTAGAGACTTAAGAAAACAAAAAAGCAAAAACATTTTACGTAAAAATACGTGTGTATTTACAAAAAAAGCATTCAAGGCAGTCATGTGTACTGTTGCAGATGACATTGGTTCTACCATGTCCGTTGAAGGACCAGGGGAGCTTGTCTACATGCATTGTGACGTCACAAAAGAAGAGGAAATCAAAGTAATCTTTTGTTTAAAGGCTTAGACATAGTTAACACGGACTTTACAAATTTGATCATTTCGCAGAAGGGCTGTTTACAAGATGTGGCTCGAGTTCTTGCGATACTAGATAAATCAGTTGTTTTTTTTTAAATCTAACACTTCAGTATTTTGTATTTTATTTTCTAAAAAAGAAACTCCCTTAAACATACGGACATTATAGTATTTATTATATCTGTTATGTTGTATTGAAAATAAATGCATAATCGGTCTAGAATAATAGCACAGTTTGAATATAAGAACCCCCTATAATTGTTCAGCGAGAAAATGACGACTAAGAGATTTTTCATACTAAATGTACCTGTATTCTATATTTCGAAACATGTGCTGAAACTATTCATGGTATGAATCTGGAGATGTTAATTTTATACCTTCGTATTTTCATGTTTACTTTTATGTACTATAAATTGCATTTTTGCTTCATTTTACGACACCATAAAGAAATCTTTCTACTTTTCAGAACTCGATAGAAGCGGTGATTCAACGTTTCGGAAAACTCGACTGTTTGGTGAACAATGTTGGCTCTCGTATGTTCTTTCTCATATTTGAATAACTGTTAAAAGTTTTCTCAATAAAACGTTCTAGTCTTTTTAGCTTATTTCGTGCATAATGTTTGAGCAATACGAAAGATATGTACTAACTGATATGAACTTGTTTATTTTCATTAGGTGACTATCACATTGGAGGAAGATCTATCAAAAATAAGCAACAAGGAAATCCAGTCTTCATTTAACATAAAACTACTCAGACTGGATTGTCAAACGAGGCAACATTTATTATGCAAATTATGGTATTCTACAATTTCAGATCAGGGGCCAAATAGTATAGATGACATTTCCATGCAAAGTTTCCGTGAGCTCCTGGAAGTTAACCTAATCAGTAACTTTGCCATGAGCAAGGTACACCATTGCAATTTTTTTTTTTAAAATAAAGTCGTAGTAAGTCCATGAATTTCTATGAATGTATCAATTTATTTCTTTGTTTAGCATTAGATGAGGCAATCTTAAGCATGTTTTTGTTCAGCTTAATTAAACATATTTGCACAATTCCTCGAGATAACCAAAACAAACTTTAGCTTAGTTTATTTTAGTTTAGCAATAGTTTAGTTTGGTTTAGGGGTTTTCTTTATTTCAAATTAGTTGGAAAACACTCTTGCAATATAATACTCGTTCGAATACCGCTACATGGATTCGAAGCAGTAGTCTCACCGTAATTTTGGAATGCAGGAAGTCACTGGAGACTATCACGACCGGTGGAATTCGAACCAGCGACATCTGGATCGGAATACCGGCGCTCTAATTCCTCGACTGCTACTCCTTCAATAGTTTAGTTTAGTTTAGTTTACTTTACTTTACTTTAGATTAATTACGTTAGTTTAGTTTAGTTTAAGGATTTTCTTCATTTCAAATCAATTGGGAAACACTCTTTTGCACCTTAAATACTCCTCGTTCGAATATTGATTCATTGGTTTGAACCAGTACTCGCGCCGTAATTTTGGAATCCAAAAAGTCATTGGAGACTCTCACAACTGGTGGGATTCGAACCAGCGACCACCGGCGCTCTAATTCCTCGACTGCTACTCCTTTAAAATAGGAAGTATGTACCTGAAAATGCAAGCTACTGCGATGTTGATAATTAAGTAATTTCATGTTCTGTTTATATCTAACGGAATTATGTTCGTTATTCAAGATTCCTTTTCTAATAAAAATGGGTCAAGAGCAGCATAAGGTTTTCTATCTTTAATTCTTAAAGTAGTCGCTTTGTATAAATCATAATTTATGCTCTGTTTCTATTCAATACTTAAAAAGTCTGTTTCTCTGTTTCTATAGTCTTTCGTTTAAACGCGTTCGCCCTTTGAAATTAACATAAATGCTCGATAATTTTTCTATATTTTTTCTTATTTTTGTTCGTTGTGGCATGTACATTTCAGTATGCATTACCACATATACGTAAATCAAAAGGAAGCATTGTGAACATTTCCAGTATTACGGCGAATGCAGCGATGAAGAATTCTTCAACATACTGTGCTTCAAAGGTAACACATCTAGAAAACCGATAGTGTTTGAAGTGCCGTCAATAACCTGACTAAAGAAGATAAATTAAAAATGTTTCTATCCCTGTAAAGCTTTTTATAAATCTATAACATCGTTTTATTCAAAGAAAAAAAACATTAACCGAATATGAATAATATTTACAAAACAAGAACCAAGGGGAAACTCGGTTTATTGTAAACCCTCCTTTTAAATTTCGTTTATGTTTATTTATCACTCCGTTTTGATAAACTATCTTATATTCTTTTAGTCACCAGTCAAAAAGGAACCAATTACTTCAGAATTAGAGGATCCAGTAACCTTTGTCTGTAAAACACTCACACCTTTCTTCAAAATGCAAAGCATGTTTAAGCAGGGACACACATTTTGGAAAGTGTGAAACGCGTGAAGGTCGGTTAACCAAGAGCACTGAGCTATGAGTTCTATCATTTCAGGGTGGTGTCAAATCCATTACAAAAGCTCTTGCTATTGATGAGGCAAAATATGGCGTAAGGGTTAACTCGTGAGTTTTTACTTTTTCTACAATATCTTATTATTTGGTTGAGAAAACTGGTCAAGATTTGATGTGTCTGGATTGAAAAGCATGCAAAATGAGCCTTATTCAAATTGTAAAGTACATACTTGTACCGTCAAAGACATTGAAAGCGTTTATTTCAATGGTTATTTTTCGATTGCATTCGTAACGCATCTGTGTTTCCTTCCTAGTTTTACATGCAAATCTGAACCTATCATTACAGAATAGCTCCAGGTTGTGTTGAGACGGAACTCCTGAAAAGGCTTTTATCACAGGAGCATCGAAATTTCTATGCAAAATGTCACGTAAGTGTACTGTTGAAATTTGAATGTTTACACAAGTTCAACTTTTATGTTTGTAAGCCATGTTATCGGAAGTATCATTAAGATTTCGTCGTCGGTGTTCGTTAATAGGCGCTGTCATTAATTATAAATCCTAATGTAACGTATATTTGGTTTTGATTTAATGTTGTAACATAACTAGAACGTATTTTTTTTTTCATTTTACTAAGGCAGATGTAATACTTTTATATCAAGCAGTAATTCTAAGTTTAAAACAACTGAATTGACGTCAGCAGAAGAGAATGTTGTATAAAACTTCACCTTCAAAATTTACCGAGTTTGTATTTGGACCTCTCTGTGGTACAATATCAACTAGCATTTATAATGCTGTATGTATATTTTAAGTGAATTGTCAAATCTTTAAAACAAAACAACTCTAGTCACGGCAAAACATACATCAGTACCCTAAACGCTAACAATAAACTGATGAAAACGTCTATTAAAACTACTGATTTTAAGATTTTAGCTTAGACATTTCCTCATATTAAAATAAGCCAAAATACTATTTCAAAAATATAATAATATGCTTTTACATGGCTTGAGCACGGAAGAAAAATTATGATAGTAGTGAGATTTGAACCCATAAGCATTAATAAAAAATGGTGAGCGAAGAGCTAACGTAATGGCACAGAGGCTTTGTCTATAATACTCTTTATTTATAATTCAAAGGATACAGTAACTCCATGAGTATCGGGGTAAAATATTTACTAATATAAATATGAAAACCGAATTATTCCATTGTCCTTCCGAGACAAAATATAAGTCAGATACAAAGTTTTGATGCGTTCTTCACAATACAATTAGATTTTTTTTGTTCATGCATTGGCGAACAATGTAGAGTTCTGTCGTTTTTACACTAGGCATGTTAAAACGCCAGTGTATTTTCCTTTTTACTTCTTGATTAATCCTTAAAATGAATTGTCATACCTGGCAAACAAGTGAAACTTAATTTAATGTTTTGGAATGATAAACCTTTAAGATTTATTACTTATATTTAAGACCATTGGAAGACTTGCCCAGCCGCGAGAAATTGGTCTGGCCTGCCTATTTCTAGCCGTTGATGCAACATTCACAACTGGAGAAGAACTCTTCTGTACTGGTGGCTCAGAGATCGGATATGGTGTAAAGGACCCTGATTCTGTATTTTGAGATCAGTTGAAAACTTTGAGTTTTATGATTTGTTTCCAAATTCTTAGAAAACTACGCCTGGCTTTTTCACTTTCTCAGAAAAGATATCGATTAACGTGACGTAAAGTGAAGGGAATATATGCATTCATACAAGATTTTTAAAAACTGTTTTAATTTAAGTTTTTTTAACGTTTGCAAAGGGATACACAAAGAATATCTTATTAATATGATTTATAATGTTTATTTAAATTCTTGAAATACACTTGAGCATAACATATATGATAAGAGGTGTTTTATCTTTTATTTACCGGAGATATTTACTTCCTAATGTTTTATGTACTTTCCGGAATGAATCATTCGAAAACTTTTGACGAAAAGACGAAAATACAAGTTGACATAATGGTGTATATATATATATATATATATATATATATATATATATATATATATACACGGTGTTAGGGGCTAGCTACTGTCATGTGCCCGATGAAGGAAGCAAATATGAATGAAAAAATTTTTGCCGGCGGGGCGGCACATAAAGATGGTCATGGCTTGCGAAAAAAGCCCCGACCCTGGGCGGCCATATCTTTTCGAGGTTCTGTTTAAATTTCACAATTTTGATCAAGGCCACCAGAACACGTCATTACCAAACATGATTTAAATATGCAAAGTAGTTTTAGAAAAGACGATTTTAAAAGTTGCTCCTAAAGAAATATAAGGAAAATTAGCCCTGTCCTCGTGCAGCCACGTTTTTCACGGAACTTTTTACATCTTTTTATAAATTATACAGACGGTCACCAGAAGCAAAATTCTGCCAAATTCAAATCTTACCATTGATATCCTAGAACAAGACCTATCACTGAATGTGATTAATACCCCCACATTACCGCATTGACAGAGGTAAAGGGGAGATATAAAATACGTCACGTACATTTACACTTATTGGTTAACCTTGAGACGTCGAAGTAGTTTGCGTCATAAATTTGGCCATGTCGGCTTTGCTAATAATCTTGCAATCATATCTATAATGTATGTAGAACATATTAAGTTGTATCATGGATGCATTAATTTTCAAATATATCACATATAAACTAATTGACAAGATCAGGTTTTGCAAAAGATTCAAGAATGATGATTGTTAATTACTCTCGAAAGAAACAGAGAAAATATGACACGTCTCAATTCGATGACTTCGAAATGTGGAAGTTGTTTACGTCGCAATATTTTGCCATACCTGGATGTTAAAGCACAGGGTGAGCATTTGTTAGCATATTTTTACTAATTTGTGAACATGCACACCAAGTTTCAAACAAATAGTCCTAGAAATGTGGAAGAAGTTTGAGTCACACAATTTTGCTATGACGGGCCATAAAACCGCATATAGCGGTCATTCATTTCCATAAAAAATAAGTCTTGCACATTTACACTTTTTCATGTTGTTGTTCGTTCCTGTGACTTTCTTGTTTTTTTTTCTTTGCTTGCTCACTTTTCACTTTAGATAGAAGTAAGTTTGTTTTTAGGGCATCTTTGTCAAAATTTGGAGCGATAAAGAATAGAATTGCTCAATATTTACCTAATGACTATTGTCTTTTTTGCTGGCAATGTTTCATTTATTTAAAGCAGAATTAAGACGACATAGCATAGAAGAATTCACTTTCCCTCTGCGTCAACATATCAAAGGATCGCTTTTTTGTTCGAATTATCTATAACTGTACTCAAAATTCGACAGAAAGTTTCACATAACGTCTTAAAATCATCAAGGAATATAAAAAAATTCTTAAATATTTAGGGTTTTATTTGCAGATAAAAAAATAAAACCAGATTGTTTCATTTCAAAATACTTAAAAATACTTAATGCGCTGCAACATTTGATCAGTTTACTATAAGGTTTTAATTGTAGCTTCATAGTCAGTAAGGACACCCGTTAAGGGTTTAAAGCTTCGGACATATCTTTATTCATTGCGACACAAACATGATTATTGACGATTAGGACGACATTGCCTGTGGTAACTTACTTTTAGGACAAACTACCCTGTGATTTAACTACATGATAGAGACTTTGTTCTCTCTTCAGACGTAAGGGTGTGACCCAGTTATTAAGGAGACAAGAAGCAGTTTTCCAGTGATTCGGTACTGTCACGTTCGACTAAATTTCGTGGCGCAGATTTCCTTAACAGCTTAAAATTCTGCCACAGTCCGAAGACAAATTGCCAACCTTTAATTCTCCCAGAAATGTCAACTTGTAACTATTGGTCAGAAGCAACTCCCTTTAGACTCCATACACCCAGTAAAGCAAGAAAAAATATCAAAAACCTTTTAACTATCCAGATTACTTGAATTTGTTTGTACGCTCCATTTAAATCGTCGCTACTCAGTGAAAACAAATACAAAATAACCTGTTGTCGATACCAAGCACAGATCCAAACCGAACTATCAGCAGTCATACATAGAATTTTAACATTGAATTCCAAAATTCATTTTTATCAGTCAAAACCCATATATAGCTAAAGCAATCCTCTTTTACGTGACAAGGCCACTCAGCTTTTACAACTGCCTTTAATAAAGTAATTCAACGAGGGTAAATTGGTATCTAAGACTAATGTTGTTGAATTTTTCCAAACGTTTTATCAAAGAGCTACTGAAATTCATCATTAATACGGTCATTACCAACTGACCCTAAAATTAAGCAGATATATAAAATGACTGAAGACCATATGCATTTTTCAAATCTTATTTTATTTCTAGACATTTTTGACTTTGAGTAAGTCTATCAAGACCGTGGAATGTGCAGAAATAAACAAACTTCTGAACATCATTTCTGCCTTATTAGTTGTGAGGTACGAACAACTATAGTTAACAATATACAATATTGGAATTCAGCTTTCTGTACAAGCGTAAATCGGTCAAAATAATCATGCTGTTTGAGGTAGGAACTTTTGATCTCTATTTGAATAATACCAAATCAAAACCTGTTAATATTTATACTGGAAAAAAACAATATTCAGCATAAATACACTAAAACAACTGTGTTGATCGGATTATTAATGGATCATATGATGTAAACGTAAACATGAAAAATATTCTGTAAGGCCGGGAACCAGACTAGCAAATTTGCTACGGTTCCGGTTCTTGTCGGATTGAAACTGTGTCTGTTTTTAAATCAGTTAAGGAGAAATGAGTGTTAGGTGAGTTTATATGCTATTATTCTAATATTGTAGATAGAGTTTATATGATATTATTCTAATATTTTAGATATTATATAATTGAATTGGAAAAGTATGAAAAATAAATCAATTGTTGTACAAAATCAACTCCGGTTGACAAACTCAGTAAATATAACGAAAATATAACGAAGTGGGTCTAGTTTGTTTACATTACAAAATACCAATAGTCAAGTCTCAGTGTATAAGAAAGCGTAGCAATTATTTGATACAAGACTTTGTATTAATATGTTGTATTTAAACATGCTCTTTTTATTGAGCACGTTCAGTTACAGTATTTTCGTTGATAAATTCTACTTCTAAGCCATTGAAACTAAGTCCATGGCTGGTAGTGGTAGAGAAAGTCTTTTAAGATACCCTTGCAATTATTACGTATATTCTAAACTAATAAAGCGTTGAACATTCTATATTCTTTGGAAGTATTTCTGAGTTGCATTTCACATATAAGATACAATTTCAGTTTACCCCAAAAATCTCCAAGTCTGTAACATTTTAGTACTGAATATAGCATCTGACCATAATTTAATTCTTAGAGTAGTATAAGCTTTTTTTTCTTTCAAACTTGACAATCTGAAGAACTTTCAGTTACAAAAGAAAACAGATGCCAGAATTTCAATTAACATTTTCAGTCAAAGACATGAAAAATTGTTGAAAAAGGCTCTCACCAATGGTGTGTCCTCAATGTACATTTTCTTTTCTAAAGTGATTTGTGTGTATTGTATTCATTACATTAATACAATAATTATTATAATAAATCAATCATGCAACTTAGTAATTTAAAAAAATGCTATGTTTTACTGTTGGTAAATTTTCACATAATCATTTCAATAATAATAATTATAATAATGGCGTTATTTTGAGAGGCAACACAGTTTGGTCCAGCCCAATAATCCCCGTAAATCCTCTTTTATACATAATCATAATATCTACAACAATGTAATCAGAAATCATTTTAACAATACAGCAATTCTAGAGAAAATATTTACAGAGATCAACACATAAGGAAAGAATGAGTAAAATTTAAACAATGAATAGAATAGAATAGAAGAATAGAATAGAACAGAATTGAATTTTTAATCTGCAGTCACTTAATGGCGGACGCAAGGGAGGTAATCAGGGAGGTACTAATTTCTGGAATAGTCTATTTTACCTAATATCTTTTATATTTGGTATATAGGTACACGGAACTCTACACTTAGGATGTGTTTGAGGTCAGTGGGTCAAGGTCACTGAATTTAATAAAAGATTTTTCTACTTTCTGTCGTAGGGCCTTTATTTGTTGACTGATATTTTAGATATTTGGTTTGTAGTCACCTTCGATGGACCATTCGCTTCGGTCAAGGTCACCAAGGCTGCCAAACGATTTTTCTACTTTTTTATGGCGCCTACATTTATAAACCGATAATTTACATATTTGGTGTGCAGATACCTTGCTACGCTCCCTCGGCAGCGATGTGAATACACTACCGTTACTTCACACCACTGCTTTAATGAGAGTAGATTTATGATATTGAACAACCAATGAAAGTGCACCTATATCCCCACGACCGAAAATCTTGAAACCATTTTTTTCATTGGTTGAAACGATCATATGATTGCAAAAATTATAAATAGACAGGTGTTTTCTGACAATTTTCTAAACACATTTCATTTACGCATTTGCGTTAACATCTTAATACAGCAAAAAAAACCACCATACCATGTGATTTTAACCTTTTTGATATTTTTACTTTTTTACGTATACATATTAAAACGCACTTCGAAAAGTGAAATACAAAAAAACACGCATTGTTTGTTTACATTTTGGGTTGTCAAGTGTATGTATGTACGATTTGTTGTAGGCTAGTCACTGATTGGCTGAAAAGTAAATGTTCCTGTCTAAAAATAAAAATATCGTTCGGAAAACTGAATTTTAGCAGAGGTAAGAAAATGAAACGTTCGACCGATGCGCAGGAAAATAACACCTTGCATGGACCTCTACCACTGAGTGGGGTTTAAAGTCACTAGGATCAAGGACTGATATTTCATATGTTTGGTATGTATGTACATTGGTTGGACCTTTACCTTTGGGTGGGGTTTGAGGTCACAGAGGTCAAGGTCACTAAGGTTAAAATTAGCTTGTTTTTAATAATCTCATTGTGTTATGTGCGCATTCGAATCAGTTTCAACCAAACTTTTACAAAACATTTATAAACAATAGATCTTTTTTACTGAAACAACTTGATACCATCATGGGTTTTAGAGTTATGGCTCCTTGGCAATTGGACTCAGGTGTGCGATTTAGGGCAAACATGTTCTTTTTGTTATGAAACCTAACCAAAAAAACTGTTTGGGAATAGCCACAACGCATGTTTTTATTGGCAAATAGCTCTTTCCTGAATTCAACCTAGTACTTTATTCCTTACAGTTTTGCTCAGTTCATGTTCTATGTTAAATACAAACCTGGTTGTCACATCGCTAAACCTTAAAATTTACTTATGCGACTGATTTGAGAAAAGAAACATTTTATGCATAATATAGGTTTAGTTTCCATATTCTTTCTACGTTTATTTTATTTCATTTGTGCTGATAATGCCTTTGGTCAGCTCAAAGCTTGCTGTTCATTTCATTATCCCAAAAACATAATTAACCTTGTAAAGCATCAAGAGACCAATAAAAGTTTTGTTTTGTTTTCTCTAGAGAGGTCATAATTTTATCCCGTGTGTACATCATCCTTTGTTTCAGCCACACAACTGTATTTCTTTCTAAGTAACAGCTTTAAACTTCATAAAATTGTTTAAGTTTATGAGTAGATGACCCTTACTGTTTTGTTGAATTTTACTTGAAGTTCAAAGTACATCCACCAATTTGACCAATGGTCTTTAACGTTCAAACTTTATCTGACTTCATTGGTAAAATGATTGCTTCAGTCCTTTAACTGTATTTCTATATTAGCTATAGCTTTTATCATTATAGAATTGTTGATGACCCCTATTATTTTGTGGAAATTTACTCAAAGCTGAAGGGTACATCTGACCAATACTACAAACCCCCTTTGATCAAGGTTCTTTAACCTTCTTATTTCGCTAGAATGGTAAAATGATTGGATTTGAAGTCAGTCAATTTACTTAACAAATGTTGTTCCTTCAAGGACTGTTTAGTTTTTATACCTTGTGTCGGTGTTCAGTAACGAACAACTTCAGTGCTTTCAGCGCTTTGATTTTATTTTCTCCCCTCATATAACAATCGATCCTAAGTTTACTTAGACCTTTATCTTTCTTAACACTTTTTGCGAGGTTCGAAATGGTGCACTACCGACCTACCTATATGGTTGTACATTTATATCAATGTGTTATCATCATATATATACCCTAGATGGTTCCCTGCCTAATATAACGTAGTGTCAGGGGCAGATAATCAAGACTACGTGTACCACACCAGGTATGCTGTAGGAAAAGATTTACATGAACTTACGAGTTTTGCGAACTGTGTTTCATTTGCATTCTTAGTGTAAGTTTTTATTCTAAATTAATATAAAGTCATGTTAAAGCGTTTAAGACATTTTCTACATTACTTTTCTTTTTAAATGATAGTGTTATTAAAATATTGTCTTAAATTATGCTAGTTACAAACATTACAAAAATGAAATTTTTTATTCTTTAAGATATAAATTATTTTCTGCTTCAAGTCATTGGACATTTAAATGATGATGTTATTAAAATATTTTCTTAAAATATGCTATATAAGAACATTACAAAAATGTAATGTTTTATGGTTTAAGATATGAATTATTTTCTGCTTCGACTCATTGGACATTTAAATGATGATGTTATTAAAATAATGTCTTAAATTATGCTATTTACGAACATTACAAAAAGGTGATGTTTAATGCTTTAAGATATAAATTATTTTCTGCTTCGACTCATTGGTCATTTAAATGATGACGTTAATAAAATATTTTCTTAAAATATGCTATTTAAGAACATTACAAAAGTGTAATGTTTGTGGTTTAAGATATAAATTATTTTCTGCTTCGACTCATTGGTCATTTAAATGATGACGTTAATAAAATATTTTCTTAAAATATGCTATTTAAGAGCATTACAAAAGTGTAATGTTTGTGGTTTAAGATATAAATTATTTTCTGCTTCAAGTGATTAGACATTTAAATGATGATGTTATTAAAATATTTTCTTAAAATATGCTATTTAAGAGCATTACAAAAATGTAATGTTTTATGGTTTAAGATATAAATTATTTTCTGCTTCGACTCATTGGACATTTAAATGATGATGTTATTAAAATATTGTCTTAAATTATGCTATTTACGAACATTACAAAAATGTAATGTTTAATGCTTTAAGATATGAATTATTTTCTGCTTCGAGTCATGCTATTTAAATATTGTCGTAAAATATGCTGTATATCTTGGAATCGTAAATGAAGTTTACTTGTAACTATAACCGCAACTAAATCTAGGTCATATTGAAATGAAAACTGTGTTTGTTGAGCAAATATAATCGTCTATAATCTACTGACATAATTTCCACAGGGAGGTATACAGTTTACGTAGCGTTGGTAGTGCAGTAAGGTTGTATACAGTAAGGAAACACTAAATGAAATCACATTTACATTAGCAATATACAAAGTTCTACTGTACGAGATGCACAATTATTTTGTCAGAAAACGTAGTAAAATTTATGAATAAACCGAGTTCTTCTAGAAGACATGTATTAAAAATGCAGTTTAACCTGATTAAAAATGCAGTTTAACCTAACAGAAGACATGTATTAAAAATGCAGTTTAACCTATCAGAAGAAATGGATTAAAAATGCAGTTTAACCTATCAGAAGACATGATTTAAAAATGCAGTTTTACCTATCACAAGACATGTATTAAAAATGCAGTTTAACCTGTCAGTATGGTCACATTTTGCTAGCGAAATACAGATTGCAGAACGTTTTACCAATATCTGATAAAAAATAGAATACTCGTTTGCAAATATTTGGACATTAAATAATTATCTAACAGATTATTCTGTATGGTCAAAGTTCATTTGAGGTGAACGCATGTGAAGAAGACCTTTAACTTGATCTCGTATTTCCTTTCTTGTATTGATATGGTGTGATCTAATGCCTGTTAAAAATTCTATAATGTGAAAAAATAATGCTGGTTAAAGCCAAGTGTGTACAAGATACAAATTTAAACTTGTCTTTCGTCCGATGTACATTTTCTTGAAAACGTAAAGAAAGGAACCTACAGCATACAGATCACGATTACTCAAATTACTATCAAGTTTTACATACAAATATTTCACACAGATGTTTGTAAATTCGTTTACTTATTCTCTACAGAATGTCTGCACTACGTTTTCAAGATAAGGTTGCCATAGTAACAGGTGGTTGTCAAGGTATTGGAAGAGGTTGCGTTGATGTCCTAGGTAATATTTGGTATTTCATTCATTTTAACGCTATAATTCACTAATATTTCTTTTATTTGAGATAAAATAATACAAAAACAAAAAAATCTGTAAGAAATAAAATAATGGAAAATGTCCACTTTCTTTTCTTTTTGTAAAGAAGCAAAGTATATTTTCCTTTATTTCAGAATAGATCTAGCCCTTTTACTAAAAGAATAATTGTAGCATTTCGGCTTCAATACCACTAAGTAATAAGTAATCAAGTTCTAATCCTTGTTTCAGTTGAAAATGGAGGGAAAGTTGTTGTTTTTGATATTAAGGGTAGGTAAGCTTGAATCTGAAAGAATTTCTTAATTTTAAATCTAGTCAGGAGACATTGTCCAGTTTAATCTTCTAGCTCATGATTTGAGAGTTATAAATGAGACGGTTTGATTATATCCTTTCTTTGCATGTTATTTTATCTGATAGTCAAACGCCATCTTGACGCGATCTCAGGAACGATATCCAATATCTGTATTCATCTGATTTTTAAGTATTTGTTTCAACGTTTTCAAGGTAATACTATTAAAAACACTTAACTGTCACGGAACACTCATTTAATGTAATCATCAGTTTCAGCTCTTCACAGTCATAAACATTCCTAAAGAATTTAAATTCTGTTTAGAGAAACTCTGAACACGCACTTTTCCTTCTAAACAGCATTATGCATCCAAAATATGCATTTACTTTAGAGTTACAGCAAATAAAATATACTATTGTAGATGATATTGGTAAAACCATGTCTGTGGAAAAACCAGGGGAGCTTGTCTATATGCACTGTGACGTCACTAAAGAAGAGGAAATCAAAGTATTATTTTACTTTCGATACTTTCAAGAGCGTACAAATGAAGTGGGCTTTATGACTGATAATTATCGAAACGGGATATTTGCAAGCTGCAACTTGGCTTCTTGTGAGACTTAAAGACAGTTATTTGTTGTTAAATTTGAAACGCGTATTTTTGCATTCTGGCTTTTTCAAAAATAAACATGATAAATACTTTTAACATGACTCTGTCTATTGTATGTTATTAAACAAATGTATAACTGGTCTAGTATAATAGCGGGTCGACGAACGTAAGAATGTCCAGCGATAAAATAATAAGTAACTGACAGATGTTATATTTTATATGTACCTGTATTTTACATTTCGAAACTTGTATCTAGAGGGGATAATTTGATATTTTCGTATTCTTATGATGACTCGTGTTTTTTCGACATCGTTTCAGAAATCTGTTGAAGCAGTTATTCAACGTTTCGGAAAACTCGACTGTTTGGTGAACAATGTTGGCATTCGTATGTTTTTTTCCTCATATTTGATCAGTTATTACTAATTTTTCCTACAAAAATGCTAGTTCATATTTTCGAGCTCAATTCTGTTGGCGGATAAGTTCATGCAATAATTTTAGCAATAAAAGACATGATATTTTTTATTTGAATTTGTTTCTTTTTGTTTGACTGAACTATCACTTTGGAGAAATATCACCAAAAAAGCAAGAACGAGAACCAGTTTTCATGATTAAACATTTCTTATTTGATCTGAAACATTCTTTAATAGATTGAAGAATAATTTCTACTAAGAGAAACTGTCATGCCATAACATCAATCTTATATTCCACGTATAGGATTCTGATGGGCAATGATTGCGTGGACATAAAACCATTCCTACTAGATTATCGACAAAGGCAACCTCACTTGTTCAAATTTATAATGTTTCAGATCAGGGGCCAAAAACTATAGATGACATTTCGGTTGAGAGTTTCCGAGAGCTCCTGGAAGTTAACCTTATCAGTACATTTGCCATGAGCAAGGTAAATCTTGGTTTACTCGCTGTTATCTTTTTTAAGTAATATATGGCAATCAAATGTTTAAAGTCTATTCATTGCTCAAAAGTGAAAGTGAAACCAGTTTTCTTCCGCTGGGAATATTTATAAACCAGTACACTTATCTCAAGGTCTAACTCAACGATATCAAATTCTTTAGCATTTCAATGAAGCATCAAGCCTCAGTCTCATTTCCTTAGCTTCTGAAGATATTACATCTGATGATTTCTGGAAAGAAGCAAAAGTGAGATACAATTTTATACACATTTTTTTTCATAACATGACCATTCTTTTTTTATGGTATACTTTTTCGAAGGAGATTCAGCATTTTTTACTACAATCTGCCAAAGTTTCCTGTTTATTTGAATGCGAGAAATTTAGCCAAGAAATGTCCAGCACGTTTATTCCTGTTTTCAATTTGTTTTTCAATATATGTATTTGCAAGTAAAAATGATCTTCAAAGCAACCTTTAAAATTTTAACAAACCAGACATTTTTCCAAAATTAATGTTCAGCACAAGCTCTAAGCAAATTTGACTGGTTCTTGACAACGCCTGTTTAGAAGTGGTTAATCTAAAATGGAATATTTAAAATCTAGTTAAATAGCGCAGCTGTGGAGCCGTTATATGTCGCAACGCCGCTAAATGTCGCATTTACCGTTAAATGTCACACCATTGCCGCTAAATGTCGCAATCGCCGCTAAAAGTCGCAAAATCTCCTGCCGCAACGGTAACGTAAAATGTCGCACGTTTTACCCTTACGTTAAATGTCGCAACACTACCATTAAATGTCGCAAGATGTAAAGTAATGTGAAACTCAAGGCTTATAGTGGTAATATATTCCGTTGGTCGTTGAGTAAATATTTGTAAATATTAAGTAACTTACGGACTTAAAGGATTTCCCTCCAATCTGCCTCTCTAAGACGGAACATGATTTTAAATGTGTGTTTTTTTTTTTGTTTGGAATGAAAATGCAAAATCGACTGATTCAAGTATATACATGTCCATCTACTCTTTGTATAAAATTGTTAATTTGACATTGTGATGTAAGTAACGTTCTATAATTCGATATCAATTTCAACTTAATTATTTCTAAAAAGAAGTCACATCAACAATTTTTCGTGTTTGCATCTAGTTGTCTTTTCCTTAATTCATAAAGGGCAGCAAAACAAATTCTTCTTTCTAAATACCTTGAATAGAATTTTAGTTTTTTTTACGATGTACTTATCACATTCATTTATCACAGAAATAAGTGTAGTGTGCTTTTAAATGTACATAGTTGTATGATTGCTTATTTTCTGACAAACTATTAGAAGAATAGAGAACATATAAACCCAACATGTTATGATTATTATACGTGAGAGAATATATACTCTGCGTCATTAAAATGCAAAAAGAAGTGTATTATACATGTATTATTCAGACTATTTACATTTCAGTATGCATTACCACATCTACGTAAATCAAGTGGAAGCATTGTGAACATATCCAGCAATGCGGCATATCCAGGAATAAAGAATTCTTCAACATACTGCGCGACAAAGGTAACATCAAATTAACTGACTTTTAGTGCCTTGAGTATCGTCAGAAATCTCACTAAGGAGAATAAAATGTAAATGTACTATGTTGTTGCTATATGTATAAACCCTTTAATCTATTTGTATTTTAAAGAACATTCTATTAAAGAAATATTGATTTACTGCATGTAACATTGACACATCAACAAGGACCAAGCGGAATGCTCTAGGCTTTTTGTAATTCTCTCCTTAAATTTAATTTCATGTTCATTTTAATTTAGTTTCGATTAACTGTCATTTCAGGGTGGTGTTAAATCCATTACAAAGGCTCTTGCTATTGATGAGGCAAAATATGGCGTCAGAGTAAACTCGTAAGTGGTGACTTGTTCTACTGTATCTGATTGTTTGGTTGAGAAAATCGGTCAATAATGCATCACACGTGTAAAACTTGCACATTTGGCAGTGTTCAAATTGCAAAGTAGATGTCCGTGTCGTCAAAGACGATTGAAAGCGTTTAGTTTAACGATATGTTCAACTGTATTCGTAACGCACCTATCAATTGCATAAATTTCATAGTTTCACATGTAAATCTGAAACTATCATTACAGAATAGCTCCAGGTGCTGTTGAGACGGATCTCCTGAAACAACTTGCACCAGAGGAGCAACGAATTCACCTTGCAAAATGTCACGTAAGTAAAGCGTTAGATAATACTGTGTAAACAGGTTCAACTCACAGGCTTGAAAGCCAAGTAAACGAAAGAAACAGTAAACCTCCACCGGCGGAGATAGTGATTAGCCGCCCTGTTTAGTTTTATAATGCCAGATATAACGGATACTTAATTTTAATGGTTTAACAGAGTCTTTAACAATGTCTTTACTAAATTAAAACCTTAACTTTTTATCTATTGAAGTAGATGTAAGACAGTAACAGCAAGCAGTCATTATTGTAACGATCACAGAAGAATGAGCCTGCTCCAGCAGAAGTGACTGCTGTATTCAGTTTTTATTTCTGAACTTCTCAGTGATACAAGATCAATAAGTATTTACTATGCACTGTGAATATTTTCGGTTAAGTTCTCGTCATTTGTAAAAAAGCAATTTCAGTCACTGCAAATCCTACAACAATACACTGTACATTAATTGCGAATTGGAAGAAAAATCTCTTTGAGCTACTAACCTCTAGATCTTGTCATAGTAAATATAAAGAAAAATACTATTTCACACATATAATTTTATGCTTCTGAAAACGGAAGGAAAAAGTTGTGTAAATATCGAGAGTCGAACCCGTGACTCTTAAGTAAAATGATGAGAGATGAGCTTACCTTCCGTTACGAAATCTTTATCTGTCATTACTCTTAACTTAAAGTATGTAGACAGTATTTACGCCAGGGCTAAAGAGGTACAATATTTACTAAAAAATGAAAAACGATTAATCCCAATGTGTTACCGTGACAAAAACATACATCAGTAACTAAGTTGTAATGCGTTCTTTTGACACACACACACACAAAAATAGAATTTCCTTTTCTTTCTTTTTTTCTTTTTTCTGTTTATGCATTGGCAAATGGTGTCCAGTCGCTTTAACGTCACGTGTGTCACATCGACAATGATATTTTCTTTTTACTTCTTTATTTATCATTAAAATGAATTGTTATACCTTTGATGTTAACAAGTGAAACCTAATTGATTGTTTTGGAATAATAAACCTTTACGATTTATTGCTTACATTTAAGACCCTTGGAAGACTTGCCCAGCCGCGAGAAATTGGTCTGGCTTGCCTATTTCTAGCTGTTGATGCAACATTCACAACTGGAGAAGAACTCTTCTGTACAGGTGGCTTAGAGATCGGATATGGTGTAAAAGACCCGAATTCCTTATTTTGAGATGACCAGTCAGAAACCTTGAGCTTTGTAATTCTTTTTTTCCAATTCTAAGAAAACTATTACTGGCTTGTTCACGGTCAAAACAAAGATATATTCTTAAATCGGGCGAAAAGTGAAGGGAATATATACATTTCATACAAACTTGCGAAATTATTTTCATCTATGCTATTTTTAACGCTACAATAGAGACATACCATACAAAGTATATCCAAACAATATGTCTTATAATGGCTA
The DNA here is from genome assembly GCA_012932295.1 of Cyclina sinensis. Lineage (NCBI taxonomy): Eukaryota > Metazoa > Mollusca > Bivalvia > Venerida > Veneridae > Cyclina > Cyclina sinensis. The sequence goes on along the minus strand of JAAONU010000006.1, from coordinate 37,280,503 downwards.
CTTGAGATTTTGAAATAAATTTGTGCAAAGCAGATATGGTACAAGGTGTATTGTCTTTTATATTTTCTTGAGATATTTCCTTCCGAAGGATTTGAGTACCTTTCTTAATTGAATGTTTGAATAATTTCGACAAAAAAGACAATGATAATAAGTGATAGTTCAACTCATAACAGCCCTGATTGTTATTTTCATACTCTGTCTAGCAACTTCCTTTGAGAGAGCTGTGCATTCGTTGTTACAAACTGCTTGATTTTCGTGATTTGCTCTTGTAATCATTTTTGTTTCTTGCTACAAAGTACCCGCAACATATAGGAATTACTTCTATGTCGTATGTCTATCTGTCTGTCCGTCTGTCACTAAACTTGTCCTGACTATTTCTCAAAAACTACTCGTGCAATTCCATCCAAACTTTACAGGAATGATCAGGACCAAGTCTAGTTGTGTATATCGTCGGCATTTACCACTTCAATGATTTTGTCAGAGTTATGACCCTTTAATGATTTTTATTTTTAATGTTTGTCCGGACTACTTCTCTCATACCACTTATGCAATTTGAATGAAATGTTACAGGATTGATCGGTATTTCAATTTACATTTCCAACAAACTGTCCAATCACCCCTCAATACAACTGCTTAATTTGCTTTCATTAGGCGACACATATGATCTCTGATCGCTCTTGTTTATACATATTATCTACATATTAGCTTATCTATTACTTACTTCTGTTGCTGTGTTCAATCCTATGCATCTATAGGCAAGTCTGTTTCTTTGAAGTTAAATGTTCACATCATTTGCTGTTGCCTGAAACAATATTCTCAGTTTGAAATTGGGTAGACAAGGTCATTTGTTTAGATTGAGTTAACGAAGAATGGTGTGATCCCAACACTCAGGTATTTTCAGATATTTTGTACTTTTAAATAATTTTACTTTAAATGACAATTAGTCCATTTTCCAGCGCTCATCTTTCCGAGTATTTTGGTATGTTCATGTCCATGGTTTACTTGCAGCAGTTATTTTGTCATAAATTTCGAATAGAGGAGTCAAAACTGATCAAAACTAGAATAGAGCTTATGCATCCTACGTGTTGACACATCGAAAACAAATATCCCACTGGTGTCTTTCTATCGTTCCCACATATTCAGTGATACTTTCTGTCCACAAAATTTATTTGCAACAAACCAACAAGTATTTTGTCGGAGTTCAGCAAGATTTGAGTGTATGAATAGGGTTAACGTAGATTAAACACCCCTTTTAGAATTCAATAAAATTGTATTTCTTTGGTGTTTTTGTTGCCCGAGTGTACGAAGAACAGTGACATTTGCCTGTGGTAAATGACTTTAGGACAAACTACCATTTGATTTAACTACATGTACTTTATAGAAGCTTAGTTCTCTCCCGTTTTTTATTAACTCTTCTGTCGGAAAAGGAACAACTATCCGTCATAGTTTCATCAAAGAACAAATGCTATTGGTTCAGTTCACACCGGCCTTTAATTGTATAAATACAACCTCTGACAACTGCGTCAGGGAATCGATTCTTTGCCTCAGTGGTTAAAGCGTTAGACCTGAGTTCGAATTCCGCTATGGGTGGTCGTTTTTAAGATGCATTCCATATTTCTACCATATTCATAAGAGCAACTGAAATTCATCAAAAGCAATACGTCCCTTTACAGTCAGAAAAAATACCTTTGATGACCATGAACCTATAATGAGGCAGAAATATTGTGTCGCTGAAATCCGTATACAGTCCTTTTTTCCCTTGACATTTCCCGATACTTATTGCCATAGGGAATCAACTTGGTAACGCTGTTGTATAAATAAATCAAGTTTTCTGAAATACATTTGTTCTTACCTAACGAATCGTTAAAGTGAAATAACACTAACACACTAATACCACCTGACTAATAGTTATCTTCCTACGAGTTAATGATTTTCATTACAAACTGCATTGTCACATTTTTGTAGCAAGCGTTCAATATAATTTACTGGATAAATTAAATATTTTGTCAGGTAAAGTCGTTTTCATTATGTTTTGAAGTAGTCCTCTACCATTTGCAATGTTTGATGTCAGGGAGTTAGTTACGCACTCACCCACCAGACTTTCTTTACGATCATTATTTATATTTTGTCCTAAGTATGATGTAGTGCTTATATTTTCTAAATGTATCCTATTTATTTCTGTGGAAAATATTTCAGCCAGTTTAACCTGTCAGTATGGCCACTTTTTATGAGATTGCGATACAGATTGTAGATATTAATTTACTAATACGTGTTCTAATAGAAGAAAAATTGAAGACACTTCTCTGCAAAATTTGTACTAATTGATAATTATTCGAAACTGCGTGGCCTAATTGCACTTTCAGCTTATTATATTTAATAAATTGTTACTTTGATACCGAAGTTTGTGATACGTTCTTCATATTTCTAGAAGTAGTTTCGATATACGGTGATGTGCAATCGACATATCGTGAAGTGAACTTCTTAAGTGGTGTAGTGTGCCAATATATTGCTTTGTTCACTCGATATTCTTTGGTGCCTTTCATCATTATGTTTGATGCAGTTTTCATCCTGTGATTAACAACATTTTGATCTAATAAATTCGTAGACTGACAAAAATTAACAACTAATGACGACTTGTCAATTGCATTTCACCATCTGTTGGAACCACTAGACGATATAACATTTCCACTTCACGAAATAATAAGTACATGACACGAAGTAAGTTAAGCACTTCACGACATCTTAAATCCACATCACGATATGTCAGTTGTTCTAGACCGTCTTTCGGAACTACTACACGATGCAACAATTCCACCTCACAAAATATAAATGCCTCATCATGAAGTAAGTAAAGTACTTCACGACATTTGAAATCCACATATGATATGATGTGATATGTCAATTACACTTAACCAATGGTCAAAACTACTGGACGATATAACAGTTCGTCTTCGCGAAATATAAAGATCACATCACAAAGACAGTTAATCACTTCATGACGTATGAAGAGCACATCACGAAATAAGTTGACTAAATAACAATAAAAATATGTATTATGAAGACAGCATCGGTGTGCCATAGATATATATTGCATATCAAATGTGTCCATGAAGCCGTCAGTTAAAGAATATTAAAGAGAAAAAATACATATCTTTTTTTACAGCTTCATGCTTTTCTGAACCGATCATGGCAAAAAATGGGCGCTTGGCACTAGTTGGTTGTACGCAATTTTAGCGGCTCTGTTATTATTAGATTATTATGCAATAAGTATTGTGGTGTTCATTGGAATAAAAACAATAAAGTATAGCATGAATCAAAACAATGCTAATTGCCTTAATTGCATAAATGATTAATTTTGAAAATATTTTTGTCAGAGTTAATAAGCTGAAACTTCTTTATGTCGAGTATACCTTTAATAGCATAGTTCGCATAATCTATGAACTTCTGCATTGAAAATTCCTTTTGTTGTGTAGATTAATATGCTTAGAGCATAACAACGCAATAGATATTCAAGTTGCAGCATCTAGTAGCGCCTCAATAGTTCGATCGGGACTGGTGTATTATCTTATATTTTCGATGATTTTCCTTTTATAAGTAACGGATGTAAGAATATTGGGGTGTTCGTTTGTTCTTGTTTTTTATCATGTCGAAACTTACTGTTTCTGCAATTTCTGTATTTAGTAAAATGCAGTTTTATACATATCATCATGATTTCATCAGAATAGTTTTTTCCCTCATATTTTTCTTCTTCTCATTTCTTCTTTGTACCTGTTACATAGCACATAAAATAAAAACCAAAATGCGTTGTTGCTGTCAGGGTTTTCCTTTTTCCTAATTACTTCGTTTTCTTTACCGAGCGTACCTGGCAACTTTTAAATTGTGCTTCCATTAGGACATAGAGATATGTTATTGCCATAGGTGAAAGAAAGATTACTACTACTTTAACCCAATGATCCCTTTATTATTGATATGGTTTATAAAGTGTATGATACTCATTTATCTAGTTTTTAATGCTTTCTTCCTGTGAAAAAATATTAAATTCGTATAAATCAGCCTGTTCAATTTGCCTCTTGTACAAGATACCATTTACAATAAGACAAGTCTGTCTGTCCAGTGTTGCTTAATTTACAATTAAAAACCTATAAAGATAAGCCACACTTAAACTGGCATCAAGTGATTGATACAATCTTTTGCACAAAGGTATTTGTAAAAACCTCGCGTATATTTCAGAATGTCTACTCTACGTTTTCAAGATAAAGTTGCCATAGTAACAGGTGGTTGCCAAGTTATTGGAAAAGGTTGAGTTAACGTCCTAGGTAATATTTGACATTCACTCCGTTCAACGCTTATAGTCAAGACTATTCCCTTATTCCCTTTGTTTTTCCTCTTATTTTTGCTAAATATTATTGAAAAATGTAATAGGCTTTTTGTAAAGAAGCAACATCTACCATATTCACTAAAATTATAATCTGCAACACTACAAGTTACCAGAAAAAAATATCAAATTTATTCTGTTTTATGAAAAAGATAAAATCCGATTCACGAAAACAATAATAGCAATTCGGCTTCATTAATAATAATTAGTATAAATGATAAATAACTATTCAATAACTAACTACGTCCCTGTTTCAGTTGAAAATGGAGGGAAAGTTGTCGTGTTTGACATTAAGGGCATGTACAATCTTAACGATATCTTCATTTTAATATTAATCAGTATACGTTTTAGCCCGATTTAAGTTTATTTTTCAACCCAAATCATGATGCAACTGATGTAATAAAAACAAACGTTTAAATCACCACTCTTCAAAATATCGTTTTCTTCAACATGCTCTATGACGTCACTACAGAAGAGGAAATCAAAGTAATATTTTATTTTCAATGAATTTGATAATCTGCTAAAAGAGCTATGTGCATAATGTAGCTCGAGATCTGGCAAAACAAGATATTTTGTTTTAAATGTGACAATTACAGATAAAACATTTTGTCTTTCTCGAAAGAGAAACCATAAAAACCTTCGGGAATAGCTGTGTCTTTTATGTATGATTGAACAAATGTATAACCGTCCAGTATAATAGAGGCAAGCGAACGTAAGAATGCCTTGACTGTTTTTCAGGGGAAAATGCACCCTGTATGTAAATCTGATGAAACTGAACAACAACAAAAAAAAAAAAAAAAACTTTGGACTAATAGGGCATTTCTTTATGTATTTACCAGTTTTCTATATTTCGAAACTGGAAATAAAATTGTAGAATCTGGGAAAGTAAATTAAATACCTAAGTATTCCGATGTTTACTTTTGGACACTGTAAAAAGCATTGATTCGTGCTTATTTTTATGATATTGCAGTAAATATCTTTCTTTCAGAAATCTGTAGAAGCAGTAATTTAACATTTCGGAAAACTCGACTGTTTAGTGAACAATGTTGGCTCCCGTATGTTCTTTGTCATATTTGATCAGTTATTACTAGTTTTCCGAAATAAACCGTTACTTCGTGTGTACAAGCTCATTTCTGTTGAGGCTTAAGTTCACGCGAGAATGAAAAAAAAAGACAAGTATATTATAATTTGATTTTTTTACTAAACCAATATATTGGAGGGTGACCTACCAAGCAAACACAAGAATAAGAACCATTTATAACGAATTTGTTTAAGAATTTGAGTTGAAACTTCCTTCAACAAAATGAAGAATAACTTGGAGAAATTTTCAAACTATCATGCTTTATCTTATGATCTTATACATTATGATTCCGACAGTCAATGATTGCATGAACATAAAACCATTCATACTGGATTGTCCGCATTATGCAATTATGCAATTCTACATCTTCAGATCAAGGACCAAAGAGTATAGATGATATTTCGGTTCAGAGTTTCCGAGAGCACCTGGAAGTCAACCTTATCAGTAACTTTGCCATGAGCAAGTTAAATCTTCATTATTTAATACTTTTCTTAAACATGATTTAATGATTTAATAGTTAACTTGCATATATCTATGAATGCATAGAGACTAAGCAATCAAAGGCTTATTTAGTATTCAGCGCTTACGATGTAGGCAAAACCGGAGCTAATTAAACAGCAGGTGCGCTGTGTCAGGAGTAGTAGATCTGAATATACGCTCCTATTTACAAAAACCCGATATAGCCTCATTCTTTGTCACGCTGTCAACTGCAAATCTATGACAATACGTCACGTTGTTCATTGACCGTATGACAGTAAAAAAAGCCAATTTTATAATCATTAATGCAGATAAATGCATAGGCTGAAACTATATGCAAACTATATGCAAACTGCTACATCTTAATCCTGTCTCAGGGAAAAACAATGATGAAAGGGTCATAAAGACGACTCCTTTTATCTTTAACTGTACAAAAGATAAAAAACGTTCTTAGAACTTCTCTTCAGATACCCAGAAGAAGAATTCCATTATTTCACTATAAAAATTGTCTTTTTTTCTACAGAAAAAAAGTATTATGCGCTGTTATATTAATATGACAGAAAAATACAAGAATATACAAGAATAAATATCCTGCAAACGAAATTCGGTCAGTTTATGTTTTTCTGTGAAAGAACTGCATCAGACCAATGAAAAAAAGATGTTTCTATACATGTATTATTTGATCTGCATAAGTTGCCTTTTTCATTTTTTCCTCTTTTGTCCTTGTCATTTTGATTCGTTTAGGTAATTACATTTCAGTATGCATTACCATATCTACGTAAATCAAAAGGAAGCATTGTGAACATATCCAGTATAACGGCAAATGCAGCAGTAAAGAACTCTTCAACATACTGCGCGACCAAGGTGATATTATATAATGCAACATCATCAGATATTTACATTACATTGAACATTTGCTTATATGCATTGTTAAAGCTACAAACAGTGTAAAACAGTTAATATCAATATTAACATGATAGTTCTGTTCTATGTTAACATGCATCGTTTATTCGATTCATTATATTGCTTAAGTAACTGGTGACTTATAGGCTCACAGGGCCGGTTGTTATCTGTATGATTCTTTAAATTCTGAATACTCGTATTTTGTATATACACATGTAACAACAAAAAACCATTTACTTACTTACTTATAAGCCGACTTTAAGTGTCTAGAATGTCGTCAATATTATGTTTAAAGAAGTTCATAAATTCTGTTGTCACTACATACATGAGCTATTTTAATTATGCTTCGTTTAAACCTTTTTTTTAAAGAACTAAACATCAACCACATACGACTCTTCAATATAAAGGACAAAGTTAAAAGCTCTAATTTTGTTGTATACTTTCTTTCTTAAATATAATTATATGGTTTTTCGTTAAGTTTTTATTGCCTATCAAGTAATTAATTCAATTACGTGAGGCACCAATCAAAGTGGAACCAGTTATATTAGAAATAGAGGCGCCAGTGACCTCAACATATTTTCTTACTCGCTCACAACCTTTCCTAGAAAAGGGGTGATTCAAACCTGGGAACGTTTCAAACGAGTGTAGACGGAATAGCTGCAAAGAATTTAACTATCGAGGCTTTTATTAGAATCCATCCATTATTTCAGGGTGGTGTCAAGTCCATTACAAAGGCTCTTGCTATTGATGAGGCATCCCCTCGAATCTCTTTTATACATAATCATAATATCTGCAACAATGTAATCATAAATCATTTTAACAATACAGCAATTCTAGAGAAAATATTTACAGAGATCAACACTTAAGGAAGGAATGAGTAAAATTTAAACAATGAATAGAATAGAATAGAATAGAAGCAAACATGGTACTACTTGATATGATTGTAAGTGTTTATTAAATATTCATATATCTGAGTTAGATAGAGGGCATTTTCCAGTATGCAATGTATTTACTTTTAAACCTAGAGAGGGTTTCATTCTGAAGGATTTCAATTGACAATGAATTCCAGTTTTTAGTTCCAGAATACTCAAAATTTTTCCCCCAGTTCTTGCTTTCGGGACATACAAGTTCAGTTTTGAGCCTGTTGATCTGAGATTTATAGTGTGTGTATTATCCCTGTTTGTAAACTTGTTAAGTAAGTATTAGGAGGCAGATGTTGAACATAAGTTCATATATTTCTTCATGGCAAAGAAGTCTTGCATCTTAATGGCATGTTCATACATGTCTTTTTTCAGGATTATGAATGACATTCATCAAGAAAGTATCACAGCCTACTGTAATCCGGACATACTTGTTCAAAAATGTTTTTAGTGTGTGGAAGGTATAATTACCAATACTTTTGTTATGTAAAGAATCATTATCTTGTTAACTTAAAGCAATGTACATGTAGTTTACTAGTGAAATTGATAAATTAAAGAAGCACTTATCTTTTTATAAATTTGCCAGGTCTCAAAATAGTACTGATATGTTTACTGCTTTGAAAAGTTTTCAATTAATCAAGAACAACATCTTAACTCATTAGATGTCGACATATTCAGAGTCAGGCAAAAATGTATGTTAGTCACACAAACTAACGAAAGAAATGTGACATACTAAAAATTATGAATATTTTTAGGTCTACTGAAAGAGGTATAAGATATAAAGCTAAGAGGTTCTACCAACCAATTCCTTAACGAAGGATATACCAAACTTTTATGCATCAAGCAAAAATGTCATTTGAAATGCCAGGATAAAATTATACTGAATATCGAGAGTTTGAGTTTATATATAATGTAAATTGATTTTGTTTATATGACCCGTTCAACATTAATTCTTCCCAGAATATAACAACATACTTCAGCTGAATTTAATCATATTTTGAACCACAAGACGTCATATATGTTTATAGATTCATATGATATTGATTTGGCTGTTACTGTGGTAACCAGTTTTGAAATATCATTGTAAGAATATTTATACTTTGCATGCAGATTTCAACTTTGACTTAAGCTGACAATGACCTTAAACTACTGACCTAATTTTTGGAGCTTATGTATGGTAATTTGAATAATTGTAATATCTTTGTCCCTAGCCGACATTGACCTTGATTTACTGACATTCTTTCTTGTTTATGCAGCTTCATTATGGACATTTGACTTCTGCTTATTTTTTTGCAGGAAGATTTCAGCACTGGCATTAGCTGACATTGATATTGACATATTTTCTTTCTTTGCAGCTACAGTACTGAAATTTGAATTATAATTTTGCATTGGGATTTCAACTTTGATCTCAGCTGACATTGACCTTAGACTGCTGACTAACTTACTGCTTTCGAACTGTCTGTGAAATTCGGACTAGATATACAATTTTTGTAGATTAAGCTCAAACATTTTGTGAGGTTACCTTAATTCCTTCATTGGCTTTGCTGTTGTAACTGGTGGTACTTAAGTTGGCGATATAGAATCATCATATTGCCCTCTAAAATTTTTGAGCTAGTCATTTTCGATTTTAGTAACAGTGTGTGTGTGTGTGTGTGTGTGTTATTCTCCTTCAAAGGCTGCTGGATTGGTATCTGTCTGTCTTTTAGACTCTATCTTTAGTACACAGTAGAATTGCATTTTTCATTGGATCTTCATGGAATTTGGTTAAACTGATTGTCATGTAATATAGTAGCTCCAGCTGCAACATATTTTTTTTATTTAAAAAATCTTGTCTGAACTACTATGCGTTGGGATTTGATATTTGGCATACAGATTCACTTAGACCATCTCTTCAAAGATTGTTCAAATTATGCTTCAGGGGTCTTAAATGGCTCCGCCCTAGGATCATTTTATCTAATAAACACTTATATAAGGAAACGTTTGAAAATCTTCTTTTATGAAATCACAAGGCCTAGGGCTTAGATATTTTGCATGGAGCATCATCTAGAAGTCTTCGACCAAGATTGTTCGAATGATGCTATTGTGGTCAAAACTGACCCCGCTCCAGGGGCCACTTGATTTTTGAAAAGACTTGCATAGAAATATTATCGTCAGTAACCATAAGGCCTAGTGTTAAGATATTTGATGTATGACATGGCCTAGTAGACATCTACCAAGTTTGTTCAAATCTTGGCCCTGGAGTCAAAATTTGCCCTGCCCCCGGGATCACTATAGCTAAAAATAGACCTTTCAAATTTTCGTCATAGAACCTTTATTTATTGACAGATATCTTAGATATGTTTTTATCATAGGCATCCTTCATTAATCTCTGCCATTTACTGAGATCATAGTCATGGTCACAGAGACTAAAAAATGTTGTACTTATCACCATAGAGTCTTCATTTATTGATCGATATCAGAGATATTTGGTATATAGGTAACTTGCGAGTATCCCTACTCTTAGATGGAGTTTGATGTCACTTGGTCAAGATCAAGATATCTGAGGCTGAAAACAGATTTTTCTGCTTTTTTATCATACAGCCTTTATTTATTGATCGATATTTTAGATATTTGGTAAACAGCCACCTTCTTCCATTAAATTGTGGTTAAGTTCATCCAGGCTGAAAATGGATTTATCTATAGACCGTTCCATAACTGATAAATTGACCGCCGCCATTATGAAGGTCACGTGACCTTCCGCCATTAAAGAACTGCTCAACCTCGCTTTAATGCTTAAGTGCCGTGTAACTTTGTACAACTTTAGCACATTTCAAGGTGATATACTGCCTTATATCGTGTGAATTTTGTGACAGAATAAACATCGTTTTTAGCTCGTCTGTTTCGAAGAAAAAGTCGAGCTATTATGATCGCTGCGTCGACATCGTCGTCGTTGTCGTCGTGCAAAAATTTGAATGTAGCCCATTACTCAAACAATTTAAAAGGTATCTATATGAAACTTTGAATGCTTGCTTATCATGTCAAGAGGTATTAGTAACACAAAAGAGTTATATAGTTCTGAAAGCTATATTTTTGGAGTTATGCCTCTTTTTAATTTCATTTTTTGTCAAAATTGCTTATTAAGTGAATGATTTCAAAACTGTCAAAGATATCAATATGAAATTTGGACTGCTTGCTTACCATGACGAGACGCAGTTGTAATACAACAGGCATTATTTTGAAAGTTATATTTTTGGAGTTATGCCCGTTTTTAACTTTTTTTTGGTCAAAATTGCTTATTAAGTTGAATGATTTCAAAACTGTCAAAGATATCAATATGAAGCTTAGACTGCTTGCTCATCATGACAAGACAAAGTTGTAACACAAGGAGCATTATTTTTAAAGCTATAGTTTTGGAGTTATGCCCTTTTTTAACCCTGCAATTTTTGTCAAAATTGGTTATTAAGTTGAATGATTTCAAAACTATCAAAGGTATCAATATGAAACTTAAACTGCTTGCTCATCATGACAAGAGGTAGTTGTCACACAAGAGGCATTATTCTGAAAGCTATATTTTTTGAGTTATGCCCCTTTTTAACTTAGATGTTTTGTCAAAATTGCTTATTAAGTTGAATGATTTCAAAACTATCAAAGGTATCAACATGAAACTTGTACTTCTTGCTTATTATGACAAGACGCAGTTGTAACACAAGGAGCATTATTCAGAAAGCTACATTTTTTAACTTAACATTTTTGTCAAAATTGCTTATTATGTTGAATGATCAAAGGTATCAATATGAACAATATCAACATCTTGACATGAAACGTCAGAGGTATATAGACCTCCTTCAGGAGTAGTGCACAAGATCCATAACTTTAACCCCCATTGTCGACATGTTAAACAGACGAGCGTTGGCGCCGCTCCGCGGAGGTTTTGTATTGTATAATTATTACCGTTTCGTACGTGTTATTCCTGACTTGAACATATTATTAACTTAAATTATTTAACACATGAAAGACTGTGAAAAACAAACAATGGACTGTCTTAAATGGAAGCATGAGTTGTGTAAAGCATACGTGTAAAACACATATAATAATAAAAGCACTATTCTATTCTCCTTTTCGAAAGTTGAAACTATGATTTCAATTATTTGAACAACTCTGAAAGCTTACTAAATGGACCAAATGACAAAATTAAACATCTCGCTCATCAACCGAATGTTCACTCTATTTAAACTAAAACTTGCTTTATTCTTTGATACAGTTTCAAAGAATACCTGACAATAAAAGTGCATAATTTAGCGCTTCTGTCATTATCACACTGTCTATTGTCTTTTGCGGTGTCCTGTGGTGAAGGAGTTTGGTTACGTAATATGGGGGTGACATAGTGTCTTTGTTTTGATAAGTCACCGTAAATTGTCATTGTCGGTCTTGCTTGATCAGTCACTGTAACCGCTTTAATAATGAAATTTGCTCTGAAACCTACAAAAATGGTCTTTTTTTTTGTTCCTGATTGTTATATGAAATTTAGCGTCTATTGCCGTATGTGCCTTTTTCTTGTCTTTACTTCTTGGATTTTGGAAGTCTGCTTTTGCAAAGTCTTGATATGTACAACATGTGAGTTTGTGTACGCAGAAAAAAAATAATAGCTGCAATGCACACGTTTGTAAGATATTGATCTTACAATAAAACGTTTGCTTTTCTTATTATTTTTAACTTTATTGTTGTTGATATTTCTTGTTATATGGGAAACGAAATTATTATATTACATTTACTTTTTAAAAGCAGTTTTTCGTGAAATTTTGATAAAATAAAATGAATAAATCTACCGGAGAATATTACAAGATCTTTATTTAACAGTTCGTCAATTGAGATGTCAGCAAAAAATCGTTTACAAACTATACTTTTTCAGTTAGAAGACCATGGGATAGATCTTTGATGATAATAATGCTTCATGTAGTTTATATGAATCTGTTTATCTAACGTACAACGTCGCAATCACATTACAGCTATAAAAATGGGACTTTTTCTACGCTCCGCATTATAAAACTGTTTTAATCTGCAGTCACATAATGGCGGACGCAAGGGAGGTAATCAGGGAGGTACTAATTTCTGGAACAATCTATTAATCTAATAGAGCCTCTATTTATAAACCAATATCTTTTATATTTGGTATATAGGTACACGGACCTCTACACTTAGGATGTGTTTGAGGTTAGTGGGTCGTAGTGCCTTTATTTGTTGACTGATATTTTAGATATTTGGTTTGTAGTCACCTTCCATGGACCATAACCAAGGCTGCCAAACGATTTTTCTACTTTTTATGACGCCCACATTTATTGACCGATATGTTATATATTTGGTGTGCAGATACCTTGCTACGCTCCATCGGCAGCTATGTGAATACACTATCGTTACTTCACACTGCTGTTTTAATAAGAGTAGATTTATGGTATTGACCTTTACAATGAACTTTTAAACAACCAATGAAAGTGCACCAATAACCCCACGACCAAAAAATCTTGAAACCATTTTTCATTGATTGAAACGATCATGTGATTGCAAAAGTTATAAATAGACAGGTGTTTTCTGACAATTCTGTAAAAGCATTTCATTTACGCGTTTACGTTAACATCTTAATACAGCAATTAAACGTCTAAAACAACCATACCATCGTGATTTGAACCTTTTTGTTATTTTTACTGTTTTTTACGTATACATATTAAAAAGCACTTCGTAAAGTAAAAGACAAAAACATGCATTGTTTGTTTACAATTTAGGTTGTCAAGTGTATGTATGAACGATTCCTTGTAGGCTAGTCACTGAAAAGTAACTGCGAATTTCCCTGTCTGAAAATGAAAATATCGTTCGGAAAACTGAATTTCAGCAGAGGTAAGAAAGTGAAACATTCGACCGATGCTCATGAGAGTAATACCTTGCATGGACCTCTACCACTGAATGGGGTATAAAGTCACTAGGATCAAGGACTGATATCTCATATGTTTGGTATGTATGTACATTGGTAGGACCTTTACCTTTGGGTGGGGTTTGAGGTCACTGAGGTCAAGGTCACAAAGGTGAAAATTAGCTTGTTCTTAATAACGTCATTGTGTTATGAGCGCATTTGAATCAGTTTCAACCAAACTTTTACAAAACATTTATTAACAATAAATCTTTTTTACTGAAGCAACTTGCTACCATCATGGGTTTTAGAGTTATGGCTCCTTGGCAATTGGACTTAGGTGTGCGATTTAGGGCCAACATGGTCTTTTTGTTATAAAACCTAACCAAAATACTGTTGGGGAATAGCCAAAACGCATGTTTTTATTGGCAAGTAGCTCTTTCCTGAATTCAACCTAGTGCTTTATTTCTTACAGTTTTGCTCAGTTCATGTTCTATGTTAAATACAAACCTGGTTGTCACATCGGTAAATCTTAGATACTAATATGGCTGATTTGAGAAAAGACACATTTAATGCATAATATAGGTTTAGTTTTCGTATATTTTCTACGTTCATTTTATTTCATTTGTGCTGATAATACCTCTGGTCAGCTCAAAGATTGCTGTCCATTTCATTATCCCAAAAGCATAATTAACCTTGTAAAGCATCAAGAGACCAATAAAAAGTTTTGCTTTGTTTTCTCTAGAGAGGTCATAATTTTATCCCGTGTGTACATCATCCTTTGTTTCAGCCACACAACTGTATTTCTTCCTAACTAACAGCTTTACACTTCATAAAATTGTTTAAGTTAATGAGTAGGTGACCCTTATTGTTTTGTTGAATTTTACTTGAAGTTCAAAGTACATCCACCCATTTGACCAATGGTCTTTAACGTTCAATCTTTATCCGACTTCATTGATAAAATGATTGCTTCAGTCCTTTAACTGTATGTCTATATTAGGTATAACTTTTATCATTATAGAAATGTTGATGACCCCTATTAGGTTGTTGAAATTTACTCAAAGCTGATGGTTACATCTGACTAATAATATAAACACCCTTTGATCAAGGGTCTTTAACCTTCAGAAATTATCTCGCTACAATGGTAAAATGATTGGTTTTGAAGTCAGTCAATTTACTTAACAAATGTTGTTTCTTTAAGGACTGTTTAGTTCTGTGTTCAGTAAAGAACAACTTCAGTGCTTTCAGCGCTTTGATTTTATTTTCTGCCATCATATTACAATCGGTCCTTTACTTTAACCTTTATCTTTCTTAACACTTTTTGCGAGGTTCTCAATGGTGCACTACCGACCTACCTATATGGTTGCACATTTATATCACTGTGTTATCATCATATACCCTAGTCTGGTTCCCTGCCTAATATAACGTCGTGTCAGGAGCAGATAATCAAGACTACGTGTACCACACCAGGTATGCTGTAGGAGAAGATTTGCATGAACTTACGTGTTTTGCGAACTGTGTTTCATTTGTATTCTTAGTGTGAGTATTTATTTTAAATTAATATAAAGTCATGTTAAAGCGTTTAAGACATTTTCTACATTACTTTTCTTTCTTTTTTTTGGGTAATACATTACAAAAATGTAATGTTTAATGCTTTAAGATATAAATTATTTTCTGATTCAAGTCATTGAACATTTAAATGATGATGTTATTAAAATATTTTCTTAAAATATGCTATTTAAGAACATTACAAAAATGTAATGTTTTGTGCTTTAAGATCTAAATCATTTTCTCCTTCGAGTTATTGGACATTTAAATGACGATGTTATTAAAATATTTTCTGAAAATATGCTATTTAAGAACATTACAAAAATGTTATGTTTAATGCTTTAAGATATAAGTCATTTTCTGCTTCGAGTCATTGGACATTTAAATGATGATGTTATTCAAATATTTTCTTAAAATATGCTATTTAAAAACATTACAACAACAACAACAACAATTTTTTTTGGAAATTCGGCATTACAAATGCCTTTGGCTAATGAACAGTGAAAAATAACAATATACACAGTATTACAGTGCGCATGAACAAATAACATATACAAAAAAAAAGAAAGAAAGTAAAGGAGTTAAACAGTCCATCTCGAAAATGGTAAACACATAATGTTTTGGCTTTATTGGTTGTTATTTCTGCTTTTAAAGGCTTGTTTTAAGAATTTACATATTCCAATAATAGTTCTTTTATTAGATGAATTCATTATTTTTTCAAATTTCCTTAAATCTGCCCATGATACTTTTGGTACATACTTTATACGGCATTCTTGATATTTTTCACATATAAGAAGGAAATGATATTCAGATTCCACACATTTTTTATTACAATTTCGACATATTCTTCTTTCTCTGGGAATTCCTATATATCTTCCAGTTTCAATTTCAAGAGAGTGTGAGGAAAGCCTAAAGCAAATAAGTAGTTTTCGAAGATAATCATTTTCAACAACATCTAAATATCTTTCATATGAAAATTCTTTTTTAATTCTTACGTAATAATCTAATTTTGACATGCTTGTTATTGAACTGTGCCATTCTTGGCGAAACTGGTCACGAAGTCTATTTTGCAGAAGAGGGAAGATACTTAAAATCAAATTTGTGTCATACCATAGGTTGCTGAATCCTAATTCATCTAAAGTATTCTTTACAAATTTACACCACGCGTTACACTTTTGTGATTCTATAATACCATGTTGTGAGTAAAAAAGTTTATACATAATTGAATCTGGTCGTGATATTATCTTGAGCAAATATTTCAATACTCGTTCTTTAAAAAGAGTTTTAAAAGAGAATCTGCCTAGCTCGCCTAGTACTGCAAAATTAGGCGTCTGCAATTTAACACCCAGTATTTTTTTACAATATTTCATATGTACACCCTCAATTGTAGCGGTATTAAAGCATCCTAAAACCTCTGAACAATATAATAATATTGGTGACACCATACGATCAAAAAGCATTAATTTAGATGTTATATTGAAATTTAGACGAGAAAATGTAGTATATAGACCATGTATAGCCTTGAGAGCTTGGTCAGACAGGTGTTTTAATGCTAGAGTCATTGATCCGTTACTTGTGAAAACCACGCCAAGGTAACAAAATGATCTAACATTCTCTAACGGTTCGTTGTTTATGTACCAGCATTGAGTGTTATTTAGTGTTCGATTAGAAAAAACGCACACTTTGGTTTTAGAGATATTGATTTTCAGGCCCCATCTAACGGCATATAAATACAAGCTGTCTAACTGACATTGTAGGCTTTTCGTATCAGTGGTAAAGATGACCATGTCGTCTGCAAAGAGGATCATGAATATGCATAATTGGTTCAAGTCGTTTTCAGTCAAAGAATTAAAGTCGAGATTAGATGAAATATCATTTACGAAGAGGATAAAATGTAACGGCGAGAGTGGCTGCCCTTGTTTTAAACCCAGTGATATTTCGAAGAAGTCAGATATATTCGAATTTACCTTTATACATGAAGAAACTTTAATATGTTAAGCATTTTACTGCTGATCCCGACATCGATCAGTTTGTACCAAAGTGCATCATGGTTGATTGTGTCAAAGGCTTTTTCATAGTCTATAAATGCACAATATAGGTTTTGCGTATCAGCCAAAATCTTATGAATAATATTATATAAAATGAAGACACAATCGGAAGTGCTTCTAGAATTTCGAAAACCAAACTGAACATCAGTAAGTAAATTTTCATTTTCACACCAAGCATTTAATCTGTTTCTTAGAGCCAGAGAAAATACTTTTGCCATAGTGCTAATCAGTGTGATGGCCCTATAATTTGCTGGATCATTTTTATATCCCTTTTTATATATCGGTATAATTACACCTTTAGTCCACGATAATGGGTAAATTCCAGTACAGAATATTTTGTTAAATATTTTTACAAGGAAAGGTGCAATAAAATGTTTTGCGTCAATAAAAAAGTCAGATAATATATTGTCATGACCAGGCGCTTTCCCTCTTTTGTGTATACTTATTGTTTTGGTAATTTCATCAATATCAAAAGGTTTGTCTAGACAGTAAATGTTAATATTTTCTATAGATAAGCTTTCATCATTTTCTAAGAAAGGCGAAATGGTATGACTATTATCCCTAAACAACCCAGACTAGTATTTGCTAAATTCATCGATATCAATACCATTTGATACATTCTGCTTCGGCTTTCGAAATTGATTTACTTTATGCCAAAATTGCCTCGGAGACTTACGGCTAAGATTATACAGTGTGTTCTTTTGCTTATTAAAATAATCACATCTGGCTTTTCGTTTTACATTTTGAAATTGTTTTCTACTCTCTAGAAAAGCTAATCTATTTGCCTCAGAGTAGTGTGATTTCAATTTTCTCTTATCGCACAAAAATTATGCTTTCGCAACCTTACAGTATTCATTGAACCATTCATTTTTGCTATATACTTGTTTTTGTTTCTTGCCTCCTGTATTTATAACCCTGCCAAAAATATTAAAAGAACAATCAGAGATAAGCTTTATAAATCTTTCAATATTTTCATCAATGTTGCCATCGCTTTCAACTATATCACGTTATATTATGTTTTCAAATAAATTTCTCTTCATTTCTATTGCATCTAGCAATTCTGAGGTTCGTTCTCTATCCCAAAATACCTTGTTCATAGAATTACAAAAATGTAATGTTTTGTGCTTTAAGATCTAAATCATTTTTCTCCATCGAGTTATTGGACATTTAAATGATGATGTTATTAAAATATTTTCTTAAAATATGCTATTTAAGAACATTACAAAAATGTTATGTTTTATGCTTTAAGATATAAATTATTTTCTGCTTCGAGTCATTGGACATTTAAATGATGATGTTATTAAAATATTTTCTTAAAATATGCTATTTAAGAACATTACAAAAATGTAATGTTTTATGCTTTAAGATATAAATAATTTTCTGCTTCGAGTCATTGGACATTTAAATGATGATGTTATTAAAACATTGTCTTAAAATATGCTATATATCTTGGAATCGTAGATTGAGTTTACTTGCAGCTATAACCGCAACTAAATCTAGGTCATATTGAAATGAAAACTGTGCTTGTTGAGCAAATATAATCGTCTATTATCTACTGATATAATATACAGTTTACGTAGCGTTGGTAGTGCAGTTGGTGATATGTACATTAAGGAAAACACTTAATAAAATCACATTTACATTAGCAATATACATCTATGTTCTACTGTGCGACATGCACAATTATTTTTTCAGAAAACGCACTAACATTTATGAGTAAACCGAGGTCTTCTAGAAGACATGTATTAAAAATGCACTTTAACCTATCAGAAGACAAATATTAAAAATTCAGTTTAACATATCAGAAGACGTGTATTAAAAATGCAGTTTAACCTATCAGAAGACATGTATTTAAAATGCAGTTTAACCTGTCAGAAGGCATGTATTAAAAATGCAGTTTAACCTGTCAGAAGGCATTTATTAAAAACGCAGTAACCTATCAGAATACATGTATTAAACCTGCAGTTTAACCTGTTAGTATGGTCACAATTTGTTAGCGAAATACAGATTGCAAAACGTTTTACCAATATCTGATAAAAAAAATAGAATACTTGTTTGCAAATATTTGGACATTTAATAATTATCTAACAGATTTTTCTGTATGGTCAAAGTTCATTTTAGGTAAACACATGTGAAGAAGACCTTTAATTTAATCTCGTATTTCCCTTCTTGTATTGATATGGTATGATCTAATGCCTGTTAAAAATTCTATGATGTGAAAAAATAATGCTGGTTAAAGCCAAGTGTGTACAAAATACAAATTTAAACTTGTCTTTCGTCCGATTTACATTTTCTTGAAAACGTAAAGAAATGAACATACAGCATACAGATCACGATTTCTCAAATTACTATTAAGTATTTCATACAAATATTTCACACAGATGTTTGTAAATTTTTTTACTTATTCTCTACAGAATGTCTGCACTACGTTTTCAAGATAAGGTTGCCATAGTAACAGGTGGTTGTCAAGGTATTGGAAGAGCTTGCGTTGATGTCCTAGGTAATATTTGGTATTTCATTCATTTTAACGCTATAATTCACTAATATTGCTTTTATATGAGATAAATTAATACAAAAACAAATAAATCTGTAAGAAATAAAATACTGGAAAATGTCCACTTTCTTTTCTTTTTGTAAAGAAGCTAAGTATAATTTCCTTTATTTCAGAATAGATCTAGCCCTTTTACTTAAAGAATATTGGTAGCATTTTGGCTTCAATAGCATTAAGTAATCAAGTTCTAATCCTTGTTTCAGTTGAAAATGGAGGGAAAGTTGTTGTTTTTGATATTAAGGGTAGGTAAGCTTTAATCTTAAAGAATTTCTCAATTTTAAATCTAATCAGGAGACATTGTCCAGTTTAATCTTCCAGCTCATGATTTGAGAGTATAAATGAGACGGTTTGATTATATCCTTTCTTTGCATGTTATTTTATCTTATAGTCAAACGCCATCTTGACGCGATCTCAGGAGCGACATCCAATATCTGTATTTATCTGATTTTAAGTATTTGTTTCAACCTTTTCGAGGTAATACTATTAAAAACACTTAACTGTCATGGAACACTCATTTAATGTAATCATCAGTTTCAGCTCTTCACAGTCATTAACATTCCGTAAGAATTAAAGCCTGTTTAGAGAAACTCTGAACACGCACTTTTCCTTCTAAACAGCATTATGCATCCAAAATATGCATTTACGTTAGAGTTACAGAAAATAAAATATACTATTGTAGATGATATTGGTAAAACCATGTCTGTGGAAAAAACAGGGGAGCTTGTCTATATGCACTGTGACGTCACTAAAGAAGAGGAAATCAAGGTGTTTTTTTTTTACTTTCAAGAGCCTGCACATGAAGTGGGTTTTATGGCTTTAATAATTATCGAAACGGGATATTTGCAAGCTGCAACTTGGCTTCTTGTGAGACTTTAAGACAGTTGTTTGTTGTTAAATCTGAAACTTGCGTATTTTTGCATTCTGACTTTCTCAAAATAAACATGGTAAATTCTTTGGACATGGCTCTGTCTATTATATGTTCTTAAACAAATGTATAACTGGTCTAGTATAATAGCTGGTCGACGAACGTAAAAATGTCCAGCGATAAAATAATAAGTAACTGACAGATGTTATATTTTTTATGTACCTGTATTTTACATTTCGAAAGTTGTATCTAGAGGGGATAATTCGATATTTTCGTATTCTTATGTTTACTTTTATGCTATGACTCATGTTTTTTCGACATCGTTTCAGACATCTGTTGAAGCAGTTATTCAACGTTTCGGAAAACTCGACTGTTTGGTGAACAATGTTGGCATTCGTATGATTTTTTTCTCATATTTGATCAGTCGTTACTAATTTTCCTACACAAATGCTAGTTCATATTTTCGAGCTCATTTCTGTTGGTGGATAAGTTGATGCAATATTTTTTGATTGATAAAAGACATTATAATTTTTGTTTGGATTTGTTTATTTTCGTTTGACTGAACTATCACTTTGGAGAAATATCACCAAAAAAAGCAAGAACGAGAACCATTTTCATGATTATACATTTCTTATTTGATCTGAAACATTCTTTAATCGATTGAAGAATAATTTCTACTAAGAGAAACTGTCATGCCATAACATATAATCCTATATTCCAGGTATAGGATTCTGACAGGTAGTGATTGCGTGGACATAAAACCGTTCCTATTATATTATCCTTAAAGGCAACCTCACTTGTTCAAATATGTAATGTTTCAGATCAGGGGCAAAAAACTATAGATGATATTTCGGTTCAGAGTTTCCGAGAGCTCCTGGAAGTTAACCTTATTAGTTACTTTGCCATGAGCAAGGTAAATCTTGATTTACTCGTAGTTATCTTTAAAAGTATATTTTTTAAGTAATATATGGCAATCAAATGTTTAAAGTCTATTCATTGCTAACAGTGGAAGTGAAACCAGTTTTCTTCCGCTGGGAATATAAACCAGTACACTTATCTCAAGGTTTAACTCAACGATATCAAATTCTTCAGCATTTCAATGAAGCATCAAGCCTCAGTCTCATTTTCTTAGCTTCTGAAGATATTACATCTGATGATTTCTGGAAAGAAGCAAAAGTGAGATACAATTTCATATAGATTTTTTTCATAACATGACCATTCGTTTTTTATGGTATAACTTTTCGAAGGAGATTCAGCATTTTTTACTACAATCTGTCAACGTTTCCTTGAATGCGAGAAATTTAGTCAAGATATGTCCAGCACATTTATGCCTGTTTTCAATTTGTATTTCAATATATGTATTTTATGTAAAACTGTTTTTAACAAACCAGACATTTTTCCTAAATTAATGCTCAGCACAAGCTCTAAGCACATTTGACTGGTTCTTAACATCGCCTGTTTAGAAGTGGTTAATCTAAAATGGAATATTTAAAATGTAGTTAAATGGCGCAGCTGTGGCGCCGTTATATGTCGCAACGCCGCTAAATGTCGCACTTGCCGTTAAATGTCGCACCATTGCCGCTAAATGTCGCAAGCGCCGCTAAAAGTCGCAAAATCTCCTGCCGTTAAATGTCACAATGGTAACGTAAAATGTCGCACGTTTTACCCTTACGTTAAATAAAGCGACACTACCGTTAAATGTCGCAAGATGTAAAGTAATGTGAAACTCGAGTTATAGTAGTAATATATTCCGTGGGTCGTTGAGTGAATATTTGTAAATACTAAGTAACTTAAGGACTTAAAGGATTTTCCTTCAATCTACCTTCTTAAGACAGAACATGGTTTTAAATGTCTTTTTTTAATGAAAATGCAAAACCCACCGATTCAAGTATATACATGTCCATCTACTCTACTCTTAGTATGAAATTGTTGATTTGACATTGTGCTGTATGTAACGTTCTATAATTCGATATCAATTTCAACTTTATTATTTCTAAAAAAGAAGTCACATCAATAATTGTTCATGTTTGCATCAAGTTGTCTTTTCCTCAATTCATAAAGGACAGCAAAACACATTCTTCTTTCTAAATACCTTGAATAGAATTTTAGACTTTTTTACAATGCACTTATCACATTCATTTATCACAAAAATAAGTGTAGTGTGCTGATTGCTTATTTTCTGACAAAATATTAGAAGAATAGAGAACATATTATAAACCCAACACGTTATGATTATTAAACGTGAGAGAATATATAGAGTCTGCTTCAATAAAATACAAAAAGAAGTGTTATTATTCAGAGTATTTACATTTCAGTATACATTGCCACATCTACGCAAATCAAGTGGAAGCATTGTGAACATATCCAGCAATGCGGCAGATCAAGGAATAAAGAATTCTTCAACATACTGCGCGACAAAGGTAACTTCAAATTAACTGACTTTCGGTGCCTAGAGTGCCGTCAGAAATCTCACTAAAGAGAATAAATTCTAATTGTACTATCATGTTGCTATATGTAAAAACCCTTTAATCTATTTGTATTTTAAAGAACATTCTATTAAAGAAATATTGATTTATTGCATATAACATTGACACAACTACAAGGACCAAGGGGAATGCTCTAAGCTTTTTGTAATTCTCTTCTTAAATTTATTTTCATGTTCATTTTAATTTAGTTTCAATTAACTGTCATTTCAGGGTGGTGTTAAATCCATTACCAAGGCTCTTGCTATTGATGAGGCAAAATATGGCGTCAGAGTAAACTCGTAAGTGATGACTTGTTCTACAGTATCTGATTGTTTGGTTGAGAAAATCGGTCAATAATGCATCACACGTGTAAAACTTGCAAATCTTGCAGTGTTCAAACTGCAAAGTAGATGCCCGTGTCGCCAAAGACCTTGAAAGCATTTACTTTAATGCTATGTTTCAACTGTATCGTAACGCACCTATCATCTGTATGAATTTCATAGTTTCACATGTAAGTCTGAAACTATAATTACAGAATAGCTCCAGGTGCTGTTGAGACGGATTTCCTGAAACAACTTGCACCAGAGGAGCAACGAATTTACATTGCAAAATGTCACGTAAGTAAAGCGTTAGATTAATACTGTGTTAACAGGTTCAACTCATAGGCTTGAAAACCAAGTAAACGAAAGAAACTGTAAACCTCCACCGGCGGAGTTCATGATTAGCCGCCCTGTTTTGTTTTTTAATGCCAGATATAACGGATACTTAGTTTTAATAGTTTAACAGAGCAATGTCTTTACTAAATAAAAACCTTATCTTTTTATTCTATTGAAGTAGATGTAAGACAGTAACAGCAAGCAATCATTATTGTAACGATCACAGAATGAGCCGACTCCAGCAGAAGTGACTGCTGTATTCAGTTTTTATTTCTTTATGAAGTTTCTATCTGAACTTCTCAGTGATACAGGATTAACTAGTATTTATTATGCACTGTGAATATTTTCAGATAAATTCTCGTCACTTGTTAAAAAAGCAGTTTCAGTCACTGCAAATTCTACAACAATACACTGTACATTAATTGCAAATTGGAAGAAAAATCTCTTAAAGCTACTTACCTCTAGATTTTGTCACTGTAAATATAAGTCAAAATACTTTTTCACAGATATAATTTTATGCTTCTGTATGTCTTGAAAACGGAAGGGAAAAGTTGTGTAAATATCGAGAGTCGAACCCGTGAATCTTAAGTAAATTGATGAGAGATGAGCTTACCTTCCGTTGCGAAATCTTTATCAGTCATTACTCTTAACTTAAAATATGTAGACAGTATTTACCCCAGGGCTAAAGAGGTACAATATTTAACAATTAATCCCAATGTGTTACCGTGACAAAAGCATACGTCAGTAACTAAGTTGTAATGCGTTCTTTTGACACACACACACACACACAAACACACAGACAAATAGAATTTATTTTTCTTTCGTTCTTTTGTTTTCCTTTTTCGTGCATTGGCTAATGGTGTTCAGTCACTTTAACGTCAGGCGTGTCACATCGATAATGATATTTTCTTTTTACATCTTTATTTATCCATAAAAATGAATTGTCATACCTTTGATTTTAACAAGTGAAACCTAATTGATTGTTTTGGAATAATAAACCTTTAAGATTTATTGCTTACATTTAAGACCCTTGGAAGACTTGCCCAGCCGCGAGAAATTGGTCTGGCCTGCCTATTTCTAGCCGTTGATGCAACATTCACAACTGGAGAAAACCTCTTCTGTACAGGTGGCTTTGAGATCGGATCTGGTGTAAAAGACCCGAATTCCTTATTTTGAGATGACCAGTCAGAGGCCTTGAGCTTTTTATTTCTTTTTTCCAATTCTAAGAAAACTATGACTGTACTTGTTCACGGTAAAAAAAGATATATTTATAAATCGGGCGAAAAGTGAAGGGAGTATATACATTTCATACAAACTTGCGAAAATTATTTTCATCTATGATATTTTTAACGCTACCATAGAGACATACCATACAAAGTATATCCAATCAATATTGTAACATAACAGGGGTTATCGAGGTTAATTAATTATATCATTATTGTTAATAAATTGCTTAGTTTACTGTTGCAGTATTTGAAACATTTCTTAGCATTGCAAGTATCTATGTTATTTGATTATTATTTCATCGATTAATTACTACGTTTGTTTAATTGTTTAAGTTGATGTATACATACTGTGTATTGGTTTTCTTTATTATGCAGAATCAACTTTCTATAAATGTTAATTATACTATTTATATTGGCAATTAAGCAAGTAGATTTGGCAGTAAAAAAAATCGTTCAATTACATGCATATTTGGCACCTGAAAAGCGTTCATCCAATTTCATGGTGTTGCATCAGAAAATGCATTTAATTAATTTAATATTTACAAGGATTCTTGGCCGGTCAACTTATTTGTGCCCTCAATAAGTAGTAGTCTAGGTGACACTTTGTTAAAACATGTTACTGAAATCAGTAACATTTTTCAAAACAACGCATTATTTCACATGAGAGTCTGCCAGACTCACTAGAGACTTGCCAAGATCAATTTCTTATAAAACCAGGACCCGCCAGTAGATAGTCAGTCCAGTTCGGCTCATCAGCACATTCGCATATGTCGTAATTAAAACTTATAAAAATTGGATGGACTCATTTATTACTTAAAATAATTAAACGATCACCGCCGTAACGTCACAATATGTCTTATAATGGTTACTTGAGATTTTGAAATAAATTTGCGCATAGCATATATGGTACAAGGTGTATTGTCTTTTATATTTTCTTGATATATTAACTTCCAAAGAATCTGAGTTGAATGTTTGAATAATTTCGACAAAAAAGACAATGATAATAAGTGATAGTTCAGTTATTCTCTGTGAACTCATAACAACCAGATTATTATTTTCATACTCTGTAACGCGTTTTCAATATGTTTTCCTTTTTTATAATCAACTTACTGAAGTTTACTTTTCTTGCTAACTTATCACTTTAGATAGAAATAAATTTTGTTACGACATAACGAAACCTTTTGTCATAAATTAGAGCTAGAAAGAACAGAAATTACTTCACGAACTTACATTATGGATATCGATATATTTTTTGCAGGCACTTTGCAGTTTTATTCAAAAACTAAATTAAGACTACAACGCATAGATGATTTCTCTATACCCCTACAAGAACATTTATATGTCAATTTATTTCGGTACGAATATTTGTCGGTGTACTCAGCATTAGACAGGAAGTTTCACATAATTTCTTCCAAATCATTAACGGATACAAAGGAAATTCTAACATTTCCAGGCTTACATAAGATATGATGTTATTTTTTGCTGTCATTAAAAAATTACAATCTAACAGCTAAATCAGTCGATCTTATGTTTTTTCTCAGCTTAAGTTTGACTGAATATTCATCTGGAAACTCGTTCTAGGGTTTAAAACCTATTGAAAAGAATCAGTTTCATATATATATTTTTGATTATTGCGAAACAAATATGACGATTTTTGACGATTAAGACAAAATATTATATGTTTGAATCAGCAAGTGGTGTAACTCTAATGTTTCAAAACTCCTGTTTTACTTATTTTCATGATGCTAGTTTAATATTAATATCTTTTTTGAAAACGAAACTCTTGTCTGTATAAGAATATCTAAATAGAATATCAACAAAAAGAAATCAAAAAGAAAGAAAAAACAATAGAACAAAATAAGATGAAAAATAGTCTAGCAACTTACATTGAGAGAGCTGTGCATTCGTTGTTACAAACCGCTTGATTTTCACGATTTTCTCTTGTAATCATTTTGTATCCCCTGCTACAAAGTAGCCGCGACCTATAGGGATTACTTCTACGTCGTTTGTCTGTCCGTCCGTCACAAAACTTGTCCGGACTACTCCTCAAAAACTACTCGTGCAATTTCATCCAAACTTTACAGGAATGATCAGGACCAAGTCTAGTTGTGTATATCGTCAGCATTTTCCACTTCAATGATTTTTGTCAGAGTTTTGGCCCTTTAATGATTTTTATTTTTAAAGTTTGTCCGGCCTACTTCTCTTATACCACTAATGCAATTTGAATGAAATGTTACAGGATTGATCGGTACATCAATTTACATTTCCAACAAACTGTCCAATCACCCCTCAATACAACTGCTTAATTGGCTATTATTAGGCGACACATGTGATCTCTGATCGCTCTTGTTCATACATATTATCTACATATTAGCTTATCTATTACTTACATCTGTTGCTGTGTTCGATCCTAAGCATCTATAGGCAAGTCTGTTTCTTTGAAATTAAATGTTCACATCGTTTGCCGTTGCCTTAAACAATATTCTCAGTTTGAAATTGGGTAGACAGGGTCATTAGTTTAGATTGAGTTAACGAAGAATGGTATGATCCCAACACTCAGGTATTTTCAGATATTTCTTACTTTTAAATACTTTTACTTTAAATGACACTTAGTTCATTTTCCAGCGCTCATCTTTCCGAGTATGTTCATGTCCATGGTTTACTTGCAGCAGTTATTTTGTCATAAATTTCGAATCAATGAGTCAAAACCGATCAAAACTAGAATATAGCTTATGAATCCTACATGTGTTGACACATCGAAAAACAAATATCCCACTGGTCTCTTTCTATTGTTCCCACATATTCAGTGAAACTTTCTGTCCATAAAATTTATTTACAACAAACCAACAAGTATTTTGCCGGAGTTCAGCAAGATTTGAGTGTATGAATAGGGTTTTCGTAGATTTTACTCCCCTTTTAGAAATCAATAAAATTGTATTTCTTTGGTGTTTTTGTTGCCCGAGTGTACGAAGTACAGTGACATTTGCCTGTGGTAAATAACTTTAGGACAAACTACCATTTGATTTAACTACAGGTACTTTATAAAGGCTTAGTTCTCCCCCGTTTGTTATTAACTTTTCTGTCGGAAAAGGAACTACTATCTGTCATAGTTTCATCAAAGAACAACTGATATTGGTTCAGTTCACACCGGCCTTTAATTGTATAAATACAACCTCTGACAACTGCGTCAGGGAATCGATTCTTAGCCTCAGTGGTTAAAGCGTTAGACCTGAGTTCGAGTCCCGCGATGGGTGGTCATTTTTAGGATGCATTCCATATTTCTACCATATTAATAAGAGCAACTAAACTTCATCAAAAACAATATGTCCCTTTAAAGTCAGAAAAAACAGTTTTGATGACCATGAACCTATAATGAGGCAGAAATATTGTGTCGCTGAAATCCGTATACAGTCCTTTTTTTCCCTTGACATTTCCCGATACTTATTTCGAGTTTAAAAATTAAGGGCATGTACAATCTTAACGATATCTTCATTTTAATATTAGTCAGTATACGTTTTAGCCCGATTTAAGTTTATTTTCAACCCAAATCATGATGCAGCTGATGTAATAATAAAAAAACCGTTTAAATCACCACTCTTCAAAATATGAATTTCTCTTTCCAAAAGATTTATTATATAGCTTTAACATGGTACAGCATAATCGCCGTTTTCTTTGTGAACGCTGTCCGGAATCTGTGTTATTAATCTTTGTAAATAACTGCAATTATCTTTATTTTATGTAATCGTCAGAGAAGTAGGTCTTTGCCATATGAAAACTAAGTTTCTATTTTTTACAATCTTACAAATTCCTTCAGAATCCACAGCTGTTTAACGAAGAGCTCAACACGTTTCCTAAAAATGAATTCTACATTCAAATATGTATGTTGTATTTACTTTACTGTTAAAGGTAATCGTGTTAACTGTTGTAGATGATATTGGTAACACCATGTCCTTGGAAGGACCCGGGCAACTTGTCTACATGCACTGTGACGTCACTAAAGAAGAGGAAATCAAGGTAACCTTTTATTTTCAATAAATTTGATAATCTTCTAAATGATCTTGTTTTTAATATGATTTAACAAATGCATAACCGTCCAGTATAATAGAGGCAAGCGGATAAAGCACCCTGTATGTAAACCTGATGAAACTGAACAAAAAATGTTTGGACTAAAAGGACATTTTTTATGTATGTAACATTATTCTATATTTCGAAACTGGAAATAAAATTGTAGAATCTGGGAAGGTTAATCAAATACCTATTCCAATGTTTACCTTTATGCACTGTAAAAAAACATTTATTCGTGTTTATTTTTTATGACATTTAAGAAAAAAATCTTTCTTTTAGAACTCTATAGAAGCAGTAATTGAACGTTTCGGAAAACTCCACTGTTTGGTGAACAATGTTGGTTTTCGTATGTTCTTTCTCATAGTTGATCAGTTATGACTAGTTTTCCAAAATAAACTGTTAGTTCGTATGTACAAGCTCCTTTCTGTTGAGGCTTAAGTTCACGCTAGAATGAAAAAAGACAAGTAAATGATAATTTGATTTTTTTACTATACCAATATACTGGAGAGTGATCTACCAAGCAAACACAAGAATAAGAACCATTTCTAACGAATTTGTTTAAAAACTCGATGTGAAACTTCCTTCAACGAAATGAAAAATAACTTGGAGAAATATTCAAACTATCATGCTTTTTCTTATAATCTTATACATTATGATTCCGACAGTCAATGATTGCATGAACATAAAACCATTCATACTGTGTTGTCTGCCGAGGCAACGTTTATTATGCAAATTATGCAAATCTACATTTTCAGATCAAGGACCAAAGAGTATAGATGACATTTCGGTTCAGAGTTTCCGAGAGCTCCTGGTAGTCAACCTTATCAGTAACTTTGCCATGAGTAAGGTAAATATTCACTATTTAATACTTATCTTAAATATGATTTAATAGTTAACTTGCATATATCTATGAATGCATAGAGACAAGGCAATCAAAGGCCTATTTAGTATTCAGCGCTTACAATGTAGGCAAAACCGGAGCTACTTAAACAGCAAGTGTGCTGTGTCAGGGGAAGTAGATCTGAATATACGCTCCTATTTACAAAAACCCGAGATAGCCTCATTCTTCGTCACTGCAATCTATGACAATAAGTCACGATGTTCATTGACCGTATGGCCGTAAAAATAGCCTATTTTTATAATCATTAATGCAGATAAATGCATTTTACATTGCGTATTTGAATGAAACAATATGCAAACTGCTACATCTTAATCTTGTCTCAGGGAAAAACAATGATGAAAGGGCCATAAAGACGACTCCGTTCATTTTTAACTGTACAAAGGTTCCCAAAAATGTTCTTAGAACTTCTCTTCAGATACACAGAAGAAGACTTCCATTATTTCACTATAAACATTGTCATTTTCTTTCTACAGAAAAAAAAGTATTATGCGCTGTTATATTAATATGATGTTCAAACAATACTGCATAGATGTTGATTTTATGACAGAAAATACAAGAATATACAAGAATAAATGTCCGGCAAACGAAATTCGGTCAGTTTATGTTTTTCTGTGAAAGAACTGCATTCAAATGTAACAAAAATGTTTCTATAAATGTATTATTTGATCTGCATGAATTGCCTTTTTCAATTGTTTCCTCATTTGTCCCTGTCATTTTTATTCATTGAGGTATTTTCATTTCAGTATGCATTACCACATCAACGTAAATCAAAAGGATATCCAGTATTACGGCGAATGCAGCGGTAAAGAACTCTTCAACATACTGCGCGACAAAGTTGATATCATATAATGCAACATCATCAGATATTTACATTACATTGAACATTTGCTTATATACATTGTTAAAGCTACAAACATTGTAAAACAGTTAATATCAATATTAACATTATAGTTCTGTTCTATGTTAACGTGCATCGTTCATTCGAATCATTATATTGCTTAAGTAACTGGTGACTTATAGGCCCATAGGGCCGGGTGTTATCTGTATGATTTTTTAAATTCTGAATACTGGTATTTTGTATATACACATGTCACAATAATAAACAATTTACTTACTTACTTACTGGTCAGCCGACTTTAAGTGTCTAGAATGTCGTCAGTATTATGTTTAAAGAAGTTCATAAATTCTGTTGTCACTACATACATGAGGTATTTTAATTATGCTTCGTTTAAACAATTTTTTTTAAGAACCACATACGACTCTTAAAATAAAGGACAAAGTTAAAAGCTCTAAGCTTGTTGTATACTCTCTTTCTTAAATATTATTCTATGATTTTTCGAAGTTTTGATTGCTTCTCAAATAATTAATTCAATTACGCGAGACACCAATCAAAGTGAAACCAGTTATATTAGAAATAGAGGCGCCAGTGACCTCAAATTATTTTCTTACTCGCTCCTTTCCTAGAAAAGAGGTGATTCAAACCTGGGAAAGTTTTAAACGTGTGCAGATGGAATAGCCACAAAGAATTTAACTATCGAGGCTATTTTTAGAGTCCATCCATTATTTCAGGGTGGTGTCAAGTCCATTACAAAGGCTCTTGCTATTGATGAGGCAAAATATGGCGTCAGAGTCAACTCGTAAGTTATGACATCCGCTAATATCTGACTGTCTAAATTTGATAAACCTGTATTGTGTCATACTTCTTAAGTCAATAAGTTTTACCATTCACAATGCAAATTTTAAGGTTAAGGTGGAAAGTGGATATCCGTGCAATCACAAACCTTGAAAGAGTTTATTTTAATGATACTTTTTCGATCTGTATTCGTAACCACTTATCCCTAATTAATCATGTACGTTCGATGCTACCATTACAGAATCGCTCCAAGTTGTGTTGAAACAGAACTTATAAAACAACTACTATCAGAGGAACAACGAAATTACTTTGCAAAATGCAAAATGTTTAGTTGAATTTTAAACTTGTTCATAATTGCAACTGCTATGTTTGAAGGGAGGTTTACTACTACATACAGTAAAATTACGTCTGCTGAATTCGCTATAAGGCCATTACAGCATGTATTGCTGCGATGGTTTGCATGCTTATTGTAAAATGTTGACTATTTATTTTCATAAATCAAGATACAACGTACTTGTGACGTTAAAGTAGAGCAACAAGTTTACTATAACGAAATATATATATGGGAAACGAGTCACGTGACCAAGTGTTATGGCGGTAGGTTTAATTTACTCAGAGAAAAAAATGGATATTATTGTCTAAATTGGATTAGGACAAGGATACTTTTGGTGGATAATATTATTGAAGGATTACAGTAAACATTTATGGGTGTGCGAAGTAGAAAGGCTAAACGCAAGAAGAGTAGTGATTCGGATTTAAACAAAAGTCAGTACAAACAATCCAAATATGGCGGGTCAGGTGATTATGATCCTGATGAAAGTCTAAATATCAGTCAGGTTCTTGGTGAAGCGAGTGCGGTGTTGTATGCATTAACCGAGGATTTACCGCGAGTGTTCGAGCTCCTCAGTGACAGTCCCCATCACTCATCTCCATTCTCAAAGACAAGTATGGCATCAGGTACAGAGAGGGCCCCAGGGGCGGGGGTCAATGACCAATATTACAGTAAGTTGGACTCTGACAATCTCTCGTTGAAAATGGACGCTCTAATGGAATCTATATTAGACATTAAAAAGGGACAGGATAGTTTGAGGAAAACATTGGATAGTAAAATTGAAACGACCGCTTGATAAATATTGACCAAAGGGTCAAATTACTCCGTGATGACGTCACAACGGAAATCAGCCGTGAAAGTGCAGGCATTGATAACCTGATGAGTGATGTTGAGTCCCTGAGGGGTAAAATTGTCTCAGTCGAGAACAGTTTCATCAATATGCCAAGTACTGATAATGGGGAAAACGGTGAAAATTCCCGGCCAAGTTTTAGTTCACATTTAAGGAATCCGCTTGATGACCCCGATCTGACTATTATAGCTAGTGGTTTACCATTTAATGAGGGTGAGATTATTATGGACAAAGTCAATTCGTTAATTGCTGCCTTGGGCGACGAAGTGTCGAGCAACGTGACCGTTACTGCGGCGAAAAGACTTCGTGCAAGATTTACAAATAGATAGGGACTAGTTAAAATTAGTTTGTCTTCGCTACAACAGAAGATACAAGTCCTACGACAAAAACGATCTTTGAGTAAGTCTCAACAGTACAGTAATGTGTATATTAAGAGTAGTAAACCCCATGCTGAAAGACTTATCGAAATAAATACCCGTGCCTTACTTCGCGAGATGCCTCACAGGCAGAACTTCCGGGTTGATGCAAATGGGCGTTTGCGCCAACGTGCCAGTGACCAAACTCGCGCGGAAGGATCCCCCTCTAACCCCTAGGACAGTACCCGTCCCCAAAGCAACCTATGTGTCGCGCATCTGAACGTTTGTGGATGGACAAATAACAATCACGACTTAAGATGTGCTCTTATAAACGCTATTGATGCGGACGTATTATCCGTTTGTGAAACTCATCTCATGAATAACGATAATATTGATATTGAAAATTATATATGGATCGGTCACAATAGAAAGGATTTACAGAGAAATGCACCGAAAGGCTCAGGCGGTACTGGATTACTGCTAAAATCATGGATAGTTGATACATATGATATAAAGATTCTCGATAAATCTCACGAGGGTATACTTTTAATTGAACTCAAACATCGCTTATTAGAGAACACTGTTCTAGTATTTTCATGCTATTTGTCTCCGGAAAATTCTACCAGGGGTAGAGACGCACAAAACTTTTTTGTCCATTTACTCTCTTTGATATATTTGTACAGTGAAAGTAATTTTATGATTGTTTCTGGTGATTTTAATGCTAGATTAGGGAATCTTTCAGATATATTGGGAGCTATAGACTATTTGCCGAATAGATAAACTATTGACCATTGTATTAACCAAAATGGGATTTTGTTGACTTTCTGAATGACTCTAAGTTTTGTGTGTTAAATGGTCGCTTTAAAAGTGATAACTTTACTTGTATTTCTGGTAAAGGGCGTTCTGTTGTAGACTATATATGTGTACCACATGATAATTACAATTGTTGGCAATCGTTTAATGTTGTCCCAATACAGACTATAGTGAATGATCATAACCTTTACGGTTTGCTTGGTCAAAGATCAAAATTGCATGATCATTCGGTATTAAAAGGCCTATTTACTGTTAGCGGATTAGAAAATCACCCTTCAATGTACAATGTAAATTCAGATAGTAATTGTGAACTCAGATTTAAGCTTAACAAAATACCGTGCAACTTCATAGAAAGTGACCTAGCCAGGAATGCATTAATGGACACTATTTCGCTGATTAACAGAAATAGAGAGTCACAACAAGATATTGATGATATATATAAACGTGTAATTGATACAATTTTGATAGAAATGAATAACTGCATTCCAAAATATAGTGTATCAAATCGAGTGAAGAAACGTCGAAGGTCTAACAAGCCATACTGGAATGACGAGCTGAATGAATTATGGCAGGCAATGTGTTACACGGAAAAGGAATTTACCCGCTGTAAAGGGTCACGGGCAGTACGAAACGTTAAACGCTTATAGTACGTTAACGCACAGGAAACGTTTGACAAACGCTTACAACAGTGTGAAAGAGAATACAGACGCTCGTCTGTGGATGATATAGAGACAATGTCAACGTCCAACCCAAATGATTTTTGGGATAAAATTAATTGACTTGGGCCGCGTAAAAATAGCCATATTCCAGAGGAGGTAGTTGACGATGCTGGTGATGTTATTAACGATAGAGATAGCGTCTTTGAGCGGTGGAAATGTGATTTTGAGAACTTATATAACGGTGGAAACTCAAATGACTTTGATGACGATTTTTATCATTCATTCACTGAATATTGTGCAGCATTGAGTAAAGGAGGAGGAAGAGCACTTGGTGGTACTATTAACAAAATTCATGGACTTAAAGACATAGGATTCAAAACACAGGCAGTTACTAGAAATGCACATCGCAGCCCCTTTTTATACACCAAGCAACACGATGAATAAAAACATTACGATAGAGGAAATTTCAAGCATTGGTATGGCAACAAGGTCAAAGTCAGCCTGTGGAATTGACAATATACCCTATGCAGTGTTGAAATTTCCGCAAGTCATAGCGGTTCTTCACCAATTTTTCCAGCTCATTTTTGACACAAATATTATTCCTTGTGATTGGAGAAAAGCCGTAATACTTCCTATCTTAAAGGACAATAACCATGACAAACGTGTTCCTTTGAATTATATGGCATGCATTTGCAAAGTATATAGTGCTTTTATCAACAAAAGGCTCACAAACTTTCAGATGAACAAAATGGTTTTCGTAAAGATCGATCCTGCGAAGACCATATATTTATACTTAACAGCATTGTACGAAATAACCAACAGGTGTTTACAGCTTATGTCGACCTGAAGAAGGCATTCGACTTTGTGAATCGAGATATGATGCTGTATAAGCTGTATAAGCTACTAGTAAATGGTGTCGATGGTAAACTATACGAAAATATCAAAGCAATGTATGAAAGGACAGTGGCATTTATAAAAATTAACGGAAGACTTACAAACTGGTTCGATTGCAAATCTGGGGTCGCTCAAGGAAACAATCTGTCGCCGACAATCTTTGTATCCTTCATAAACGACCTTGTGAGAGAAATCAACGACCTTGATATCGGATTCCGTGTAGGAGACACTTCTGTATCACTACTCCTGTACGCTGATGACATCGTTTTAATAACCGACTCTGAACACAAATTACAAGCAATGCTTAATAAACTCTACCAGTGGTGTAAAAAATGGCGCGTCCTTGTATACATTTTAGAAGGGGTCGTGCAAGACGTACGGATTTTCAGTTTCACATAGGAAATAACAATCTTGACATTGTGTCAGAATACAGATACCTTGGGGTCTTATTTACTGAAAAGGGTAACTTCACTGAATATTGTGCAGCATTAAGTAAAGGAGGAGAGGAGGAAGAGCACTTGGTGGTATTATTAACAAAATTCATGGACTTAAAGACATAGGATTCAAAACATATGATAAATTGTACCATAGCTGTGTCGTACCTGTGCTTGATTATTGCACCGGGGTCTAGGGATTCAAACAAGACCAGTCCGCTGACAGTGTTTAAAACCGTGCTATTCGCTACTTCCTTGGCGATTTGCACCGGTTTCAGTTATATCCGGAGAAGTTGGATGGTTACCATCACGGTACAGAAGGTTGATTAACATGCTTCGTTATTGGAATAGGCTCACTTCGCTTAATGAAAGTCGACTCTTAAGGAAGATTTTTGAAACTGACTATAGACTTTGTCAAAATAACTGGGCCAGTGAAGTGAAAAGTGTTATGGACACTATCGACCTCGGGCAATGCTTCACGAATAAAACGCTTATTGACATACCGTTAGCAAAATCAAGGATTAACGAACACTATTATAACCATTGGCGGAATTCACTGCAGACTCTCCCAAAATTAAGAACCTACAAACTATTTAAATCAGATTTTAGAACTGAAAAATATGTTGTCATGAACTTATCGAAAAGCGAGCGATCAACGCTTGCACAGTTTCGTTGTGGAATCTTACCCCTACGAATTGAGACAGGAAGATATATTAACGAACCACTTCATGATAGAATTTGTACACAATGTGATATTGGTGAAATAGAATCAGAGACACATTTCCTTCTACACTGTCCTTTATATGATAATCTACGAGTTAATGTATTTAATAACTTGTTTACTGGCTCCTCATTTTCTGATAACACAGAAGAAAATAAGTTAAGCTCAAATTAAATGATTATACCCGAAAGACATCAAAATTTCTGTCTAAAGCAATTCTAATTAGACGTGGTAATTTATACCGCTGAAAGATTTATGGATCGGTTGTATAATTGTTATTTAATTCTTTTGTGTCAATTCATCTGGCTTTTGCCATTATTGTAGATGTTATATCTATTTATTTGATCTGATTTGTCATGTGATATTATTTGGTAATTTGTTTTATGTACAGGTGACTTATAGGCCCATGGGGCCGGGTGTTTGATTGTTTCTTTGTACTGTTTATATATTTTTACAGATATATGTAACACATGTCACTATAATAAAAAAATTACTTACTTACTTACCATATATTATTTACTACTTTTCAACAGATATAAAATATGACTTACGGGCAATAATTATAAGATTAAAAAAAAATATTGAGCACAAGTGACTGCTGCATTCAGTTCAGCTGAAAATGCACCAAGCTTGTGTTAGAACCACTTAATGATACCTTATCAGGTTTTTTCAATGCATTGTGTTAATACGTCATTTGTTGAAAACAAAACAACCTTTGTCACTGCAATTTGTACAAAAACACCATGCAGTAACTACAAACTTGTGGGCAAACTTCTTTATCGTCATTCTTCGAATGACTTTTTATATTTGGCTGTTGAAGTTAAAATATGCAACCTAATTGGTTGTTCTATAAGTTGTAATAAACCTTTTAAGATTTATTGCTTACATTCAAGACCATTAGAAGACTTGCCCAGCCGCGAGAAATTGGTCTGGCCTGCCTATTTCTGGCCGTGGTTGCCACATCCACAACTGGAGAAAATCTCTTCTGTACTGGTGGCTCGGAGATCGGATATGGTGTAAAGGACTCTGATTCCATATTCTGAGATGGTCATTCGGAAGCTTGAAGCTTTATGATTTATTCCAAATCCTTAGAAAAATAAAACTAGCTTGTTCAACTTTGTAAATAAAGATATTATTTAGAAATCTGTTGAATATTGAAAGGAATTCATGTAATTAATATGCAATTAACACAAAATTATAGAAACTTTTGAGATTTCTATTTCTTAACGCCGCAGACACTTGCCATTTCAAACTATATATTATCACATAACAGCCAAGTAAAGGTCCAGTTATTTCCTGTGAACACACAATAGCTCAGCGTGTTGTTTTTTACACTGTCTAGCGTTCTTTCAGAATTTTCGTCAGGTACTTTTATGTCACCCAAGAACGAACTTCCCCTTGTATCCTTTCTGTATAATTCTTGTATAATTTCTGCACTTGATTTTTCATTATAAAAGGTGTATGCAAACAAAATTTGGCCGTTCACATCATTTGGACTATACAGCACACTTCTGATTAAATTTAAAGATTTTCATTTATTGATTTATTCATGGATAATCTCATATGTAAACAATACAAGACAGAAGGATTGGTAAATGTGTCTCTGAAAGCAGACACAGACAGAATCAAGGTTCCGGAGAAAGATTAGTAACCGGCACATACGATAAGCAAAAATTTAGAATAAATAGTAACTAACCTGTTTTATAGGTTTATCCGCAAAAAATGGAGTCCATTTTTAGCGTGTTTTATATCATTTTTAGTCACGCGATTCCCCACATTCCAAATGTCATTGCATTTTTTTCATGTCGTTTTTTAATTTATTTGTTTCTTTCTATTTTTTTTCTTTTTGTATTAATTTTCTTTTGTTCGTCGTTTCTTCTATGATATATATTTGTCTTTAGAACAAAAACACAAAAAGGGAGGCATATTTTTTCATCAAAATTGGAAAAAAAACTAGATCTTCTAACTTTCCTTCTTTCTTTTTTTTTGCATTAAATTTAATCTCAACGTAACTGGAAAAAAATCTGTAAAAGGCTTCAATATTTATTTATCAAAATTATGAGGAAAAATCATCTTTCTTTTTTTATTCTTTCTTTCAATACAATTTTCTTCATTCATATATTTTGATTTCACGTTTCTGATTGATTTTTTAAAATTTTCTTTTATTATTTTTTCATTTATTATTTTTTCATTTATTATCATTGTTGTTGTTTTTTTCTTGCAAGCCGTCTTCAAAACATTGAATAGGTATCAATAACAGTTACATAGGGAAAGATATCTGGCACAGAAAATAAACAATACAAAGTCATCAAACCTTGCCTTGATGCGATAAATTTCGAAAATTGTTCAGTAAAAGATCGGTATATTGTGACAAGCATCGACATTCTTATACAAGACTAGATTTATTCTATTAATTAGAGAACAAAGATTCTAAGAGATATGGCAAAATTTTATTGAGCAATACCAGATACATATTTGATACATACTTCTTTTTGGAAATAGAATTTACATGCACTTATATCCATTGATATTTATATTTACCCATGATCAGTTTAAAATTTGCATAATTGAAAATGCATAATATTTACTCAAAAATGAAATTCAAGTGCATTCACAAAGTGGTCTTATTTCGTTTGCATTTCTACATTGAGTATCATCCAACTTAAATGACATCACTTCCAACAAGATAACACATTGCGTGTTTGTTCCTCCCTTTAAATATTCGGGTTGACCCTTGGCCCACAAAGGCGATCCAGCAGGAAGCAACGAGTTGTCATCTGTCCATATAAAACTACTCAGACCGTCGTAACGTGCAGATACCCATAATGCAATGACGTCATCGCTTAATGTGTGCTTCGCAAAGTTGACGATTGTAGTCCTTGTCCGCTCATCCTTCACCGTAGATAACTTTCCCCCAGCGGTAACACAATATTGTTTAGCGGTATTCCATCCAAAGGTTCCAGGTAAAAGCTTGATGTATTTGTTTATTGCAGGTAAATACGTGAAACCATTACAGTAGGGCGTCGTAGTTGGCGTTGTTGTTTTCGTCGTCGTCGTTGTGGGCGTGGTCGTTGCTGTTGAAGATGTTGTCAATGGTTGTGCATTGACGTTGTAGTAATATCTGGTTCCCGGACTGCTAAAACTCTGATCTCTTTCTGCAGAGACCGAGAACCTGACATTGTGTAACTGACACGACAAAAGTGCTTTGTTGTAGAAAAAGGACATACAGCCTTTCATCCTGTCACACAAAACTGCACAATGAGGTCTGCTTTTACTTTTTAAAATGTCCAAGATATGATCGTCAATCTTCTTGTCCGTAAAAACATTCTCAATTTCCCATTTGGAGCCTTGCAGTGCAGCCAGGATTAGCGCGCTTTCACTCAGAAATGCACTTAGTGTTAGTACTAACGTGTTCATTGTTTAGGCTAAACACGAAAGACTGAAAATGGTATGAAAGTTTTTTTTTTAACTATATATCACCTATCGAGTGAACATCAGATAACTATTCGTATTTTTAACATTGACAGGAAATTAAAAATACTGTTTATTCATTTGAACCATTCCAGCTTACCTCTAAAATAAATAAGGAAGCGGTTTCATTCAATTTTGTTGTTATTTCTATTGTTATATGAATTTTGATTGGATGGCGGCGCATTAAGCTGGAGCTTCATTATTTTACATACGCCGTTTATTGCTTCCTTATCACTACTTGTTTCATTTTTATTTACAGTATTTCAGCAAACAGCCTGAAGTGCCAACAATTATTGAATTTTGAAACCCTAAAATTAAATAATAACCCTAAATCACGGCATGTCGAATCATGATGACGAACTATATTCCATTTTGATCGACGGCAAATGTTGGTAAATAATTTGAAGTAAAAACCGCTTTTTTTGAATGCCAGGAAAACAAAGCAGTTCCGTAATAAAAGGAAGGGTCAGATATTTACTTGGCTCCGCAAAGGCGGCAGTCTTATATCAAATGTTCTTTTGCAACTCGCTATGGATTTATGTCGTAAATGTTAAAACTGAACAGTCCGTATACATTCGTTTGTAAATACACTGAAAAACGGAAATCTCATGCAATAGCAGTCTAACTACATGTACGTAAAAAAGGCGCTTTAACATCAGTATTTTAGAAATCTGCTGCTAAAATAGGACCGCTTAAAAAGTCACGGTAAGACAAATATTATTTCAGAGACTTATTGTAAGACACAAATCATTGTAAATCTATACTTTAATGAAAATACATGTATTTTAATGACATTAAATCTGTTTCTTATATCTCAATCTATTTGAGTTTATTTATCGTCAGTACCGGTTACCCACCTGCAGATATTAGTTATTTTATGCTGTGGGAGATATTGTAAGATACAGAAAACATCCCATTCCAGAGACACCTCTGGTTCTTTTGCATGCTCAGTGCACAGCACTGTTACGTGGGACCTCGGTTTAACGTCTCGTCCGAAAGACAATTAGTAATGTTAGTGGAGGAGGTGGGGGAGATTAATCTCGCGACTCCAGCGCGTTACCATCTGCATGTTTCTTGATCGCGGGCGCCATTCTATATTCTCTTGACGTTTGAAGGGAAATAACAACACGTGGCTGCTAATAACCAGTAAATATTCCGTAAAAGTAAACAGTTACACAGGAATCCCGAATGCTCAAGGCTGTGAAATATTCATTTTTTTAATGAAGTTTTATGAACTACTGTTTCACTTTTCGCACTTTGTTTTGATTATGGGACTAAACGTAAAATTGCTGTCAATTCCCTTGCAGAAATAGATGAGATACTATTGGTTGGTACGAACTTACACACTGTTATACAGTGCATATAGTTTCAGTCTACATGTTCCTGGCGCAATATATGCAGGGCTGACAAAAAAGTTGCTTAATATATATTACAGTTTCTCACCACAAGAACAGTACACAACTACTTGCGCTCTTGTTTTTCTTCTTTATTTATACATTTTGAGTTCTTTACGGTAAATTCAATTTTCTATCTACGGACAAAACATCTATTTATCACTACAAAATAATGATATTTACTTGATATTTCGTACAATCATTCATTTTTAAGTCATTTGACGGTTTATAGAAAAATAATTCTTGTTTCTCTATCCGTAGAAAAGTCTTTTATCCGTTGATAGATTATCTTAAAATTGGTCAAACACCCATAGTGAGTATGTATGCCAAACAGAAGCAGTGGACTCGCCAAGGGGCATAGCTGTGCCATATGGCACACCTGGAATCTCTAGCGATTATTTTACTTTAAGCGATGCGTCCAAAATGCATAGCTACCAAACGCGCACCTCAACTGCCGTTGCCCTACATTCTATATCTGGTATTACAAAGCGTGCTATCTTCGACGGACATTTTTAAAAATCAAGGATCGTATGTAGTCCCAATTATAATAGACTCAATGAATATGACTTCATCAAGTTTTCAACGTTAATTTTAATCCAGATAGTTTTGGCATATACCCTAAAACTTGATAATAAGCCGCGGTTTATTTTAATGAGAGACATTGCTGATAACAAATTATCTCCCTTACTCAGATAACATCAGAGGTAATCCAAATTGCACTTTGGTCCTTTCAGTTGGAATCCTCTGACTTTATCCTTGTTTCTCTTTGTTATAGTCTTGACTTTCAGTTGTGAAAATTGTCACTTACATATTAAATAAAAAGTCAGGAATATAAAAAAACAAACTTTATGTACTAACAAAACATATTTTAAAACTAAATGTTTAATCTGACTACTATTGTTGCAAATAATAAGGTGTAATTATCACCATACCATAAGGGAAAACAGCGATGAAAGCAGAGGAATCCAAATGGAAGGACCAAGTTGATATTAGAGAGTATGCAGGGTAGATAATCCACTGATGTCCCCCATTTTTGGTAAGAGATTGATGGCGTATTTTCGAGGACGGCTTATTTTCAAGGAGGGCATATTTTCCAGTTATGGGTGTAATAAAGTCTCAACGGCTTATTTTCAAAGATATTTCATAAATATACGGTAGATAAAGTCTGTGTTCGGTAGCTGGCGAGTTACAAATTAACAAACATTCCTGTAAGTTGCGTAAGTTACCGTAGATTTAACCGTTAACGGAAGTCTGTTTTCGGTAGCTGGCGAGTAATTTTTTTAATAAACATTCACGTAGCCTCATATAGCATTCAGAAAACCCCGCAATAACCCAAATATAACTAATTTATCGGATGTAAGCTGTGTTATTGTTTACCTTTTCAAATCAAGAGCTTAAAAGTCGTCTGCTACTAACAGCTGGTGTGTATTCACGCCTATTGATTAATGGTGTTCAATTAGCGAGGAAGTCTCTTACTGAACCAGGTGACAGGCTTAGTAAGTTTCGAGACTTGTGTGGTGAATTTTGACCTTCTAAAATGATTAAGCATGTGATAAAGTGACTGATAGAAAACTCAAACTTTGAACTTTTAGATAGCTTTGAAACTTTAAAACTAAAACTCATTAAATTTTATGACTTTTATTGTTTTTATTTTATGCCTACCAATGAAATATAGGGAAATATCAGTGAGATAAAAGTGATAATCCACTGTTTTGAATCAGTGAAATTACCATTTTGATAATCCACTGTTTGTGCCGGAACTACTTTTTTTATCAACTTCAGGAATTTCCCCACCACGTAAAGACAAGAGAATCCGCTGTATTTCAGACAGTGACAGCGAGTGAAATTTATTTACCTTGTTAAATCCAGTTATAATATTGAATTCCTGAGCCTAACTAGTTGTGAACAATGATGAAATTCGCCATAAATTATTTAAAATGTCTGATTTGTTTACATAACTCACATGGACAATATCCAATATGGCCGACTTTCAATTCAATTGATTGAATATTACTCGGTATTAATCCGCTTTTATAATTAAAGTATGTATGGCTAAAATTCAATAAATATTGATAAACTGTGTAGAGAAAAATAAATTTTATTTGATGAAAGTGTATTCAGTTTATTTCAGCAGAAGTAAAGTTATCATATGTATTGGAGATTGTCTGCACTTTTTTGTGCGGAGTAACCAAAGTACGCATTAACTGATTTGGGGCTCACCATGGGGAATTTATTGAAGGTCCTGAGTAAAAATGTCATAAAATACCCATTTTTGACGTGTTGGCATAAAATAAAAAGAAAATTTGTTTGTTTTTTAGTGGAAGATAAGAATTTATTTCATCGAGTGAACACATATGTTTATATTTTCACTCGTGGCTGCGCCACTCGTGAAAATATCACATATGGTGTTCACTCGATGAAATAAATTCTCATCTTCCACAAAAACAAACAAATATCCTCTATTTAATCAGAAATTTTATTAAGTTTTTAACTTAATGACATGATACACGTTACATTATTTTGAAAATGAACGGACTTTGTTGACTCAGTTTACGTTTTGGTCTAAAAAGAATATATTCAGTTTTGCCTACATGTAACGGTTATTCGTAGCTTACCAACCACTAAGAATATCCTTCCAAAACCTGGCCAAGTTTTACTGAGGCAAGTTTAGGATTGTTTTTAAATGGTCGTTAACACCCAGAATGGCACAGAATACAGATCAGATAAAGTGTATGATCAAACGGGCTGTTTATCCAGTAAGAAAATGTATATACAAAAATGCCACCGAGTCTGTA
Source organism: Cyclina sinensis (assembly GCA_012932295.1). Classification (NCBI taxonomy): domain Eukaryota; kingdom Metazoa; phylum Mollusca; class Bivalvia; order Venerida; family Veneridae; genus Cyclina; species Cyclina sinensis. Next base: position 37,236,193 of record JAAONU010000006.1, on the reverse strand, counting down.
AACCATCTTTATTCCTTCACGGCTCTCTGTACAGCTTTTTTTAGGGCGATCGGTTTTACTGGGGTTTAACAGCAGTGTCAACCTTTTTTTGGCCATATCCCGGCGATAAGTCTACCTAGCAACAAGTTTACTAACCAATCTCTCCACAAGCAACTGATTGCTTCCTCACTGGAGTCAGTGGTAAGGGACAATTGACATTTCGACGCATTGTCCGAGATAACCATGGAGAAATTTAGCCACCCCTGGTGAGGTTTTAACAGTCAACCCCTGGATTGACAATCCGATGGTCTCCCGAGGTTGCCGTCAGCTGACAGCTGTTACAACATGCCCTATGCTCATGCGTACTGTTTTCTTCAAAATCATGTAAAAGTAAATTTGAATGAATTACTAACCTTGTCAATAAAAAGTTCAACAGATAAGCGGAGTTGTACCAGTTTTTTTCCAAATGAATACTCTTGAGACTCTGGTGGAAATTTGTAGGCACATAATATATTCAGTATATCAGCATTTAAAGTTGGGGTATATCCACTTCAAGTATAACAGAAAGACAACGAATTCAGATAAAAGTTGTTTATTCAGATCTTTAAACCACAATGAAATTACAGTTTTGTTATTTCATCTAGATGATCATGTTGTTGTTGTTTTTGTATCTACAGATTGTTGACAAAAGCTGATAAAATGTCTGCACTATGCTGAGGAAATGACAAATTTAAGAATGAAAATGCTGAAACTTCTGCTGGAATACTATTTACAGCTTTTTCTCTTCTAAGATGTTTTTTATGATTAATTCATTTCGGGAGAAACAAAGCCGTTCTTGTTCTGAATTTTATAAAAGGGATTACACTAATTAAATTTATGGTATGAATTTTTACAATCTTGATTTTTTTTATTGAAATGTTTAAGTCTGAAATAAGTTAAAAATCTCAATTTTGTAGTGCTCCAGATTTATAGATATTCCAACATGATTTTAAATATGAGCAAACATGTATTTTTTTAAAGTTAATTAAAGCTTATTTTTTTCTTTTCTTTTTCTGTCTATATATTTCATCCAGGTTACGTTACTTTTTTCTTCTTATATTCCTCTACAAATAAAGCATACACTGAGTACACACTTGCAAACATGTACTGTCTATATATATTAAGTGTAAAAAAATGTCTAAGTATATTAGTTCACAAACATCGAGTGTGTAAAATCGGCGTAGTCATATGCATCGGGTATGACACGACCTGTACGGTCCACGTATGGTTTCATACGAGATATACAATAGTCTGCCTGCTCCTTTGTAAGGTTCTGAAATGAAAAGATACAGAGAACATATGGTTAATTTCATTTAAAGCATCTTGTAAAACACAAGGTTAAAAGATGTTGTAACAAAATTCTCTCAGTGTGCTTTAGGACTTTAAAAGTGCAGTTAACTTAGATGTGGTTCTTTCTAATTAATGAAATCAGATAACACTGTTTCTGCCTTTAGAAGTTCATTGTCTTTTAAACAAGAAAAAACTACTATTAAGAAGAACTGTTTATTTCACGAAAAACTTACATTTAATTTTTTGGGATCAACACAAAAAAAAACATCTTTATCTTGAAATCATACCCTTTTCCAACAGAATTTCTAATGGTCTGGAAAATTTGTTTGTTTAACAAAACTGTACTTACTGCATACAGTTCTTGTGATGTGATAAATGGTTTTTCGCCAGAAGTTAGAGCTCGGAAAGCTTGTTCCACCTCCGAGCTCGACTGGACGTTCTCTGTCTCTCGGCTAATCATAAACGCCATGTACTCTTGTAGAGATACATGACCGTCCCTGAAACAATGTGTGTACATGAGATAACTGTAAATGCAAATCATATTTTACAAGAGCAAATCACTGCATGTCCCTTCAAGATATAAAGACAATATTTATGTTCAGTTTATTTTGTCTGAGTAAAAATTCTTTAAAAGCTGGATGTATTTAAAGAAATTATCATCTAATAGCATAACTGGATGAAATACTTGATCAACTTCAGCCATTTTCGAAACAATATATGTTATATTGAAGCAGTATGTTCAATCAGCAATTTTTTAACAAACAAGTTCATAGCAAAACTCCTCAACCACTTTTGAGATCAACTTCACAAAGAAAGTTTTCATAATCTTAGTGTTCATAATAAACCAAGCAGTGCAAAGGCATAATAATGCTGACTCATAATGCTTACTCAATTTTCAAATTTATTTGAATTTTGACAAAATTAATTGCATACAAACTACATCTTCTGTACTTGCAATCTTATACAGATTCATTCAGAAACATTTACTAGTATGAAATGAAAGAAATTTCTTTACCTGTTGGGGTCAACCATGTCCAGAATAGCTTGGAACTCTGGATCCACTTGTCCATCTTCCACCACAGGAAGGTCATAACCTAGAGCTCTGAGACACGACTTAAACTCCTGGTGATCCAACTTACCCGACTTGTCCTTGTCAAAGTGTCTGTAATAGATGTAGACACACCCACAATGAAATAGGCATAATTCCAAATAAATCAAGCAGATTTCTAGCCCAGGTAAATTTTTAGTGGCATTACGACAGCAAGTCAACCAGACTCCTAATTCAGACGAATTTCAAATAAAAAAAACAGACTAAAAATACTAAAAGTCAAAGTCATATGTTTCATTCTATACGTCTGAAACAAGTGATACCAGTGACTGATGAAATTTTAAGAGAAGTGAAATCCAAAACAGTTTGTGTAACTTACTTGAACATCATGCTGAACTCTCGTAAGGCATCCTCAGACACGCCACTTCTGTTACGAGCCTGGATCTGTTGTTCCAGATTATGCTGCATCCTCATTCCAAGCTGGTCTAGCTGATCCCACTGCTGGGCTAAACCAACTGTACTATGCTCAGTGTACCTAGAAATAAAGAGAAATTAACCATACAGCTGTGAAAAGCTACCCTGCAAGACGATTCGACTCCTGTCACCTGAATATGGATTTTTGAGAGAGAAGTTGATCTTCTTGGAAGAAGTCAATGAAAGCTGCCACCATGTGTTTCATGATATTTCTCTACGTTCTATGTAAAATAACTACATATGCCAAAAAAATCTACCATCGCTAAAAAATGATTCAGTTCAAAGTAAACTAATCGCATGAACCTATTTAAGTGTTACCTGTTATCCAGGATGAGTCTCTCTTCCATAGCAGCTCCGAGATCTTCTATACGTTTAAGCTGCACCTTCTGAGACCGCACTTCCACAGCCTTTTTCTACAGGGAATACAGAAATACTGTATATAGGTATTGCTCCACATATTACTTCTTAAACAGGACTTAAAGTCATATAGGTTGGTGGCAAACCTAAGAATTTTCACTGAGAAATCCTAGTGCTATTCCTGATATTTCCTACAGGTAACTTTGCAGGTAAAGAATATTCTATCAAAAATACTAAAGATACACTAAATTACAATATAATTCTTCTAGAAAATATTATAAGTTATAAAAAGTTTTCCTTCTTTGGTCTTCATTCAGCAGAGTGAATATGACATCCAATGAGTATTTCAGACTGAAATGTTTATACTGAAAAAGTACTCTAGTAAGAATCTACCATATTCTTATCACACCAACCACTCACAATTACAAGATTAACAATCTGAAGAGATGGCATTGGCCTTATATTACAATGAGGAAGGACTAAAGATTGAGGATGATCCTACCTTAGTGGCCTCCAGCTGGTCTTCAAGGGTACCAGAACCTTCCATCATAGAAGCCCTGAAACATACAAGAAACCGTATATAACAATCATCTTCATATGTCATGTGTGCAACTTGTTCTACTCCAAAACCATAGACACAAAAACTTACAAAAAACAACTTAAAATACATAAACAAAAGTATTGAAAAATTCCTAGTTCATATTGCTATAGTAACCATTGTTCTATTCTTAAGCCACATTTAACTGTTTACAGAAGAGAAAATTACAAACGACACAGAACAATTACGTATAAAAGAGTATTTTGATGAAATGATGTTAATGTGGAAATATATTAAGACTGGATCTATTAATATCAACAACTTCACAAGCAGCAGCCCTTGAATCATTGGTCATCAACAGAGAGAGAGAATACATAAACAGAAACACCATGCAATAGTTCTAACTTCTATTTCAAAACCAAAGGCGGGTTTTGTTTAGTAGGAAACTTTGGTATCATTTTGTATTAGTGTCGACAATACTTCATTCAAAGCCATCTATTTCATAACCTAAGAAATCAAATATAGACTACTTGAGAAAACCAGGTATTTGCAGGGATATTCCAATTCTAGTTGCTTTCCACGATCTTTAGGCTTCAGATATTGCTGAATGATTATACATCTACCCTAAAGCAATGCCTTACAAGGTTTTCCTATCAACAGGAAAGCTTAAATTACAATGTACATTTGTTCATTCTCGGCAAAAACATTTCTTATCAAAAGGAAAGTTTAAATTACAATGTACATTTGTTCATTCTAGGCAAAAATGACCGAGTATATTTGCTCAAGAATGGGTCCAAAGCTTTACAACAATCTACAATTATGTCTTCTGTAGATCAATAGTACACTAACTGTAATTCATTTCACAATAATTCTCTCAAGTGCCATTAAACCTACTAAAATTTCACATTATTTCAGTCCTAAACATGGCCATGCATAAGAACTTTTTCAAGAGCTGTTACATCAGTGCATCTACAATGAAGACTAGAGTTGATCCCTTAAGGCTGGTTTCAACCAGAAAGCTCAGATCTTGAGGATGTAAAAAGGCAATGAATGGTCACAGCATCAAAGAATGGGGAACTTTTATATTAACTACAGAAATATATATGCATAAATAGAAAGATGTTCTGCAGCTTCAGAAAAACTGAAATCAAAGGGATGCAATATCATCAATCAACTAAACAACACACATTTCATCATCCTCATCATCAGTATCAGCATTAGCAGACAAGAGCTTTAGAGCTTAATGAAGCATAAGTTAAAAAGTTGTTTATTTCATCTTTCTCAACACAAATACCTGAAATATCTCTGGTTTTCTTTAAACTCATGGCAACATTTAAAGCTTATAATACTAGACAAAAACTTCCCTAAAATTATTGCATTTCAATCTATTTTTCTCAAGGCAATGTCCCCCAACCAGAATATCCTGGCAACTTGTACAGCCCTTTTTGCTTCTACCCTCTTCATTGATTAAGCTTAACATTTACTCTGACAGTCTTCTAAATGCACATAAATCTATCACTAAAACTCTTGTCTACTACATGAACAATCAAGAACAGCATTTTCAGTTCATGCTTAAACTATTGTCAATGATATTAACCCTCCATCCAACAGCCACATCCTGAAAATTAAACACAACAACATACAGAGAAATTCCTTCAACAGTTCTGAATTTTGGTGAAACTTTTTAAAGTTTTATCTGAATCTGTAAACCTGGAATACATTTACCCATCAACTTCAATGATTCTGATGTTATGTAGTCTTTGTATTTCAAAATTTGTTTAACAAATATTTAAATCTGATAACAGATTCACAAAATAAATTTAAGATAAAAGTAACACACATTTACAGAACAAAATGAAGACACCTTGTAAAATGCAATTAAACCATTTCCACATGGGAATAAGTCTATTTGTCCATGACATCTTCTAAATTTCATCGTTTTTGTAAAAGAAAAGTGATTATGATTCAATGAGTTTATATTAACATCTGTCTTTATCTTTTATACACAACTAACAGCTCTAAGTATGGTGTGGTATTTCCAAACTACTAACAAGAAGATAATGTAACCAAAGATTCTGTACTGACCTAGTTTCTGTGAGCCAGGCATGGAAGGCATTGGCTGCCTGGGCAAACTGTTTACGAAGCTGGTCATTCTCTTCTTGTCTCTGTTGTTCATTGGCAAGGTCTACATCTCTCTCCTAGACATTATATTTAAAGATTTGTCATCATCTTTATTGCACATTCAAAGCAAACAAAAAGACCTCAAAAACTTACCAAAATTTACATTCCGAATAAATTTCTATGTAATCAACATTTTAATCACAGCTCTACCCCAAGGACTAAATCAGAGTATATGCTTGTTTTACACAAAATGTATGTTGTAAACTGAAAAGGTCTGATTTATTTCTCACTTAATGACACTCTTTATATAGCCAGACTCATACAAACAAACAACAATACTGGTAACCCTGCTTTTTCATTTGTCCTATTAACCCTTAACCTGCTGGAACCGAAAGTGATTAGCCTTTGCCACCAGTATAGAGCCAGGCCAGCCTGCACATCCGTGCAGTCTGACCAGGCTCTATACTGTTGGTAGCTCCATTTTTGTATTTTGATATTGAAATCCCTTAAACTTTGAATGGACTGTTCCAAATTCAAAGCTGGGCAAATCCATTACAAAATTTCAGCATGTTCAGGTTTAAATAAAATCAAATTGAGGTTAACCTACCTTGATGATTTTCTGTAGGTTAGACCAAGTGTCCTGTAAAGCCTCCATAGTAAACCAAGTGTACGGGTTCGGACCAACATTAAAGCTCTTGATCTCTTTATCAAGTTCAGCCAGTTGGTTGAAGTCGGCCTGAGCCGCCGAAAGCGAGGCTTTGAACTGCTCGTGATTCTCACGCAGATGTCGTATCTCCTCTACCGAGTTACATCTTACAGGGTCGGTTAAGTCTTCTTCTGCATTCTCAAACCATGAGTTGAAGGCCGAGGCCTTCTTTGCGAAAGCTAGGTAGAGGTCTTCTATCTGCCTGTACTGGTCCTGAAGACGGAGCAATGTCTGCTTGCGCTGCTCTGAGTCTTTTAACAAGTTCTGCCACCTGTTAAAATGTTATACTGTGTATTATGTGTCTTCTCATGATTTCAGAGTCATATGACAGGCATAGGGAACACATGAATTGTAACTTAAAAATAATAAATTAGGAATGTTAAAGCTACATCTGTATTTCCATACTTGATAATATGATTTTAAATATAAATTATATTTCATAGGTAATGTATCAAGTAAAGAGGAAGTATTCTTCAAACTGAAGACACTAAAAGTACCTAAAGGTTACTACTCTATTTTCTTGCTGAAAGACATTTAACTCTTGCGCCAGTAACTTTAAGGATTTGCATCAACCTATTATTTGTGTTTAACATCATTACCCTTGGTCTTTAGGTCATGTGGATTGATCTAAAGAGATTCTCTTAACATAGAAACTTTTTTCAAATGAAAGCAGGAACAGTTATATATACCAGAATGCCATGTTTCTATTCCATTTATCAACTTTTTTTCAAGCTAGACTCGCACATTCCTACCTTGTCATAACATCACTGTATCTTTTCTCAATGGCAGGTGTCTGTGCATGTTTTGATGCAATCAACTGATCTTTCAGAGCTGTTATAGTCTGTATCCCTTCTTTCTCAAACGCTTGTAAACCAGCATCGAAAGTGTCCTAAAATAATAGACAAACATAACTCATTTTTAATTATACAAACTTCACCTAATTCTGAAGCCATATCCCAATAAATAATAATAAAGAGCAGGCACTCAGGAACAAACAATAAGAAACAATTTTCAGACCTTTGTAAGTACTAAAATTATAGTTGAAAATTTCCAGTCAGTGAGTAAAGGGGCATAACCTGTCTTTACTAAAGAGAACCAGAGCCAAGATTTTACACATTTTTTTTTACATATGTTTTTAAACTTACAAAAGATTCTGACACAGGAATGGAAGCTAAATCCTGTAAAAGTCAACACTGCTGCAATATTTTTCACAAGTATCGGTAACATGACAAAAGACTGCATGCAACATGTTCAAACTAAATCATCACTTTTAAGGCAAAGTCATGTGGACAAGTCTTTTCATAGAACTGTCTTGAAGCTTTGCTGTAACTTTACCAAAATTTAACTTGTTCAAAAAATATAATCATTCAAAAAATACATGGCAAGTGTAGGAAATAATGAGTAAATAAATAAGGAAAAAAGGCATGGTGGTGTGGTATAAAATCGTGTGATGCTCTTCATGTTTTTTTATATATTTTTTCACTGACCTTTAAGATACCATTAATATTATGATTCTGCAGTGATGGGATATATGCATGAAAAACTCTGGTCATACATGTACATGCTGCAAGTGCGGGACAAAATAATGAGCTGAAAATTTGTTCAATGACAACTTAAAATTAGCCCCCCCCCCCCCCCCCCAAAACCTTGTATCAAAGATTTCATTTTCGTGTATTGGCATCTAAACATTAGATAACAAATACATGTATCATTTGCCCACGACAATTCTTCAGCACATCGTATTTATGCCATCAAGGAATGCTTTAATGGGAAATCCAACGAATATAGAACATGGTATATGTGTAGTGTTCTGAGTGACTACTGTGTTTTCATTTTATGTGGGCTACCTTTTTAGCCAACAATAGGCTTGGCACAGACACTGACAGGCGTGCCTACAATAACCATGCAAATACTCCATATAAGACAATTACAATGTTCTATTCAATTGCTGTAATTTGTAGAATAGCAGATATTTAGTTGCTTTGTATGTAATCAATTCAAAACATCAGGCTCTTAATGTATGACAACTGCACATACTATAAAGATAAGATGTTTAATATCGTTAAAAAACATCAATTAAAATAAGTGAGAAAGCCTAAAGTACACAATGGAATGCTTGTATTTCAAAATAACCTGTAATGATACTTTAACATGCAGAAAGGAATTTATTTACAGGAAAAGAGGCTGCATGCTCTGTGCTTACACTCAAGAAAAAGCCATACACATTATTGTAAGTTCCATTTCTACATTATTTCATTATTCAGTGTGAGAAGAGACTTAACAAACCATAAACTAGCTTATGAATTAAATTATCTTTAATTTACATTTTCAGTAAGGTTTGATGCATGAATTCTACTTTGGTAAAAGAAAATATTTTACTTCCAATAAGCTGTCAGAGCTTTAAATCTTTATAAAGAAACTTACCTGTTTAGTAAGAAGGGTTTGTACAGAGGAGAGGTCGCGACCATAGTCATCTGAGCGGACCTGATTCTCCTTGTCTGCAATCCAACTTTCCACCACGTCAGTCTTCCAGATGAACTGGAGGAAGGCAGAGTTATCAATTAGTCCTGCCTTGCGGAGAGCTGCTGCATCGTCAAGAGCAGATAACTTGTCTTGGAGTCCCTGGATACGCTGGGAGATGCTCTCTTTATTATGGTTACCCTGGGAACACAGAAAAGAATCTTTAAGTCTGTGTGCTTAGTAGTGGGCTCAACAATGAATATATATCAACAGTGCAAACTTTGATATCAGTTAACCTTAACCCTGAGTGTGAAACTTAAAGCGACTGACTCACAGATGGGCCGATGATGAAAAAAAATAAAATGTTCTTATATCTTGAAATTTTTGGTGCAGTTTTGAAGAACATATTTAAACTAAGTTACTAATTCATTTTTTGATACAGAAAAACATCAAAATATTCAGTTTTACACACTTTTATCGGTAAAAAATTTACCCCGTTAGTCAAGGGGTAGATACTATAGTTATATGATTAATTTTGACGCATCTTTACGAGTAGGTGCTATGGCTCAGTGGTCTAGATCGTCGCTCTATATTTTACTGACCGAAGGGTCGTGGGTTCGAATCCTGGTTAAGTCAAAACTTTTTTTTTTTCAGTTTTCATGGTGTATAGAAGCATAATATTATGTTTTTTTTCCACAGTATATTAAATTCTCTAAAATTTTAAAGAAAAAAATTTTTCAGCAAAATTCTGTGAGTCAGTCGCTTTAAATCACATGTAAAACTTTTATAACTTATTTAAAACTTTTAATATGAAAGCATGCTAGCAAAGTTTAACTGCACACTCAAATAAATAATGTGAAAAACAAAATTTATTTCTGAAGTCCAGTTCATCCTTTTATTTGGTAATCCTTGTACACGTATGTAAGCTATATTTACCTCCTGAATGAGTTTCTCCCCTTCCTTCTGTACTTCTTGACATCTCTCTCTGTGTACCTGGAAATCTGTCTCAAACACTTCATGTTTCTTCAACAGGCCCTGAAGTAAAAGTAAAACATCTTAATACAACTGTTGCATGCAGTTGCCTCTGCAACTGTTACTTCAAGGGTATAGATAATGTCAACACCACATTAGGCCATATTTCTTTATGTGTAAAACTTGGTCAATTTTACTTTCTTTTTTTTCCAGATGAAGTACTGTTAGTACATTTTGTGCTCAGTTAGAAGCTACAGATGCTCCAGTCACCTCTAATCTGCTTAACGTAAAGAATTACACAAGTACATAAAGACAGACTTTAGAGCCCCAGCTACTTAAATACATGTATCAGCATCTCTGTGTTCATCAATTATATCTAATCATTGTCATTAATCAGATTTCCTTTCTTACTCATAGTCTGCAAAATTCTAGAAAGTTTTATTACTCTATGTTGTGTGAATGAAGCCACTCACCTGCACAGCGGCCATGGTGTCTCCAAGGTCACCACCAGACAAAAGACGTTGTTTCTCCGATATCCAAGCCTCCTCCTCATCTACATTAGCACTGAACTGCTGGAACGCATAGGACTCCTCCAACATCTGACCTCTGTGACAATTATTTAAATAATTACATTTTCCATTTTTTCCACTGCACACAATATCTGTCAGCTAAGGAGCTATGGTTGATGGGTAGAACACGAGCCTCCTGATACTTAGAGATTTTCAAGTGACTATCTATATTTGACAGTTTCAGCTCTAGCACTGACCCAATCTGGGAACCCTTCATTAAATAGTATAAATGACTAAAACGCATTTTCCATTGGATGTAAAATTAAGATGTATAAACTAAAAACTACTTGTCTGCTAATAAGAAGCTGAATATTTTCTTCAAACCTTGCTTACTGTTCAATGGTTGCTTATAAGCTACCAAACTGCTTGTATACGACCTAGCCTTTGACTGCACTAGAACATTTAGTAAATACCTCTGAATACAAATGAACTAACAAAGACAGACGTGTTGTCACATTTCACACAAATAGCTAGTCTTAGTATGCTGTTATGTGACTATAAGAGAATGGTTACCTTCTTTCCGCCATCTGTTTGAGTTCCTCCCAGCTCTTGGCAAGCTGTTCCAGTCTATTCTGTATGTCATCTGTGTTGATATCCGATTCACCGATCAGCTTCGCTCCAGTCTCCTGAACGGCCTGACATACAAAAAAAGAATGTGCTAATGCCTTCATTTCAGAATGGCTTATTTGAAAATATGAAACTTAACAGAAGAATTTTCTTACAAGGAAAGTTTAGAAATTTTAAAAAATTCTAAAACTAGATATAAATCAATCTGTTAATGTTTTAATTGTACGTTTCCAGGTGTGAAAGGGAAAAGATCCTTTCTGCTTCTTTATGCAACATAACTTAGAAAGTTTTTCCATTCACAGCTTAAAACTGTTGTCATGATTTACAAGTAAGTTTTTATGATAAATCAGCTGCCAAAGTGATGTTTTTCTACAGCAAATCATATCAGAAATATCCATAAAGATACAGAATGCAGTGTTCAGACCGGGTTTATTTAATATCATATTGCATAACCAGCACTTGGATTATAATCTTCACTATGACTACCTAGTCAGTTTTTATAAATGCCACCAATTTATGATATATCAATCAGTCAAAACTGAATGGTAGTCAAGAGCTATTTTAGAAAATTAGCCAAGTAAATGTTCAAAATGTTTACTGGACAAGAAGTCAAATCATTTAACTAGCAGTACCTGTATAGCTGGCTCGTGACTGGTAAGCTCGGCATCCAGTCGCTTGTGTTTTTTGCGTAGGTTCTGGACACCTGTCAAGTCCTTCCCATAATCCTCTGACCCAACAAGAAGTTTCTTCTCCCTGTGAATGGCAGTAGCATAATAAGATCAAATAGGTACTAAAAGTTTCTTTTATATGCATTGTTTTACGCAAAACTAAGACAGGTAAATACTACAAAACAATAGTGTACTCTATATTAAGTCTCATCCGTTTGAATTTTTCTGAACTTCTAGTTTCTACTAGTTTCTATCTACAATTCAGCAAGCTTATCTTTAAAAACTGAAATATTACCAAAAGTCCCAGGATCACACTGATTTTACTGATATAGAAAAATGAATGTACTGAAAGGATAAGGATCAAACCATGTTCTATTCACTCTAAAACAATGTTGACATAATGTCTTTCTTTCGAATTAAAGTCATTTCTTAATGAAAAAGCCTTTTTTAATTTTTTTGCAATATCATTGAAAAGATTACTGCGCTACATCTGTTACATTTTCACTGATTTAAAAATGAAAGTTAGGAATGAGATTGATACAAGTAAAGATAATTTCCGCCTTGGTAAAAAAAGAACTACTTGTAACTGTGATTCTGGGACTTCAAAGATTTTTAGTGCTGTCATAATGGTTATAGTTCGAGCACATGTATATTGTTTGAGTGGGAAATCTGTGACTGGGATATGCCAGAAGATTCTGTAATGTACTGGTAAGAACAAGCTTGATTTGTCAGTAAAGAAAAGCAGTTCTAGCTCTCTCTCTTGAAGCTGTTTTTGATTCTGTCTATGCTATCAGTGTCAAATTGATGGACCTTTTAACTTTTGATGTCCAAATGATTTACTGTGAAATCATTTTTGTTCGTGTAGGACGAATTTTCGCGTATTTCGCGCTAGGAACAATGCGCGAATTTAAGACCGCGCTTTTATAAAACTAATAAAACATTTACATTATCCAAATCTTGATCCTGTCCGAAATACCTGCATATATTTTTCCACTCACTTTTGACCATTAATTGTTATTTTTAGCCAATAAAACTTGAATAATCGGATGTTTTAGCAAATTCAAAATATCTAGCAAAATTAAAATGAAGCTTATTTTGTTTTCTTTTTAAGAATGTTTCGTTTGCATTTCCTCGAATTGTTGAACGTTTGTCTGAAGCGTTTACTAATAATTATTATTATATCGTTGGAACGTAAATATAACTTTGAAATACAATGACTTTCAAATACCTATACACTGCGTCAAGATAAAGAACGTCGTATTATAATACACAAGTTTATAAAATCTCTGCATTTCAAAACAAACACTTTCAATGTTTTTCTTAGCGTAATTGATTAGGGACCGGTCGGAATCGATCTTTTAATCTATGTACACTTAACCTGTGACAATTAACGTCAATTAACAGTTGGACCTGTCAGTTTGTATATTCGAAAGTGGACCGCGGTAATTGACACGTATACACGCGTCGGTGGTGATCCAGCGTCATGCAGCTGTCGTTTGCTTTTTATGCTGATAAAAAAAATTGAATCTGAAGTTGAAAATGCGCGAATTTAGGGCCGCGCGAACGTACTTTTTTGCCGTTTGCGCGAAATTTCATCCCAGCGAATTTAAATGATTTCACAGTACTCTGTTTAAAATAAACCAGGTTCATGACAATTAAGGATCCCTATAAACTATGCACTATTCTAACTCTTATGATGGACCAGTACATTTCAAGAATTGTGGGTCGTAAACCCAAATCATAACTGAGATAAAAGTACTTCTTTTTTGTAAGATCTTTCTGAAGAAAACATAAATATACTAAATAAAACGAGATAGTCTCAATGTGTCATCCTGAAGTAAGATTGACATGTAGAAAGATAAGCATATTGCCTACAACTGTGTATGTTTACAGATAGAAAGAAGTCAATAAGTCATCAATTTTCTTGCAATATGTAAAAGAAATAGGGTAACCTTGTTTAGGTAGAGATTTCATCTGTTTCTATACACAGATCAAGCATTTTAGACAAGAACATTCATATTTTTTACCTACCAACAGGCATCTAACAGATAATAACCTGGAATGCTATATAAAACATTTCTTTCTTGGTAATCAGTTAATTAATCTGTTTGTCAGTTTTTCTCTATTTAATTTTAAGGTTCAATTTCTGAGAAAAACTTCTCCTGGCACCATGTTCAGTAAAATGACCGACTCTGTTTTAACAGTTTATCAAGTGTGTAAAATAAACCAGTGATAAAGATGTTTTCACATGGATGCCAATCTTTTTCTTCTGTTGAATTTACTGGGCTTATCAAAAATGTGTATTCCAAAGGTGATTGCTTGCAAATTTCAGAAACAAAATTTACCATATAATAAATATATAATTTTCTTCAAAGACCTTACAGACTAAAATGACAAGTGTATCTACTCAGAATTATCTTATATTAGACCTCTATAACTTCATGCAATAAAATATAAAACTTACTTGATCCATGCCTCTTCATCATCAATATCCCGAAGGAACTGATGCATCGTGTTCGCTTCATTCAAACGCGTCTTACGTACAATAGCTAACTCCTTGATCCTGCAAAACAATAAAAACAATGTTTTAGGTAGTTTGAATTTGAGTACAATTTTAAAGGAGGTTTTGTAAAACACTTCATTAAAATCGATCAAGGAACCACATTTTTCTCACATTCTAAAACTGGCTGTAGGAAGTCACAGACTAAATCACTTGTTCTTAACGAAGATGACCACAACAACAACAATGGCTCTTCTCATTACTCAGCTTATTTCAGAATGCTGTTTTATCTTACTTCAATAATGGTCACAGAAACCTTTAAAGGTGGGAATTATGTAAGATAATGTGCTTCATTTCAGTCGTCTTTTTTCTGATAGCTTAAGTTTATATTTTGAAAAACTGGACGATAATATTCACTAGGAAAGCATCTAGTGTCTACCACATACATTTTTTTTACTGACAACAAACCAACGAAGATTTTGTAAGCCTCAATATCCAGACCTTTTACAGTATCTTTCATCCAACACATATATTATGACAACGAAACAAGAAAACAAGGATACTGGAACATAACATACTTTTCATATCTCTCATTGATAGTTCTCTTCCTGACTTCAATACTCTCTGCATCCCACACCCCGCTCTCAATAAACTGATCAGCCTGGGAGTTCAGGTCCTTGATACGATCCTCGTGTGCAGCAATGTCTGCCTCCAGTAGCTGGTGCTTCTTGGACAGGTTCTGTACTGAGGCCAGGTCCTTGCCATACTCTTCAGATGCCAACATTTGTTCAACCTAAAAAAAATAATAAAATCTAAAGCCTTGTAAAATAAAAAATTAAACTTTTAATAAAACAGAATAAAAGGTTAATATTCTTAATCCACCAACTTCTTAAGGTGTTCATTGTCAAAAGCTGCCATGTTTACATGTTTTCCTTTTTACACTTTTTTTCAACTGTTCATTTCTTTATAATTCTTTGAAATCTCCTTCAGT
Organism: Cyclina sinensis; assembly: GCA_012932295.1. Taxonomy (NCBI): domain Eukaryota; kingdom Metazoa; phylum Mollusca; class Bivalvia; order Venerida; family Veneridae; genus Cyclina; species Cyclina sinensis. Next base: position 37,220,914 of record JAAONU010000006.1, on the reverse strand, counting down.
TTTCTGTGATGTAGTGACGTCTTTTTACCAGATGCAAAAACTTTCTTTAAAATGGACTATAATCAGGTAACAGATAAATTCTTACTTTGAGCCGTTATATTCTGCTTGTAAAACTGAAGTTAGAAAAATAACCATTTGAAAACTGCAGTAAAGTCACAAACACTAAACCCTACCTCTCCAAGCCAGAACTCAATGTCTTTGACTCCAGCATTGTATGTCTGTTGTCTGCTCGCCTCCTTCAGTTTTTCACTCTTCTCTGCTGACTTGGCTACAAGGGTCTCCCACTGGGAGGCGAGACTCTCTAGTCGAGCCTGAACAGCTTCTTCAGACCCGGCACATTGCTTCTGATCAATCAGGGCTGAAAGAAAGCAAAAATTAGGTCATGCTGTATCAAAATTAAACTGTATTTTACAAGCATCTCAGCATCATCATAAAATGTGAGTTTAGAGTACGTTTTTTTCTGAGAAATCAAAAATACAATAAAATGTTTAATCTGTTTTGGCTTTTTTTTGGTGGGGGGGGGGGGGGGGGTTGCAAAGAAATGTAACTGCGTGTTCTGAGCAGTTAGGTAGATCTGGTATTATGGAAGAATTAACTTCAAAGGCCCAGTATCAACTTCATGGCCACTAAACTTTCAAAGGTAATCTCATTTCAATAAATACTTAATAACCTACCTCAACAATTCTTTTTGCACCTTTTACAACACTAAATCTATGTTTGCAATATGCTGGTATGTGTAAGCAATACCTGGATATCTTTTAGAATCCAGATATTGACTCTTCTTTTAAAACCAGAAAAAAAAACCATAACAAAACTGTTTCAAATATCTTGGAAATCAATGTCTCAAATTTCTAACACAATTTGTTAAGTAAACAAGGCATTAGTTTACCTTGTCCAGTAGCCAGAAGAGCCTGTAGTCTGTCTGCATTAGCTGCCAGTTCTGCCTCAAAGCCTTGGTGTTTCTGGTGCTTACTCTGTAAGAAAAAACAACAACAATTTGTATCTTCTGCAATATCTGCATACAATAACAATTTGTCAATGAACATGTTGAGGGTTCACCATAGGCGTAACTACATTGAACTACTGTTGTTTTCCTTCTTCATTTATACACAGTTAAGCATTGCTTCACTATTAAAAAAACTTCAATCATTACTGATATACAGCCTTGTTGGTCACACAATGCATGCGGAATGCATTTCCATTCTTCTCTAGCAAATGAAAACTAAACCTTTCTTCCACAAGAAATTAAGAGCTATCAAAAAATTTCATACATTAAACTATGAGTGAGGAGCTAAGGTTTTTGTCCTGTGAATCCAGTACAAAGTTCAGGGAGTTTCAAATACAGATACATATTTTTCAAAAGGTAAACCACTGAAATAAATGTGACTTAGAAGTAGATGAAAAGAATGAAAAGAATCCCACAAAAAAAAACTTGTCTCCTTCACATAAAAAAATTGTCTGCTTAATAAAAAAAAGAAAAAAAAGAAAAAAAAAAAAAGTCTGCTTCAGAAAAAACTTGTCTGCTTAAAAAAATAACAACAACAAACAAACTTGTCTGTATCAGAAAAAACTAGTCTGCTTCAAAATCTTTCAGACTGTGTACCTACTGGGCTATTACATACCTGTATATTAGCAGGGTCTTTGTATGATTCGTCACTGGCGATCTGAAGCTTCTCCTGCAACCAATTCTCCATCTCATCTGCATCCCGAGAGAACTGCTGCAGAGTCTGAGCCTCACCCAGCTTCGAACGGTTATCTATCAGGGCATCCTTCAGCTTGGTCCACCTAGGAGTGGAGGTCAGAACGGTGAGAATTACACATAAATATCTAATATACTAGATTTGTAACTAAGCGATAAGTTATCAGTATTTTGTCTCTTACATACTTCTTACCACTTTCTATTGTGTTCTGTTTGTCTTCATTATTCTTAATATTATTCAAATCACTAAGGAAAGTAAAGAGTGGTAAATGTCTGTCATGTGATAACACAGCTGGCTCTGCAATCAAGAAGAACTTATTATCTAAGGTCCGCTATCTAACAAAAAAAACAAACAAAGAAAACCAAAAAATAAAAAAATCAGTTGAAAAGAGAAAGGAGACTTTCTTATAATGCAGCCTTGAATACTTCTCTTCATTTCTCTCCAGAATATTAAGTAGATGTAGATGTCCAGAAGTCTACTTAGAAAATTACAACTACCAATAAGAAGGCTCTTCAGAACTGACCGTACCTGTCAAGTACTTGGTCACGTTTATCTTCAATAGCATCGGCATCATAGTGCTCTCCCCCTATCAGCTGGTCAGCAAACTGCTGCAGCGCCTGGATCTTCTCTTGCTGTGAAAGGATACAATAAACATCGTTAAATCTTGTAAACACAGTCAAATCTTATAAATGTGTTAAGTGAGGTAAACACGGTTAAGTAAATGTAAGATCATTAATAGTGAACAATAATGTAGAATCTTTAGATTCCTTTCTTTTCTCTCTGTAAACGTAAGAACCACATAAACCATACATACTTTATATTGTTTTTTTATGCCCCTGAAGGGAGGCATATAGTTTTTGAATTATCCATCCGTCAGTCCATCCGAAAAATTTAACATTGGCAATAACTTTCTTATTAGTAAGTGGATTTAGGGGGCATTGTCATCTTACTGTGACAGTTCTTGTTTTTATATTATTTTTGAATGTGTCAATATGAATACAATGAATGAAAACGTTACCTGAAAAGAGAAAATTACTACAAACCTGGCTATTGATAGCTCTATCAAAGTCCTCATGTTTCTTGATCAAGGACTCCACATTATCACCATCCACCTGGTCACCAGACAAGAAAGCCTCTCTGGATGCCATCCAGTGTTCAGCCTGTTCACAATCTCGGTAGAATAACTGCAGTTCCAGACACTGGTCTAGCTTCATACGTCTCTGGATCCAGGCTCTGTGAATGTAAAAAGTTGTTTTAAATGTAACTATTATTACTAACATCTTTACCTCTTGAAATAATTAGGGAACTAGAACATACAACACAGGCTTTTTTAGAACTTTAATAAGTGCAATTTCAATTCAAAGGAATGTTCATCAGCATAACAATATACAAACCATTTCTGTAATGTTTTCTAACAATCATTAACATTCTACGTATAACTAATATGAGAACTGGGAAAAACTCTGCAGACCTTATTTAAAGTAGATTTTATTTTCCATCTAACTTAAAAAATGCTGAAATCTGTTATAAAGTATTTGTGAAATACAGTTATTTTTCCACTTCAGGCTACTTACTGTTCCAGCTCCTCTCTGGCGACAGCCAGTTCCTCAAGCCTCGTCTTTACGTCATCGCTTGCGTAGTGCTGGTTGTGTAACAACTGCTGTCCGAATGTCTCAAATGCTTGGAACGTACCAGACCTTGCGTCAATCTCTGTACGATGCTCCTATATTACACAAAGGTTAAAGGTCAAGTACTCCACAGTAGTTTAGTGTAAAATGCCTTACTCTACTCTTAAGCTATGCTTTAAAGACAGACACCCAATCAAGAAAGGCGTGTTCTAAGATAATCTGTAATAGAATAATAACAAATGACAGTACCTTTTTCTTTTTTTACCTGTTTTATGGAAAGTAATAAAGGCCATTTGAATTTTCTGTTGAAAAACTAAATAATAATGATCAGGTTGCTAAGTGTTTGAAGTCATTACTTAAGAATAATGCCAACACAGGACTAGAAATGATCCTACCATAATTAGTATATTAATTACACTTATCTTAGAAATAGGAAAAGCTACAGACTCATTTTCAGTCTGTTAAGAAATAATCTCTATGTGTACACATTGTTCATTAAAACATATAATGCAAGTTACATTAGCTCACTGCAAACACATGCAAGACATTTTAGTAAGGAATATAAATAATTAATATAATGTTCAATTTTCATCACTGCTCTTCCAAAATCTGCCTTCTAAACTAAGTTCATTAAATGCAGTTTTTTTTTCTTTCTTTATTAACTAGCAAAATCAGAAGTTTACTGTCCAATGACTATATTTTGTCAATTATTTTCAGAAGGGCCAGTTTATATTAAACACACTGAACAGAGCGTTTTTTCCCCGTAAAAAAATCTGTTCTTCAGAGCAGTGAAATAAGGATGTTTATATTATGTTCATGTATGTGTCACTGTGTATGCATATCTCTGTTAGCTGTAAAGACAAGATTTCTCTGTTAATAATCACAGGTGAAATTGGGCTGCATTGTCAAATATTTCACCCTGAAATCAAAGGCTATGTATCTACCAAGTGATTTAATTCAGTCAGTAACACCTATCAGAAATCAGTGTAAAAGTTCCCCACACAGCAGTGAAAATCTGTAGACTGAGCTAACAAAGGTGCTTTAACATAACCACTGCATTAGTATTTAAGTACATACTTAGACTGGACAAAGAAGTAAGTATCTAGTCAAAGAGAATTTGAAGTGAAACAATTCATTTTTAGCATTTTTATACCTACAAACAATATGGTGCCCAGATAAAGACTTATAAGTATTACTGACTGTGTGAAATACCATGCTGTGAACTTAACTACTGATTCAATTTAGTAACATTATGAGTCACGCTATGTGAAAAATCAGTGTTCCATTATCTTTTCTTATTTTCTTTCAGGATAGAATTCATGTACAGTAACTTTTAGTGAATTGACACTGAAATTTCCTTTAGTGGCTAGTCCTAAAATTATTCTACTTGGCAAATACATACAAGTACAGTAAATAACTAACATAATTGTCCCAATATTGGCCTAAACATGATCATTTTCTTAAAAGCTGTTTTTTTCTTGAAGCATGACTCAAACTTTATATTTTATTGAATACTAATGGGTATAATTTATCTGGAAAACCACACTGTAATTTAAGAAATACCATGCCATTCATCTAATTCTGCCCAGCAACATATTGAATCTGTTAATTACACTAAGTCTATATGTCTATCTAAAGACTGTTTGTTAAAAATGGCAGGACAAAATCAACGGGATGGTAACACATTCAACTTCTTTCACAGGATGCTGAAAAAAGTTCAAAACAAACAGATTATTATGTTGATGCATTCTTCAAAACATAACGCAATCACAATGTATAAAAGTATCGCCGTCAGCCAGTATGCATCAAGGCATCGTCACGATGCACGTGCACCACGTGTGGCATGCTATATCACCTCGTCATCCACCTCCATATCCTCGCCCTCAGCCTGGGGAGGTAACTGCGTTATACCATAGTGACTCACAATCTCCGAGCTAAACATCTGCAAATTGACAGTAGGTTCGGTTGAGGACGCCATAAACTTTTCGTAATTCTCGCACGTTGGAATTGGTGGGGGATGTCCTAAGTCCTGGAAATTGTTTCAGTTTTGTGTTTGAACAGTTTTCTGTCTCATGATTTTTTTATCTGTGTAACTTCTAAAGAAACTGATTAGTAAGTCTGGCTCTAGTTTTCAAAATATCTGTATTTTTTTGGGATCCCTACTTTGCTGTACAATAATAAAAATCATTGAAAATAAATTTCGGGAAAAAAAAGCCTATCTGCTTTGCTAAACAGAGGTAATAATAACAATACATTGAACAGTCCTGACCGACAGATACAACTTTAGACTTTACAGACATTGATACAGGAGTGTTTCCAGGGGCAACAGAGACAACACACCACCATAGCAACAAGTTGTTCACATAATTAGCAAGCTATCAATTGACAACATCGACTAGAAGTGACTGTGAAATTTACACAGAGGTGACAAATAAAGGATAAGACACAATTAATTTGGCATTAATATTTTTTTACCCAAATTTAGGAAGCTCTTTTATTTACCTTAGACATATAAGAGAAGTCTGTTTAATGAAAAAAAAAATCAGTATTAGTTTTACAGAAGTTAATTCCCCTGATACAGGTTTTACAAATGAGTAGAACAATTAAAACATCTCAAATTTTAGACTGTTCCACAATGTTTATTATCTACCACTCCGGCCTAATACACCCTAGTTCCAATCTCACTAGTGAAGTTTTATTGGGGACTCCAAATTATTGCAAAGGAATGGCTTGGTTTGACAAAATAACCCTGCTTTCAGTTGAAGAAAAAATATGTATAAAGAAAAGTAAATAGTTACTGAATATTAAAGTCTGGCAAACTGTGGCCTCTTCACACAGAAGAATTTCATAAAGGTGTTAATTTCTTTTTATTTTATTTTCTTGAACATTTAAAGGTCCGTGCAAGAATATACCAAAGCTTATCAGCTGACCTCATAGGAACGTTTAAACACTGTGTTATAGTTCTGAGCACAAATAATGTTAAAAGGCTTGATTATATATACAAAGCGTAGCAAAACAGATGAAAGAAATTCAAACCCAAAAATAAATAAGCTGAGAAAATTCAAACAAAGGCCATGGATTTTATGTTGAAAGCAAATACTTTGTTAGTACCGCCTGTTTCATTCCAGAAATATGAATATTTGATAGCTAAGCTACACACCACAAATTGTATACAAAATAACAATAATAAGACATATATAGTACATGTAACAGTTTCTAACTAACATCTCACTTCTACAACTGTTAAAACCTTAACAGCTTAAATCTATTTAACAGTTTACATTGTCATTCTACAATGTACTTAGATAGGATGTAAAGATAGATATATGAATATAACATTCTACATATATATCTCAGCTGCTTGAAATCTGAGCCTGAAAATATTTCATTAAAAACCTGATTTTGGTTTGAATCATTCAACAACTAAAATATTGCATTACACACTTGAACTAAAAGATTCAAACAGAAACAATACTTGAAAATTTCAATGATATATCTTTTTTTTTTTTTTTTTTAAAGAGAAAAGTAAAATAGGCCACTGAAACTGGTTTTTTTTTTCAGAATCTATATCTAATTTTAAACCTACTACAGTCACCATATTTACAGTATTTTCAACTTGACCAAATTATATAACCCTATAACAACCATGCTTTTCTCTATCTCTAGGAACAACTTTCCATGATCTGTCAAACTGGAGTCAGGCAGGTTACTCATTTTATAACCATCAGACTTTATGTCCCCTTGAAAGAAATTTACCAATCTTATTTTCAATGATTTACAGGTTTGGACATACATGTAGCACTTCATTAATTTCCCTACTTACATGTACTTTTTAATCAACTTTTCATTTAAATGCATGTTTAAATGCATTCTCCTATGTAATTATAACTGTACCGTTTCCCTTCTTCAGATGTACAATCTTTCATACAGAGTTTTCCATAAAAATCTATCACTTTATTTCAGCTCAACAGAATTCTATCAAATCATTTAACAACCTGGTTAGCCTGCTCTGATAGTTTTTTAATAAGATGAATACAAGAAGGATTGCTATGCCACTAATTAGATCCATAGATTTTCATCAATCTAAACTTGTCTCACAATCTAGTACAGATATCTGTGTAACAAAATAAAAGGACTGTTTTTACCTGGTGTCGCTCAAGGAGAGCTTCCGCTCCAGTCACATCTCTGGCAAGCTCGTCTGATGACACGAGAGCCATCATGCTGTTGATCCATGAAGTCAGGTCACGGTAGTCACTGAGGAAACGTTGCAGATCGTAACTGTCCAACAACTTGGCCTTTCGTCCATCAGCCTGTAACAATTTTGCAAGTAGAGTACAAACAAAGTATGCCAGTGCCGTTATTCTACTGAAGGTAATACATGCATATAACATAAACAGGCTAAATAATGTACTTAATTCTTTCAAAATTTTGAAGCCTGTATCTTAGTAATAAAGAAGTCTTTACTAACTGTAGCATAAACTGTAACCAACATGAACAGTTAACCTTAAAGTAAGCTTTCAAAACAAGATAGGAGTGAAAGACAAAGTGGAACACTTCTTCTTTCGAGTTGTTATTAGAGAGGTAACAATGTAGAGTTATACCTTTGCAGTGAGTTCATTCCACATTTCGTTGATTTCAGTCTGGTGCTCGTAAATCTGTTCACCTTGGTCCGGGTGGGTCATCATCAAACGCTTAGCTGACTCGTCCAAGTCTCTAACCTAGTAAAAGACAAGCATTTTACTAATACTGCATCTTTTAACAACAATCCTTTACCTCATTAGGCAAGAATGGCTTTTTTTCAGCAGAAATTTCTTTTGTTTAAATTTCCTTTGAAATCCATCAGACAGTATGCCTCCAACAATTCTAACATATACAGACAGGTAGAGATGCAAACAACTTGAAAACAGACAAAAAAGTTTAAATGCTGAAAAAGCTTCATGGCTTCATCATTTGGCTAAGAACAAGAATCCTGGCTTCATCATTTGGCTAAGAACCAGAATCCTGGCTTCATCATTTGGCTAAGAACCAGAATCCTGGCTTCATCATTTGGCTAAGAACCAGAATCCTGGCTTCATCATTCGGCTAAGAACCAGAATCCTAGCTTCATCATTTGGCTAAGAACCAGAATCTTGGCTTCATCATTCAGTCAAGAACCAGAATCCTGTCTTCATTATTCAGCTAACAACCAGAATCCTAACTTCATCATTGGACTAAGAACCAGAATCCTAATGTCTGTTATCCTCTCAGTGTTAAGATTTTAATAAAGATGAGGGTAAAAGATCTTATAATTCAATAGATAGAAAACCTTGTAACATATTATCCTGCCAAATTCAAACAATGGACTTGCCTATCTAACAATCTACAACTACCATTCACAATTCAAAGTAGTTTTTCAACAAATATTTACAGATATAATAGCTAACACTGCAGACCAATGTGAGACAGTTCAGCGGTGAAAGACTGAAATATTTGTCACTGAGTAAGGACTAATGATTTATTACCTTCTCTCCCAGAGCAGCCAGATCTCTCTCCAGACCCTCGTGTTTACGCTGTAGAGCCTGCACACTGGCCAGATCATGTCCGTAGTTATCATTGTTCAGAGCCTGGTTCTTCTCATTTATCCAATCTTTCGTCTCATCAACGTCCCTACAAAGATATTTTAGCTTATTTAAAAACTTTCTTTATCTAATTTTTGCGGCTTATATTTACTACTTTTTAAGACTGCTTCCAGGATTTTGACAAGTACCTGAGCCAATTTTAACTTGATTATCAGGCCCTGAGTTCACAATAACTGAAAAACTTAACAATTTTAAAAAAGAAAGCAACTATACACCATCCTGCTTAGACAATTTTTTGCCATTTATTCTAATAAAAACTACATTTTAATCTATGTTTGTTGCTTATAAACTGATGCAGGTAATTGAACATGACAAAGCAGAACGTCTGATATTTACCTATGGAACCTCTGTACTTCGTGGGCACTGCCAAGCGTCTGGGCCCTCTCGGCTGTTACCTGCTGCAGGGTTGCCCATCTTGTGTTCAGTGTCTGAAAGCGGACACACTTGATTAAAAAGAATCAAATCTCATACCTGTAAGAACAGTTATATACTTGTTCGGAATCCTGACACAAAATTCTGTATTTTCAAATGTGTCCAACTAGTTATTTACTAAGATATAAACATGCATATGAATAACTTAAATAAAAGGCTATAACTGGTATTTATTGCATAAATGATGAGACTTTTAAAGAAACTTACAGCTATCTGCTCTCTGATCTTCTCAGCAGCCTCTGTCTGTCCCATGGCCGTCAGTCTGTCTGCAATACTGTTCAACTCTTGTAGTCTGGCCTCATTGGTTCTTAGGTCCTACACAATACATAAAGATTATACATAAGCAACATATTCTAATTTTCACTGATACTTTTTAACGTATTAACTCACTACTGATCAGGTTGGACTTGCTCCTATCTGATAAGCCAAGCCGCTTTTCACATGTGTTATGTTATTGCTAACAGCTGAAATATTCATAGAGTAGATTTAGACTCTGAACCAAGAGATCATTTTTTTCTTTACCATATTTTCCTACAGCACTCATACAAAGGTCTACACCACAACTTTCACTGGTACACCTAGGTACTTGCATATAACTACTTAAGTCTGATCATAAATGCCTTAAATCTTTTTTGAAAACAGTCTTCATTAAACACTTCCAGCTTTAAATTCACTTATTTGTACACTAACCTTTCTGAAATCATCAAATTTCTTCTGCATCTCTTCCACCTGTTCAAGATCATCCCCAACATTCTCTGCCACCATAATGCCTTCTTTCTCTGTTATCCAAGCAGCCAGTTCTGCTGCTTCACGCACCAACTGGTATGCCTTGCATGACTCCTGGATTTTTTCACGTCGCTGGTTCCCCAGGTCAAGCAGGTTGGCGTACTGAGTCTCGATCTGGTTTTGTCTTACAGAGATGGTGAATTCGTCCATCAGGTTGTTACGACTGGCAGACAGGCTTGGGTCCAGTTTCTTCACATAGGCAGCTGGTACGAAACCCTGTCTATCATTCACTTCCACCTTCCACCAGTCCTATAAGGCAAATCATGCATTGTTATATAATGTATATTATACTCACAACAAAAACAGCAGAATGATTATAGTTAATTCATTTCTTTTTTAAATGCTTCAACAACAAAAATCGTCCATAAATATTCTTTAATGTTATAGTTATAAAACTCCTGCTCTTCTTAATCACAGTGGCACAGAAGGTACAAAAACTCATGTGTTGGTACTGTTTAGTAATGTGATGACATTAAATTATAATACAAACCTTGTTGGTACTGTTAAGAAGAGTGAGGACATCTCCTTTCTTCATGGAGGTCTCTCTAGGAGATTTCTCAGTGTAGTCATACAGAGCCATTACTTTCTCTGTTCCAAGGTCGTCAATCACTGGGGCCTCTTGTTGCTATTAAAACAGACCACAGAAATCTTACCCGAGTGATATACAGCTGACATATTTACAAGATGAAGCATTTTATTGACTATTGGAACAAAAATCCTAAAGTTCTTATCTTTTCACAAATACCTTTATGATAAGCTTTTAACATATATTGATATCCCAAACCAGGAATAATACTGATAACTTAAAAGTAGTAAGAAGTGATTACTTGTAAGATACTGATTCGACATTTGTTTTAACAATATCTGCTCCATACCTTACAGGCCTGGGCCTGATCTCTTAGACTTTCAATCACAGTACTGTAGGCCTCCAGATCTGACAGGAAGGCCTCATGTTTCTTCAGAAGGGCCTCAGCAGAGTCCTCATCTTTACCATAGTCAGTGTTTGAGGCAATTGGCTCCTTCTCCCTCATCCAAGACTCAGCCTCATTAGCATCGGCAAAGTACTGCTGGGCCTGCAGAGAATCCTCTAGGTCTTGTTTCCTCTGGGCAGCTTTGTCCTGCATAATATAAAAATGTAAGTTGTGCATGTGTGCAAAAAAGGAGATATGTTTCTTTTTCCGTTTTTAGCAATCTTTATGGTTATGTTACTATGTGAATTCAGGCTCCAAGAAGTCAGAAAATATTCCAAAAATCTACAGCCTTCTTAAGCAGTGTTAACTGCTAAATGAACAGTTAAGAATACAGACCATTATAGAAATGGAACTTTTTTTATCTAAATCAATTAAGCTTATATGCACATGATGACAAAAAATATCTTAATCTGTGTTAACAATAATATGACTGTATTATAAACATATCCTAATAGTTGTACAATATGTGCATAACATACTGACAAACTTCTACAATCATATATATTATCATTATATTTTATCAGCTGTTCCATTCACACTGTTTTGATTTTTCAATGCAAACTTTTTGTAACAATAACCTTTACCTTGAATCTAGACTCACCTTGAGAGTTTGCCATCTGTCCTCAAGGTCACTGATCTTGTCCTGGATCTCATCAGCTGCAAAGTGACCATCTTTGATCATCTCTGAACCTTGCTGGCTAACATTGTTGATCCTTGGCTCGTGTCCAGCCAGCTCTGCTTGAAGGGCCTGGTGCTTCTTCATCAGATTCTGTACTCCAATCAGATCACGACCTGAAAGAATGTTCGGCAAATTGCAGCAGATTCTTCAAAATTTGTGATTAAGTAAGCAGTAGTTTGATCTATCATCTTGGCTCTAAACATTTATATTGCTTATGATATCAACAAGTCTCTCACAATGACATCTAATAAACCAATAAAAGAGTGTTTTCTTTGCTACATCAAACTTCATTAATCTTTCTGCAGATTCATCAAAGAAAATATTTTTAAAGAAAGCATCACATATGTCATAAAGCTATCTATAACAAGTCTACCTCTATTTGTAGATGCAGCTATGGGTTCCTTTTCTCTGATCCAGTCTTCCTCGTCCTCTACATCTCGCAGGAACTGCTGCAAACGCAAGGCATCCTCCAACTTCTGGTGACGAGCTGCCATTGGCTCCTGTAAAATTAGATGTACTCATTTATATCTGGTCATCTACTCTGAATCTAGTAATTTGATACTAAGATCAAAGGTTGTGCATGTAAAGCTACTTCTTCCAAGGGACTTTTCACATCCCTTTCTGCATATATATAGGCTTTTTTTTTGCAAATAAATGTTCACTAAGAGACAGCCTATTAACTGTGATTCATAAAATCTGAAAAGAAAGGCTTATAGGCACAAACTCATGAAATGAAATATCTTGATGGTATTATACACTTCTTTTAGCACTAGAAAAACTGAACGTCAAATTTAAATGACAAAAACCTTTTGGAGAAACTACATGATATCATGGGTAAATCAATTTCTTGGGACTGTTAAACTTCACATCATAATCTTTAACTAGACATGAAAATAACGAAAAATTAACTCTCAGGGAAGTTATCTACACCATTAAGTGTATTACAAAAATTGAAAGATACATGTATATACCTGCAGGGCTTTGTATCTGTTGAGAAGCTGTGTCTGTTTTGCATGAATGTTATCTGAGTCAAAGTGTCCAGAGTCAACAAATGACTGGGCTTGAACCGCAATACCCTCAATACGATCCTGAAATGTGTAGAAATATAATTATGTCATGGATACAATGTATCAAAACTTTATGGATTAAATTTTGTTGATTCAGCCTTTGTGTATGTATTAATTATGGTCCTGAAGGGTGGGGGACAAACACTGCTATGATCCTGAAATATGGGGATATCGATCATTCTTTTCTATCCATAAATGTGAGGAAGTAAGTCACTTACAAGGTCTTGAAAATTTAAGGTATAAATATTATATCATAGACTCAAAGTGTTTAAAACAACCAATTTAATCTCAATTTCAGCAATTACTCTAAAGACTGACTAAACATTACAGAAATAGTTTGTAATGATAAACTGCCAATTAATATGATCGTCGGACTAGTATTCAAAGGATTGCTAGCTGCACGGGTTCAAACCCCGTCAGGGGCAAGCCGTTGTTTCCTTGAGCAAGAAACTTTACACTCATTGTTTAGTACTGGTTAGTTCCAGGAACGGATTCGAGATTGTGTCTATAAGCTAAAAACTTCCTACACAATCAAACTAAAATAGATTTGGTACAAATTAATATGATCTAGGTTTGAAAGAACACTTCAAAATCTCTGATAAACTTAGATTGTACCATAGCAAGGGAAGATCAAGACTATATATGTGTTGTTATTTTTTTTTATAGAGGATTTATAAGAAGTAATACAGCCATGTGAATAAATCCACCACATACCTGGTGTGCAGCAACATCAGCTTCAAGAAGGGCATGTTTTTTCTGCAGGTTTTGTACACTTGTCAAGTCCTAAAATCAATGACAGATAATTATCAGTTCACACTCACAAATAAACAGAAACACTTTTACTTAAAAAAGCAAACAACAACAACAAAAAAACCGCCAAAACAGTGTATTTTTTCTGTAAAAAACTTCATATGTTTAACGAATATTCTTTTTTCAATAAATACTATCTATGTCACACTTTTCATTCTTCAAATGTCTAACCATGACATAATTAATTGGGCTTCCCTTAAATTATGATTTCTCTTTCATTGAATATTAAATCAATTAATTATTAAAAACAGAGCAAATGCTTTAAGACCTGGTCTTTGTAGCCTAAAATAACACTACTGAAATTAGCCTACACTGTATCTAGTAAAGCACAGCTCATCACTGAACTTGTTATGGCAAGAGAAAAGCTGTAAGAATTCTTGTAAATGTAAATGATTTTAAAACCACTCATCTATATTAAAATGGAATTCTTCTGTCTACATTTTTTTGTTGTTAACAACTGCCAAACAAAACACTACAGACAAAGAAAACAAAATATACTAAATATTAATTTTGAGTTAAAAATTCCTTGCAGGAGTATTTTCACACTTATTAAGATGTATTATGTTGTAATAAGATATGGTTCATCTAATTAAATATTCTTCCTTAAAGAAAAGATACAATAACTTATTAAACAGAAATCTCTTCAACAGTCAAGACTGTAACCCTGGATATCCCACATTTAGAGAGACAGATATCACACTACTAAGCAAACAAACAAAGCCCAGTCTTACACCTTGAAAAGGTAACAAATTCTAGACCCTAGTTTTACATCACAACCAACACAAAAGTTCACTTCACTCACTGCTGAAGTACTTACCTTATAAATCTAAGAATTTAATACAAACATTAGCTTTATTAGAACACTTCATTTCACCAAATGCTTAGAGATAAAAGCCTCCAAAGTAAGTTAACTGGCAACATAATGGTATTAAGCAAGAGGCATGTAAAATGAGGACAACATTGTATTATAATTACATGTAAGAATAAATATTAACTTATTTTTTATTTAGACTCATGTCATCACCTAAATGCAAGATTTAAATGGTAGGCCAGGCATAGCTTGGTGTAAATTTCGACAATATCATTTTTACATTTATGCCTTTTTAAGCTGGTGTGAATTTGTAAAGATGGTTTTATCAACCTTTGTCATTAATGATCCTGGATGACAAACCAAGCACAGAAATGTTTAGAATGCAACAAGCAAATGAAGTTAATTGTTCACCAGCAAGGTTTTATGACTCATATAAAACTCCACACAATCACTCATATACCATATGGACTGAGTAAAGAGTTCCCTGATCAATTCAAATAGAAGATTAACATTTTGTAGAGGATTTCAAGACTTAAGTTTAAGATGCAATCATATTTTTTTCTCAGTTCTCTAACAGATTTAGCTGAATTATCCATTCAAAATTTATCCTTTCTAAGTTACCTTCCAAGGTAAGTTCCTATCTCACAGTCTATTTCGTGGATGGTTCAGAAATATAAAACATGCATGATTTACATGTATACTGAGTGGGCAGAAATGGATGGGCAAAGGGATAAAAAAAACTGAAGGCAGTAGTGGTAAGCAAAAGCAGTGACAGGCTTGGCAGGCAAGTCTTGATTAATGATGCAAATAAAAAACTGCTTTCTGTAATTTTGTTTTCATTTGTAAAAGATAAAGCACCCTAAAAGTAGACAATTTAGCTAACCATCATTTACATATAGGAACAGTTCAAACCAGTTGTCAAGTGTGCTATTTTCTATCAATTAGAAGTAACAGGTAATGATCAATTGCAGTCATCAAAGGGCTAGGTATCCCATTCTCAACCCATTTCTACTATGGACACTGTTAATTTACTTTAAAATATGCTACGCAAACCCATCATACAAAGATCTGTCGTTTCAAAATCTGGCAAAACATAAACCCTAGTCAAAGACTTTGAGTAACTGCCTAAGCTACTGATAGCTGTGCTGAAAAGCATTTCTAAAGTCAGCATGTCAGAAAAGGAACACGTACATCTAAAATATAGACTGCATTACAGTTTTCACCTTGTGACTGTGACCAACTAAACATTAACATTTCATAAAATTTTCTTATGTTTCTTAACACTGGTATTCATGGGTTCCCAAATAATCCTTAAGAATTTTTAACTTTTTTTGTTCTTACATCCTTCATGACAAGCTATCTGGAATTACATATCTATAATCTATAATTGCAAATATAATGATTTGTCTTCTTTTTAATTCAATCCTCTAGTTGTAAAGCAAAAGGAACTTCAGAGAAATATACATGCTATGGTTTGCAAAATCAAAGTGGGAAAAAGCATTTGAAATTTCAAGCTGAATAAAATATTCTGATTTATACGGTGCTCTGGTTTTATCTTGGAAAGGTCTACCCTAAGAGGAAGCGTCACACACAAGCAGTGAAAATGAAAACTTACATGTCGCCGTAGAAGCTATTCATATCAAAAAGTAAAAGAAAAGCAAAACAAGATTTAAAGTCTAATTTTAAGCCATGCTAACAGAAACTGTAAACAACATCTGCAAAACAAAAACAAAAAACATGACAAAGAACAATATTCGTACAACAACAACTTGAAATACATTTCTTTCATGTATCTATATGGCACTGAAGTTCAAGTATTGTTTTGAATGTTCAGCAGTCTAGACACTCTACTGAAGATGCAATGTCATTCTTCTT
The DNA here is from genome assembly GCA_012932295.1 of Cyclina sinensis. Classification (NCBI taxonomy): domain Eukaryota; kingdom Metazoa; phylum Mollusca; class Bivalvia; order Venerida; family Veneridae; genus Cyclina; species Cyclina sinensis. Next base: position 37,204,537 of record JAAONU010000006.1, on the reverse strand, counting down.
TTGTTGCAAATGATAGTCTTTTGTTGCCCTGGAATTCTTTTGTTGCCATGGAAGTCTATCTACCTAGCCTGATACTGATCTCCATTTTCCATTAGGAAATATTGATAAGTATCTAACTTTAACTGGAATTGTCTAACAGCCTGCTCATCAAACATTTCCTCTAAGAATTTGGTTGAGTTTTTCGAAACAAAAGGAATTTTTGATATTTAATTCTGCCTGCATTTCTGATTTACATTCCGGAGACATTTTCGATTTAATTGCATATATATGATAGTTTTAAAATATCAGTATAACATAAGTTTGACTGTACAACTAACACTTCAGTGCCTTATTTCTCATCTTTTTTTCTCTATAAACTGTTACATATTACATGTATGATACATTTTTTTGGGGTCCAGAACCTAATATCATGCATATAAACTTTTTATTTATTAAACTGTGCACACACACAATTCTAAACTGCTGAATACTTAAAAAAACACAGATCCATGCAAAATATAAATCAGCAAATTAGGGTTTCAGCCATTTATAAGCCATACTTAATTCAAGAAAAAATAGGAATATTTTACTTAGAATATTACTAATGTGAACTTCTGTTTGTTTATGTAAACAGGTAAATTGTACATTGTACTACATTCTTTTTTATATATTCAGAAATGATTCATGCAATGGAAAATGCTACAACAAAATAATACCAGTACGTGAGTTCTAAAATAATAACAGAACATTACAATACAATACAATGGATATATTCTATTTATGACTTAGAAAACTTAACAGCAGTAATCAGATATATCTTACCTTGCCATAGTCTTCTGACATAAGTTGTCCCTCAATTTCCGAGAGCCAAGTCTCAATATCTTCAACATTACGGTTGAACTGTTGTTGCTGGCTAGCCTCCTTCAGTTTGTTACCCTTAAATTCTGTCTGCTTCTGGAGATTTTCCCATAATTCCAAAATCTCATCAATTCTCTCTCTGTAAAAATAACATAAAATGTGTCATCTCTATCCAAGTGGCAAGTCTGTATGGATTACGTACAGCATAATTCCTCTCCTGTCTCCCAGACAGACAATCCACCATGCTAAACCTAATCATTATCTATTTTTAACATCATAGTGCAACTTGGTTTTCAGGTTTTATAATGACATATAAAACAGATGTAGATGTTGTCTTGTACTGTAACTTTTTTATTAAACAAATATGACATTTAAACAACAAATTGTGTTTCATCACAAATCTATATAAATTATATCCTTTCAGACTTTGATCCACATTTCCTTTTCTGTTTAATCTGAAATGTTTGTGTAATTTGTGAATTCATTGTCCTCAAAATCCAAGACAGTCCTTACCATAACAGCTTCAGCTTCATGGGAACTCACAAATATTTGACTTTTGAACCACTGCCATACTTAAATTTCACTAAAATTTGACCCAGTGAAAAATCTGACTTTACACTAGCAAAGCATTACTATACCTGATAGTGTCTGAAGCATTACTATACCTGATAGTGTCTGAAGCATTACTATACCTGATAGTGTCTGAAGCATTACTATACCTGATAGTGTCTGAAGCATAGTGTTCCTCAGTAAGAAGCTGCTCTCCAGATATTGTGATTGCTTCTATCCTGTTCTTATTGGCCTCAATCTCAGCCTCGAAGTTCTGATGTTTCTGTACCTTGGTCTGCAGGTTGGTAGGGTCCTAACAGGGAAAAGAATACAGCTGTACGTTATCAATATCAGAGCAGCAATGTTTCATTAGAATTTGGCATCATGTTTTGAATATGTCACAGAAGAGCCTTATGTTATATCTGGAGATAAAAGTTATAAAAGCATGTGACTAGAAAACTTGAAGCTTCCATTTAACAATATTTAAACGACTGATCATTGAAAATGTCTGTGGACTATTTGAATTTAATAACTACAAACAAATGTGACATGAAAACAAACAACCACTGTTTATTCTACTCTAAAATACACATCACACGATTTGAACACTAATCACCATTGTTTTGCCTAAAAAGTACAAATGGAGGTATAAAGAACGTTTCCTTCAAGAACTCCAGTAAATTAGCTTGAATGAATCTACAAAGACCGGGATTGCAAAAATGTTCAGTTCATTTTGGCACGAGAGCTGTAAGCACAGCAACAAACAGGACATACCAGATAATTCTCATCTGAGGCAGTCTTCAGTTTCTCATTGATCCAGCTCTTTGTCTCATCGCAGTCTCTCTGGAAAGTCTGGAATTTGTAGGATTCCTCTAGGAGATGGCGTCTCAGCTGGGATGCTTCATAAAGACGGTTCCTTCTGGTCAGTAACTGTGAATATACCCAGTTTTTTTCCATGTAATTCACAATGTTAACCTTACAATACATCAAGCATACCTTTCTATGATTTCTAATGTAAAACATCTGTAAACTTCATAAAGAATGTCTTTCTTCCAACAGCTCTACAGAAACCAAATCTCAAAGTAAGGTTACTTATTGATTTAGTATATTGGTTTTCATGGACTGCATTCTATGATTTAGAATCAAGATTTACTCAGCACTATACACAAGACATGCCTGAATATCTCTGCAGCACTTTGGAAATTGTATAAATGTCTATTTGGAGATGATAATTTCTTACAGAGCATTGCCTACAATATGTATTCTGTATTCACCAAGGGAAACATACAGTTTCTTTCAAATATTTTGAGGTCTGGTAAACATATGCCCAGGATCAGTGCAAAACTACTATAACTACATATTAATATGACGATATGCCCCCTCATCTTCGATGGGGGAAATAAAAAAGATACAATACTTTTGGACAGAGCCCTAGAAACATACCTGATCTCGTCTTGCTGCAACATCGTCAGCAGCATAGTGTTCATTCTCAATCAGTTTGGTCGCAAACTCATCCAGGGCTTTGATCTTCTCCTCCTGAGCAGCCAGGGACTTCTCAAAGTCATCATGCTTCTTGAATAAAGCTTCCACACTGTCTAGGGAGTCTCCAAGGTCCTCATTGGCTAAGAAAGCCTAAAAGAGGGAAGCAGACTAAAGTAATACAAATTTATCAATGTCAAAATTAAGAAGAATGTTTGTAAGTCTAAAGAATGTGTATTTTCCATTAAGTTTAACAAGAATTAAATATATGCAATGTAACAATATATTTTGAATTATATAACAAAATTTAATCCAACTATTTCCACTTTTTTTTTCTAATAGATTCAGCAATTCACTACTTAAGTGCAATAATTTTACATATTTATAAACAAAATGCACTCAGAACACCTCAAAATACTTGAAAACTATTTATTATCAGTTTAAGATAACATCACTGAAAACAAAAAATATTTGAGTTTAAACAAACATATCTAAGAGTCTAGACCTCTTGTTTGGTCATCCAGGCATCCGCTTGTTCTGTGTCACGGATAAAGAGCTGAAGATCCATACACTGTTCATACAGAATACGTCTTTCTTCCCATAGTTCTAACAGACTATTCTTCTCTGTTGACAATGTCTGAAGCTGAAATAGGAATCAGAAAACTATTGATATTTTAAAGATCTCCTTATGGGTTTGAAGTTTCAATGTTACCTATACTTAGGATTTCTTCTCATCGACACTTGTCTTTCTTGCAGGACCTACTTTACAAAGCTTAAATGAACATCTAAATATCTATTCTTCTCTATCCAATGACCCTTTTGAATAAAATACATGTAGTAAGACTCACATGTTTTTGTTTCAAAATGTAAATATGGAAATAAGACTCACTTTTTCTCTGACTTCATCAGCAGCATAATGATTGGTGTCTACAAGTCTGTTTCCCGCCTCCATAGCTGAACGAAAACTGTCCTCACGGGCATCGATCTCTCCCTGCAACAATGAAAACAGCATTTTACATTACACTCCAACAGGAGGTATATGAACATTGCCATCACAACTAGTATATTATGACTAATCATAAAACAAATCTATTAGCTCTAATATCCATCAATAATTCATCTTAACCTTCCTTTTCATTAAACAATAGAGAATGTGTTTTACCATCTTGTGTATAATTACTTTAAGAGAACCAGTTCAGTACACATCAATGACATTTCTTCCAGTTGAGCCGAGAGCTTTCCAACTTAAATCCCCGATATGGTATCATATCTGTGATTTTCACTGGCAATTTCTGTCTAAATATTTTGACTTTTTAGGCTATTTTTTTACTGGTAACTTATTTTCTGCCTACAATCTGTTTCATAAATAGGAAATGGAATACATTTTGACACTTTTACTTCCAGTTAAAACCCGACAAACCTTGTGTTCTTGGTGCCTCTCAAGAAGAGCTTCAGCTCCGGCAACGTCTTTGGCAAGGTCATCAGCAGAGATAATGGCCTTCATGTCATGTATCCATGAGACAAGGTCACGGAAGTCAGCCAGAAACCTGTGTAGGTTGTACGAATCATCCAACCTTGTCTTTCTCTCAGATCCCTGTAAAATTTCATCATATCATTTGCTTTATATCTACATTCAATTTTTTTGTGCAATTAATAAATCTCTAACAACCCCATGTATTTCCAGCAACAGATTGCAAATTCATGTAATTTAATAGCTGTTTTCTTTTCCTGGACATACAGCTACCACGCTCCTTAACTCTTGGTCTATTCTGCATTATTCAAACAAAAAGTACAGATCAATTCATACTGCAACATTTTTTACTATTCCTTCTGTACATTTACAGTTCAAAATAGTTCTACCTGAACACTATTAATATATGCAAATACTTCTATTTACTTATCCTTCCCATAGTTTCAGTATCCTACTCAAATGCATTTATTCTCATAAAATTTAGCTATGTCTAAATATTAATCTGATGGACAGGCTGCTAAGTGTCTGTGTATACCTTGTCCTTGAGACGTGTCCAGTTATCTTCTATCTCTGTCTGTTTGCTGTTGATAGCCTCGGCATGATCTGGATGGATCTCCTCAAGACGTTTGGACTCTGCCCCCAGTGCTGACACCTATAGACAATAAAGATAAAACAGAGTCACATGACCATAGTGCATTTACATTAACATTTCAAACAAGTATTTAAAACAGTCAAACTGTAAGATACACGTAGTTTGATATCGCTCTTACAGAGCAAATAAATCCTTTTAAATAGTCAGTTAAAACCTTATTCTAGCACAAACACATGTAGAATCAGCTGACCTTCTCATTGAGGGCAGCTAGATCTCTTTCCACCCCTTCATGTTTACGTCGCAATGCCTGTACACTGGCAAGGTCACGGCCATAATCATCTGTAGACAGGATGGCATCTTTCTCCATTATCCAAGCAATGGTCTCATCAGCATCTCTATAAAGGGAATTTGTTTTACAGAAATAACATCTGATCAAGTATGCAAAAGGGAGGTATTCAATAACATTAACATAAGACAGTACAATTTTGCAAAACAGAACATTACAAAGATTACACACAAATATCGTTTTGGAAGCAGTTTTAAAACATAATGCACATACATACTAAATACGCAAAACCTTGTTTAAGTTTTACAACAATAATTATTGTGATTATCATTTTTTAAACTATTCCATCTAACATATGTAAAGCGAAAGTGTACAGCATTAACACAATTTAAAACCAAGAAAAAATAATTCAGTGGATCACATGGATCTTATTAAATCAATTACCTAATTTAATCATTTATAACACCAATTAAAATGATAACATGCAAAAAAATCTTAAAAAGCTCCTTTCATACCTGTTAAATCTCTGAATCTCATGGGCCCCAAACAGTCTTTCCTGCCTGAGGAGAGATAGTTGTTTCAGTCTTGCCCAGGCCTCGTTCACCTCGTCACGTTTCTGTACGATCGTCTCTTCATCAGGGTGACCATCCTCCAGCAGCTGTTGTGACAGTGTGTTCACCTCGGTCACCTTGTCCTCATGGTTCTGTAAGTCTTTCTGGAACTCATCAAACTTCTTCTGTAACACTTCAACATGCTCCAGATCTTGACCAAATTCCTCTGATGTCACGAAAGCCTCCTGTGATTTGAAATAATATTCAATATAACAAATGTAACTAGAACGGAAGTTTTTCAAAACTGCACAGATTACAATGTCTCCTTTACTGATCTGAATAGTTTCTAGTAAGAAGCACTAAAGTATTCAAACTTGGTACACACTTACCCTATCATGGATCCAGAACATGACCTCGTTACATTCTCTCATGAACTGTACAAGTTTCAGTGCTTGCTGCAGTTTTGTACCCTTCTCTTTCAGTTTGGACAGCAACAGTTCCCATAGGCGGTGTAACTCATCAAGACGCTCCTGCAAAAAATGAGGATTTCCAGATGAATTTTAGAATGTATGATTATTTCTGATCCAGCAATAAAGATGTTGAACTGATGCCTACATGTAGGTTTACAATTAAAGCGGAAGGTAGATGATATAAAAGTAGCAAGACAGTGGTAAAAAGTCAATCTCCAAATCTATATTGATAAATTCAGAATTCCTTGCCTTTAATCTTATGAACTGTAAACCTCTACTTTCAGTAGAAATTCAGTTTCAGTTTTTAAGTTTAAAAACCTAATATAATTTATTTATTCTTAAACTGCACAAAGTACTTCTGCATATTACCAAGAAAAACCAAAACAGACACATACCTTGATGATTTCTGAAGCAAAATGACCTTGGTCAATCATCTCGGTACCTGTGTTGTCAAGGACAACAATTGCGTTGGCATGGGCGGCAACCTCGGCTTCAAAAGCCTGATGCTTCTGTATCTTAGCCTGAAACATTCAAGGAAATTCTTTCTGTTTAAAACAGTTTTGGTTTATTTCATTCTATCTGATATAGAACAGAAGCACAACTCAATAAGTAATTGTCTATAAACAAAAATTTAGTACGACAACAATTATATGATAACTGAGCACACGTTCTACAGACTGTTGCCAGAACATTAACAGTCTAGGAGTAAAACAGCAAAACAAGTTTGGAAACATTCAATATGCAGTTTTGCTCTATCTGCTTTAGTTACTCTCTGATATTATTTCTATTCTGGCTGTTATAATAATTACAAAAGTTTGACATTATACCTGTAAATTTGTTGGATCTTTGTAGCTCTCATCTGAGGCAGTCTGAAGTTTCTCATAAATCCAGCTCTCCAATTCATCAGCATCTCGCTTGAAGTACTGGTATCTCCGTGAGTCCTCAAGCTTGTTACGACGGTCTGAGATGGCCTGTCTGAATGCGGCATACCTGCCAAGGACCTCTTCTCTACGCTGCTGGATATCTTCAGCAGTCTCTAAGATCTTTATCTCGCGAGGCTGAACCTCCGTCATTGTTACGCTTTACTGAAAATACATAACAACAGATACATGAAACATTTCTGCCTAAATATCTGACAAAATCTGATGAAAACTGTGCATAAGTATTCTAATTTGGCAGTGAAAGTAGTATCAAGCCAACACTTCGTCTTAAACTCTGAAACCAGCTGCAAATAGTTGTACAGTTTTCCCAAACTCCTTCCTTTCTAGTTATCTTTAATGGTCTTTCATTCAGTCCATACATTATTTATAAGAGTAAAACCTCTTGACTGAAAAAAACATACTTTTAGCAGAAAATGGTCAGACTGCACCATAGTTAACATCAAAATTCAAACATTACCTACATTTGTACTTCCACAAATTTAGTTTGAACAATATTCTATAAAGCAAAGCAGAAGTAACAGATTAGTCTAACCTGAGTCAGCAGTGACTAACATATGACATTACACTACTGTTTGTAATAATTTACTTCTACAGTAACTAGAATCTTTCAATAAATATCATAAACCAAGTCAATAGAAGTAAGAGACCAGTAAAGCCACAGTCACCTCTATCACAATCCTGAAGATAAGACTTGAATTGTCTTACAATAACATTATAACACTGAACACAGAAACTCATAGAATATTCAAGATGGCTTCCATCTTATCTCTCATGTACCAAGGTCAACTGTAATATGCATTCCTCTTAAAGAAAAGAAATATTACACCTTTCTTTTATTCAATAATGGCCAATGTCCAAATGACATTTATCAATAAGTCAGTAAATTACCTTTGTAATTCCAGTAAAGTATTAATGCCTAATTCACAATATTCATCAAAAACAACCAGACACAACTAGTGAATTCCAGAGATGCTGAGTAATTTGGCTGGAAAATCAATACAGCTAGCATCCCAGCACAAGCACATATTGATTCTTTGGTAAACATTTGTTATCTCCCTTTGTGATGAATGTTACTGGGCCATTCATCAATTACCTCCCTTTTGCATGAATTAAAGGCATTTGGCCCTGGTCCAGAAAACAGCTGCTTTTACTCAATGAATGATGCTATTTCAGTAATTTCAGAAAATTCTGTCTGCTCAATAAAATGAAAAGCCTGCAGAGAGGTCTATAATTTACTGCCGTTGGAAACATAATGAACTCACTGTGAAAAGCTTGTTTCAGGCAATTTCCACAAAACTGGCTTCCCTTATGCATATATCACATAATTTTTTTTTATATCAGCTTTGTAACGTATCCAATACCAGAATATGTTGATTTCCACATTTTTTTCTCAAAATTAGCTACCTTTAATTTGGACGTTTAATAAATTTTAACATTTCAAGAAATTATCCTCAGGCCAGATAAACTAGAATATTTGCTGACAGTTATGTTAAAACCTTGCAGTGCTGAAATTATCATAAAAAAATTTGCAGGATTATTATTATTTATATGGTGATGCCTTATATACAGGACAATAAAGGTTTCTAAGACCTTTGCTATCAGCATGCTGGGGGTAATTAACCCTCTAAACCTACTCCCTGGAGACAGAACTGGTTTTCTGCTGTACACTTACATGTGTTACAATTTTGTGTTATCTGATCTGGTTATCAGCAGGAGTAACAAACTGTATATTTATCTGGTATCATGGATTCACTTTACACCCATATGATCAAAGGTTTATATGAGATACTAATAACATGAAAAAATGTTTGAATACTGGAGAAATAATGAATTTCTCAGAATTTTACCGATGCTAACTCCTATAAAATCTTCTCCCATTTATTGTCAAATGCACATCTACGTAGCATTGTCAAGATTTTTATTTGTTTGTTTGGGAACTACTAGTCATTAACAATGTAATTTGATAAGCTTAACAAAGTTTCTAAGCAACAAAAGCATTACAGCTAATATAATTCAGAATTCCTAGGTTGTCGAAGACAATGAATACCCACTCATCTGCGCAGAAGGTTTCACTAATCAAATTCACTGAAACACATGGAAAGAGTCTTTACTATTATTAGAGGAGGTCAAAAACATTTTTTTTTAAAAAAGACTTCCACTTAATATATATTGTGATGACACTCCTTCAAAGGTAACAGAAACTCCTCTTTAGTTTGTCAACCAAAGTGAAATGGGTGTTTAAAAAACCTGCTAGCCTTTTTTTTTTTTCAAGCCAAGCTAGCTCGGTAGGGAAAAACAAGAAAGCGTGAAAGATATACAATGTAGGAGAGAGTGATCAATTTACAGTTCAATCTGATATAATCTAATAACTTGCAGACATGAAAAGATCAATGGTCACCGGAGATCTATACATTGTCTGTCTAGGGCTCTCCAAAATTGCTGACTGAGAACTAACAACTAACAGGGATTTGCCAACTTTATGATTAGGTACATCAAAGATGTTAAAAAAAATGGAAGCACACATACATATGTAATCCTAAACAAATGTGATGCATTATTTTGTTAAAAATGACTTGAGATAACAGTCTTACAGAGAAAGAGCATTTCTCAATTAATCAGATCTAAAATCTTCATATAGTACAATTCAATATAAAGTAAGGATTAACATATATGACTTTTACGACAAGACTGACAGTTATAAAGAAAAGAAATCCTAAGAGTCTCAGAAGGGCAATCAGGACTTTCTGGGAACATTGCTCACTATACTCCATTATATTCCACACAGTCACTTTGTATCAGAAACTGAAGGCAAGATAATGATTGTATCCTTCTGTTTCCAGACATCACTTGTTATTTTACACATTATCATCATGCAGGGATATATATAGAGCTATGAAGATTACTGTGTAACACAGGTACCCTGGGATCGACTTACGTGACCACTATCAAAGACTCTGGCCCACAGTTTTGTAGTATTAAGCTATGACAAGTCTTAAAGACCATACCACTAGTTTCACTGGCTACTTGCTGTACTGTAGTACTGGGCTATGACACCATACCATAGTACAGGGCTATGACACCATACCACTAGTTTCACTGGCTACTTGCTGTACTGTAGTACTGGGCTATGATACCATACTGTAGTACAGGGCCATGACACCATACCACTAGTTTCACTGGCTACTTGCTGTACTGTAGTACAGGGCTATGATTCCATACTATAGTACAGGGCTATGATACCATACTGTATCCAGGGCTATGATACCATACTGTAGTACAGGACTATGATATCATACTGTAGTACAGGGCTATGATTCCATACTGTAGTACAGGGCTATGATACCATACCAATAGTTTCACTGGCTACTTGCTGTACTGTAGTACAGGGCTATGATACCATACTGTAGTACAGGGCTATGACACCATACCACTAGTTTCACTGGCTACTTGCTGTACTGTAGTACAGGGCTATGATACCATACTGTAGTACAGGGCTATGATACCATACTGTAGTACAGGGCTATGACAACATACCACTAGTTTCAATGGCTACTTGCTGTACTGTAGTACTGGGCTATGATACCATACTGTAGTACAGGGCTATGATACCATACCATAGTACAGGGCTATGATACCATACTGTAGTACAGGGCTATGATACCATACTGTAGTACAGGGCTATGACACCATACTGTAGTACTGGGCTATGACACCATACCACTAGTTTCACTGGCTTCTTGCTGTACTTTAGTACTGGGCTATGACACCATACTGTAGTACAGGGCTATGACACCATACTTTAGTACAGGGCTATGACACCATACTGTAGTACAGGGCTATGACACCATTCCTCTAGTTTCACTGGCTACTTGCTGTACTGTAGTACTGGGCTATGATACCATACTGTAGTACTGGGCAATGACACCATACCTCTAGTTTCCCTGGCTACTTGCTGTACTGTAGTACTGGGCTATGACAACATACCACTAGTTTCAATGGCTACTTGCTGTACTGTAGTACTGGGCTATGATTCCGTAATGTAGTACTGGGCTATGACACCATACCTCTGTTTTCACTGGCTACTTGCTGTACTGTAGTACTGGGCCATGATACCATACTGTAGTGCTGGGCTATGACAGCATACCACTAGTTTCACTGGCTACTTGCTGTACTGTAGTACAGGGCTATGACACCATACCTCCAGTTTCACCAGTAAACTGACTACAGTCACTGGCAAATTGTTTTCCCATCAGTAATTCACAGCTTGACAGTAACTCTTAATTGCATATAAAACTGCAATCTGTGAAGTAAGCCACAGGTCCAAAGCCTATGCTTTATAATTTGAAAATTCTGGGTGAGCCTTTGAACTACTTTGCAAGACCATAAGCAAAATGGATATGTAAGAATTTATCTCAAGGCTTTATTCTTCATTGTTCTAGCCTATGGAACTGGATCTGAACATTTAGATTATCTCTAGCCATATGCCCAAATGGCCCAAACATTTGAAATTGAAACTTGCAATGTTACTTTTTTCTTTAAATTTACAAAGTTATAACAGTTCTATAGTTTTTAGTATTTCAATAGAACAAGAAAAAGAACTTACATTTTGTCATAAGGTTTAGAAGATATAAAACAATACAGTATAATCCATAATACACAGTGTATGCACACACAAGCAGTGCCACGGTTGCTAGAAATAGGTCTGGGTGATCTTCCAAAAATGGGCATTTTTTCATTGGACTTTTCACTAAATTTTCAACCTAGTCCACATTGAAAGATATGTTACCATACAAAACACTGATATTTAAAGATTCTGCAAAATAATGCAGAACGCTGTTCGTTAAATAATCAGTTTTTCCTGTAATGTTGTTCTAAAAATTCCAATTTCCTTAGAACGTGAAAAATTTCTTGAACATAACAGAAACTTCATGACATGTTGTTCAGTGACATGAATGAGCACAAATCCAATTAAGTAATTGGCATTCAACTCCAAGAAGATATCATGAAACAATTTAATACTAGTGAAAACCACGTGAGCAGAAAATTAAAGAAAAAAAAGAAAAAAAAAATTATATCACAGTTGGAAGTAATTTTATTTCTGCTCACTGCACAAGTTAACGACATTCATTGATTTTCTAATTTTAATTTTCTAAAAAAAGCCCACTGAAAATCCTATAAAAGAGCATTCTGACATTGCAAACGAATTGTTGCCTTAAAAGTCTATAGTTCCTCCTATAAACAGCTTATGTCTATTGATCTTTGCTGTCACTAAAGGCAGAGAAACTAAGCCTCCTTCCAACAATAAAAACAGACTGGATCATATTTATGACGACTGTCATAAAGTAAAGAAATGTTACATCAGCGCTTTATAGAATTTGAATTTTCAATATAAATAATGTTTTTCCTTTTTTCATAAATAATATTTTATGCAAGATAAATCTGACTGACAAGCGAATAAAGTAATAAATCAAACATGTCTGTCTGCATATAAATGTTAAAAAGCAAATCCCTATTCAGACATGTACATAATACTCCATGTTAGGTTAGGGCAGCTTGTATGTAATACTTCATGTCAGGTTAGGGCAGTTTGTATGTCACACTTCATGTCAGTTAAGGACAGTCTGGTAATACTTCATGTCAGTTTAGGGCAGTTTGGTAATACTTCATGTCAGGTTAGGACAGTCTACATGTAACACTTCATGTCAATTAAGAACAGTTTGGTAACACTTCATGTCAGGTTAGAACAGTTTGGTAATACTTCATGTCAGGTGAGGGCAGTTTGTATATAATACTTCATGTCAGGTTAGGACAGCCTATATGTGACAATTCATGTCAGTTTAGGGCAGTTTGGTAATACTTCATGTCAGGTTAAGACAGTCTAATATGTAACACTTCATGTCAGTTAAGAACAGTTTGGTAATTCTTCATGTCAGGTTAGGGCAGTTTGTATACTGTATAAGTGGTAAAGTTCAGGACGTCAAAATGTTCGCGATTTTGCGAAATCATATAAATCGCGAAAATATCAGCCAGCATAAATTTCATCATTCCGAAAGATATATATTTACTCACGCACTGTGTAGCTAGTACTTGTTATTTCTTTTAAAAAGTAATATTTCTTCTTCATTGAATTGTATATATAAGCAGTGCATTGATTTTATATGCCTAGAAATGATAAAACTGAAACAGAAAGCAATTTGAAAAAAGTTAATTTCGATCAACATCACGTGACATTTTTGGTAAATATAATGGGAGTAACAGATCCAAAAACTAGTTACTATAAACTTGATGTTGTTTTCACACCTAATAAAATCTCATACAGCCAGGTCATGCAACAAAGCGATGCTTTGTGTAAATATAAAAGGAAATTACCCAACTGAATGAGAGTTTGTCATGTAACAAAGGATGGTGAACAATACAAGTTTTGACTGTTTTACTGTATAATTGTTTACAACTCGTATACCAGAATATAATGTTTCTGTGTTAAATGTGCAAAATAGTCTTAACCCGATAATACAAAGAAAACTGTTGTAATCATTAACTATTGCATTTTATTTTATGCCTACCAATGAAATATAGGGAAATATCAGTGAGATAAAAGTGACAATCCACTGTTTTGAATCAGTGAAATTACGATTTTGATAATACACTGTTTGTGCCGGAACTACTGCTTGATGAAACTTCAGGAATTTCCCCACCACGTAAATACAAGAGAATCCACTGTATTTCAGACTGTGACAGCGAGTGAAATTTATTAACCTTGTTAAATCCAATTATAATATTGAATTCCTGAGCCTAACTAGTTGTGAACAATGATGAAATTCGCCATAAATTATTTAAAATGTCTGATTTGTTTACATAACTCACATGGACAATATCCAATATGGCCGACTTTCAATTCAATTGATTGAAAATTACTCGGTATTAATCCACTTTTATAATTAAAGTATGTATGGCTAAAATTCAATAAATATTGATAAACTGTGTAGAGAAAAATAAATGTTATTTGATGTAAGTGTATTCAGTTTATTTCAGCAGAAGTAAAGTTATCATATGTATTGGAGATTGTCTGCACTTTTTTTTGTGCGGAGTAACCAAAGTACGCATTAACTGATTTGGGGCTCACCATGGGGAATTTATTGAAGGCCCTGATTAAAAATGTCATAAAATACCCATTTTTGACGTGTTGGCATAAAATAAAAAAGAAAATTTGTTTGTTTTTTAGTGGAAGATGGGAATTTATTTCATCTCGTGAACACCATATGTTGATATTTTGAAAATACCACATACGGTGTTCACTCGATGAAATAAATTCTCATCTTCTACAAAAACAAACAAATATCCTCTATATAATTGCAGTAAAGTGGTTTATACGATGTGAATATGTTACAGATACTAATTTTGGGATTCGCAAACATTTCCATCCCCGAAACTTCTGAAATTGTGATTTTTGACGTGCGAAAATATCCACTTATACAGTATTGTACTTCATGTCAGGTCAGGACAGTTTGGTATGTCCTACTACTTACCTAAGAGTGAATTTTCGTTGACTTAAAGTCTACCATTCATAAAAATAACAAATTAATTGCTCAGTGCAACAATCGGCAAGTCAATATACAGGGTTCGACAAATCCACTCGTCGGCTCGTAATTACAAGTTAGTAGAAATTGACTCTGGGCGAGTTCATCCTCCAGCAGTGCTTGACCTGCAGGACGAGTGGAATTTCTAGCCAAAAATAATCAAATTTCAAGTTTTAAACACACATGAAACAGAACATAAAATAATTCCCGTATTTGATGCACAAACTGGATGTTGATTTATTGCATACAACACTAAAATCTGGCCAGTTCCGTTATGATCGCATAGGTTGCTAGCTCTTTGCGGAGATTCCGGTATGTACCGCACGCACCAAACTTTATTACTATAAAAAAGACATATGTTCACATGAAAATCTCAGCATCTTTTTAAAAATGTCACAGTGTGATATTCGGCACATATTTGGGCAAGGAGGAGGGGATTTATACAAAGTTAGCAATTTATTGCATTTTCCTTTACTGAACTACAGGACAACACATATTGCAGCAGGACGAGTGAAAATTCTGAGCTGCTCGTCTTCCAGGATGAGTTGCTTCCAATAAGTTTATATTGATATAATTAAATCAAGTTCTGTAATACTATTGCACTGAGCCATTAAAAATCTAATTTGTCACCAACAGCCCCCTTCCCATGTAGTGCAATGCAATAGGGGAATCTATTCCCGTCACTCGAGAAGAAGTGAATACTGCAATGTTCAGATTTCCTGCACCTTTGTACCTGTGAGATGCTGGTTTTGCTACTACTATGCCTTATTTGCTGTTTGAGCCAAATGTCAGCATTTCTGCGGACACAATACATTCAACACATTTTGTTTCAGCTCGTCACAACGCAAAATGATGTTTTAAGATAAAACGACTTCCATTTGTGAACGTTTCTCAGACAGGTGTCAAGTGACAAAAATAATCATTATGTTTTGCTACATTATTCTTCAAGTTTCAGACAAATACTCTAAAAAATAAACTCAAGCCATTGAGCTGATTTCCAGGTTAAATATGCTTTGTATTCAGCATGTACAGAAAGTGATTTTTTTTCAAGTTACATGTGTCGTGAATGTCACGATTTTGGTTAATGTCCCGCCGGTGCGTGACTACCGGCGGTGTTGGTGTCGGCGGTGCCGGCCGTCGGTGTGCATGTTTTTCTTGTTTTCCATGCTTTTTATGTGACTTAGTCTACTTATGTAATGTAACTAGTATATAAGGCGCAACTTTTTCTCTTTTTTTTAGCCCTTTTCAGTTAGTTTGATATGTTACATACGGAATAAATACATTATAACATGGAATAAATTTCATTGGGAAACTGATTACTTTTACTTGGATTTTATATAGCTCTCCCGAAATTTGGTTTTTAAAATGTGTGTTAAAATTCCAATGTGGTCTAAAACGTCGCCACATTGTTTGGTGCCGGAACCCGGGAATAGTCGGAAAAATGAAAGTGCAACTGGAAAATAAAATTTCATGTGTTAAATTAAAGGTTTAAAGAAATTTAAAACGCAAGTGTTTAAAGTTGTTAATTGTCATATCGAGATGGCGAACGTTTCGACAATAAAAGCGGTGCGAACGAGATACAGGAATACTTTGAATGTGGAGATAGAAGCAGCCAGACTTCTCATGTCTGCTGAAAGTTTTGAAAGTGATCCAGTAGTAGTTGGAAATAAAATTATAAAGTTGCTTAAATGTTACAGTGAAAAATTGGAAGTTCAGATGGGTAAGTTAACAGATGCCATTGGCGAAAGTGATTCTGAAATGATAGAGAAAATAGTTGACGAAGATTGTGAGTTATTGAGAGTAGCTGAAAACTGTCTGATCGATTTAGAGCAATTCATTGAAATCATAAGATTGAAGAAAGGCGTAGCAACTTCAGATGAAAGGGGCTCTGAAGTCCGAACCGAAAATAGCAGGTTAATAGATTTGCAAGAACAAATGCAACAGTTAATGTTTAAACAATTACAGCAACAAAAGGAACAAAAAGAATATCAAGAACAAAAGGAATATCATGAAAAGGGTTCTGTTAAATTACCAAAACTTGATCTGTGCACATTCAATGGCAATAAATTAAAATGGACCCAGTTCTGGGACGCATTCGAATGCACAGTTCACAACAACAGGAAATTGTCACAAATAGAAAAGTTTAATTATCTACAAACAAAGGTAGTTGGGGAAGCTAGACATGCCATTTCTGGACTAGCATTGTCTAATGAAAATTACGAAGTCGCAGTAGGCATTCTAAAAGAGCGCTTTGGAAATCCGCAGGAAGCCGTGGATTTACATTATCGGAAATTGATAAATATCGCATCACCAAGTACAAAAGTCGAAAGTTTAAGGGCTTTTTTGAACGAGGTAGAAAGGCATCTACGCAGTTTACAAGTGTTGAATGAAAATGTTGATCAACACGTGTTTGTTTCAATGATTCGCTCAAAGCTTCCAGGAGAAGTATTAAAGCAGATTGAGTTAAACAAAGGGTCAAAAGAACAATGGACGGTGCATAAACTTAGGGATGTTTTACGCGAATACGTATTAGCATGTGAAAAGGCTGAAAATAAAGAAGTAAGTAAACCGCATACGGAAATTCAACGAGGATACATGTCAAAATTTCGAAAACACGACGACAAGTCACATTTTAGAGTAAATCCTCAACAGAGAAGTGAAAGGCCAGTGTATAAACCTGTGGCTTCAGCTGAAGCATTGGCAGCCAGTGTGAAACGGACAACCTCTGGCGATATAAAGGATCGATGTAGGTACTGCAGCGAACGCCACTGGAGCGATGAGTGCACAAAGTTTAAAACAATTGAAGAACGTAAAAGAAAGTTACGTGGATCCTGTTTTAAATGCTTGAAAGAAGGACATATGTCCACAGAATGCAAATCAAAGAAAGCGTGTGTGTACTGTGGTGAAATGAATAAACATTACAGAAGTCTTTGTCCGAAGAAATTCGAAATAAGACCAACAAGTGTACACCTTTCGGAAGAAATAAATGGCGAATACCAAACGGATCAAAATATTCCAGCGGAAGACCATGTTCTTGTTTCTTCAGATCAAATGGTGCTAATGCAAACGGCGCAAACAAAATTACGCGGCGGTGATAGATCAGAGAGTGAAATGGTACGTATATTGTTTGATTCGGGGTCTCAAAGGACATATGTCACCGAAAGGTTAGCCAAGAAATTGTGTTTGAAATTGGAGGACGAGCAGGAGTTACGTCTTGTGACCTTTGGATCTGAAAATACCAAAGTAATTAAAACAAAGTCAGTTAGAGTAGGTGTCAAGTTGAAAAATGGTTCATACATGAATATAATCGCAAATGTTGTACCTACTATTAGTGGCTCAATGCAGAGAAATCCTGTGATTAATTCGCTGACCAAACCAATGCAAGAATTAGTGAATAGTGTTGAACTTGCAGATACGATTCCCTCAGTGAAAGAACAATCAACAATTGAAGTTTTGGTTGGAAAC
This sequence comes from Cyclina sinensis, assembly GCA_012932295.1. NCBI lineage: Eukaryota > Metazoa > Mollusca > Bivalvia > Venerida > Veneridae > Cyclina > Cyclina sinensis. The sequence goes on along the minus strand of JAAONU010000006.1, from coordinate 37,186,319 downwards.
GATTACTATCTAGATTTTGTGTTACCACAAAGAATTGAAGTTCACCCTGGTTTGTATTTATTAGCCTCCAAGTTAGGATGGATTTTAACGGGTCGGATTACTGAAGTGGATAAACAAAGTGATACTGTCAACATGTTTGTGTTGACGTATGGTAGCGACGTCATAAAGAATTGTACGTTCTCAAGCATAGATAATGCGTTGCCGACCAAACCAGATTTAGAAGATTTCTGGAACGTCGAGTCCATAGGCATTACAGATAAAGTCGAAGAGTGTAATGATGATATTGCTATGCAGTCTTTTAAAGACACCTTGAAATTTGAAAATGGACGGTACTATGTTACTTGGCCATGGCGCAATGAAGAGTTTGAGTTACCAGAAAACAAAGAGTTAGCTTTAGGTCGTCTGAAGTCGACAGTATCGCGTATGAGCAACAAACCACAGCTCATGAAAAGTTACAACACCGTAATTGAAGATCAGCTCAGGAAAGGAATAATTGAAAAGGTGAACCACAAAGGTCTAGATGGAATGACCCATTATATTCCACATCACGCTGTGGTCACTCCACACAAAACGACTACAAAATTACGTATAGTCTATGATGCTTCAGCCAAGACACGAAAGGAAAACAAAAGTTTGAACGAGTGCTTATATCGTGGTCCGGTGATTCTGCAACATCTCTGTGGAATATTGATGCGGTTTCGTTTGCACAAAGTAGCTCTTGTTGCAGACATTGAAAAGGCGTTTTTACAGATAGGGTTACAATTAGATCAAAGGGACGTTACAAGATTTCTGTGGTTAAAGGATATAGACAACCCAGTGGTGAATTTGAGTAATATACAGGAGTATCGCTTTTGTAGGGTCCCATTTGGTGTTATCTCAAGTCCATTCTTGCTAGGTGCAACAGTGCAAAGTCATATGGACACTTACGATTCTAAACTAGCCAAACAGGTGAACGACAATATATACGTGGACAACTTGATAACTGGAACAAAAAATGACAGCGAAGCAATTCATTTCTACAAGGAAGTAAAGTCAATGTTCAAAGAAGCCTCAATGAATTTACGGGAATGGATATCCAACAGTGAAATTGTATACAGTTACATACCTGACGGTGATAGAGCTGTGTCTGAGTTTATGCCAGTGTTGGGGTTGGGTTGGAATCCAAAGGATGATACAATCTCCTTAAAGCCATCTGAAACCATTCATGTTAAACATTCAACTAAAAGGTCCATACTCAAAAGTGTAGCATCAAAGTTTGATCCCTTAGGATTATTTTCGCCAGTTCTCCTTAATGGAAAATTACTGATTCAGCGGCTGTGGCAGAAGGGTCTTGATTGGGACGATCCAGTTTCGGAGGAAGATGTATTACAATGGAATATGATTGAAAGTGATCTTGAAAAATTATCAAGTCATAAAGTACAGAGATGTGTCACAAGTGATGACGAAAAGGGATTGAATTACAGTCTAATGTGTTTTTGTGACGCATCCCAAAAGGCATATTCTGCGGCAGTTTATCTACTACACAGTACCACCGAGGGAGTTAAGGTGGAGCTAATATTTTCTAGATCAAGGTTAGCTCCTGTGAAAGGTATGACAATCCCTAAACTCGAAATAATGGCAGTTCTGATTGGTGTTAGATGCATGAAGTTTGCTCAGTGTCAGCTTAAACTGCCTTTGGAACATCTCCGCCTATATACAGATTCACAATGCGTTTTACAATGGATTTCATCAAACAAGGATTTACCGGTATTTGTGAAAAACAGAGTCAATGAAATCAAGTCGCACGGAGATATTACATTCTCATATGTCAAAACGGATGAAAACCCAGCTGATGTTGCTACACGTGGAACCACGCTGCAAAGGCTCGCGGAAAATTCATTATGGTGGCATGGTCCAATTTGGCTAACAAGTTTAGTATTTAATGATGCTACTGCTGTAGCACCCGGGCGGTGTAAGTCAAATACGTGTGAAAATGTTCATTTCGAACAAGTGCAAGGTGAACTGAATTCTTGTATTCTAGGTGGAAATACATCAAAATTTGAAACGGTTGCCCCTTTTGAAATTGACTGCGAACGTTACTCTTCGTTGTCAAAACTTATACGCGTAACGACATATGCACGGAGATTCATAACTAATTTGAAAAGGGGTGGCAACAAATTAATTGGACCCCTAACAACTTCTGAAATTCGCTCAGCGGAATCCTCGTGGATTGTGCACATTCAACGAAAACACCACAGTGATGTGGTATCAGCAATCAGTGATAAAAGGTCAAACAACCTACAACGCCAGTTAGGTATATTTCTGGATTCTGATGGTATTTTACGTTGTAGGGGAAGGCTGCAATATGCAGAGCTTAGTGAAAGTTCGCGACATCATATACTTATGCCTAGAAAAGATAGGTACACGCAGTTGTTGATTAAAAAACATCATGTTGGGATAATGCATTGCGGTGTGTCGCAAACGCTAAGTAATCTGCGCTACAAATATTGGATTCCTCAAGGAAGGGCCACGGTTAAATCAGTGCTTCGTCAGTGTGGTGTATGTCGCCATTATGAAGGTGGGCCGTACAAGGTTCCGGATATGCCACCGTTGCCTAAATTGCGCGTTACATCATCACTGCCGTTTACAAATACAGGTCTGGATTACTTAGGCCCCTTATATGTGAAATCATCTGGTGAAAGAAAAAAAATCTGGGTATGTTTATTTACATGCTTGGTAACACGTGCCATACATTTAGAGCTAGTGGAAGATATGTCGTCTGTCCAGTTCCTTCTTGCATTTAGAAGATTCATTGCCCAAAGAGGTGTTCCTTGTGTTGTAATTTCTGACAACGCGTTGCAATTCAAAACAGTGAATGCCACACTTGATTTGCTTTGGAGTCGGATGTTAAAAAGTGAAAGTGTTCTTAATTACATGTCCGAAAAGAAAATAAACTGGCACTACATTGTTGAAAGAGCGCCGTGGTTTGGCGGATTTTACGAACGGTTAGTTGGTCTCGTCAAAAGATCTTTACGCAAAACTCTTGGTCGCAAATTGCTGACGCTCATTCAGATGACCACCATATTGAAAGAAATTGAAGCCGTGGTTAACGCAAGACCATTGGTGTATGTGGATGATGACATCAATTCCAATATAACATTAACTCCAAGCCATTTTCTTACGTTAAATCCAAGAGTTAGTGCCCCTGAATGGGACAGTGATGAAAATGACAATAGTTACGTACCTTCAGAAAATTTTGCCAAAAAGTTATTAGAAATGTGGCATAAGGGTAAGCGATTACTTGATAAATTTTGGACAATCTGGAGGGATGAATATTTATTGAGTTTGAGGGAAAGGACACAGACAAAGTTAAAAACTGCTAGAATTCAGGCCACCGTAGAACCTTGTGTAGGTGATGTAATTCTGGTAAAGGATGACCTTCCAAGGAGCTGTTGGAAAATGGGTAAAATAGCCGCATTAATTAAGAGCAGTGATGGAAATATACGATCAGCGGAAGTACAACTTCCTTCAGGACGTGTGATAAAGCGATCTCTGACCCTTCTGTTCCCGATAGAGACCTCGGTGCAGCAGGAAAACTGCGCGGAACATAGTGAAAATTTCAAGTTAAGTTCACCGCGACCAGTGCGCAAAGCTGCTAAACGTGCTGTAGAAAGGATTAAACAATGGATCTAAACTTTTTTAGCGGTGTTTAGTTCACAGTGATTTTTTTTTTACTTTCCTATACACTCATACGATCATGAAAATTTCGTGATAAACATCACCGTCGGTGAAAATATTTCAAATACACTGTAATTATACACCGTTACAGCAATTTCACGTGCATTTTAAAGTAAAGAATAATATTGTAATAAAACCTATACACCGGTTACGTTATGCACGAGAAAACTGTGTTTTTTTCCGCAAGCAGAAATCGTGTTTAATTCCACATATTGTGCATATAAAGATTTTTGTACATATTTATTCTTAAACAGTACTTCAAGCAGTGATCAAAATGCCTTTGCATACTTGCAGAGATTGTGGCAAAATATATCATCACCAGCGTAGCCTTAGTAGGCATATGAAAGAGCGTCATACCAGAACTGAACACTGGCGATGTGTTAATCCGGGATGTTCGTCGAAATTTATTCGGAAAAGTTATATGTGCAGACACCTTATTTTATTGCATGGTGTGTCTCCGGTGGAGGCTCGAGAACTTTCTCTTGGAGCGCGTCGGGTCGGCGAGAGGTCTCAGGCTTACTACGAGGATATAAGCGAGGATGAATCGTCATTCGATTTGTTAGCCGAATTAGAGGAGCTTCAACGTGAATCAATAAATGATTTTGATGTGGACTTACTAATGTCAGAAGAATGTGTGCTGAGTGAAGGGGAAAGCACCACAAAGAACTGTGATAGTGTTGTCTCAGTTGATGCAAAAGAAAATAGTGCACGCGAGGAAGGTGAAAATAAAGTTCAAAATGAAAGTGAATATACTGTTCAAAATGAAAGAGAAAATAAAGTTCAAAATGAAAATAAAGATAGTGTTTTAAATGAAATTGATGATGTAGTTATTGGAGAAAATGATGTGAATGTTGGATCTGGTGCAGATGGAAATAGCAGTGTTAGTAATGAAAGTGTTAGTGGTATCGGTGAAAATGCGGGTGATGAAAATGTTAATGTAAGTGTAGAATGCAATGATGCCAGTGCTTGCGATGGAATTACGCAGGATTATAATGACATATCATCCGCAGATGAGGGTAATGATGCAAGCGATAATGGTGTTATCGTTATCAGCGATGACGACGATGCCGAGGGATCTGGAGATCGATCAATCTGCAGAGATTACGCTACGAAAAGACTTGTTAGCCAGTGGACATACACCATAAGAAAGACGTACACGTATCACGGTGAACAGGTTGTTCATGAACAGTTAGATACTAACTCTGATGTGTGGAATTATGAAATATAGTAAAGTTAAAGGCTGAACATTTGTATCATGTAAATGTTATCTGAAACAGTTATTAATTGTAAAATAGTTGATTTGTTTGCAATGCACTATTGTTAACCTTTCTATAAACTAAATCGTTATATAACTGTATTATTGTTGAAACATATTAAGTATTAATTAATTGGTTACTTTCCGGCAGGAGTGTCGTGAATGTCACGATTTTGGTTAATGTCCCGCCGGTGCGTGACTACCGGCGGTGTTGGTGTCGGCGGTGCCGGCCGTCGGTGTGCATGTTTTTCTTGTTTTCCATGCTTTTTATGTGACTTAGTCTACTTATGTAATGTAACTAGTATATAAGGCGCAACTTTTTCTCTTTTTTTTAGCCCTTTTCAGTTAGTTTATATGTGACATACGGAATAAATACATTATAACATGGAATAAATTTCATTGGGAAACTGATTACTTTTACTTGGATTTTATATAGCTCTCCCGAAATTTGGTTTTTAAAATGTGTGTTAAAATTCCAATGTGGTCTAAAACGTCGCCACAACATGTATTAAAGCAGTTATGTTTTGTCACTGCAAATGTTAGGCTGCTCAGTCATTTTATAGGCACCAAATGCTGGTGCTTTAATAGTCAGTTTTAATATGATTATTACCTAGAGTTTACCTCAATCAAAAATGCTTTTTAAATCTTTTTAAATTTGCAACTTAGTGGAAGATCTTTAGAGAAAACGATCAGCAGCTGAAATTGCAAAAGACTTCATCTTCTCTACAAGACACAATTCAGCATTTCTAGAAGATTTTATCTAAACCCTTATGTCAGTCACAGTCCTGTACAGAAAGTAACCTAAACAGCTCTGCATATCAATATTTATCACCCCAGGGTATGTACATTTATAACTTTAACCTGTCACAAGAAAACTTTTATGTATCATTTCTACTATGTCATGTAACAAATATGTTAAAGGGACTCTTAACTTGACAGCTTTATGGATCTTATACAACTCCAGTCAAACTCGTTATACACAAGCTCAAATGATGACATTTAGCATGTATTTTGCTCATAACAACAAGATGTGTGACTCGAAAATACTTGGCCTAAAGTGAGAGAAGTACTAGTCTATTTAAAAGACACTTGATACATAATGCTTTAGAGCCAAACCCCCATGTTTTAATAAGAACCCTATGTTGATCTGATGACTCAAGATACTCAGTCAATTATAACAACTCTGTTTCTATACCTTAAAACTTGACCTCCTAAAAGTTATATTTAAATGACAAATTACCACTTACTTACAACATTTTTAGTTACCTACAAACTTTTTACTTATTTCTTCAAAAACTAAAGACTTTTGCTCAAATGTCCCCATTCCATAAAATCTAAACATGTGGCTTAAGACTTACTACATAATGCACATAACTTATAGTTACCTTTGTAGCTTACCCAAAATATTAAATTATAATTCCATCTAAACCCAACAACAAGAATTTACAGGGAACACAGGTAAAGGAATTCTCTTCTCCACTGAGTACAAACAACACTAGACTGGTAGGTAAGAAGACTGTGTAGCCAGCTGTGAGCAGAATCATGAAAGCTTTGCTTATCAACATAACATATCAGTCATGCATTCCACAAATACCGTATCTCATCTAATGACAGCACAGAGGCTAGAAACGTAAGCATGCAAATAGCTTTTGATCTAAAAAGTACCTCAGGTGTTTGTTCTTTAAAACATAACACATTTTAATGATTTTCTGTCACTACTAAAAGTTAAAAAGTAAGAGACCAAATGCAAAATGTAAAAAAAAAATCATAAGTTCAATTATGCTCACTTTGATACTAATGGCAGTGCTTTCTAACTAAAGAGGCTCTATCTTATAAATTATTATTTTTCACATCTTTAAGGAAATACTGAATCTAGTTTTACATTCAGTGACCAGCTTGACACATAACATATTTGAAACATCCCTCATGCAAGCAGACAATGCAGTATTTATCAATCTGTTAGTTATATACAGCAAATATGGTAATGTCACAGATGCACTCTAGAGATACTGGCCCAGATGCCTCTCATCATGATCACCAAGATAAAGGCCAATCATAAATAATTAAGAGCATCTGTATGTATTAATAAACACTGATACATCAAGGAAGCTTTACTAAGTTCAGGCTTTCACATTATGAAGGCTATTACTTACAAGGACTTAAGTTCCTGCAAAAAACTTAGTTTGAAATGGATAGTCAATGACTTGATTGTGATTTGTTCAATTGAAGGTTTCGGCCAAAGAATAGTTTTGTAATCACTGTGGTCTGATTTTCATTTTGAGTACAAAACAGACAAGCATCCATATTCATTCTTCCATATCTATATATATACCATAATACAAAGTACTTGGACAAAAAAATATATACAATCATTTCTTATCCAGACAAAAATATCAAGGTTTATTCTTCTGGAGGCTGCAAACTTTACATTGTATTTGAAACAGAACTGTTTCCATGGCTACTAAAGGTTTTTACCTGTAGAAGAAATTACACAGGTCTGTTTAGAACAGCAACTGCAGAGTAAGACTTGTTATCTTATTGATATGATACTTAAAACCAAAAGTCAATTGAAAGCAGCTCCAAAAATATACTAAATAAGCAAAAGAACAATTTTATACCAAACCAATCAGAACAATCAAGCCTTTATTACAATGAATGTGTAACCTACACGTACAATTATAAATCAGCTGTGATTCTGTCACTTTCAAAAGCTTGGTTTTCTAAACAGCGACAGTGGTTAGCAAAAGTGATCAAGGTCCAAATCCTCTCACAGAAAAGTACACCAGAAGCCAGATTGTAGGAAGTCATTGAATCAGACTAGACTGATGGATTTTCTCCATTTTTTTTCCCTCTCACATTAAGGGTACCATAGCCCAACATCTGTATAAATGATGATAAAACTTGGGAAGAGCTTATGAGTCAGTGCTTTTGTAATTTCTGTGTGCCAACTATATTTGATATTGACAAACTTAGAGCAAAAGTTGTGGACTAGTTGTTATTGACAATCAATTTCTTTTTATCATTATGTTGTTTCACTGAATAAAAAATATTGAAATTTATTTCAAATCAAGGTAACTGTATTCTAAACCTAAAAAAGTTATGAAATATTTCATAGGTTTGAACTTGAAAATATCATGGTTGATGATTATCACCATTTTGTTATCATTCAGTCCCTTAATATTGATAAGTCAAAGGTGACTTCAAACTTGCCCTGTGCAGTAACCTCGCCTTCATTCAGGGAACAGCTGTGTGGTGTGGTGCTACATATTACGAAAATAAGAGCTTAGTAAATGTTGTGATATTTGAAACAGACTTTAAAATGATCTATTTGACCTCTGAACTATTTGATTATTTAGCTCCACCCACTATATGCATGCTGGTACAAGCAGTTGATTATTAAATGTAGAAAGTGTTAGACATTAGTCTTGTGTTCTTATATGATCTTATACATAGTATGATATCCTATGCACAGCTCACTGAGTAAAACACACTACATTTTATATGAAACAATAGTACCTCATTGCATGTGTATTGATGCAACAGTAAATATTTCTACTATGTCTATCAATTTGATGCCTCCCAAGATGCAGCATCTGTATTAGTCTTTTACTGCAGCCGAATAAAAAAAAAGAAGTGCTGTCCAGAAAGAATATAATTTAAAAAAAAAAAGTTAACAACTTAAAACCTTTAAAATCAGGTCACTCTGAATCAGGCCTTTCAGAGCAAGACCATAGAGCTAGGCTAGTACAATATGGTAGGATGCAGCATCCTGCCACTTTTAATGTGCACTCTGCCCTTTCTCTAGCACTCTGTTGTGCTGTTTAAGACTTTGAAATTCCATATATATATCCTGTGGTCTTTACAAGCATTGATCTTGAATTAAAAGTCACCAAGAGTTCAAAAAGAATGAATGGATGCTTTGCATTTACAATGTAAATATGCAAGTTTACACTGGATTAATTAGCCCCGAAGGACTTTGCTTTAAGTTTGGACCCATCCCCTCCTATGCAAAAGTTTTGTTGCATAAAAATCATGGTAACACCTGTATTTGTAATAGTATCAAAAGAAACATTTGCATGTAGATGTTATATCGTGAATTTTACTCTTGTGAAAGGGTCGCGGGAGCAGAAATGGAAGAAGTCTTTTAACACAAGCAAATGCCACATCATGCATGTATCTAGGTCCAGCAAACCAGTAAGTACTCCTTATACCTTACATAATCAGCCCCTGTCTGTGGTCATTCAAGCTACTTACCTGGGTGTAGCAGTAACATCTAACTTATCTTCATATAAACAAAATATTAAGTAAAGCAAGTCAAAGTCTTGGTTTCCTTAAACGTAATATTCATTCAGCTAAGAGTAGTACCAAAAAGCTGCCTATAATACCATTGTGAGACCAACTTTAGAGTATTGCTCCAGTGTATGGGATCCGTACTATCAGAAGGATATAGATAAATTAGATAATATTCAGAGGCAGGCTGCAAGATTTGTATTAAATAATTACAGCAAGACCCCGGGCACAGTCACAAATATACTAAGTAACTTAAATTGGACTTCCCTCCAGCTCAGAAGGAAATATAGTAGGTTAGTTTTATATCATAAAATGGTTTACAATCATGTTGATGTTGACCTTAAACAATATCTCACTCCATATGCAAGACAATCTAGACATCACCATCACTTAGCTTTTCAAATACCATCTACCACAGCTGACTACTACAAATACTCATTTTTCCCCGAACATGTAGTCAGTGCTGAACTGGTCTTCGGATTCATATCAGCACTGGCTGCATCGATGTTCCAACCTTAAATTACTACACATTTATTCATGCTTTTATCCTGTATTTAACCCTACTACATGTAATTTTCTCTACTTCTGCACAACAGTTTATATTTGTACATGTCTCAGATTTAGGGCTTTAAGGTGTTAGGTTTTTGCACCTTATTATATCACGTCCTGTTGGATTGAGTAGCCAGGGAAACGTGACAGTCTTTCACTTTTTTTAACCCCCCACGCATGGCCATAATATATCAATTTTGAACGCGGCCATTAACATATAAGTAGAAGATCAGTGGAGAGGGCTGGTCAAACCTGCAAGTGACTGTGATACAAGAAGATTTATTTAAAGTTGGTATTATACAAACATGATAACATTAGCTTATAGCTATTTTCCGACTATATAACAAAAGACAAATAACATAAAACGAATAACAGCTCTGAAAGACAAGAATGGTACAGTCAGTAGTATAGTCAGTATTGACTTTTGGCAGTAATAAGTTGAAGTTGAAGTACCTAGCCCATACCTGCCATATGTCCCGGATTGTCCCGGAAATTGAGGGCCCGTCCCGGAGACCTGGAAAGACATCCAATGTCCCGGAAAACATGAAAAACACGCATACCTTTGATCAGGCCAGTAAAATTTTTGACACTCCGCTAATTCTTTAATTATTCGTTATGATAATATGTTCCGATTCGGTGAATACACCGCGTGTCATTGATAATCAATTAACTAATGACCGCTATCGGCTATCGATTTATTGACTTGCAGTGCATTAATTAATTTGTAAGAAATCTGCCCCTTTCAAAGACTGTCGCCGCGGTAATTGGTGTTAATAGAGATGCTACTTAAAATTAAATTTAATGCAAAAGCCATAAAACTCGTAGTGAATATTGTAATGATCGATCAAATCGCGCCGATACTTGTAATACGAAGCATAGACGATGCTGTCATCAAATACCCGTGATTCAACTTGAATTCGAGTTTATGATGTTAATTAATTAATGGTACACAATCGAGGACGAGTGACAAAAATTTCTACTGGTCCTGCATCACCATCACCAGTCCTAGTGACCTAGGAGAAAAATGATCAACGGCACTGTGCGATTTACTGAAATCAAAAATGCGCAGTGCTCCCCCTTATTCACGCTAACGGTTTCGTTTTGACAGCGTATTACATGGAGAACTGTGACATTATGATATACACATCCATCGGTATATTTCTTGTGTTTTTTTGCACTCGTTCTGCAGGATGATCGATCAGAAAATTATACTCGTCCTGCTACCTTCTCCACTCATAAATACGAGCGAACGTTTTTTTTTGAAGTGGTTGAGAGGGGAAGGGGGAATAATCGTCAAGTGGTCGGACCGACTAAGCTTGAAATATTTCTGCAAGTCTGTCAATTACTATGCTCTTGCAACTAAAATAAAAGCTATGAAACTGATGGTACTGATGTGTATTTGAAAGACGTGCACGGCTTTTCCAGCCAAAAACGGAATCACGACCAATTTAGTGTGCTGCCAACGGTAGGGCATTGAAGGTATATGAATAGTTGTATGTCCCGGAAAATCGGCTCAAATCCCGGAAATTCGATATCAAAATCCCGGAAATGGCCAGAAAAATTATGGCAGGTATGACCTAGCCCTACCTTTCTATAACACCCTGCCGGGTTGGCACTGTTCTAACAGTATATTCAATTTGGCAAACGTTTCAAACTACTCAAAATAAAAGAGACACAAACATGCGTGAAGAGTATGTCATGTAACTTTTCTTTAAACAAAATGCAAATTCCACAGATGGGCGCGGCAGCTCGCCGGCGGTTTGCAAGGCCCGTTTTTGTGTAAGAGCATACGGGAAACAGCTGGTAAATCTATAGCCATGAATTTATATATAATGCATATGCGTAATACAGAAACATATAATGACTTACTCTAAAAAGAGCTTCTATAAATACGAAATTGTACCGCTCGACGTCAAAATAACCCCATGCAAGACATTCCAAAATGGCGGCTATTAATATTGCTGTGTTTGACATTCATACAAATTGTTGCATTTTTGGCGATTGTTTGGAAATGATCAGTCTTTATTTATTATCAAATAGAAGATTATTTATTTATATAACATTGCTGGGTGTGAATACAATTTTATACTTGAGGCATTATCCTTTGAATGAAGGAATAACTTCAATACCGTTTATGTAAAGTAGGCAAAAAGATCAGCCAATCTGGTTACTCATTATTATGCGCTCTAACTAAAGCCAGGAAACAGTAAATTCACCAACTCAACAAAAGGTATTGGACTTATTTCTTTCAATATTTTTCCTATATTTTATGCTTGAAATATATAATATATATAATATGCATGTTTTCATTGAATAGTTTTAAAACTATGAGAAAACTGAGGTTGCTGAAGTTTCCGGATCTATTCATACCCGTGTCAACTTGTACCTTTGGTTACTCGTACCTGAATTATTTGAAAACGAACTCTGGTTAACGAATATGTACAATCGGGTAGACTTGCTGTGTCTGAAATAACATTTATTTGTAATTGTTTTATGGCAGATATCTACAAGATGATTATGAACAATGTGTAACTTTATATATTTGTATTCATATCATGAACATACGGTAAAAAAAGCAAAAACATGTTGATTGCGGCATTATTACATTATAACCTTTATAATTACTTTTACACAGAAGTGTTGGTTAGTATACAATTATTAAACAAAAGTACTTAAGATGGAATAATTACCTACCAAAAAAAAATCAAAAAGATACAAAAGAAAACATGTTGATTGGCACCTTCGAAGCACAGGTGTTTGGCACATACCTATGATAGTATTTAGCAGTACCTAGTCATTCCTTGACATACATTCTCCTCATTTACAATAATACAGATTAAAAAATTTTCAGTGTATATATACAATGTTTAAGGTGGAAACTTGTATAGAAATGACAAGATACTCCTTATATAATCCTAGGTATGTGCCAAACACCTGTGCTTCGAAGCTGAAAAAAGATCTTTAATGTAAATCAAAGTAATTTTAACTTTGGTGTTGAGATAATCAAGTAAAAGAAATCACAGTTATAGCAGAATTCAATAATTTTCTCTGCTAATATTACTTTTCAACATGTAAGTTAGCATGCAACTGAATCTGTTTCACTCTTTCAAAATAATATGAAAATAAATGTATAATGCATTTAGGGTAAACTAGTTTGAACAGTGTGAACACTCTAGCTGTAGGTCTTATTTTCAGCACTGGGTCATGTGAGAAACCCAAATCAATTTCCTTGTTATCTCTTGGATAATTTTGAAACTGGGTCACACTGGGTCAGAAAGTAGATCACTAGCTCATATCAGTGAAAAACCTTGTGAACACTTGAGAAGTCACACTTTTTACCCATGCATGCAGTCTTTTAAATATTTTGTCTGATTGTTTATTATACCCCCACCACAAAATGTGGGGGGGGGGGGGGGCTATAATGGATTCGCTTTGTCGCGTCCGTCCGTCCGCCTCCATTATTGTGTCCGCTCTGTAAATCCTATACTAACTGAAGGAATTTTTTCAAACTTAGCTGAAATGTTCACCTAAACAAGGGGATGTGCAGAACCCATGTTGCCCATGTGTCAGCTCAAGGTCAAGGTCACAATTGAAGGTCAAATATCAAACAATCAAATATTAGACATTATGTCGTGTCCGCTCTGTAAGTCCTACACTAATTGAAAGATTTTCTTTAATCTTGGCTCAAATGTTCACCTCAACAAGGGGATGTGCAGAACCCATGTTACCCTTTTGCCGGCTTAAGGTCAAGGTCACACTTGAAGATCAAAAATTGACTTAGAAAATATTCTTAAATTTTAACATGTATTTAAATATTTCTGAAACTAGAAAACGTATTTGCTTGAAACTTAAAATATATATGAAGTGTCACAATTAGGATATGCAGGTCAAGTTTCATAACTCTGTATTGCATTTTGACAAAGTTATGCCCCTTTTTAAGTCTTCAAATTTACAAACAATCAAATATTTGACAATATGTTGTTTCAGCTCTATAAATCCTATACTAATGGAAGAATTTTCTTCAAACTTTACTCAAATGTTCAACTCAACAAGGTTATGTGCAGAACCCATGTTACCTTTGTGCCGGCTTAAGGTCAAGGTCACACTTGAAGGTCAAAATTGACTTAGAAAATGTTCTTCAATTTTAACATGTACTTGAATATTTCTGAAACTAGAAAACGTATTTGCTTGAAACTTAAAAGATATATGAGGTATCACAAGTAAGATATGCAGGTCAAGTTTCATAACTCTGTATTGCATTTTGACAAAGTTATGCCCCTTTTCAAGTCTTTAAATTTACTTACAATCAATACTAGACAATATGTCGTGTCCGCTCTATATTAATGGAAGGATTTTCTTCAAACTTGACTCAAATGTTCACCCCAACTGGGCAATGTGCAGAACCCAACTTACCCATGTGCCAGCTTAAGGTCAAGGCCACACTTGAAGGTCAAAAATTGACTTAGAAAATGTTCTGAAATTTTAACATTTACTTGAATATTTCTAAAACTAGAACAGATCATCATTTGAAACTTCAAATATATGCGAAGTGTCGCAAGTAAGATATGCAGGTCAAGTTTCATAACTAAAAAAAGTGGGGGGGGATAACTTTGTATTGTATTTTGACAAAGTTAAGTCCATTTTTATGTCTTTAAATTTATTTACTATAATATTTCTTAAACCAGAACAAATATTTACTTGAAACTTAAAATTTATATGAATGGTTACAAGCAAGCTCAGATGACGAAAATTCTACAATTCCATTGAATTATGACACAATTTATGCCCCTTTTAGGCTTAGAAAATGTTCTGATACAACCATTAATACTTTAATGTTTCTGAAACTAGAACAGATATTCACGAAAATGAAAGGTTATTTGTAACTGTTTCGAGCATGATTTGACAAAATATATTTATACTATTACCTGTACAATTTGTTTGTTTTTTTCACCAGAGATAATTTTTTTTTTTATGTATATGTATTTGTGCCACTAAAGTTATTCCCTTAACCACCTTTCCATGTCGTCTTCTGTCAAGGACATTGGTGGGGGTATGAATCGCATTCAGCGATAGTTCTAGTTTTGAAAATCTCTAGTATGAGTTTAAAACTGGGTCACATTCGGTCAAAAAATACATAGGTCACAAGCTCAGGTCAGTATTACTCTCTAAAGGTATCATAATCTAATATGAAATTCTAGCATGTTATTTTCAGTCATAAAGTCGACTGTACTGATTAATTTGGTAATAGTGCTCAAATTAACTGACAAATTTATTCTGCAATTTTGGCATGAAAAGATAACATTTGAAGAAGAAAGAAAATTGTTCTCAGTGGTATAATGAAAGTTGTTGGGCATATTAAAAAAAAACAGACAAAAAAAACAACAATATGTTCTAGAAATTAAGACATGAATATCTTTTGTTTATACTTACTTAAGTTAAAATGATACAGAATGACAGACTTACAATTTAACGTGATTCTTGTACATATAAGTGTGTCAGGTATTTGATGATGAGAAATAAGGAGAAACATTTTGTATTTAACATGTTATGAATATTAAAATATCAGGGGCGCATCCAGGATTTCAGGTTGGTGGGGGGGGGGGTCAAAATGTTCGGCCCATTTTGTGTCTCCGTTTTCTACCTCATTTCAACGGTTGTTCTGGTTATGCTAGAGTATACTGATTTGGCAATATCACATGGGCCTCTGATTATTCAGTTCAATGTTGAACAATAAAGTCTACATTAATTAAAGACATATTCAAAATAGACCTACAATAATACATGTACCTATGGTCCGGGAATTTTAGCGGGGGGTGGGGGGGTAGGGGGGAAGTGAATATGGTAGAAGTATGACCTTTGGAATTCACAGTGTTTGTGCAAAAACAAAATCTGTTTTCTCTGTCCTATCTGCATTATTTTCAACATGTTTTTGACTTAAAATGTATTCATTTGAATCTTTTTGTTTTTTGTTTATTATGGCAGTAGATACTTAAGTGTTTTGAAAATAAGATATTGGGATTATTTAAATTTTTTGATAAAATATAGGTGTAGGCTTATAACAAGCCTTTTTGATCTTTGCAACAATCTTTAGGTATTTTAGTACAAATATTTGACTTCCTGTTTAGATTTAATCTTGCTTTATTTTTCTTGCAGGCAATGAATGATGGCAGCAGACTGTTGTGGCAATAGACCAGATGCTGAAACAAACATATCAACATTTGTTTTTCTGGACTTTGAAAGCACTAGCTTATTGGACAGAAAATGCCGAATTACAGAACTTTGCCTTCTTGCTGTCACCAGGGTAGACTTGAGAGAACCTGGAAGTTTTCCTAGAGTAGTTAACAAACTGACTCTTTGCCTTGATCCACAGATGCCTATCTCCATGACATCAAGTGATATCACAGGTTTGTATATGAGCTTATTATTTTCAATCTTTACATGCTTACTCTGTATTTATAAAGTTGTATTGTGGACACTTTCAGTATTAGAAAATATAATTCAAGGGGAACATACCAAGATCAGAAATTTAAAGCTCAGCAGGCAGTGTTGTTGAACTTTATGAAGATTGTACCACTCAGGTGAATTATTCAGTAGACTTTTCTTGTATGATAAAACTCTGTTTTCTTTATTTTAGGATTGTACAATGACAGTTTAGAACACCAGAAACCTCTTACAGCTGAAACAATAGCACTGATTAATGCATTTCTAAACCATCTGAGCAAACCAATATGCTTGCTAGCTCACAATGGCAACAGATTTGATTTTCCTTTATTAGTTGCTGAATTAAAAAGGATCAACCAATCCCTTGATGGCTCTCTCTTTTGTGCTGACACTTTAGAAGCTTTTAGATCATTAGATGGTTTGCCACCAAGGTATGACTCATCAGCCAATCAGAGTCCAGGACTGAAAAACCAGAATACACCAGTAAAAAACAATGTCACTTCTACAAGCAGTGTTACTTCATGTCCACAATCTCCAGTGAAAAGAAAAGGAACAAATGATTTAGATGCAATGTGCAACAAGTCCCCGAAAGTCGTTAGGCAGAACATCACACAAGATGACATACATTTCCCGCATGGCACATTTGACAAAGTAAATCTAGTAAAAGCCAAGAAAAAACTAGAATTTGAAGATGAAAAACCTGATGTGAACAAGGACGAGACTAAAATGACACAACATGAAAATGATAACAATGAGGTAAAAGAAGAACCAACAGAAGAGTTTTCTGGAAGTCTTGAAGATGCTGACTATCTCTTAGCTCTTGAAAATGTAGAAACTAATCTCTTTGAACAAACACAGGTATTAAGCAATACTAAAAAAGAGAAAGAACATGTTTGTAGCAATGAAAAGGAAGCAGAGAGTGGAGATGAGGTCCGAGTCAGGTCATCAGGTGATGACTTTCTAAAATCAAAAGAATCTGTTGATCCAGTAGCAAATGGATCTGGATACTTTGTAAGAAGTATTGAAACACAGTCAGCTGATAGTAAAACAGTAACTAAATCTACTGCAGCCATTGTAAAAAGGATTCCAGAAATCAGTGATGCTTTGCCTTTTCATGTTGATAAAACAATGTTACAAACTTGCACAGTATCAGGCTCAGCTCTTAAAAGAAAGCCAAAAGCAAACAAAGAAATTGATGAGAAGTTTTCATCTGAAACAAATTTTACTGTTACATTGAGGCCTAAAAATAGCTCGCCCTATATTACCAGAAATGGTTCACCTAAGGTAGAAACTTTCTCAGTTGACCAATTGAAAACACCCCAAGAAGTGTTAAAGCCTGTGTATTCAAATGCTCTAGATAAAACTGGTTCATCAGAAAATCACTCCTGTGATCAGATTGAGTCTAGCATATTGAGAGACCAAAATGAATCAAATTCATCAAGAAAATTAGAAACAGTATCTCCTGTTAAGTGTGCGGCCTTGCCTTTTTCAACAGGTTGTTCACCAGTTTCAAAATCATGTGAAATTGGAATTTCCAATAAATCAAAAGCAACATTATCCTCAGTACTAGAGATATCAAGAGTTTCCACAGCAGAAAGTTCAAATGCAAATGTAACAACTTCTTCAGTTTCAGAGTTTGTATCATCTGCAAGTGTGAATGGTCCAAATTCTTCATCTTCAGGGATACCATTAGTTTCTGTAGAAGATGTTTCAAGCACCTCTGTGTCTGAGTCAGCATCAACATCAATGGTAAAGATTGAAACCAGTTCAGCTGTGGTAACATCATCATGTGTAACTTCACAAGCAAATGTAACAGCCTATCCTCTGTCAGAATTACCATTACCATTGGGAGCAAATTGGCCTGTCTCATCAAAGTCAGAACTGACTCCAGCTGCTATGTCAGTGGTAGCAAATGGGTCACCTGGTTTTCAAAGGCAGTCATATAGATTGGAGGAAATATACTTCAGAAAATTCAGATGTAGACCACCTCAGTCACATACAGCTGAAGGTGATTGCATAAGTCTTGTGAAGATTGCAAAATGTTCTCAAGGTTTTATGGAATGGGTTGATAGAAATGCAGTATTGTTGACAACCATACAAGCACCTTTTTGATTTACATTTCAGACAGATATTATAAGAGATATGGTAGCAGTATTGGTATATTTGTATTTGTTCTCTTTTTTGTTTTAAGTGATAGTTAAGGCTGAAAAATTCTATACTTTACATGCAGTTGATAACATGAAAGACAGATGAAACAGTGCCAGTATTAACTGATTTCTTTTATTAGCATTTGTATGTTTACCACTTCGGGATGAAGGTTTCATAATACTCAAATCATTATTTTTTTATAGATAAATAGGAATGATATTTGAGACAGTGATTTAAGTGCCTTTTCTGTTTACATTTATGACAGTAAGAAATATGTTCTCAGTTTTTTAACCTTACTCAACAATTGTGAAGAAAGATTATTAGAATACACAGATAGGTATTATTGACAGCAACTCACTGACATACACTTTTTGATTTACATTTAACACTGTTATTCTTTTTGGCATTAATATATAATTTGTTGCTTTATTGATTTTTCTAACAGATTTGTTGTTAATTTGTAAAATTTTTATATGGTTCCTAATGTTTTCTTTTACAGCATGGGTAGACAGCAATGATATTCTTTTATGATGGAGGCAAATTTTCCTAAAATATGCTCATTGATTAACTCATTACTTAGCTTTTGTAAAATTTGTTATATTATCATTGCTAAGTGTTTATAGGGTTTGATGTAGTTGAAAGATATAATTTCACGACAGCCATTCAGGTAATATTTTGATAGTATATATTAAAATATGTAGCTGTTGTAATATTATTTGCATTTCAGATGAATATTTAGACAAACTTTTTTGATAGTAATATATATAATTTACAATGTTTTTATCACTACAGCACTTTTATGATAAGGATTTAATATATGAGGAATGAGATTTTACATTGTCTTGTTAATTTTGAAAGACTTTTTTGCATTTTTCTATATGTATGTGATTGTTGAAGTTGTTAGCTATACCAATATTTTTGTTATAATACTGTATCATTGTACAGTTTATGCATACAGATATCTTACATTGATACTCTTTTATTTTTTATTAATTTGTCATTTACAAATACACATTATTTACTGGATGTTTGTTTTGCAATTTCATTTAAAAATGCACACATCAGTGATACATTTTTTACGATTTATATTTATTTATATTACATAGAAAGGATGCTTTTATTGTGAAACAGGAAGTTAGATTATTACCTGTATATGTTAAATATAAGGATTTTTATTAACTGTACAAATCAGTTTTAATGCTGTGGGTTGGGTCATACTTGTTCTACCAAATAATGTTGTTTTCTCATTACTTAATCAAATTTGATAGATCAACTTTCTTTATATGTACAAAAGATACATGTATGCTCTATGCACATGACATTTCATCTTGGAAATAGTAAAAACTTATGACACAAAAAACAAATAATTTCCCTTTTGTTAATTTTGGATTGACTTATTCTGTGCACATAACATAGTTTCTTGATAAAAGTAAGATCTGAAGACACAAAAAACGAATTACTTTCTTTTGTAAATTTTGGATTGACTTATTCAGTGCACATGACATTCAGTCTAGGAAAAACTAAAAACTTAAGACACAAAATATACTTTATCTTGTAAATTTTGTTTTGACTTTTTCATATATTAAAAAAAATCATTACTAAGCCTATGTCAAAAAAGCATATTATTTACGAATTTTTGTTTCCTCTCTGTTTTTTTAGAGTGGACCAGATAAAAGAATACATGGCATCTGTTAATATATATTCACCGTCTGTTGATTGCTTCAACAGTTCATCATTCTTATTGTTTATTTTTACATGCCATTTCTCTTACAAGCCATTCTTGCATTGGATAAAGAAAAATAACTCACATTTTCTGTATATAATTTCTCGTTTGACAAATATGATATTAAATATAAATGATATTTTTCCTGATATAATTCTAACTTAATCTAGTTCTATAAGTTTTAACTAGATTTGTATAAAACATTTGCGTCAAATGGAATAGAAAGTTTATTTTTGTTTGTTTTAATACATTTTTATCCAGTATTTTAACCAAGATTTTTATTCATTGAAGGAAATGTTGAGGAATATTTTGTAAGAACTTCCTGGATATGTCATGATTTAAAATATATTTTATTACATAACTGCTGTTTTATGTGATTATTGGTTTTTGTCAGACATGCATAAGAACTGGACCACATATGCAATAATGTTTTACCTGGAGAAATGTATCTACATTGTTATATTACAGAGAATCTGAACCAAGTAGTTTAAGAAAACAGATGGATATTAAGTCCGTGTCTACCTGTTTAAGCCTCAGCTGTTGCCTAATCTGTTCTTTTCATTTTTGTTATACGCCCTCGAAAGACGGGATGTATAATGGGAAACGCCATGGTGGGCAGTGCTAATTGGCTGACTGACTTCAAACTTGCTGTGCATCTTCCTTGTAATGAGAAGAAGTGCATTGCACAAGAACCTTAACTCCACCTGGTCCCATTTTATAATTATCTCCTCTCTTAAAAAAATTTTGTCCGGAGCATTTCTTTAAAACTATGAAGTGAATAGATGTGAAACTTAAAATATAGATAGATCATGACAAGTGGAAGTGCAGTGCCCAAAGAAGCATAACTCTACCTTAACCTCTAATTTAACTTGAAGAGTGTAAAAAGGATTGTCTTGAAACTTAAGATAAAGATAGATGGTAAGGAGAAGTGCATTGCATAAGAACAATAACTCTACCTGGTCCAGTTTCTTTATATCCCCTCTTGAAAATTGGCATAAAACTATTAAGTGAATTGATGTGAAACTTAAGATATAGATAGATAGAAACAAGGAGAAGTGCAGTGCCAAAGAAGCATAATTCTATCTTTACCCGAATTTGAATGATCTCCCCTTCTTTTATTTCTATAATGATTGTGTTGTCTGGAGGATAACCTGAAGACAATGAAAGGGATTATTTCGAAACCTAAAATAAAGATAGATGGTAAGAAGTGGAAGTGCACTGCTGTAGAACTATAACTCTACCTGGTCCAATTATTGATTGTCTCCCTTTTATTTCATTTTTATGCCCCTGAAGTGAGGCATATAGTTTTTGAAATGTCCATCCGTCAGTCAGTCAGACCGAAAACTTTAACATTGGCAATAACTTTCTTACTAGTAAGTGGATTAACTTCATACTTGGACACGACATCCCTTTAGACAAGACCTTTCCACTGACCTATATTAATTTGACCTTGACCCCTGATTGACCTTCACCTTGAAGATCCAATTGTCCAAAAACTTTAACATTGGCAATAACTTCTGTATTAGTAAGTGGATTTACTTTATACTTGGTCACAACACCCCATTGGACAAGGCCTTCCCTCTGACCTAAATTTGTTTGACCTTGACCCCTGAATGACCTTCAACTGGAAGATCCAATTGTCCAAAACCTTTAACATTGCCCTTCACTTCCTTATTAGTAAGTGGATTTACTTCATACTTGGACACAACACCCCTTTGGACAAGACCTTCCCACTGACCTTTAATTATTTGACCTTGACTATTGAATATCCAATTGTCCAAAAACTAATATTTGGTCATAACTTCCAAATTAGTAAGTGGATATATTTCATACTAAAACACAACACCCCTTTGGACAAGACCTTCCCACTGTCCTGTATTATTTGACCTTGACCCCTGATTGACCTTCACCTTGAAGATCCAATTGTCAAAAAACTTTAACATTGGCCATAACTTCCTTATTATCCCCCCGCCAAAGGCGGAGGGGATATTAGGAATGCCCTTCGTCCGTCCGTGTGTCCGTGCGTCTGTCCGAAACAATTTTGTCCGGAGCATAACTCCAAAACTACTTGAGGGATTTTATTCAAACTTCATACACTGACAGAGCACATTAGTAGGTAGTGCAGTGTGCAAGTGCAAGAACTCTACCTTGCCTTTTTTTAGAGTTATTCCGCTTTATCAAATTTACTTGATAAATTTTGTCCGGAGCATAACTCCAAAACTGCCAGAGGGATTTTATTCAAACTTCATAGACTGACAGAGCACATTGGTAGGTAGTGCAGTGTGCAAGTCCAATAACTTTATTTTTTTAGAGTAACTCCCCTTTATCAGAATTACTTGATAAATTTTGTCCGGAGCATAACTCCAAAACTACTTGAGGGATTTTATTCAAACTTCATACACTGATAGAGCACATTGGTAGGGAGTGCAAGTGCAATAACTCTAACTTGCCTATTTTTAGAGTTATTCCCTTTTATCAGAATTACTTGATAAATTTTGTCTGGAGCATAACTCTAAAACTACTTGAGGGATTTTATTCAAACTTCATACACTGACAGAGCACATTGGTGGGTAGTGCAGTGTGCAAGAACAATAACTCTACCTTGCCTATTTTTAGAGTAATTCCCCCTTTATCAGAATTACTTGATAAATTTTGTCCAGAGCATAACTCCAAAACTACTTGAGGGATTTTATTCAAATTTCATACACTGACAGAGCACATTGGTAGGTAGTGCAGTGTGCAAGTCCAATAACTCTACCTTGCCTATTTTTTAGAGTTATTCCCCTTTATCAGATTTACTTGTTTACATTTTAAAAATCGCAGCATATACATGTATATCTAATTCTTGAATTCTTCAACTTATTATCCCCCCGCCAAAGGCGGAGGGGATATTAGAAATGGTCTCTGTCCGTCCGTGCGTCCGTCCGTTCCAGTTTTGTCCGGAGCATAACTCCAAAAGTACTTGAGAGATTTTATTCAAACTTCATATACTGAAAGAGCACATTTGGAGGAGATGCAGTGTGAAAGAATAATAACTCTACCTTGCCTACTTTTAGAATTATTCCCCTTTATCAGATTTAATTGAAAAACTTTGTCCGAAGCATAACTCCAAAAGTGCTTGAGCGATTTTCTTCAAACTTAATACACTGACATAGAACATTGGTAGGAAGTGCAGTTTGCAAGAACAATAACTCTGCCTATTTTTTTATGGGATTTTCTTCAAACATTATTACATTGAGTGTTTGAAAGAACAACCTTCAGGTAGCTTCTTCCCGGCGGGGGGATTAACCATGTGTAACATGGCTCTTGTTAGTAAGTGGATTTACTTCATACTTTGACACAACACCCCTTTGGACAAGGCCTTCCCATTGATCTATATTTGACCTTGACCCCTGAATGACCTTCACTTTGAAGATCCAATTTTTCAGAAACTTTCACATTGCCCATAACTTCTTTATTCGTAAGTGGATTTACTTCATACTTGGACATAATCCCCTTTGGATAAGACCTTCCCATTGGCCTATATTTATTTGACCTTGACCCCTGAATGACTGGTTCTCAGCTCAAAGGTTAAAGCACCACTTTCGGGGGCATTGTCATCTTACAGTGACAGATCTTGTTTGACTGGAGCATAACTTTAAAACTGTGAAGTGAATTGATGTGAAACCAAAAATAAACATTAATTATGACAAGGTGCAGTGCCAAAGAAGAATAACTCTGTTTTTTCCCATTTTCTAGTACTGGTATTCTCCCTTCTTTAATTCCTATTATGAATTTTTTGTCCAGAGCACAACTTGAAGACTTTGGCAGGGATTGTCTTGAAACTTAAAGATAGATGGTAAGAAATAGAATTGCAGTGAACTAGTACCATTACTTTACCTGGTGCTAATTTTCAATTATCTCTCCTCCTTTTTTTCCCGGAGATTAACTTGAAAAACTATGAAGTGAATTGATGTGAAACTTTAAATATAGATTGATGGCGACAAGGAGAAGTGCAGTGCCCAAGAAGCACAACTCTACCTTATCTCATTTTTTGGTCATCTCCCCTTCTTAAGTTTCTATAATGATTAAGAAAGGGAATTTCTTGAAGCTTAAAACAAAGATAGATTGTAAGGAGAAAAAGTGCAGTGCACAAGAACGGTAAATGTACCTGCTCCCATTTCTTAATTATCTCCCCTTTAAAGTATTTTGGTCTAAAGTACAACTTCAAAACTGTGAAGTGAATTGTTGTGAAATTTAAAATATAGATAGATGTTTTTAAGGGGAAGTGCCGTACCAAAGAAGCATAACTTACTTTATTCCTTTTTGAGTAATCTCTCCTTTCCTAATGAATTTTTATGCGGATTAAAACTTGAAGAATGTGAAAAGGTTTTTCTAAAAACTTGAAATAAAGGTAGACGATAAAAAAAAGAAGTGCAATGTATAAGAACGATAACTGTATCTGGTTCCATTTTTGAAACCGAACATAACTTTAAAAGTATGAAACTTGTGGAATCTATGTGAAACCTAAATTTAGATAGATGTTGACAAGGAGAAGTGCAGTGCCCAAGATGCATATCTCTACCTTATCCCATTTTAAGTTATCCCCCTTTCTTTAATTTCTATAATGAACTTTTGTCCGTAGCATATATTGAACAATACGAAAGGTAGTGTGCAAGAAACGTATTTCTATCTGATCCCTATTTTTGATTATCTTCTCTCTTAAAAATTGGTATATTGATTTTTATTGTATACTGATTTTGATAACAATCTATCAATGTGGTTTCAACACAGAGTTGTAAGAATATCCTGGCTAAATTAAATGATTTTCAAATTTTTCAGCAGCGCCATGTAAAATGTCTGGCATCATCAGTTCACAGCCTAGGCTGACAGGCGTATATTGCATCTGTTCTGCGATGCTCTTGTTTCGAATGGACAATACCCTAAAACTATGGTGGCTGATTTCGGACATTTCGTTGTTTCGTTCTGTCGCGCGCGCCAATACAAAACAACGACATTTTAAAGTTTCGAAGTTTCGTTTTGGCGCGCGCGACATAACGATACAACGATAAACCGCGCGCGCGACACAACGAAACAACGACACTATGAACGCGACAAAACGATACTCAGAATCTCGTCTTGTCGTGCGCGCGGTTTCAGTTTAATGTCTTCTTTTCGTTCTGTCGCGCGCGCCAATACGAAAAATCGAAACATTTTAATTGTCGTTGTTTCGTTCTTTCGCGCGCGCCAAAACGAAACTTCCAATCTTTAAAACGGCGTTATTTGGTTCTGTCGCGCGCGCCAAAACGAATCTTCCAATCTTTAAAATGGCGTTATTTCGTAATGGCGCGCGCGACAGAACGAAATAACGCCATTTTAAAGATTGGAAGTTTCGTTTTGGCGCGCGCGAAAGAACGAAACAACGACAATTAAAATGTTTCGATTTTTCGTATTGGCGCGCGCGACAGAACGAAAAGACGACATTAAACTGAAACCGCGCGCACAACAAGACGAGATTCTGAGTATCGTTTTGTCGCGTTCATAGTGTCGATGTTTCGTTGTGTCGCGCGCGCGGTTTATCGTTGTATCGTTGTGTCGCGCGCGCCAAAACGAAACTTCGAAACTTTAAAATGTCGTTGTTTCGTATTGGCGCGCGCGACAGAACGAAACAACGAAATGTCCGAATCAGCCACCATATAAAACAGAGCTTATTAAACAATTTAGCACAATTTCGAAGGGTGTGTTTGGTTTATTAGGGTTTAACTGACAGCAAAGGTCTTATCCAGGCGGTCAGTCCACCTAACATGTGTTACTGGGTGTGTTCTGAAGAAAATCTTTCACGAGTTATTATTAATAACAATATATGTATTTTCTCTTGTATATACAATACTATTGAACTGATTCATACTCATAATCTGAAAAGGACAATAATTCGATGGGTGGATTCGAAAAACTCCCGACTGATGTGAAATAAAAAGGGAGATAACACTTTTTCCCATTCAGCTCTCGATACTGAATCCCTGTTTGGCATTAGGTCATAGGTCAAGGCTTTTGAAACATACACTGAAAACAGTGTTTTATTATGGAGATTTAATCTGATCACTTCATGCAATGTTTCTCAGCAAGTGACTCACCCTATTTTCAATGAAATGTGCCATCTAGTAGAAATGATGGAGCATGGGCCCTCCACAATCAGTCACCTGTTGTCTCAAGTGATAATGAAAACTAACCTTAATTTTTTTTCCTGAAATTCATCTTAATCTGCATTTGGTCTTTCAGAATGTCAAGTGGTTTTCTTCCAAAAACTGTTATTGTCGTTGAAAGAATTCCCCATCAGTCGCAGAACGCAGGTAAATAGTATAGGGTCATCATGACACTTTTAATATCATTCTTCTTGCATTCCACTGTTATCGTGACTTTAGTATGGTTTTATTTTTGGATAGTTATCAACAACTAATAAGGTTCTAAGTTCGAATATCAGGTAGAATAGGGATATGCTTGACCAAGAGACATGCCCCGTTCATTCAGAATATCAGGTAGAATGGGGATATGCTGGACCAAGGGACATGCCCCGTTCATCCAGAATTTCACGTAGAATGGGGATATGCTGGACCAAGGGACATGCCCCGTTCATCCAGAATTTCAGGTAGAATGGGGATATGCTGGACCAAGGGACATGCCCCGTTCATCCAGAATTTCAGGTAGAATGGGAATATGCTGGACCAAGAGACATGCCCCGTTCATCTAGAATATCAGGTAGAATGGGGATATGCTGGACCAAGAGACATGCCCCGTTCATCCAGAATATCAGGTGGAATGGGAATATGCTGGACCAAGAGACATGCCCCGTTCATCCAGAATATCAGGTGGAATGGGAATATGCTTGACCAAGAGACATGCCCCGTTCATCCAGCTGTAAACGGATATCAGTTACAAAAATTACCAAAAATTGCTTCCATTATGTTTTGATTATACGTATTATTGTTGTACGAACTTGGTTGCATCTGAGCTAAAGCAAATAAGAAGAAAATGAAAGAGAAGAAGAAAGGTGTGTAAACAAGTTTTGTTTGAACTGGTTGTCTTAAAAAAGAAAGTCAGTATTTATTTGAAAACACAGGAGTTTGAAAATTATTCTAACTGATATGTTTTACATTTACTTTCGTATATTAACTACAGGTAATAAAACACCAACTCAGCAGAAAGGGTTAAATTCCGCTATCAGCTGCCTTGGGTTTTAAACACCTTACAACTTTGGATGTTTGCACTTCCCAAGAAAAGGACGTATTCTTTGGGAATAAATGTTATTTGATTAGTGATTACGGTAATGTCTAACAGACAAAGCCAAATTGGACTGTAAATACTTTTATAGCAAACAGGTGATCTTACGCAGAAAATGAATAAGAATAAATAAAATTATGCGTCGGCCGGGAATCGAACCCGGATCGACTGCTTGGAAGGCAACCATGCTAACCTTTACACCACCGACGCGTCTTCTTGCAATGAAATTTGCTTTATAACAAACAAAATTTAAGGTTGTCAATCTGTGATGAAGTGCAAGTGATTGATAGGTGTCAGAGAAGTTTCGAGCTATATTGGTTTTTACATGCTCGTAGGCTTTTTCTTCTGTTGTTCAAACGATTTATAAATGAGTGAATCCATTGTCTGACCCTATCGCACACTGGTCGTATAGCACCACAGTATCCCACTAAATCATATACGGAAATTTGGGTAAAAGCAAGATTTATATACCGTTTAAAATTGATAATTACATTTTCTCATAAGCTATGTCTCCGACAAAAATAGTGGCAAAATAAAACAAACAACTATATGTATCATCGGTAAAATAGAAATTATATGAATCAGCACATTCGAAAGTTGATTAAACACACAGAAAGTAAAGGCATGGAACTAGACAAGGCAATTATAATAAAGAGCAAAGCAGACAGTACAAAGGTTTTCAAAAGAAATGCATTCATAAGAAATTGATGAGAAAATAAATTCCTATCAAAAAATAATACAGTAACGTACATACAAGAAAGTATAAGTAAGACTTATATTTACAGATCTTCATATCATTTTAGAAAAAGAAGACCGCCAATTTGAGAAAACTTATTGCATATAGCACTCTAAAAACTTATTCATTTACAGATAAAAGTCATATTTCCATTTGCATTGGGACACGCCCCGATGAGGATCGTACTGACATAATCTATTTTCTGTACTTATACTTACCGATGGTACGCATGTCATTTGTTAGGTTGTTCAACATCCAGGTGGTCTAAAAGCCGAAACAAGATTTTACAATATTTTTGATAGTGAAGAATATGTTCATTCCTGAAATCAGATTTTAAAAGTTTAATTTGAACATGAGATTGCAAATAGTAAGTAACCAGTTAAGTCTGAATTTAAAGGTTACCAAGATCTTTGGCTGTTTCAGTGTAAATATCAAGAAGCACTTAACTTATAAGTGTTTCATAACTTATCTTGCCTCGAAAGCAGGATATCATGCTTCTGTTTTCCAACAATACAATAAGTTGGACTAAGGAGAATATTATCTCTAGACGATCCTCAACTAACAGACCATACAAAAATGTACAGTATCTAGACTCGCGCAAACACTGTTGTTGTCTTGTTGGCTGCTTTTAAGTGTTTTGACTGCTTTGAGACCGTCTGAGTCTGGAACAACGTGCCGTGCATGCCTTAGATAAATTTTAATATTTTGTCAGTCCAGTCTGCACCTAGACAAAGAAAATCTGTGTGTAAATGTGCTATATGCTCATGAGCTTCTGTTATTTGTAATGAAATTAAAAACATCCGACAGTTAATAAATTTTCTTGAATTTAGTATCCGCAGTACCGTGAATGTGTGAATTGAGGACTTAAGGATTCCTCTGCGTTAACACTTCTCGTATTCCTTTCTAAATAACTGAAAAAAAGTATTTTTGTCTTGGTTTCTTCAATGCAATTAGAATGGTAACTGATGGATATGAGATTGTTTGAAGAAGCTCAAGCGTCAAATGATTAACCTGAAACACATTATATTAAAATGATGTTTATATTTTTCTGAATGTTGTAATAGCTCATTTGTTAAAAAAAAAATAAATGTTTCAAGACGACATTCTTAGCTGTCATCTTGGGGTTCAGTGCAAAAATTATGAAAATAACGTGCAATTTTGACAATTATAAATTGTTGCTTTTTTAATCCTTGTCTTAGTTTGTTACAAATTAGATCGGCTTAAGGTCTGCTGACTACCCGAGTGACTGTAGTTATTTTTTATTAATTGGATGTAACATCCGGTTACAATAGAAGATGCTAGTTAAGAAGCAGATTTAATAAATTTCATCTCTATCAGTGAGACTGGCTCTTTAAGCATTATTACTTTATTCACATGTTTTCAATGCAGTGACTCTTATTCGGCATTTATTGAATTTCACTGAAGGTGTATACTAACATAGGAATTACACGTACTTATATTGCGTAGTCACATGTCTGAATGTTTGTGTGTCCTTAGAAAATAAATAAAATGTGCGTCGGCCGGGAATCGAACCCGGATCGACTGCTTGGAAGGCAACCATGCTAACCTTTACACCACCGACGCTTGCATCTACATCCTAATCTGATATTTAACAAGCAAATGTTTAGATTGTCAAGCACTATCAATCTGTGATGAAGCACAAATGATTGACAGTTTGTCAAATTGATGGTATGTTAACAAGGGCAACATGAAAGGTTTACGATAAGTTTAATACTATATGTTTTTAAATGCCCGAAGGCGTTTTCTTCAGTTGTTAAAAGCTGACGATAGCCATGATTTAAAAATGAGTTGATCCGTTGTCAAGCGCTAACGTACACATAAAATATGAGAGGCTATAAGTCAAATTGATCAAGTGTCGTCCTTAGCATATTCTGAGATACTTGTGTTTTTCAACAATACAAAAAATAGTCGCGCACAATTAGTTGGATTAGACGATCATCAACTTACAGATTTATAGAAAGAATTGCACACTATCTAGACAATTATTTGGACTAGGAGGAAATTATATGTAGATCATTTCAATTAATACATTTGCAGAACAAGGGATGCAAGAAAATTTCTTTACCGTCGAAAAAGTATAACATATTATTTTCTCATAAGCATTTTCTCCGTCAAGCATAAATGTAAAAAAAAAATATATATATATGTATTATCTGTAAGATAGAAATTACATTGTATATAAATAAGCACATTTAGAAGTTGATAAAACATACGGTTGGTAAAACATACAAGTAAAGAATGTAAATGTTATATAAGTTATAGTAATGCAGTTGCTAAAGACAGGAAACTAGAAAAGGCCGTTGTTATTAAGGTCCACGAAGGAGATGTAAGCTTTGTGAGAAAATTGTTTCAAGTTATGCAGTAGGAAATCAAATCACACAAGTTAGTAAGTTTAAGCATATGTGCGGTACATCAGTTGGTAAGCAAGTTATATAAATCCCTCTCAATGACTGCATCCTGGGTTCAAACGAGTACTGGCGAAAAACGTACAAGTATTTCACTACTTGCAAAAAAATCATGCAATATTATGAACTCATTATAAGTTTGAAAAGGCGTAAAATACAAGCTATTAAAAAAGTCTAGCACAAAATATTATAAAATAAACAAAAATATTTTGAATATGTTTAGTTGAACGCATCTGAAAACCCTAGCACACGAATCGCAGAAAAGCAGACACTACAAAGATTTAGAAAGGAAAAGGACGCATTAGGAATTAATAGAAAATAAAATCCTGTTGAAAAAAAAAACAATAACGAATATACATGTATTCAATTAGACTTATATTCACATACCTTAACAAAAATATCAAATGAGAAAAAGAAGACAGCTCATTCGAGAAAATATATTGCATGAGGCACATTAAACACACAGTTGGTCATTTACAGATCCAAGTCATAATTCCACTTGCATTATGCCACGCCCCGGTGAGGTAAGTACTGTCATAATCTATTTACTGTTCTTACTGATGGTACGCATGCAATTTGTTTAGTAGTTCAATATCTAGACGGTCTAAAGGCCCAAACAAGATTTTATCGTATCCTTTTGTCCATGACGATAAATCATTTTTGTTTCTATGTATTATATCAAGACGGGCTTAGAGTGTTTCACAACGTACCGTACACCAAACGCTAGATATCATGCTATATTAACTACTTATTCTTCTCTTGGTGGTTCCCTTCTAGTGTCTTGACCTCATTGAGACCGTCTGCGTTTGGAACAACCTGCTGTGCATATCTTAGATAAGTATTCATATTTTGTCAGTCCTGTCTGCACTTGGACAGGACATGTATCTGTTAAAGAGAATCTGTGTGTAAATGTGCTATTTGTAATATGTTTCAGACATGTTCTGTCCTACTATTACAACCTTATATGTTATGTTGAAAATTTTAAGGCGCGTATTTGCTTTATACACTTTTGTTGTGTCTGCTTTGCTGTGTTCCATGTGCTATATGTAATATGTTTCCCAGATGTACGTTAGTCTAACTACAATTCTCAAATTCGTTTTGTGCTATGCTGTTCCGACAACGTATTTCACAGGTGTTCACACTTATAATATGTTTAAGTATTTATTGTAAATTTTGAGCATATAAGTGTAAGACATACTTATATGCTTTCATACTTCAGAACTAAACAAAAACACATAATGTTCAGTAATTTGAAATAAAATTAAAAATATCCGACAGTTAATAAATTTTCTTGAATCTAATATCAGCAGTACCGTGAATGTGTGAGTTGAACACTTAAGGGTTCCTCTGCGTTAACACTTCTCGTATTCCTTTCTAAAGTAAAAAAGTATTTTTGTCTTGGTTTCTTCAATGCAATAAGAATGGTAACTGATGGATATGAGATTGTTTGAACAAGCTCAAGCGTCATATGGTTAATCTGAAACTAATTATATTAAAATGAAGTTTATTATGTTCTGAATGTTGCAATAGCTCATTTGTTAAAAAACATAAATGTTTCAAGACGACATTCCTAGCTGTCATCCTGAGGTTCAGTGGAAACGAGTTATCTATGTCGTGGGAACGACTTACTTTTTTTGTTTAAAGTTGTTTATTTTTAAATCTAGCACGAGTCCGGATTACTGATATTCCAATAAAACTGCAGTCTTTGAAGATCTTTTGACCGCTCAAACCTATTGTTCTACAAAATGCGTCTTACTAATGAGCACGTTACGGCGCACCAAGAACGTCGTTATAAAGTCACGCTTTTCATTTCATCTCAAAGTATTCGCTGTGGTGACATTTCTTATGTCGTTGTATCCATTTTCTGTACATTTCATTAAACTAACCCTTGATAATCGATCAACCTCTGTGGTCTGTTCTTGTAAAAGGTCTGTAAACCTTCTGCCTCGTTCTGGATTAGAATGGAAACAAACGTAGAAACACAAAGTCTTTCAGACACCTCACCAGTCACTAACACTTCAGTACAGATCCTTTGACAGCCTTTGACAACCAAACGTTTCCTTTTGTTTAAAAAAAAGAGAAAACTACTGTACCATAGCAAGCGTCGGTGGTGTAAAGGTTAGCATGGTTGCCTTCCAAGCAGTCGATCCGGGTTCGATTCCCGGCCGACGCAAGTTTTATTAAAACTGCATCAGAAAACGTTTTCTTTTAAAGGGAAATACCCTAATATCTACTGATGATATCCTGCATATATACCTTTGACTTATTTCTTTTTAATGAAAACAATTTATAACTTAAAGATAAAAATATATCGAAATGTTCTCTTAAAGTATATAGCAACAAGTAAGTGTGCATTTGCAATATTAAATTGCTATCCACCAACAGTGATACAACAATAACGCTCTACATAAAGACTTAGATTAACTCACTTGGTTAATCTTTCACTTTGACTTCTATGAATCTATCTTTCCAGCTGCTTTCGTTGTTATCTGTGAGAAATTTTACCCATATTTTATTTTAAGAGAAAATATGTAAGATTCATTATCAATCATTCCTATACCACAATCAGGTTTTTCTCCAATTGATGTATTCCTTTTGATTTGTTTCTTTTTGTGATCCCAAATAAATCCGAAACAAATATAAAAAATAAGCTCATTAATTTGATTTGTATATTACAAATTTAGGAACATGAAACGAATGAAAAATATATGTAACCTTTAGTATAATGAAAGATTTTATTATTAGAATTTTCCCATATAAGGTTACCTTTCATTTTTTTCCATGCATTTAAAGTCACCGTACATTTACATGTATCTATCTTCTGTCGCCAATTAAATTCTTCACCCGAAATAAATACCAAGAGCTTTTATAGATTTGAAAGGTTTATATAATATATTATATATTTATATATTTGTTAGATACATGGTTTTTACCCTATCCATATTGCATCTGTTTTGTTTTGTTAAGTTTTACTGAACTTTTCAATTATTTTCAATGTGTTAATTTACTTAATTATATCTGTTTTCGATTTCAGAATCAATGTTTTATCGTCTTCTTGCTGCAAGAATCTCAACTTTTCTACTTTATTTTTAAATTTGATTTTAATACCAGCTATGTTTTGAGTATTCAGAAAATAATATTTATCGCCAGTACTTCTCCGGATATTGTGAAACGTAGAACAGAAATTGGACACCCTTGTTTAATTCCTTGTTCTTGTCTAAATGAAGATGATAACACATCATTGTTCATAACGTGAATACTTGCTTCAGTGCATAAATCCAGCGAATAAAATCATTTTCAAAACCGAATAAAGATTCGAATACAAACTTGTGTTCCTGAGAATCAAAAGCCATTCAAAAATCCAGGAATATTATTGCCCTTTTGTCTGTGAAATGTCTGCATAATCTAAAATATCTTGTATCTGCCTTGTATTAAAACCTATAACTCATTTTAATATACCGTTGCTGGTCCATAGTGATAATTTTATCTAAATCCTTTTGAATCATACTTGCAAACATCATACAGGCAACTTTATAATTTACATTAAGTAGTATGCTTGGTTGCCAATTATCTAAATTGGTAGCATCTTTTTTTGGTACAAGATAAACAAACTTCCAGTTCTTTGAGAGTTTGAGAGCTAAGCATTATTCTTTATTTAATCCTTTATTTAACACGTCTGTTAAAATTGGCCCTATAGTGCTCCAGAACTTTTGATAGAATTCTACAAATAAGCCATCTAGTGCATATCTTTTATTTAACTTAAAGGTCATGTGACACGAATTTGTGACCTCGAAATTTTCATATGAGCGAAAAATATATATCTAACTATGACTTTTTTTACAAAATTCCGCAGGTAATTTTCATCTTAAAGATGTTTTTATAGCAAATTAAAATCCATATTTTACGCGCGCACCTGTCACGAGCGAAACCGGAAGTGACGCACATTTATCCCATGCCACTTTACACAGCTGCCTAGATTGTTAACAAAAACTTTAAAATTATGATGGTAGGTGAAAATGAAGACTGAATATAATAAAAAAACAAAATTGAACAAGTTAAGCTAACATCATGAATATACATTGAAGATATTTTAGATAAATAATTTGAAATTTTGATGGAATTACGAAGCCAATGAGCAATATTATATAGAGGCTAGTTTAATCAGGGTTATAGAATTAAAAGATACATCAGTGAAAATATCTAGACTAAGAGATATTTTTTAAGTAACTGATCCAAAAAGATGCTTATTTTTATCCGATGCAGTTTGTTGGAAGACTTGATTAACTTACTCCAATCGAGAGATTTTTTTTCCATAAAAACATTCTCCTTACAGTGATGTGTTGCTTATTTGTCTGTGATATATTTTGCCTGAGGTACGTGTAAGTAATCTTTGACGAGATCTATGATTTATTTCATTATAAATGCATATCTTTTTTTCTTTGGTTTATTGATTCTACTTTTTTTGAAAACAATACAATAATGATCAAAGAACAAATAATATGAAGAATCTCTAAAAACTATGTCAAAATCATAACACAAACACATTATTTTTATTTTTATTTTTTTTTTAATAATTTGTTCACATTTATAAGTCGAATGGTTTTTATTTGTGATCTGTAAAAGATCATAATTCGAGAGATGGATTCGAAAAATTCCTGATAGATATGAAATAAAAAAGGGAGATAACACTTTTTCACATTCTCTCGATATTGATTCCTTGTTTGGCATTAGGTCATAGGTCAAGGCTTTTGAAACATACACTGAAAACAGTGCTTTATTATGGATATGTAATCTGATCATTGCATGCAATGTTTCTCAGCCAGTGACTAACCCTATTTTCAATGAAATGTGCCATCTAGTGAAAATGATGGAGCACGGGCCCTCCACAATCAGTCACCTGTTGTCTCAAATGATAATGAAAAATAACCTTGATTTTTTCCTGAAATTTATCTTAATGTGCATTTGGCATTTCAGAATGTCAAGTGGTTTTCTTCCAAAAACTGATATTGTCGTCGAAAGAATTCACCATCAGTCATAGAACGCAGGTAAATAGTATAGGGTCATCATGACCCTTTTTAATATCATTCTTCTTGCATTCCACTGTTATCGTGACTTTTGTATGGTTTTATATTTGGATAGTTATCAACGACTAATAAGGTTCAAAGTTCAAATATCAGGTAGAATGGGAATATGCTGGACTAAGAGACATGCCCCCGTTCATCCAGCTGTAAATGGATATCAGTTACAAAAATTAACAGAGTGATTGCTTCCATTATGTTTTGATTATACGTATTATTGTTTTACGAACTTGGTTGCATCTGAGCTAAAGCAAATGGGACGAAAATGAAAGAGAAGAAGAAAAGAGTGTAAAAAACAGGTAATAAAACACTCAACTCAACAGAAAGTGTTAGATTCCGCTATCAACTGCCTTGGGTTTTAAACTACTTACTAATTTGGATGTTTGCACTTCTCTAGAAAAGGACATGTTATTTGGGAATAAATGTTATTTGATCGGTGATACGGTAATGTCTAACAGACAAAGCCAAATTGGGCTGTAAACACTTTTATAGCAAACAGATGATCTTACGCAGAAAATAAATAAAAAATATGCGTCGGCCGGGAATCGAACCAGGATCGACTGCTTGGAAGACAACCATGCTAACCTTTACACCACCTACGCGTCTTATGAGGGTGAGATTTGCTTTGTAATAAAGAAAACTTTAGGTTGTCAATCTGTGATGAAGAGCATAGGTGTCAAACTGACGGACATAAAGAGTTTTAGACAGGTTTCGAGAATTATTGGTTTTTAAATGCTCGAAGGCTTTTCTTCTGTTGTTCAAACGATTTATAAACGATTGAATCCATTGTCTGGCGCTATCGCACGCTGGTCATACAGCACTACAGTATCCCACTAAATCATATACGGAAATGAAATAAAACAAGATTTATATACCGTTGAAAATTAATACTTACATTTTCTCATAAGCTATGTCTCCGACAAAAATAGTGGCAAAATAAAACAAACAAATGTATGTATCATCGGTAAAATAGAAATTATATGAATGAGCACATTCGAAAGTTGATTAAACACACAGAAAGTAAAGCCATGGAACTAGACAAGGCAGTTACAATTAAGGAGCGAAGCAGAAAGAACAAAGGTTTACAAAAGAAATGCATTCATAAGAAATTGATAAGAAAATAAATTCCTGTCAAAAAATGATACAGTTACGTACATACAAGTAAGTATAAGTTAGACTTTATATTCACATACCTTAATATAGAATATCAATTTAGAAAAAGAAGACCGCCATTTTGAGAAAACATTTTGCATATAGCACGCTTAAAACTTATTCATTTACAGATACAAGTCATATTTCCATTTGCATTGGGACACGCCCCGATGAGGATCGTACTGACAAAATCTATTTACTGTACTTATACTTACCGATGGTACGCATGCCATTTGTTAGGTTGTTCAACATCCAGGTGGTCTAAAAGCCGAAACAAGATTTTACAATATTTTTGATAGTGAAGAATATGTTAATACCTGAAATCAGTTTTAAAAAGTTTAATTTGAACATGTGATTTCAAATGGCAAGTAAGCAATAAAGTCTGTATTTAAAGGTTAGTTACCAAGATCTTTGGCTGTTTCTGTGTAAACTATCAAGATGCACTTAACTTTTAAGTGTTTCATAACTTATCTTGCCTCGAAAGCAGGATATCATGCTTCTGTTTTTCAACAATACAAAAAGTTGCATCGTACAATTAGTTGTATTAAGGACGCACGCATTTGTTTTATAAACCTTTGTAATATCTGCTTTGCTATGTGTTATATGCTATATGTAATATGTTTCTGACATGTGCTTTAATCTAGTCATAATTCATAAATTCGTTTTGTGCTTTGTCGTTCCTCATACGTTTTTATCACAGGTGATCACACTTAAAACATGATTTAATATTTCATGTTAATTTTGAGCATGTAATTGTAAGGTCTACTTGTATGTTTTCTTATTCAGAGCTTAACAAAAGCTCATGAGCATCTGTTATTTGTAATGGAATTAAAAATATCGGACAGTTAATAAATTTTCTTGAATCTAATATCTGCAGTACCGTGAATGTGTGAGTTGAGGACTTAAGGATTCCTCTGCGTTAACACTTCTCGTATTCCTTTCTAAATAATTGAAAAAAGTATTTTTGTCTTGGTTTCTTCAATGCAGTTAGAATGGTAACTGATGGATATGAGATTTTTTGGACAAGCTCAAGTGTCATATGATTAACCTGAAACACATTATTGCGCGGCCCATCAGGGCCGTGCATACTGTTATGGGTTAAGAAATGTGCCATGGGGGTATATGACGTGATTTTTTTCCTTCCGATCAACTATTATTTGACGATTATGAGCCCATTGCTTATTGGCTTCGCACAAAATGTATAAGCAGAAGTTGTGCTGTGAAAAAGGAATGATAACAGGCAAAGTAGCAAAGCAATTGCTTTTTTAAGAGTTAAAGTATTTTAATTTTTCTCAACACTTCGAATCCGAAATGTCCTTTAGGACAACATATGGTTACTGGCAAGTACTGATATTGTTGGATATGAAACACTTTAGTCCTTTCCATTAAATGGCTATCACAAACTTATAGACAAAATGAAGTAAATGTCATGGTATCTGTATCGGTAGACAAATCGTATGAAAATACAAATAATAACGGCCAAAAACACACACGAAAGAGGTCTGCATATAATTGTGTGTATTTTTTGCACTATTGGTCGGAAGTGAAAAGTCCCTTCGGTCGACAATCCGGGAACATTGTTTGACCGTGCTCGATTCGCTGTCCAGAACATGTTCCGCACATGTTCCAGAACACCTATGAATGGAATGACATGGAACAGGAAGAAGCATTTTTAAACTGGCGTATAAGTTGAATGGTTATCCAGTCGATTATTTATTAGAAAATAGCATAATGATGATAAACCTGTAAACTGACAATTCTGTCGCAAAGCTTGAGCATAAGTTTCAAAGACAGACGGTATTGCACTTCTCGCATGTGGCATATCTGCGATATTCATTTAACGTGCATTTTAAATGTAATGTGTTTTAAATGTCGTGTTTATTGTAATATGTACTAAAGATTTATGCCAATTAAGTCTACAGGGTCGAATCGTTGGAAAACCTTACTTACACTCTTGAGATCACTTTTTTACCCAAATTTAATGAAACTGGTCAGAATGTCTACTTTGATGAAATCTTTGAACTCGGTCGCATCAGATCAAAAACTAGGAAACGGGTCAAATGATAATAAAACAATATTTACACCCTAAAGGCCACATTTCTGACCCAATCTTAATGAAACTTGATCAGAAGTTTTGCCTTGAGCAAATCTTTGTTGAATTCGTAACTGGCTCAAATGGGGTTCAAAAACTAGGTCACATGGTCAGATCATAGGAAAACCTTGTTTACACTCTTGAAGTCACATTTTTAACAATATCTATGAAACATGGTCAGCATCTTTGCCTTTATGAAATCTTTGATAATTTCATAACTGTCAAATGGGGTCATAGGTCACTACGTCAAATAAAAAGAACTCGTAGCATGTGCTCAAGTGGGCCAACCAAGACCATTTGGTCCTCTTGTTTTATTGTTGGTGTCAGTTCCAAGACACATTTTGAAACAGATCTTATAATTTTAGCACATTTCCTGTCCTGCTCAAAACATATCCAAATGATTAAATCATCTCATGTGTAACACAGTCACATAACACCACCCATTCTGGAGGATGCTGTACATACATCAGTTTGTTAATGTTTTTCTGTCTTGCGGTAAAGTTACCGTATTAAGACCAGTAAAGTTTCTGCTTTTCATTGTCCTCAATATTAACTTTGCCTTATCATGAAGGCTTTCTCGGCGTTCAGTATGTTCCGTTGCCTTCAAAATAGACAGAGGAATGTCTTCCTCCTTAAAAAATAATGGTCTTAATAGGGGAAGTTTACTGTACTGTCGTGTTCGTCTTTTTATTTCATACCTGATACATGACCTGCATCATTTCCATCATGTCTGCAATGCGCAAGAACATCCGTTCCAGCTCGTATTCTATGGTATTGTACGTTGAACCACTATTTCACTAAAACATTTGCATCTTTGCAATTTTATATAAGAGCAGCTAACTGTCAGTGTGCAGCATTCAGGCTCAGCAATGCTTTCAGAGCTTTTTGTCATTTAAAACATTATGAAAATGATGCATCTGTATAATACATGCTGTTTACGTTGTTTTGGCAATATTTTTTTTTTCTCAGAGACTTCTTCATATTTACACCTTTTGTCCTTACCACTCCTTTTTCGAGGGCCGCGCTTTCCCCTTTGTAGCATTCATGCAGCAATTTCGTACTTGTATTAAAATGATGTTTATATGGTTCTGAATGTTGTAATAGCGCATTTTTTAAAAACAATAAATGTTTCAAGATGACATTCTTAGCTGTCATACAGGGGTTCAGTGCAAATGTCTTGAAAATAACGTGTAATTTTGACAATTATAAATTGTTACTTTTTTTAATCCTTGTCTTAGTTTGTTATAAATTAGATCGGCTTAAGGTCTGCTGACTACCCACGTGACCGAAGTTAATTTCCATTCATTGGATGTAACATCCAGTTACAATAGAGGATGCTCGTTAAGAAGCAGAGTTTTAGCACATACTTGAACCCGATTATTTTAATAAATTTCATCTCTATCAGTGAAACTGGATCTTTAAGCATTATTACTTTATTCACATGTTTTCAATGCAGTGACGCTTATTTGGCATTTATAGAATTACACTGAGGGTGTATACTAACATAGAAATTACACGTACTTATATTGCGTAGTCACATCTCTGAATGTTTGCGTGACTTCAGAAAATAACATAAAATAATGTGCGTCGGCCGGGAATCGAACCCGGATCGACTGCTTGGAAGGCAACCATGCTAACCTTTACACCACCGACGCTTGTGTCTGCTTTCTAATCTGTTTTTTAACAACCAAAAGTTTCAATTGTCAAACACTATCATTGTATAACATAAAGGGATCTGTGAAGAAGCACAAGTGATTGACAGTTTGTCAAATTGATGGTATGTAACAAGCGCAACATGAAAGGTTTACGATAGGTTTCATAATATATGTTTTTAAATGCCCGAAGGCATTTTCTTCAGTTGTTAAAAACTGACGATAGCCATGGTTTAAAAGTGAGTGGATCCGTTGTCTGGTGCTAACGTACACATGCAATATGGGAGGCTATAAGTCAAAATGATAAAGTGACGTCTTTAGCATATTCTGAGATACTTCTGTTTTTCAAAAATACAAAAGGTTGCCGCGTCCAATTAGTTGGACTAAGGAAAAGAGTATCTTTAGACGATCATCCACATACAGACATATACAAACAATTGCACAATATATAGACAATTATTTGTCAAACTGACGGACATAAAGAGTTTTAGACAGGTTTCGAGTTATATTGGTTTATAAATGCTCGAAGGCTTTTTCTTCTGTTGTTCAAACGATTTATTAATGAGTGAATTCATTGTCTGGCGCTATCGCACACTGGTTGTACAGCGCCACAGTATCCCACTGAATCATATACGGAAATTCGGGTAAAAACAAAATATATATACCGTTGAAAATTAATTATCACATTTTCTCTTAAGCTATATTTTCGACAAAAATAGTGGCAAAATAAAACAAACAACTATATGAATCATCGGTAAAATAGAAAGCAGGATATTATGCTAAGTAACTAACTTAATCTACTCTTGTTGGCTTCTTTTGAGTGTTTTGACTTCTTTGAGACCGTGTAGAACAGAGTGTGGAAGAACCCGTCGTGCGTACCTTAGATAAGTTAATTTAGTTATAATCCATAAATTCGTTTTGTGCTATGCCGTTCCTAATACGTTTTTTTCTTTTCACTGGTGTTCACACTTAAATGTTTAAATATTCGATTTTAATTTTGAACATGTGACTGTAAGGTCTACGTGTATGCTTTCTTACTTCATAACAAAAGCTAATGAGTTTCTGTTATT
Organism: Cyclina sinensis; assembly: GCA_012932295.1. Lineage (NCBI taxonomy): Eukaryota > Metazoa > Mollusca > Bivalvia > Venerida > Veneridae > Cyclina > Cyclina sinensis. The sequence continues at coordinate 37,144,733 of JAAONU010000006.1, read as the reverse complement.
TGTAATTGTAAGTTGCAGATCAAATAATAACAATTTATTTGTTATGAAATTTAAAATATACTACAGCACATGAATTTTCCAGGGTCTTATATCCGCAGGAACTTGAATGAGTGAGTTGAGAATCTAGTATTTTTCGTGTTGGTATCTTGAAATTAATTAGTAAAGTAATTGTTTGAACAAGCTAAACCGTCGTATGGTAAATTAAAGAGATGACTGTAAGGTTCTGAATGTTATAATTGCTCGTTTGTAAAAAAAATCCTTTTTCCACCAGCTATTCGAATACAAAACATTTTAATATGTTTAGCTGTACATGCACGCCGTAATACTGAAAGAGATATGTAAGTTCCCATTATACGTACATAAGTTAAAAGATAGCAGTTATTGTAACAAGAATACAACCCAGAGTGGCATAATGGCCCTATTCTGTTTACCCAAGTTCATTTACTAGTGATTAAGGTCACAGATTTTACTGAACCTTTCCGATAACGATTAAAGTCTCGGCAGAGAATTACTAGAATTACTAGAAATAAAAATCACTTTACAAAACCGTCTGTTTGTGGAGAAAAAGTGCCTCACATTTACATTGGACGGCAAAATTAATTGAAAATACGGGTAGTCATTGGCTAAAACTATCGCATACAGAGATCAGACTGCCAATCAGGAGTAAAGTACTGTTTTCAATAAACGTCTTAAATGCCTTGACATGTGATGTGATGGCCAAACAGAGAACAGATATGACTTTTAAAGATTACGTATCAGTGCAGTAGGCTTGTTTTATTTCCAAAGAATAAAACAGAAAATAACACTATTGTTGTCAGTAATGATTAATGAAATGTTTTCTTAAAATATACTTCACAATTACGCTTAATCGTTCAATTATCCCAGTTTCAGAGCTGATTCGTAACAGGTAGGCATGAACTTAATATCTGTCTGTTCTTTTCAGCTATGCGGCTAGATTTATTTATTTAATAGCCGTGTCAATTCTTTTAGGAGTTAAACGTCAATGAATATTATGCAGACAATAGCAAAAGATTTCTAGGGAAATCTTTAAAAGAACGTAGATACTTGATCAGTCTCTTTTTTTACTGCCATCGTGTTGTTGCTGATTTCACTTCAACCGACTTGGCCTCAGTAAGGTCATTGAGTATCTTACTTTTTCATTCTACAATGGGTTGGAGTTATTTCACCAAGACAACTTGTTCTTGTTTGTTCTTACGATAAACGTTTGGGGCAAGTGTGAGATTGTTGCATCCCAGAACTTGGTTTAAACCCCAAGTGGCAAACGTTTCACCTCGGGTTCTCTTCTTCGTTAATTGTTTGTGGTGTCCAATTTTTAAGTGATCTGTAAACAAAATTATGCTATATTTTCCTCTACTTTTTGTTTGTGTGGGGAGACTGTGGTTTCCTGATATAATTTCCCAACCTTTTCACATATTTATTATATTTTTAAATCTTGCATATCTAAGAAGTCTTAAAAATATTTTCTTCATTAACTCCAATGGTTAAAAGTCTTGATTAAAACGAATGGATATAAGATCAAATACCTTTGATAAACTTCTGAAAATGTCCTCCACGACCAATCACCATTTGTCCGAACTGATACTAAAAGAAACCATTATTTTTTTTCTGAAGCGTTATCTAAATGTGCATTCGAAATTTTAGAATGTCAAGTGGTTTTCTGCGAATAATGTAAGTACGGTGTGTGGCCTTCAGAATCGGTGACAGAACGTAGTTCAACCTGATCTACTACGGAACGTTATTTAGGAGCCATTTAAACCAGATTGTGACGCAGTTAAACAATAGTGTTATCATGACCCTTTTTAATTTCCTTCTTCTTGCATTCCAGTGTTACCGAGACGTAAGTATGATGAGAACTAAGGTATTTCATTTTTGGGGGGCATTCATCTACAGCTTATCTGGAAAAACAATGCGGTATATTATGCAGTATTATGAAGTCATTATAAGTGTGAAAAGGCGTAAAATATAAGCTATTAAAAGGTTTAGCACAAAAAATTATAACATAAACAAAAATATTTAAAATATGTTTAGTTGAACGCATCTGAAATCTCTAATACATGTAGCAAACGAATCGCAGCAAAGCAGACACTACAAAGATTTAGAAAGGAAATGCACGCATTAGGAATTAATTGAAAATAAAATCCTGTTGAAAAATAAAACAATAACGAATATACAGGTATTCACTTAGACTTATATTTAAATACCTTAACAAAAAAAATCAAATGAGAAAAAGAAGACAGCTCATTCGAGAAAATATATTGCATGAGACACATTTAACACACAGTTGTTCATTTACAGATCCAAGTCATAATTCCATTTGCATTATGCCACACCCCGGTGAGGATCGTAGCGACATAAACTATTTTACTGTTCTTACTGATAAGTACGCATGCAATTTGTTTAGTAGTTCAACATCTAGTCGGTCTAAAGGCCCAAACAAGATTTTATCGTATCCTTTTGTCCATGACGATAAATCATTTGTTGTTTCTATGTAAAATATCAAGACGCGCTTAGAGTGTTTCATAACTTACTGTGCACCGAATGCTATATATCATGCTATATTAAATACTTCTTCTTCTCTTGGTGGTTGCCTTTTAGTGTCTTGACCTCATTGAGACCGTCTGCGTTTGGAACAACCTGCTGTGCATACCTTAGATAAGTATTCAGATTTTGTCAATCCTGTCTGTACTTCGATAGACCATGTATCTGTTAAAGTAAATCTGTGTGTAAATGTGCTATTTGTAATATGTTTCAGACATGTTCTGTCCTACTATTACAACCTTATATGTTTTGTTGAAAATTTTAAGGCGCGCATTTGCTTTATACACTTGTTGTATCTACTTTGCTGTGGTCCATGTGCTATATGTAATATGTTTCAAACATGTTGAAAATTAAAAGGTGCGCATTTGCTTTATACACTTGTTGTATCTACTTTGCTGTGGTCCATGTGCTATATGTAATATGTTCCCAGATGTACGTAAATCTAACTACAATTCTTAAATTCGTTTTGTGCTATGCTGTTCCGACAACGTATTTCACAGGTGTTCACACTTATAATATGTTTAAGTATTTAATGTAAATTTTAAGCATGTAAGTGTAAGACATACTTATATGCTTTCATACTTCAGAACTAAACAACAGCTCATGATGTTCAGTAATTTGAAATAGAATTAAAAATATCCGACAGTTTTTTTTAAATAGCACTACTCTTATTTTATCTCGTTCCCACGAGATACTAACTCAAGGGAGCGACTTAGTATGTCGTGATAACGAGTTACTAAGTCATGGGAACGAGATAAAAAGAAGAAGTGCAAATCTGAAAAAAAGTATTGCATTTGAAAAAAAGAGTAGCGCAATAAAAACGAATCATGTTATGAAAAAAAAAGAAAAGTGCATGTGGAAACGAGTTAGCTATGTCGTGGGAACGACTTACTTTTATTTATTTGTTTGTTTTATTTTAATTTAGCACGAGTCCGAACTTCTGATTTTCCAATAAAACTGCAATCTTTGAAGATCTTTTGACCGCTCAAACCTATTGTACTACAAAATGCGTCTTACTAATGAACACGCTACGGCGCACCAAGAACGTCGTTATAACGTCACGCTTTTCATTTCATCTCAAAGTATTCGCTGTGGTGACTTATGCATTTCCTATGTCGTTGTATCCATTTTCTGTACATTTCATTAAACTAACCCTTGATAATCGATCAACCTCTGTGGTCTGTTCTTGTAAAAGGTCTGTAAACCTTCTGCCTCGTTCTGGATTAGAACGGAAACAAACGTAGAAACACAAAGTCTATCAGACACTTCACCAGTCAGGAACACTTCAGTACAGATCCTTTGACAACTTTTGACAACCAAGCATTTCCTTTTGTTTAAAAAAAAGAGAAAACAAATGTACTAACAAGCGTCGGTGGTGTAAAGGTTAGCATGGTTGCCTTCCAAGCAGTCGATCCGGGTTCGATTCCCGGCCGACGCAAGTTTTATTAAAACTGCAACAGAAAACGTATACCCTAAAATCTACTGATGTTATCCCGCATATAAACCTTTGAGTTATTTTTTTAAGATGAAAACAATTTATAACTTAAAGCAGAGACATAGATAACAGAGATAAGCAGCTCCTATTTACTCCACTGAAATAGCGCACATGCCTCTCAAAAAGTGAAAAAATTAGGCATTTTGTAGCAATTAAAACTCAATGGCTATTTGTTCAACCCTTTTAAGGTATACATCATTTGAAAGCTTAAACAGTCGTCTATAGCTGCAAGTTAAAATATTGGCAACTTTCTAGCCCTTTAATTTAATATAACTTGGCAGAATATACCCACTATCCCAGTTTTTCACCATCTTTATAGTTTTGTGAAAAATGATTAAGTTGCAGTTCTCTTTAAAACATGATGCATCATTTATTATTACCAGGACTAAAATTATTTTACCTGCAGCAATAGACAAATGACTAGGCTTTCAGAAAATGTATAATTTGTTTCAATTTGGCAACTAGTTAACAAGTTATACTTGCTACAAGACACTGTCTTAGCAGGCACGCATGAGTCCTTAACTAGCTAGGAAGTTGCCTATCTCTGTTATCTATGTCTCTGCTTAAAGATAAAAATATGTTGAAATGTTCTCTTAAAGTATATAGCAACAAAGGAAGTTTGTATTTGCAATATTAAATTGCTATGCACCAACAACTTATAGGTTAAGGATCAGCTCAAAGAAATCTCTTAATGTCTGATATGAAGGTGTGAACATGACTGAAGATTATGATATTGTCTTGGTCTGAGAGACGTGGGTTGCCAAATAAGACAACTTCTAAGTTTATGATGAAGTTCTGGAGGTTATTCATAAGCAACATTAAAAAAAAAACACCCAAAAAATTCTAGCTTTTACCGGCACTTGAACCCATGACCACTTCTGAATGCTTTACATAACTAAATATAGTAAAATGGAAGTATATTTGCGTTCTGCGCACAGTTTGCCTCAGCAGTTGGAGCCATACACCGATGAAAAGCTGGTTTGCCTGGCTAGCAAAATAGACTTATCACGGCCTAAGGCAGCTTATCACTACTGAGCTAACGCCTTGGAAGCGAATGGTGCTACATACAGACCTTATCTACATACCACTATGGAGCTACCGGTCTCCGCACGCTAGCGACCAAGATCTTTGTTTTCTTCTCTGCGTTCCATAGTTGTAAGCCAGGGCCCCTCAAACCACCTGAAACAACTACACTTATGCTGAACAACATTAAAACAAGAAGAAAATAAACAAGTTTTACCGGGACTCGAACCCGTGACCAGGTGCCTTCTGTGCGTATCCGGAAGTGGGCCGCTTACGGGTATTTAAATATTTAGCGCAGTCATGATTGACGACACCGGAGCTGTTTGTTTGGGCCGAGGTTAAGTTTTGAACCGATTGCCTCATGTTTTAGGCGTAGTAACCGAGCCAGGGGGGGGGGGCATATGTATAAAAATATGTAGTTTTGCGAATGTGATTTTTTCCTATCGTTTGCACGGCAGTGGTACACTGCCTCAGACCGAGACCAGTCTCCTTCGCTAGCCATGTGGACCGTCTTTGCAACGGTGTACTACACTGGCCTCTAGCTGTTCTAACTGCTGGGGCAGAGCGGGCCAAAGTGCGCGCATAAAATGCGCATTTTCTTCTATTTTATCAGATACATATATTATATGATAGAGAATATGGCACTGGTCACGAGTTCGAGTCCCGGTAAAAGTTGGATATTTTATTCTTCTTATTTTAATATTGCTTAGCGCTAGTCTAGTTGTTTTAAGTGTTTTTAAGGACTCGGGCTTGCAACTATGCAACTATGACGAGAACACTGATCGGGGTCGATGGTGTCGTGAGAGCGGGTATTCAGAGAAATAGTCGACTAGCTCCACAGTATTATATATAAGGTCTGTAAGTAGCATCTTGTCACTCAAACTGCAATAAATTTAGTTTATAGTTTAGTTTATCTAAATTTCATATATAGAGCGGTTCTGACTGTATTATTGTTTTTCTTATCATTATGTCGTCTCACTTAAATAAAATTATTTCAACTGAACTTGACAAAAATAATTAATATTTCGTCTGTATGAAATAATTATAACGCTTGATAATAATCAACATTTTCTTTATATTCGATCCTTTAATATACTTTTACGTCTTCCGAATCTTCTGGACCCACTTGATGCTGAGCACTAACACTTTTCCTGTATTATACAACAAAAGTATAGAATAAATTGGATTAAAACAATTTAGATAGTCATTTTGTAAGAAATGAAATTTAATGAAAACCATACAGAAGCGGTGGCTTTGTATATAATTCTAGATTTATGAACTGTCCATATATAAATCCATATAGAGTTTTAAAGAATAAAGATATTTATTAATATCACGTGGTTAAACCGAACCACTCTATATACGAAAAATGACATTTTTAATTGACCACTATTAAAATTTTGTTTTATACTGTCACGATAACTATGTAAGCATAAAATGACCTAATAATTTGTACTCGTTTCACACATTTAATGTAATATATAAAGTCAAAACGACACTAAATATGGAATATTTTTATTACTGCATAATATAACTCTCATTTCATGATCTGTGATCTAAAATCATATCGCGTCAAAGTCAAAACTCTTTATATAAGCAAACGAAACTGTTGTTTCGTGAACTGTTGACTCTATAAATTGTTCCAATGACTTTCAATAGTTTGAGCAACTGGGTGTATTTTACACATTTTTCGTATAACACAAATTCAAAGCAAATATGTAACATGTTTACTCAAATTAAAATCACAATACTTTCATATAAGTCAATGACACTGTTTTACAAGAAACATTGACCCTTTTTCAAAGTTCAGGTTGCCTGTACTGTTTATTTGACTTTCGTATATGCCGTTTTAGACTTGACGAATAAAATTTCGTCCACATCGGGTAGACATGACGCTACATATTTATATTATAATTTATATTCTTAAAACGTACTGAAAATCGCTTATAAGTAAACTAAAGGAGTCGATTTCAGATATTTTTATCTATGGATTAATCTATTTCAATAAGAAAAGAAAGTATATTTTTAAAGATTAGAAAGTAATAGATGAAAATAGAAAATATGAGTAAATATGTTGACTATAACCTCACATGTGAAGGATATGACAATGACAGAGTAGCAGCGGGGTCTGATGTTATTTGCGCTCTGATGCAATTATATTGTCGGAAAGAATTAAAGGTAGTTTGGTAGTCTGTAGCTGTTTCTATAAACAGAAACAGAGTTTTACAATGTTTATTTACAATATCAAACTATATTTTTGATTTCGTTTGTATCTACATGGACTGAAAAATGTATAAATGATTAAAAAATATTGTAAATATATTTGTTAAGGACAGAATAGAAGTCGCACGTTGAATGAGTTAAAAGATACAAGATTTACGGATGTCAGTGGTTGAAACTAACATTTTTCTTTGGTTCAGTCACTTCGGTTTGTGTCTCTTAAAAAGACATTTTCTCTCTTGCAGTTTGAACTTTAACACATTTTTATGAACAAATTTAAGTTTCGCCTTACTAGTTAGATAACTTTCACAAACAAGAGGATGGTGCTGGGTCGTTCACCTAGAAAAATAAATTATGAAACATTTGGTGGTGGGGGACGGTTCAAATATCACATAAGATATAACAAATATTATGCTAAGAAAAAGGTCAATAGTTCAAGGTAAACCAAAGAAAACTGGAAGTCTGTATGCAAACTTAAACAAATAGTTTAAATTTTAATGGCATATCTTCAATTACAATGAAGTAGGTCAGCCAAGGTCAAAGTTGAAGTCTGCATGCAAAATTATACAAACAGTTAATTATTTTATTATGTAGGTTAAAAAGCAAGGACGTAGGTCAGTTGGTCACATGAAAGTGAAGGACAAAGGTGGATGAAGATTAAATACCTTCCTATCCAATGCAATGTTTTTTCCGGGGGTTTGAGTGGTTCATCAGGTGAGGTGGAAAGAGGCTGGATACTCTGGTGAGGAAAAAGATCTTCCACAGCCCATTTAATGAACTAGGAAGTGTTGAACCATAAATATCTAAGATTAAGGCCTTTTAATTTCTGTTAAGAGGATTCTTTTAAAAAATTTCCTAAATAACTTTATGTAAAAACCAAGTGACCACTGGGACGGGCACATTTTGATTAAGGGACCATGATTTGTATAATCTTGGTAGAGGTCCACTTGACAATGGTGCACACAAAACATTTAATCTATAGGCCCAATGGTTTCTGACAAGAAAATATTAAAAAATGTTTTCCTATATAAGTCTATGTAAAATCAAGTGACCCCTAGGGTGGGGCCATTTCTAATCCCAGAGCCATTATTTCTATAACTTTGATAGATGTCCAACAGATGACGCTATCAACAAATATGTAAGCTCTAGGCTTTGTGGTCGACAGGAAGACTTTTTTAAGTTTTCCTTTCATTTACCATGGCAAGCAGAGGTCTGCATGAAATTCCATTTTTATATACTTTGAAAAAGGGACCATACAAGAATCAATCCTGTAAAATGTTATTGCAAATGACTTAGTGGTATAGGAGGAGATATTGTTTAAAGTCAATTGTGGACGACGGACGGACGACGGACAAAAATAGCATACTAAAAGCTACACCTGATTGAAGGTCAGTTTAGCTCAAATGAACTTTATATCTGTAGTTAGACTTTTCGAAAATACATAAGGTAAAAACAGCCATGCAATATGAAACATTATCTTAAAGTAACAGAAACATATAATTACTATGTATTTTCTTTTTCTAAATTGCATTAAGTTTTATCGTTTGTTTTTTGTTAGTGTTATCTTTTGCAATAAAGTATGTAGTTGAATTTCATTTGTTTGTACAGCAAACTCATAAAAACTCGTTCTGTTTTTAGAATTTATTTGTCCTGGATGCTGGGTGTGGTACTGGAAATTACGCAAAAGCTCTCATAGAAAACGGTATTGGACATGTTACTTTGTTAGATGCCTCGCCTGGCATGCTAGAATTTGCCAAGCTGAAATTGGGTAAATGTTTACACACACGAAACGTACAAGAAGTTGTTCAAGCGACCTTTCCACCATTACCTTTCAACGATGAAAGTTTTGATGCTGTTATGTTTAATACGGTATTTATCTTTTATACCATATATTTCCAAAAAATGAAACAGTACTTACAAACATCCAACATTTTTTTTATAAAAAATGAATAATACCACAACCCTTTTTATTTGACAGTGCATTTGTATCTGAACACGACTTCGTCGCATAATAGTTGTTATTCAAAGAGGTTGCTTGCAAAAAGAAAATTGGTAAATCCCTGTTTCATAAACAAATAGAAAGTTGTAGGTCCACTGCTAGCGACGTGCTCAACAACATGTCAGATTTAAATTAAATCACTTGCCACGGTTGCACTACAATGTTGTCAGCTCGAAGGACATCACTTTATACGGATGCCATTATCCATTGAGTATTCTTTTGAAATAAAGTTACGATATAATGGACAGCAGAGAATAGAGCATCAAATGGTCGTAAACATTATCTTGTTATATCTACGCCGTCATGTCACTCCTGCCCAAAACAAAATTGACATGACTGACAATAAAACGGTTACTTATATGTGACATCTTGATGTAACAATCAGATGGACGTTATTATGAGCCAACGGACCACTAAACTGACCAGTGACGTCAAAACACGTGCGAAAGCTTGTTTTATGCCGATTGCACAAAACTGCTTATCTTTGAATAAACGTGACATAGCTCGAAAACAAAACGATGGTCTGTGTTTTGACTCTTCTCAAATCCTTCTACAAAAGACAAAGTACCTTACCTGAACATGTAACGTGCATAGTAAACTCATGCATCTCGTGAAAATGAATGCTTTAGAGATTCAAGTCAGCAGTTTAGATTTGCCTGTATGATCGATGATCCATTTTGTATTATCAATTGTATGGCTATATGTGATTTAAAAAAAGAGAAAATATTCAAATAGAAAATTGTTTTCGTTTCTTTTTTAAGTAAGTTTAGTTCCTCTTAAGGAAATATGTTTGTGTGCGTATGTGTATTCGTGTTTTCTTATTACAAATTCGAATTTAAGAACAGATACAACTACTTTTTGCGCAACATTGTTCTACATGCAAATTAAATTCAGTGTTTTGTAATATGTACTTTCCCTTTTTAAACATATTTTTTTTGCATATTAGTTACGATAAAGAAAAAAGATATGTCCATTTGTTATTCTTGTCATTTGATTTTTTGTTGGGGATTTGTACTAAAAATGTATATGCAATTTTAGTTTACTTCAGTTACACTTGTTAAAGTGATGTATGCAAGAAAAATTCAGCATATCTTTTGGCACAGAAATATTATAAACTGGTATTCCTATAGGTGCTGAACCATTTGGACAAGGCAGAAGTAGACGATTTTCCTACATGTGTACAGACACTTAGAGAAGCACGCAGAACCCTTAAGGCTGGAGGTGTAATTATAATCTCTACGATTCTTCAGTCGACCATGGCTATCAACGTCTGGGCAGTTCAAGTAGACAAAAGCATTGGTGACAGAATGATTAAAAATGTGCCATCTTTGGAACAGTTTAATGAAATGTTCGAGGCAGCTGGCATCTCTTGCAAGCAGAAACTGAACATACTAGGTACAAGTATGTTTCCAAATTATTACACAAATCCTGAGATTCATTTCAGTCATTTTCTGGACCATGCCAACGCTACGGATAGTGAACGAAAAGCTGCATTTCAAGCTTTGATTGAGTTTAAACAAAAAGGAAAACTTAAAACGTGGATGGAAAAGTATGCTAAAACAAAGGAAACCTGACTTTTAACAATATTTGTTTGCACGGCGGCAGAGGAAACCAAGATATAAACTATCAACTTAAAGTGAGATAAAACTACTGAAACGTTCATTTAAGTGGATGATATTTAGATATTGTATATCAAGTTATTCATTTGTTATTGACTACAGACGAACAGGTTAAGGAATACACAAACAGAAATAATTATAAATTAAACTTTAAGTAATCGCTTTTCTACCTTATTTCAAAAGCATTTTTCCTGCCAACAAATACAGCATGACTGCATGTAGTTGCTTCCCTTCATTATCTTTGACATTGACATTGAAATTGATATATCCGTAATCTTCCAATGTTTCAGTCGATACACACTCAAGACGTGTAGACAAGTCGAAGAATATTCTCTACTGATAAACATTTCTTTATGTACATATTGTTTTTACAATATGGTCTTACATTGTTACATAACCCTGAAAGAACTTCGGCTTTGTGATGTTTGTATCATTTAGCAGTTCAAGATAGCTTGAGAGAAGATTGGACCAAATATTGTGGTGAACCGGAGTTAAAGCTGGCATTCTACGATGCGTGCTCCAGCCAATAAAATATAGCAGGGTGCAGTCTGTCCATCTGCTCTCTGCCCTTTTCTATTGCATCTTGCTGCTTTCATGCCATCAAATGTCCTTTCTTGAGTAGCACCATGCTTTTTTCCAAACCTGCAACACCAGTTTACTGTGTACAACACAGGAAATTAGCTTGAGAATTGTACGAGTAAACATTTGAATTTCTTAAACTGATATTGTCATGACAATGATAGCCACAGTGACGTATATGCTGTTAATGTTCATTAGTTTTCGCGGCGTAAACGCTGATAAAAGACGGAGAAAAAACACTTTTTTTCCAAAGAACAATATGTTTAGCTATCTTATTTAAGTGAAACCAAAAATTCTAAAGTTAAAAGTGAAAATCAGGTAAAACCAGTCAGAAAAGACATACTCCCCACACAATCAAAAAGTACAAGGAGAGCTTTTATTTATATATTGATTATCTAAAACTTATCAAAAAGATAACCCACGGAGTAACAGCCTTTGAACGGTCATTGGCAAGACATTTGCCACTGGCGGTTTAAACTAGGTTCTAGGGCGCACTTACCTCACACCGGCATCAACAGGTTCTCATAAAAACAAACCAGTGCAACTTGTCTTGGTGAATTAACTCCAACCTACCCGTGCTAAAGACTTTCAAGAAATGTTTGTTACTGGAGGAATAAAAGTATACTACACACTAAATCATGTATTAACTAGTGAATGTATCGACATTGACATAAAATCTTCAAACATCAGTTATAATTTTAATTTGTCATAACAGTAAATACTGAATGAATCATATCCAATTAACACGAAAGCTCAACACTTTCTGTATTCGCTGCGTCAGTAGGGAATACAGTTTTACCGTATTCCTGAGCCTATACAATACTTGCGGAAAAAACCGAGTGCATACAAATTAGTGTACCACAGCTGACAAAATAGTGCACAGAACTTAGCAGTCTTGAACAAAACATATATTCTTGTAAATATTTGTTCTATATGTAATATTTGATTGTTTGCGATTTTTGTTTAATCATATTTGCTTACTATTTTGAGAAACAATCGTGTTGTGTGCTTCCTACGCAGATTTCTAAACGATCGCTCTTTGTTTCGCTATATAAATAATAACTTTATGTAGCAATTTACTCATTTGTTTAAAGTTAATTCATATATTAGTTCTACAAATCGACTTGTCTACATTTGTCTCTCTTTTTCTTCTGTTTTCTTCTTTCTCATTCTCATTGGAATTCATGACGTAATAATTCGGTTTCTAATTCTTGGATCGCTTTTCTGCTACTGGATTCCTGTTAGTATTCTTAACGCGACCAATATCAAGTACAACTCGAAATGATTTAAGTATCTGATCATCTTTCAGAGCAACAAAACCTGGGGCTCCATCACACCTCACAATAGCACAGGGTCCATCTAAAGGATGTAAACCTAGTATAAGCTTTAACAGTGCATTGCGAATAGTTTCATGTTTTTCATTTTCAATGAAACATGCCATTGTATAGGAACTGACAGTCTCTCGTAACACCATTAACAGCTGCTTATTGCGTTTCAAGATGTCGACAGCGAATGAAACACCAATAACTTCGGGGGTTTCCCCAAATGACTGTGATACTAATGAATCAGGTCATTTTTTTAAAGATGAGCAAATATGACACGACTCACACACTCGATCAATTGCTGTTGTCAAGTCTAAAGCATAAAAATGTCTTTTCATCACTAGAATCATTTGATGTTTTGAAGGATGATTCAACTTAATGTGAAGTGCAGTGGTTAGGCCATCAATAACAGATCGTGGAACAACTATAAGTTCCCGAGAAGGTGTCAGAGGGTCATTTTTAGGAACAACCAAAATATTATCTTTGGCAATAGAAACAACATTGAGATAACGTTTAACGTCTTTTACATTTGTGAGTTTCTTTGAAGGTCTAGTACCTTGCTTCAGGTGTTCATGAGTTCTACGTAAGTCAGGACATTGTGACTGTTTGTCTGACCAAGCTGAACGTGTAGTAAAAGTTAAATTAGTCATATTGTCAATAATGTCACTTACATTAACTGACCTCACAACCGAGTCTTCAATCTCAACAATGAAAGAGCATATTTTACAATGGGGTTCATTACAGTCTGGTGCATTGCGGCTTGCAAAGTCTGAGGGAATGTTTGCCTTTCCTCCTAAGTGCTTAATGTCAACATTAAAGCGACTTACTATAGACAAGAAAGATGTCACTCTGGGACTTGATGAGAATTCACCGCGACAAAGCTTATCAACAGCTTGTACACAAGGTTTACTATCAGTCAGAACACACGCTCTGTGTTTAGACTGAATAATGTAAATACTAAAGTGTTTAACTGCGGCTGCAATAGACAAGGCTTCTATTTCAGAAGGAAGCCAAGTGACCTATGTTTAGAACTAAAGAAACCAGCCAGGGACAATTTATCATTTCTAGTGACATACAGGGTGGCTCCTATACCATGTTTGACTACAGAGCCATCAGTGACAATCCATAATTTGTCGGAAGTAAGATAGCTTTATGAGTTTTAATCGAAGTCTGGGCATTTGAATAATGGGCAAGTAATTCATCACTCCAGAGAACTTTCTCTTGAGATTGTTTTCCTGCTATAGCACCATCAAGGGGGCCAGCATAGATGAGCAATTTGGTATGACTCTACTTAGTACTTTATATGCACCAATGAACGATCTGAGACCATGAACAGTTGTAGGTGGAGGGGAGGTTGACAATACCGCAATACGGTGAGAACTGGCAGATAAACTGCCACTTGACCATTTCCAACCTAATATAGTGTTTGATGAAGGGAAAACTACGGTTTTGGTAGGTGAAAGCTTTAGATTACACTTATCCAATGCTTCAAGAATTCGTTTCCAGTTGGAATTCAGTTCAGAGGGAGTGTTACCACCACAATACAAGTCATCCGCCAATTTGGCAACTATGCCATCTTGGAGACAGTCACCACGTACACGACACATTAGCTCTTCCAGAGCTGTTTCAGATCCCGGCATTCCCATGGCAGACATAGTATAAACTCTAATGCCTTTGTAACAGAGGTATAATACGACACTTGTACTCCCTTGCTTATCAGCTAGCTTTTATGGCGACGTGGTAGAGTGTCCGCTTAGTAATCGAAGGTACCCAAGTTCAAACCCAGCTCGGGGCAGGTGGATTTTTTCGGGTTATATTTGGCGCCCAACGTAAATAACTCACGAGTTTCAGTGTGATGACACCCTTAGAAAGTCCCACAGACATTCAGTACTCCAAGAATTCGAGGACGAATTCTAAGGAGGGGGTGTATGTAGCAGAGGTATAATACGGCACTTGTACTCCCTTGCCTATCAGCTAGCTTTTATGGCGACGTGGTAGAGTGTCCGCTTAGTAATCGAAGGTACCCGAGTTCAAACCCAGCTCGGGGCAGGTGGATTTTTCCGGGTTACACCTTTAAATGGTGTTGCTACACCACAGTACTTTAGTAAATCTTTTGACAAGGGAATCTGGTAAAAGGCGCTAGTAAGGTCAGTAACAATAATGTACTTCAAAGGTGCTATATAGTGCGTAATGTCGAGTCAACATCAGGCATAAGGGATGGTTGGGGTTTACTTTAACGTCCAACCTCTGCAAAGGCAGTTACTAAACGGTGACCACATTGAGGTTTCTTAACCAAAAATGAAGGATTCAAGTATTCTACAGATATACCAAGATCTTCAGGGCGTCGGAATACACCTTGAGCTTCCAGTTCATCAAATCTTTGTTGTAATTCCATTAGTTTGTCTCTGTTATATTGAGGTACACGCCCTTTTCTTTGTGGGGGCTGTACAGGGCCCATATTAACCCAAGCTTTAAATGGCCCAACTTCACCATTATATGCAGCTCTTATGTCTGGACTGAATACATTATCATATTATTGGTGTAACGACTTGAACGCTATACGTGACTGAGCGGGTAATATATGGGTCTAGGTTAATGACACTTGAATGGAGGTGATAACCTGTATCCCTTTGAAAATTTAACATTTTATCTGTGTCACTGGTCACAGGTGTTTTTGTAGGTATAGGGGAGGTAAGTCGAGCCTGACAGAAATGATCATGTTTGTTAAGTATCTGTGGTTCTTGAAAATTATTAAGTATACGGATTTTATTGCCAACTGCCTCTACAATTTGAGGAGTGGGCCAGTCAGCAACTGTTTTGTCACAGTCATAACGTCTCTCTATTGCTAATGTTGCATCACAATGTGTGTCAAACGGAATACCAACTTCAACATAATCACCAGGCCATATAACTGTAGATGGAGAAGTAATTCTTAGAACAAAGGCGTGTGTTTGACGAACACTACTGTTGGGATCACAAGATTGCACGTTGTAGTTTATGACTTCTGTATTACCAATAGTTATTTCATGATAAGGTGGTCTTATCGAAATATCATTTGATGCCATAAATGGTATACCAGCTAGAATATCGACATCCAGATTGTCAACGACGAGGGCATCTAGTGTAAGATGTGTCTGCCCTCTTGTTAACTGGATAAGAGTTTCACCGATGATCTTTAGGGGGGTTAACCCATCTGCCTGGAGAGCACTTTGACTACTGGTTTTCACATTAGCACCAATATACTGAGCTACTGAGTGCTTGATCATGCTGATCTCAGCCCCAGTATCTAGAGTAACTGTTAAAGCGTTATGTCCATGAAATACTTTTATTGTGGGTGATCTCTTTGTTGTAACTCTACGTGAAGATGGAATAACACGATAGGTATGGGTGTCGAAATCTTCTGAAAGATCCTGGTCAGGCTCTTCATCAACATAGTCGAGTTCTGATGTCTGACGGACTTTGGACAAATATAATCTGTCACTTTCTGGTAGGTACCGACAGTTGCTTAAATAATGCTGGAATTTGTGTCTACCTGCTTGCTTACCCAGTGGGCAAACTGCTGATGCCCTTTTCTGGGAGGATCTCTGTTGTTCTGATGGTGATGATTTTTGTTTATATGTAGCTAGTAATAATTTTGAGTCATTCAAACTGTGTATTTCATCGAGTAAGCTATCTAATGCTGCTTAGATCTCTGGTCTAATCGATGAAACTGTTTTAGAACGTAACTCTGTTCCATACCGTTGTTTCGCTAAAGCAGGGAGGTTGGGGTGCAAGAATCTAAACCAAGTCAAAACTACAAAGTTCTCTAATGAAGGAGTTATTTCTTCATCTTCTGCTGGAACTTCATCATGGTGACGTACAGTACCATCATGCCGTAAGAGATTGTCTTCAAGCTGATAAGTCTGATATAAATCTTCTGGGCGTTCATCAGGTTCAAATTTGATATCATTTAAGTCCAGAAAATGAGCACCAGATGACTGGAAACCATAATGTTGTCTTATAGCCTGCCAAATGTTTGTGACAGATGTAGAGTTCTTAACAATAGTATTGCGTGAAATAATTGGGCAATAATTTGCAATTTGTACTATCATTAGATCTAGATAGGTAACTTTCTGTTCCGCAGTTCGGCGTTTTGCTTCTGGAACACCATCACCATCCGATTCTAATCCCCTGAGTGGTTGGGCACCAGTCTTCTTAAACCAGGAGAAACCATCAACTAGAAATGGTGCGAAGTTTGCATCTAGAGAGAGTGTATACTGCAAATTCTGGCGCCATGCCTCGAAAGAAGTGATAGTTTCGTTTTTGGTAAGGGTCCATTGCGTAGGGGCACGTTGGTTTGCCATTTTATTTCTGAATATGACGATGAATCAAAAGTCACAAGTGCTTTATAGCTTTCGTTCCACTATTTCGCCGTGCCTTTCTTGGCAAAAACTTTGTTTTCTGTTTCTTTGAGGCACGATTACCGCTATTAATAGTTAGTATAGAAGCTGTGTGTTCTTTCACAACCGCTGCCACCACGCCAGGAAACAAAGTAGAGACGAAACACTTGATAACTTTGCATTCATTATATTCAACAAAGTTGTACAAAAATGGAGAGCCAAAAACAAGGGAGGCAACTCCCAACAAACAAACAGGTTACAAGAACTAATAATACAAATAGGTTGCAATGAATTAATATAACCTAGTGGCGATACGATACAATGTTTTTTTCAAGTCATTAATGTTTGGGTACTTCCATATTATTACTGCTTGTGTGCTTTCATGAAAAACATTACTAATATGTTGATTTGAATTTTTCCAGAAAGAAGAGTCAAGGACAGTACAAGGTAGAGCCGAGGAAGTCACCATAAAAACATGGTTGAGGATGATAGTGAAAGGGCCAAAGTGACTCTCTCGCATGTGGCTGCCACTGCGGAGATAAGGCCAAGTGACTTGGTACAAGGAAATTTTCAGTGTTGTAAAACTGTAGTGGGATTCTTCCTTAGGAAGGAACATTCTTAACTATGATTTAATGAACAGCATTCTTAAACAGACTTAAAGTACAGCTAGAGAGGTTCCCAATAACTTTCAAATCATATAAAAAACATTGAAGTGTCTTGAAATGTGTCTTGAAATTATTACTAAATAGCTCTTTCTTGCTCTTTATTTTCTTAAAAAAATATACCAACGAGTCATTAAAAAACTTAAGTGTTTAAGAAAGGTTGAAGGTAGTTCTTACGGCAAGCTACTCTGGATGTACATTGCGCTCCTAACGGATGCATTTGTTTTGTATTACATTGCTTATGACTGTACTTATTTGATAATTGCTATATTATATTTTTTTCTGTTATTATTGCTTAATATTACCTGTATTTGTACATGTCGATTACTTTTTCACTTATATGCATGTTGACAGTGCTTATGAATAAAGTAAACAAAGGAGAAAAAAAAAGAAAAATGTAAAAAAGTAAACATTTTAAGATTCCCTCTGTATATACATTTTAGCATTCTTTATTTAAGTCATATCTGACAAATCTGTATTACACAATGTGTCTAAAGATTCGATAACTTGACATCCATCTATACTATTTTTTGTAACATCAGAAAATAATGAAAAAGTTTGGAGTATGCAATTTAAACAAAAGTAATGTTTCAAAGCTGGTAGAAACCACATCATTCCTAATGTCTTTTAACTATAAGTTCTATCAGCCTTTGATTATACTTTTAAGAAAATTTCTTCTTGTTTCTTTCTATTCAAAGTGTGTTTAAAACTATTGTACTTCTCATCCTTTTTATGCAAAAACTTTCAAACATGATGTTCTTTTATAGTACAATAAAATGACTGTACATTGGGGTTTTGTTTGTTTGTTTTTTTATATCTTTGCTAGTTATCTTTACTAGTGAGCTTGTTAAGTTATTTTGTTTCTGTAGTATTGTCTTATTTGTTGTTCATGGACTGTTCTTCTGTTTCTTAATTTATCTCCAGTTTGTCCTGTTGTACTGTAGTCGTAGCATCATCCAATGAAACGTCGTGTATGATACAATGTCACGTGACCGCTTTGGCATCATCAAAGCAGAGAGATTAGGATTAAAATGAAATTGATTGTGTTTGCTACTTTTCGGAGAGCAATCGATATAGTTATACCGGTGAGTGACAGACAATAGGTAATTGAATGAATGCATGCAATTCATTGCGTTTCTCTTCGATAAAAGATCTAATTTACAGGTGAAAAACGCAGTTGCGACTTCTCGACCGACTAAGCGAAAGAAGAACGATTTTTCAAAGTTCTGAGTAATGTTCTGAAAGAGTGATTAGATATTGTTGCAATTATTATGTATTTGTTTTGTTTTTTACTTTTAGTTTCACCATGTTAATAAACAATAGAATTTAAAATACGTCTCTATAAGTTTAAAAGAAGATTGAATGTTCTCACCTGTCAAGACAATCTCATTTTTGCCTTACTTTGCGCAGCAATGATCACACACAGCATCAGTATTATTATCACTTTGTTATAAACTGTAGCTGTTCAGGTGTTTAGGTGAATGTTTCTCTTATTCACAAAGCAAAATTCTATTGGATATATTTGTTTCATTTTCTATGAAATATCATTTATATCTCTTAATACAAGTTTTTGGAAAATCTACATATTTTTTAATAAAAGCCTATCTCCTTTTTTCAAAAAGGAAGTAGATAAATAATAAATTATAATCATCATCATTACTATTATTGTCAATTTTATTATTTAATCATTTCTGTTAATGTTATTATTAAATGAAAGAGCGTTTGCAAGTACATTCCTGCTGAGGCAGTCGCTCTTTTTTGTTAAAATTGTTTTTTACCTCCAATGGGAGACCAAATTTGTAATTCGTGTCAGCAAAGAAATATGCTTTTGCTAGTACAAAACAGTAAGACATTTTGACACAGGCTGTGCCTTGTAAAGACATTTTTTCGGACAGGAAAGGCATTTGCTTTAGAAGAACTTTGTGAAAATATGTCTTTTACTACTGCTTAAATATCCTGACAAATCTACAACTACAATTATACATACTCTAATAATAATAATAATAATAATGGAAGACCGATGCACATTGTGTAAAAGTTCAAAGGGACATTTTACATCCAGCAAAACATTGCTTCAATCGTAACTGTTTGCCATAAAAAGTGAAACATTTCATTTCGAAACAATATTTTTGACTCTAGGTTTCGTAAACTGTGCTTTCACGATAAAATTGTCACTCAAAAGGAAAACAATAACGATTTCTTTAGAAGGAACAGTGTTCATTCACTAAATGGTTTGATAAAATGGTAATCACATACACTTCCCTTACAAAAAAAAAGTTTAAACGATTGCATATCAGGACAAAAATACAGTCAGAAAACACAGCACGGATCTGCAGGCTGATTTTGGTCTGCACTGTTCGCAAAGGTAAACGCAATTGCCACCAGCAGAAGGGTTAATGTATTCAATGGAGGAACATCTCTTTTGAATAAAACAATCATTGAAATTCATGTTCATGATTATTTATTCATAGTTCTTGGTTTATTTTATATTCGAACTAGTGTAGTCGCATTTAGATAAGGCATCTTCATAACTGTTAAACATTTATGGTCACGAAGGAGAGTCTGACTGTCTTACCGTTTATCAGTCTTCTTTTTAACTTGTTTTCACAATCATTTTACTGCTTATGTCGCCTATAAGATATGAGAGAAAACGATAAACCTTTATATGAATGTTATTCAGTACATTGTGTTGTGTAAATGATGTTAAGATGTACGCTCATCCAGCTCTCTGTCAAACATTTTCTGTTAGGCTTATTATGATAAATCCTCAAACTATTGAAAAGTATACACATGAGATATATTATGTCTGGTTAATAAGTCCACCACGGATGTTCAGGAAAGTTGACATTTGTATATTCTTTATTCGAATGTTTATGATTTTACATAATATTATAATACTGTTATCTGAATTGCAATAAAAAAAAACTTCAAAATAATCAAATTTCCAGTGGTTCTCGAACCCGCACCGATCGGCACCAACCGCCTTGGAATGCAAAGTAAGAACGCCTTAGACCACTCGGCCTCAGATTCAGATTAAAGGGAATTCTGGAAAATCTCAAACTTCACTTTTGTTGAAAAAACATAGTTTAATAGTTCTTTTTTATTAATTTTAATGGCCGTTTTATAAATCTACTCATAAAACCAAGTCACAAGAACAGTATATAGAGTCATCTTGAAAGCTCATAATAAAATAACTTGTTAGATTTAAAATGGTATGCAAACTCTAGTTTCTGACATGAAGTCATTAGTACAATATATAGAGGCATCTTTACAGATTAAGATACTTTATTAATCATATAAACCGTTAACGTGTATGTATAATTTCATGGTAAACTTTTAGCTTTTACCACACCAAAATGATCCGAAAGTAATGTTGTGGTCTATATGATAAAGTCATTGGTACAGTATTTTGAGCCGTCTTGAGATTTCGTGTCAGTACATAGAGCGTTTCTGTTGCATATATTGTATTCTTTACTTCTTATGCCCGGAAAATTTTGTCCATATCAGTCAGTCGTGTGTTTCAATAATTTTGTTTTCGTTTATATTTTTTGCATATTGATAACCAGACTTAAATAGATAAAGTCAAAGTCAATCCAATATTCTGACAGATCAAGTTAACATTACGGATAAAAATATGACAGTTGAAAAAAGAAAAGAAAATATTAGCAAAACTGTGGACTATGGTATCGCATGTAAAGGATATGACAAAACGAGAGTGGCGGCAGGTTCTCATGTTATTTGCGCTTTGATGCTGTCATACTGTCAGAAACAATTAAAGGTAGGTATAATTGTCAAAATCGTTCTTTATGCTGTCGCTATTTCTTTTTAAACGTTTATAATGAGGCTGATTGTCACTAGCAGATTATTGTTTATTAACATTGATTTTGTTCCTGTATTTGCTATCGGTATGAATAAATGTAAGAAATCAGTGGCTGATTGTCACTAGCAGATTATTGTTTATTAACATTGATTTTGTTCCTGTATTTGCTATCGGTATGAATAAATGTAAGAAATCAGGTTCATGAGAGCTTTTTGAAATTTTATTAGACATCCAACATCCATTAAAGCCTATCATAACAAAAGATTCTTTGACATACCTAGAAAAAGGCTAATACGCGGTTGTTGAGTTCTATCCTGATAAAAATCTTTCAAATATTGAAAACTGATGCAACTTTTATTATTGAAGTATATATGCACTAAAAATAGCATAATTGACATGAGAACATATAAGACCTACGGATGTTAGTAACTGAAACTGGCTTCTGTGTTGTCACAGTCACTCTGTTTTGGTCGGTGTCTAGGGATAGAGATAAGGGTATTGTCTTGTTTTCAGTTTGAAAATAGATTGCGTCTCAGATGCACCAATTTACCTTTACCGTTTAAATAGGATTTGTCTTTAAAAACATGAAACATTCAGCTTTAAATCTCAGGCTACATTCCTCAAAACACATGAAAGTGATAGCCATGCATTAAAAAACCACTTTACAATTAAATAGTAATAAAATAGTTAATAACATGATTTTTCTTTAATCACAAAATCACTCATTATTTATTTCTTTTTTAGTGTGATATTTTGTGCATTGAAATACGAAGTTGATTGAACAATTATTTTATTTTTTGTGGTTTAATGCATACTGGCGTATGATTGCATAAATACAACCGCTGACAACTGCGTCAGGTAATCAATTGGCTCAGTTATTAGAACGTTGGATTTCGATGCGGGAGGACCTGAGTACGAACCCTGCTCCAGGTGGTCTTTCTCAGCATCTTTCTGTAACGAACTTTCCAGTTCGTAAGAACATCAACAACTCCAGAAATCGCGTTTTGATTTCAGGTCTTACATGTTCTCGATGATGTGGGACTGGGAATTACGCAAAATCTCTCATAGAAAACGGAACTGGACACATTACATTGCTCGATGCCTCGCCCGCCATGCTAGAAATTGCCGAATTAAAATTGGATAATGGTTTGGGCATTTAAAATATACAGAAAGTTTTTCAAGCCGTCATTCCACCATTACTATTTAGTGATGAAAGCTTTGATGCTGATATGTTTAAGTTGGTATATATTTTTTTTCATATTATGGCCTAAACATTTAATATTACCCATAAATATCCAATATCTATTTCTTTTATATAAAGAATTAACATTGTAAATATCCATTAGATAGGACAATGCATTTTTTAACAATTCTTACTGTCTAAACTAAGAATGAAAGAATGATCTTAAACCAATATATATTGTCACATATAATCTGATTCTTGAATGTCTACCATCAGAGTTGCACTCAGGAACACACCGGCTTCTCATTGAACGCACTCGTATCTGTATTTGTCAAAGCAAAGACATCCATTCCTACTGCATCAGACGTGATAGTTTCTTCGCTGGTCTGCAAATTTCAAAGTCGTACAAGATGGTAATGACCCGTTAATTGTCCAATTCGACTACAAATATTTGTGAGCACAAATTGTAATTTATTGCCAAAGCAAAACACTTGGACCCCCGAAACGATCTCTCCACACGACGCATACATCAAAGTTACGTTAATTTCTTCCGTGATATCAAGGCATTCGACCAACGCTACGATCTAAGCGAACCGAAATTCATCACTTAACAGAAATTTATTTCAGTATCATATTCGACGCTAATATCGACGTTATGCCATCAAGTGTGATATGACTTACGGTCGTCTAGGTATCTAAACCCTTTCCTCATAGATTAGGCACTGATTCCGTTTTTTTGTAGGTCGGTAAGCTATTTGAATGTATGGTCGTAATTAGCAGGAATGGGTCGCGTAATTGTGATGTGGTTACTTAATGCATGGACAATTTAAAACGGTTATCGACTGTGCAAGAGGCTCATATTTAGGTAAACATGGCATGGACATGCCCAAAAAATTCGTGTTATTCATGTTTCCTAAAAATCATCTAAATAGGGCTTTGGTATTGTGTCTTTATTAGGAGTGTTTTCTTATAGGTATCAATATGATCAAGGACATTTTAAAAATATACCTTGTGGCAATTTGAAGCAGTTCTTGGTGTAACATCTATGAACGTACAAAATCTAAAATATGATAATACGTTTGACCTTTTGTAACTCACCGAATAACAGGCTCAACAAATTGTCTCTTTCTTTTTCATTTTAATGCACTAGAATTCATTTGCGGTTTCACTGCAAAATTTCTTCTTTTTGTTATTAAAGGTACGTCAGAAAAAATACACCAAAATTATTCTTGCACCTGATGTTGGCATTTGTTTTTCCATGAGTTAATCATAATAGAAAATACATATTTACTTTGAAAGTCTGTAAAATAAATGATTGAAAAGTAGTTTGAAAGTAGAGCTGATCATATGCTTTACTTTAAAATGATGTTTTACTGATTTTCTATTCGGTGTTCAATCTTTTAGATAAGACAGAAGACAAACATTTTCCAACATGTGTAGAAACACACAGAAAGGAATAAAGAACACTGAAGACTGGCGGCGTAATTGTTATTTCTACAATTCTTAAATCGACGGCAGCAAACGTTTGTTCACCTATACATGTTGTGAAAAGTCTTGGCGACAAAACGATTCAAAGTTTGCAGACTTTGGAGCAGTTTAGAGAAATGTTCAACACAGATGGCATGACTTCCAAGCAGAAACTAAATATATTAGGGACTGATATATTTCAAACTTATTACAAAGATCCTAAGAGCTTTTAAAGTCACTTTCTAGATCGTGTCCTGGCTACAGAAAGTGTACCTTTAACTGCATCCAAAGCAATCATAGATATGGAACAAAAAGGAGAACTCCAAAGATGGTTTAAAGGTCATGCTAAAAAAGGCGAAACAGGGATTTTAACAATATTTAACAATACTGCAATGGAGCAGCGTAAGAAAAAAATGTCTAAGGTAAATGTGAAAGATCTTTATTTTTAGAAAGTCTTTACGTCATCGCAGAAATACTTAGAGGAATATACAGGCAAACGTTTTATGCTTTCTTTCTCATTCCTTCTATGAAAATACTATAAATGTGATCGAAGTAAATACAATGATTTGTCCCAGTAAGAAAGATTTCCTCTTTTTAAACGAGAAACCGGGTGGTTTCCTAACTTGACCCACGTGGGTCTAGATAGAAAATTTAGATTTCGCGTTAAATTTTGCAGTGAATGATTGGACGGTTGAAGTACCTGTCACGTTATCTACGGCAAAAACAACCCAACAGAAACGCAGATTGGTTGTTTTTGCCACGTGACCTTTTTGAAAATAACTCGGTGATTTCGTTCACGTTTTACTTTTTGTTAAAGAACGTTCAAATATTTACGTTCAAGACCGCATTTCACTACAAACATACTGGGAATTTAAAGTTCTTCAAATTGAACGTGATTTGAGCAAATAATATCAGTTTTAATTTTTTGGGCACTCATTTGCCTGTGTATCCCTTTAAACATGTGTTAGAAAAGTATGTGTAATTATTGTGACAAGGGGCATCAGAAAATATTGCGACAGTCGTTGAATATGAGCTGACTGAACACAAACAATTTAAGTTATGAATAAATCAGCGTAGTAAGAAGAGAATTATGCGTTTGTAGTCAACCTGCAGGCATACTACTACTTATCCTTTTCTCACCAGCCTATTTATATTGTTATTACCGAATTGTGATACCTCTTGTCTCAATATCGTAAAGGTATATGCTTAATTCGCAAATTGTGATTACATTTTTTTTTAAATTTTAGACTGGTGTTGTAATTAGTTTATGTTGATTTTTCTCTTAAACAATGAAACAAAAAAGCTGTTGGATATGTTTCCGTTAGTTCTGAGAAATTTTTTTAATTATCCACTAGACCATCTTTGCAAATTTTCTATTCTGATAGAGCTCTGTCTCCCTCCACTGTTAAAGTAGTGAGTTGATTATAACTATTATCATAGATCTCATTATCATAATAACTTTTATCATTATTATAGTTACAATTATTATCATTATTACTGTTATTTCTTTATCGACTGAAAGTGCAAGGACAGGTCCTTTCCTGTTAAGGCAGTCTGTACCCATTTAAGAGAAATGGTTATCATCTCCAGTGGAAAACAAGATTTGTTATTTATGTCTGCAAAATATACGCCCATTTTGAAGAATAGAGAGGTAATAACATCTTTTTTTAAAATATACTACAAATTTAAACAAAAAGTAGAATTATATAATGTGTTTTTGTGGTAGAGGATTTCATATACTTATACTATATGGGAAAATAACAACCTTTTCACTCTTCTATATTTCCAAAATGACTGAATTTCATATTCATTATAACTGACTAACTGTTGAACTGCCCTAAGCATTAAAATCAAGGGTTTACATACCTTTAAAAGAAAAGGAAAAACATGAAAACTACGAACTGCATGAACGGTCTCCGACAGTACAATCATACCGACGGAGAAAAGTACTTAGGCCCCCGACGGAGGAGATGAAAAAAGAAAAGCAAGCGATCTTCGCGACACTCCCCCCGAGGAGAGAAGGAAAGAAAAATGAAAATGTGTTCAGACAATTCGGTTTTCAAATAATATGTATAACACGTAGTCAGTACATACTTATGAAAATATTAAACCAGTATGGCAAATAAATGTTCAATTTTATGGACTATTATTGCGTGTCATTTATTTGAATGGTTTCCGAAAATATCTAAAATATATACAAAAATTAAGTATTTTTTTAACCACTGAACCATAGTTTACCAATGTAACAGTTACGTTTTTGTAACAGTTCACATTAACGTTATCAAAAGTCAAATTTCACGCTAGTGTAACTTGAATTAATCAAAATAAGCGTAATAGTCTTGTTCCATAGACACTTCGGACTCCAGAATGTTATCGTCCAAGATGTTTGATGTTCGTGTGAAAATCAATGTTATAATTTCAGTTTTGGATTTTGTTCTAGAAATTTACACAGTTCCATCATGTTATATATCATCATCTTCTTCTTCGTCGTCATCATAATAATAACCGTAACTGGTATCGTCGTCATCGTATCTTGTAACGGAATGATTACATGAGGCTGATGTTTCACTAACAAACTTATCCGACATCGTATCACCGTTTCCTTCTTGGCTTTTAGGATAATCAAACATCGACTTATTATCTGATTCACTTATTTTACTGGTACCCGTACGAGTAACATTGGCATCGTATCCAATTTCGCAAGTGTCACATGACGTTGACATTTCACTGACAATATTCTCTAATGTCACACTATCGTTTTCATTTTCTTCTTGTTTTTTTTAATACACTGGAATAATAAGAAATAAACTGATTATCAGATTCATTTATGTTAATAGTACCACTACGAATAACCGGCATCGTATCTAATTTCGTGTCATATGACGTTGACATTTCACTGACAATCGTCTCTGAGATCACAATGTCGCCGTAGTTATTTCCAAGGTCTTCTTTATTACCATACGTATAATTCAAATTGAACTAATCTTTTCTATTAAGTCCTTCATAACTATAACAATTATTTTTACTGTCACTGTTATCGAATCCAATCAAGTGTTGATCGCAAATTTTTAATGATATTCCAGAACTTCTGCCAATTCATTGTTGTTTTGATCAGTACCAGACTTATTGAAATCATCAAATTCCTGAATTAAGTCAAAATTGCTATCATCATCGCCTATATATTCCACTATCGGGCAATACACTGCTTCCACATCGCCTCCAACTGCTGTTATTGCTTTACTGTTAGCCAGCATTCGAGAAAACCCATGTGTCATAACTAGATGTTTACGTAAATATTCTCTTCGAATAAATCCTTTTGAATTACATTTCCTTTCCGTACATATCCAGTATTCCAGCTTTGATCTTTTTCTTCAATGTGTCGCTGTAAATCCCTTTTTATGTTTATAAGAATAATAACAAATGTCACACGAGTAAGACAAGTTTTTGACAAGTGTTTAGACACATCTGTACAGTTTGAAAACCTTTTAAGAAATGAATGAGAAGTTCAAATATTTGAGCATACAGTGCATGAAATTTTGGCTGAATATGCTACAGTACTCCGACAGGGTAATTAAAATAACAATAGAAGGATCCGTAACTTCGCTGCACGAAGTTTACAATGAATTCACACCTTCGTCGGCAGAATCAAAAAGCATTTACACAAAACTGTTATGAATCTTTTTATCCAATATGAGATCATTTCCGCTATTGAATAAGCCCGTGAATTTAATTTCGACATAAGTATTTTCCCTAACTAATAGCATCCATATTAAACTGTAGATAACTCCTTTATTTTTAATTTTGCACTTTCTTTGCTGTCTTTTGAAAAATCCGTAAATGGAAAATCAGGCGACAGTAAATTTCGTTCTTGAAGAAGAAATTTATCAGAACTCTCAATCGGGTAGAACAAATTCAAAGGCCGACCGAGGATACGTCCAGTCGGTGTTTTCACTTTTGCAGATCTGATGTTACTGTCACGACTAGTGACAAGGCCGGTGGTTTTTTTCCCAGTTTCAAATTGCCTCGTGGACAATCTTCTTTAATTAGCACTTTATCAACGGTTGTAGATTCTTGTATAGATTGTACCCTTGTAGACTATAGTTTCGTTTTGGTTCGTTCTCGTAGTCTTAATAAATAATCATCTCGACAAACCTTCCAAAATATATTTAAAAAAAGTTGTTCCTTTTTCCACATTTCAAGAAGTTTAGTTTCGGAGCTTTCATATGGATTGTAGTGTTCGTCTGTTTAGTATTCAGTCAGTCCTAGAATATCCAGCCCGGTTCAAGAAACAGCGATGAAACGGTGACCTATGATTTTGGGAGTGTGGGTATTGAAGGAATTTTACATGGTCCACCTTCGGTTATACGGCAAATAAGACATTAATCAATGACATATTTCATTGTAGCTCTAACCTGTGGGATCCAAAATCGGTATCTCAACTGGCTTAATGAGTACGACACTCCACTGTGCAGTAGTTGCTTATGACATTTCTCCATTTGTAGACCCGTAACTCTGTCATATCTTGGTAGCAATATTGGTAACAGTAATGTCAGCACTAAGTCCTGAAGAAGATACACTCCTTTTTGAATCTCAGTCTTTTGTGATAATATAAAATCTAAGTAATAGATTGTAGTGTTCGGCTGTATAGTATTCCTACTATTCCTGCCAAGCTCTCAAAGTCAGCTGATGAATCCAGATTTATAGTCTTTCTATACATCGTCCCTGTAATTTTCAGAACGATATTAGCAGAGATGGTTAAATACTTTCCATTTTTTTATGTTCGTGTCCTAACTGATTTTGGGTTTTCACTTCCAAAAGTCATACTCAATATCCCTTTCAAGTTGTTCTGCCAGTTTTTCTGACAAATAATAATTATGTTCTGTGATTACATGAAACGAGTAGCAATCTATTTCTGGATAAGAATTTCTATGTTGTAATTCTTTTCTCCGCAACGAACGCATATTTTATTTCTTTTGCAGTCTGTGGTTTAAGGTTTAATGATTGTCTATCAATCACTTGTAACAACTTCCTTAATCCTCTTTTTTCTTTCTCAAATGGTGCGATACCGCTGAAATTCGTCGCTCCAGTGACGTTTTTTTTTAACAGAAACGGCACTGATTTGTTAAATTTGATAGTCTAGCCTTCATTGGATAAGCTACTAATGCTTCAGCTGATGTTTTATGTGTTGGATATTGACGATGATTTGAGAAACTATGTTTGTTGTTAAATTTATTTCTATAGGTTTTTCCTCATGTCCTCTTCTAACTGCCTGATCTTTCACTGACATTTTTTTCTGCACTGCTCTCTTTTCTTCTTCGAGCAACAACATATTCTCTAAGTAGCTCTCGCAGACTTTATGGTCCAGGTGTTCGCAAAAAAACGTCCTTTGGAATCCTCGATTTTATCATTGCTACAAATACCTCCTGATTTACGACTTGCCCTGGTACTTCAAGACTTCTTAAATGTTTTTCAACAGTATTAAGAAATAAACGCAGACTTGTAGTTTTATTGCTTGGAGTAACTAAATTCAATAACTTCGAATAATGAAGATCAACTACTTCTTGTACGTTTCCAAATCTCTTTTGTAATTGATCAACCGCTAATAGGTAATTTTCATTCGTCAGCGCTAATCCAAATACTGATCTCTTAGCTTCACCACATAGTTTGCTTTGAAGATAACTGAACTTTTCAATATTGGATAACTTTGTATTACGGTGAACCGTGCACTGAAACTTATCTCAAAATCCAGCCAATTTCAACTTACTTTCATCAAATGAAGCCATTTCTTATTTTGGAACTTTTACAGAGCATTTATCGTAAACTTCTTTCAATTTTGGAAATAAATTTTTTTGTTGTTCCATTTGGTAGAACATGAATGTTTGCATTTTGTTTTGAATTTCTAGCATTTTATCACTTTCAGACTTTTCAGTGTTGGCACCTGTATCCATCTTTATCATATCCTTCATTTGTTCGTTGAAATGTTTGAGGTCAAAACACATACTTTCTATCAAACATATTAAATTCCAATCGGCATAAAGGTTGTCATCAAGATATTCTTGTTTGTTGTCTCCAAGTATATCAATCAGCTTGTCCTTTTGAATATCTAACTTTTCGCGAAACATCTTTAACATCTTCACGCATTTGTTAACTTTAACAACACATTCATTTATATCGGTGTCATTCAACTCACCAAATTGTAATTCTTCTGCATTTTGTTCCCTATCCCTTTCGATTGAATTCCTGTATCTCATACGGAGTCCTTTTTAACTGGAAATGCTTGCTTTTGTCGCCATTTTATTAGCTTATTTCCGTATTGTTAATCCTGTATTTCTAATTTCTTTTTGATTATTTGGATCCCTGGTTCAGGCACCAAACAATGTAGTAGAGGATTTTGTTTACTTATACCACTTATACTATGATTTTTATAAAACAATAAGAATAAAAGACTGATACAAATACTATAAAGTTAACATGGACATTTAAATCAAGAGAAGAAAAGAATAAATAAAAATATGAGTATGTTTTTGAAAAACATATTCTGGCCATAAAGAAATGAAACGTTTAATATTTAAAACAGTATGCTAAACCAAAGAATTAATTCACGGTGCTTTCACGATTAAATATCGACGCTATGCAAATATTGTCGAATTTTTAATTTAATAAGAACAGTGTTGATTCATTGGAACTGGTCCATAATTCACGTTTGCTGGAGAAGGGAGAATTAGTCACGACGAGCCTATGTATTTCTCAGTCTATACAAACACTGTCAGGCAAATCATTATGGTGACTACCAGGAGATTGTTTCCGCTCATCTAACATTTTTAAACAAAACTGTTATGTTGAAAGCTATGCTATGGTCTGAAATCGCATCAGCTGTGACAGACCCACCTTTGTTACTTTGACTTCGGTATTATTGTAGCCCTACATCGGGCGTCTGGACTAGCCTGCGAGGTCTTCGGACCGAAATCCAACTGAACATCCCTGGAATGAATTCAAGCTTGAAATTTTAAGTCAGTGCGGTTTAGCCGAGAAATATCCAGGAGTTTGGTGCTATGTTGGTTTTAAAATTGAACAATATTCTAAAAACTTAAGACGCTTCTAGACTGTCATGTACAGTAATGGCCTACTTTGATTGCGGAACCCTCAGTGCCCAAGACTAGGTCGAGCGGCTGGAATGGTCGCCAAAGTCCCCGGACCTTAGTCAAACTGATCTCTGGAATGAGTTTCAGCCAGTGATTTCGGCCATTAGAGTCCAAGCTTTGAGTGTACAGCAGCTTTTCTCCACAAAGCGATCAGTATCTTAAGTTCCTTCATCAGAAATCTGATTAGGAGCATGAGAAGGCTCCGCCAAGGTCTCATCATAATTAATGGCTTGAATAACCCATAATAAACCGACTTTTATTCGCCAAACAGATCTCTGGAATAAGTGTCAGTTAGTGATGTCGGTCTGAAGAGTCCAACCGCTGAGTGTAAAGAAGTTTTTCCCCATAAAGCGAACTGCTTCATCAAAAGTTTTAATACGAGCATGTGAATGCTTCGCTAGGCTGTCATCGGTGATAATGGCTCGAATAACCTGAAATAAATCTATTCTTGTTTCTCCTGAACTGTTTCTAGAAAGTTGCATTAATAGCCTCGATGGCATGAAAACATCCATCTTGTACTGTAATCGTTATCTAAAAAAAACAATTCAAAACACAACAAATACTTATTAAAATAATAAAAAATATAATAAATCAAAACAATCAACAACACAAAACTAAAATCTAAATCAGGAAGAACTTTGTACATCGTCCCCTGTGGTTATTACGTTTTTTGAGAAATATATTGATTCGTGCAGTTCTGTGTAAAAACAAAACCAGGCATTTGCTTAACACAATATGCATTAAATGAGCAAACTATATATGAACCTGATGAAGCTTTTGCATCGGAATATTTGTTACCTACTCAATCATTGTCTTTTGACTGACAGTTTCTGCTGCAATGGCTTTGCATTTTTCATAAACGAAATGATCTTCTTTTCTTTAACATTAATAGGATTTCTTTTTTCTATATATACATGTCAAAGCTAAATAGCATCTGGATGTAGTTTGCTTTTTCTTTTTCAGTCGTTTCAATAAAAGTTAAAAAGAAAGACTTTCCATGCGCTGGAAAGTCAAATCTGCAATTTTTATACAAAGTAGCAGCTAAATGTGCCTGTAGGTTGACTACAATTGCATAAGTCTCTTCTTACTGCGCGGATTTAGTGCTAAACTGTTCGTGTTCACTCAGCTGATATTCAACGGCTATCTCGATATTTTCTGATACCCGTTGTAAAAAGAATCACACAAACTTGTCTAACAGATGTTTAAGTGGTTCTGCGACGACGTAAAGACTTTCTCAAAATAAAGTTTCTTTCACATTTACCTTAGACAAGTTTTTTTTCTACGCTGTTCCATTGTGCTGCATACAGACATTGTTAAAATTCCTGTTTCTATTTTTATCAAGCCCTTTAATCCATCTCTGTAGTTCTCTTTTTTGTTTCCGATCTATGATTGCGTTGAATGTAGTTAACGTACACTTCTGTAGCCAGAACATGTTCAAGAAAATGAATGAAAAAATCTAAACCAAAATTAAAATTATATAATGTGCTTTCGGCAAGAAAGGTATTTGTTAAATAAAAATTTTTGTATAACCTAGTGTATACTTCTCTACTTCTAGTGCTGCTGTTCTTCCTTGGAAGAAATATCTTAACACATCTACTACATATAACACTGTTACTTAAATGATGATGAAGATGACGACGATGATGATACTACTACTTATAATAATAATAATAATAATAATAATAATACTGTCGATAGAAAAATAAAAATGAAAGACTGGTGCAAATAATATAAAAGTGAAAAAAAGGACATTTTAGATCAAGAGGAGAAAAAAAAATAGAATTTAGCATTCTTTGAAAACATAAATTTGCCGAAAGATATAAAACGTTTAATCTTTAAAACAGTATGCTAGACCAAAGAATTAATTTACAGACGTTCATGATTAAATATCGACGTTATGCAAAAACTCGTTGATATTTTACTCAAAAGGAACAATGTTGATTCACTTAAAACTGTCCATTATTCACAATTGCTGGTCATGAGAGAATTACAC
Organism: Cyclina sinensis; assembly: GCA_012932295.1. Classification (NCBI taxonomy): domain Eukaryota; kingdom Metazoa; phylum Mollusca; class Bivalvia; order Venerida; family Veneridae; genus Cyclina; species Cyclina sinensis. Next base: position 37,111,271 of record JAAONU010000006.1, on the reverse strand, counting down.
ACGAAGAGCCTATGTACTTTTTAGGATTCACAGACACTGTCGGGCAAATCATTAGGGCGACAGCCGGAAGATTGTTTCCACTCATCTTACATTCTTAAACAAGACCGTTATGTTGGAACCTTTACTATGGTCTGAAGTCGCATCAGCTAAGACAGACCTACTTTGTTACTTTGACTTCGGTATTCTTACAACCCTACATCGGGCGTCTTAATTAGCCGGTGCGGTGTTCGAACCAATCTCCAACTGAACATCTCTGAAATGAATTTAAACTTGAGTATTTTTAGTCAGCGGTTCAGCCGAGGAATATCCAGGAGCGCTAGGTTGAGTGGCTAGGCCGACTGGAAATGTCTCTGGACCATAGTCAAAGTGATCTCTGCTATGAGTTTCAGTTAGTGATTTCGGCCATTAGAGTCCAACGATTGAATGTACAGGAGCTTTTCCCCACATAGCGAACAGTATCTCAAATGGCTTCGTTATAAATCTGATTGGGAGCATAAGAAGGCTCTGCCAGGCTGTCATCAGCATTAATACCTCGAATAACCTATAATAAACCGATTATTGTTCGTCAAACAGTTCTCTGGAATGAGTTTCCATTAGTGATTTCGGCCAGCCGAGTCCAACTGTTGAGTGCAAAGGAGCTTCTCACCACAAAGCGAACAGTATCACAAATTGCTTCATCAGAAATCTGATTAGAAGAATGTAAAGGCTCTGCCAGGTTGTCTTCAGCATTAATGGCTCGAATAACCTGAAATAAGCCGATTCTTATTTCTTCTGAACTGTTTATAGAAAATTGCATTAATAGCCTCGATGGCCAGAACACATCCACTTTGCACTGAAATCATTATCTAGAGGAAAAAGCAACAACTTAAAAACACAAAAACACTTTATTCAAAGTGTCAAAGCTTAATAGCAACTGGACGTATTCTGCTTTTTTTCCAATCAATTCAATAAAAGGTAAAACGAAAGAGTCCTTGCGGTGGAAAGTTAAATCTGCACTTGTAATACAAAGCAGAATCTAAATATACCTGCAGGTGGACTACAAATGCATCAATCTCTTCTTTCTTGGCGGATGTATTCGCAGCTAAACCTGTTTGTATTCAGTCAGCTCAGATCCAACCTCTGTCTCAAATTTTGTGATGCTCGTTGTCACTATGATCACCCAAACTTTTCTAACAGATGTATAAGTATTTCTGTTATGACGTAAAGACTTTCTCAATATACAGTTTCTTTTACATTTACCTTAGACATTTATTTCTACACTGCACCATTGCGGTTTATATAGAAATTGTTACAATTCCTGTTTCTCCCTTTTTCTCATGAACTTTAATCAATCTCTAGAGTTCTTTTTCTTTTAAATCTATAATTGCTTGGGTTGCAGTTAAACATACACCTTCTGTAGCCAGGACGTGATCTAGAAAATGATTGAAAAAGTCTTAAACAAAAAGAAAAATTCTATAATGTGTTTTTGGCCAAGAAAGTTATTAGTTAAGAATGAAAGATTTTGGATAATCAAGTGACAACAACTCTACTTCTAGTGCTGCTGATTTTCTTTTCTTTAACATTAATAGGATTTCTTTTTTCTATATATACATGTCAAAGCTAAATGGCATCTGGATGTATTTTTCTTTTTCCTTTTCAGTCGTTTCAATAAAAGTTAAAAAGAAAGACTTTCCATGCGCTGGAAAGTCAAATCTGCAATTTTTATACAAAGTATCAGCTAAATGTGCCTGCAGGTTGACTACAATTGCATAATTCCCTTCTTACTCCGCGGATTCAGTGGTAACATAAACTGTTTGTGTTCATTCAGCTCATATTCAACGTCTGTCTCGATATTTTCCGATACCCGTTGTAAAAAGAATCACCCAAACTTGTCTAACAGATGTTTAAGTAGTTCTGCGACGACGTACAGACTTTCTCAAAATAACGTTTCTTTCACATTTTAACTTGGACAAGTTTTTTTTCTACGCTGTTCCTTTGTTCTGCATACAGACATTGTTAAAATTCACGTTTCTCCTTTTTTATCATGCCCTTTAATCCATCTCTAGCGTTCTCCATTTTGTTTCAAATCTATGAATGCTTGGGATGCAGTTAAACGTAGACGTTCTGTTGCCAGGACAACAGATGCTAGCACTGAACTAATTTATATTAATACCGTAGTTATTCTAATCATTGATATATACATCCCCTTTAAGTTTAAAAGTATTCTTTTTAAAATTTTGTTTGTATGTCTGTTTTGTCTCATTCATTTCTATGTCCTGTATGCAAACGTTTTGGCGTTCACAAAATTCAGTTTTCATGCATTATTTATTGTTCTAAATGATACTCGAAACAGACGTGAACTACACCAAGCACAGTTTTCATTTGAGACCACCTTGATTCAATATATCTGCAACTGAACATTAATTACACCTTTTTATTTCAGAAGTATATTCATATATATTCATTTGTCGGAAAAATTTATTTCATAAAAATTTAAGGAGAAACAGACTGTGTGAAATAAAACAGACTTTGCTGTAATCGGAAATATTTTTTTTTTTTAATTTATTTACAGACAAGGATTATTGTGCCCTGTTATCTTTAACAATTAATCACACTTCACTTTTTTGTAGTATGCAAGACTATCTGGAGGTTTCCTGACTCTCACGTCGTAACGACGCTCGGCTTGTTTCTGATTCAAGCCCTGAGTCTGTTTTTATTTGGTTTCTTTCCTCTTTGAAATTATGGTCCGAAATTCTGGAATTATTTCTTGCGTTACGGGACTTGCTGATGTTTTAACGGTTTGATCTGCATGTCTCCTCTATATCCTTTTTCACCAATTTTATTTTTTGTGTTATTGGTCTCGTTTTCTCTGTTACCTGTCCGCAAGTACACTTATTAGTGTGGTCCCGGTAATCACATACCATTACATCATCACCAACACTACATTGCTGTCTTCTGTTAGGTGTTAAACGTTTAAACTGTGATTTCTCAATAGTGTCATTGACATTTGGTTTGATTAAGTCTAATCTCGAGCGGAGATTTCGACCTAAGAACAATTTTGCTGGAGTTCCGTTTGTTGTTGCATGCGGTGTGTTTCTGTAACCTAGTAAGAAACATTCTATCTTCTGCGATAAAGATCCGGGATCTTCTGCTGCAGCTTAAAATTTGAGTTTATAACTTTGCACAAATCGTTCAACCAATCCATTTGTAGTTGGGTGCCAAACTGCAGATGTCTCGTGCAAATTCCTGTTTCTCTTGTTTATCTTGTTTTTCCCTTTAATCCATCTCTGTAGTTCTCTGTTTTGTTTCCGATCTATGATTGCGTTGAATGTAGTTAACGTACACTTCTGTAGCCAGAACATGTTCAAGAAAATGAATGAAAAAAATCTAAACCAAAATTAAAATTATATAATGTGCTTTCGGCAAGAAAGGTATTTGTTAATTGAAAATTTTTGGATAACCTAGTGTATACTTCTCTACTTCTAGTGCTGCTGTTCTTCCTTGGAAATAATTTCTTAACACATCTACTACATATAACACTGTTACTTAAATGATGATGAAGATGACGACGATGATGATACTACTACTTACAATAATAATAATAATAATGTCGATAGAAAAATAAAGATGAAAGACTGATGCAAATGATATAAATGTGAAAAAAGGACATTTTAAATCAAGAGGAGAAAAGAAAAAATAGAATTTAGTAGTCTTTGAAAACAAAATTTGCCGAAAGATATAAAACGTTTAATCTTTAAAACAGTATGCTAGACCAAAGAATTAATTTACAGACGTTCATGATTAAATATCGACGTTATGCAAAAACTCGTTGATATATTACTCAAAAGGAACAATGTTGATTCACTTAAAACTGGTCTATTATTCACAATTGCTGGTCATGAGAGAATTACACACGAAGAGCCTATGTACTTCTTAGGATTTACAGACACTGTCGGGCAAATCATTAGGGCGACAGCCGGAAGATTGTTTCCACTCATCTTACATTCTTAAACAAGACCGTTATGTTGGAACCTTTACTATGGTCTGGAGTCGCATCAGCTGGAACAGACCTACTTTGTTACTTTGACTTCGGTATTCTTACAACCCTACATCGGGCGTCTGGATTAGCCGGCGCGGTGTTCGAACCGATTTCCAACTGAACATCTCTGAAATGAATTAAACTTGAGATGTTTTAGTCAGCGGTTCAGCCGAGGAATATCCAGGAGCGCTAGGTTGAGTGGTTAGGTCGACTGGAAATGTCTCTGGACCATAGTCAAAGTGATCTCTGCTAGCTATGAGTTTCAGTTAGTGATTTCGGCCATTAGAGTCCAACGACTAAGTGTACAGGAGCTTTTCCCCACATAGCGAACAGTATCTCAAATGGCTTCATTATAAATCTGATTGGGAGCATAAGAAGGCTCTGCCAGGCTGTCATCAGCATTAATGCCTCGAATAACCTATAATAAACCGATTATTGTTCGTCAAACAGTTCTCTGGAATGAGTTTCAATTAGTGAGTCCAACTGCTGAGTGCAAAGGAGCTTCTCACCACAAAGCGAACAGTATCACAAATTGCTTCATCAGAAATCTGATTAAAAGAATGTAAAGGCTCTGCCAGGTTGCCATCAGCATTAATGGCTCGAATAACCTGAAATAAGCCGATTCTTGTTTCTTCTGAACTGTTTATGGAAATTTGCATTAATAGCCTCGATGGCCAGAACACATCCACTTTGCATTGAAATCATTATCTAGAGGAAAAGCAACAACTTAAAGACACAAAAACACCTTATTCAAAGTGTCAAAGCTTAATAGCAACTGGACGTATTCTGCTTTTTTTCCAATCGATTCAATAAAAGGTAAAACGAAAGAGTCCTTGCGGTGGAAAGTTAAATCTGCAATTGTAATACAAAGCAGAATCTAAATATACCTGCAGGTGGACTACAAATGCATCAATCTCTTCTTTCTTGGCGGATGTATTCGCAACTAAACCTGTTTGTATTCAGTCAGCTCAGATCCAAACTCTGTCTCAAATATTTTGATGCTCGTTGCCACTATGATCATCCAAACTTTTCTAACAGATGTATAAGTATTTCTATTATGACGTAAATACTTTCTCAATATACAGTTTCTTTTACATTTACCTTAGACATTTATTTCTACACTGCACCATTGCGGTTTATACAGAAATTGTTACAATTCCTGTTTCTCCTTTTTTATCATGCACTTTAATCAATCTCTAGAGTTCTCCTTTTTGTTTCAAATCTATAATTGCTTGGGTTGCAGTTAAACATACACCTTCTATAGCCAGGACGTGATCTAGAAAATGACTGAAAAAGTCTTAAACAAAAAGAAAAAAATTATAATGTGTTTTTTGGCCAAGAAAGGTATTTGTTAAAAATGAAAGATTTTGGATAATCAAGTGACAACATCTCTACTTCTAGTGCTGCTGTTTTTCCTTGGAATAAATATCTTAACAAAACTACAACATATAAAACTCCTGCTTTGATGATAATAAACATAATAAATAAATAAATAATAATAATAATTTGTGGCTGGGAAATTTATTTGTTAAAATGAAACGTTTAGGATTAACTAGTGACAACCTGTCTAGTTCTGGTGCTGCTGTCTTCCTTGGAAAAAATATCCTAACACTTTTTTTACTACATTTGTCTGGCGCGTAGATAATAATAATAATAATAATAATATTGATGATGATGATGATGACGATGTTGATGTCAATAAAATAATAATAATGAAAGACTGATGGAAATTATGTAAAAGTTGAAAAGGACATTTTACTTCAAGAAAGGAAAAGAAAAAAATAGTTTTCTTCAAAGAATTAATTCACAGAACTTTCACGATTAAACATCGACGCTATGCAAGATATTGTTGATATTTTACTCAAAAGGAAAAATGTTGATTCACTTTAAACTTGTCCATCATTCACGATTGCTGGTCAAGAGAGAATTAGTCACAACGAACCTATGTTTTTCTTAGTCTATACATACACTGTCAGGCAAAATCCTTATGGTGACAACCGGGAGAATGTTTCCACTCATTTTACATCTTTAAACAAGACAGTTATGTAAGAAGCTTTACTATGGTCTGGAGTCACATCAGCTGGGAGAGACGAACCTTTATTACTTTGACTTCGGTACTTTTACGCCTACATCAGTCGCTGGACTAACCGGCGAGGTCTTCGGACCGAAATCCATCTTAACATCTCTGGAATGAATTACATTTTGCGATTTTTAAGCCCTTCCGGTTCAGCCGAGGAATATCCACGAGTTTGGTACTATGTTGGTTTTAGAATTTGATAATGTTCTAAACGCTTAAGACGCTGACAGACTGTCATCTACAGTAAAGGCTTATTTTGATTGCGGAACCCTCACTGCCAGTCAGACCTTGGTCAAACTGATAGACTGAGATTAAGCCAGTGACTTCGGCCAAACGTTGAGTGTGCAGGAGGTTTTCCCCACAAAGCGAACAGTATCTCAAATTGCTTTATCAGAAATTTGATTAGGAGCATAAGAAGGATCCGTCAGGCTGTCATCAGCATAAATGGTTCGAATAACCTGTACTAAACTGTTAGTCAAACTGATCTCTGGAATGAGTTTCAAGGAATGTTTTCGGCTAGTTGAGTCCAATCGTTGAGTGCACAAGAGCTTTTCTACACAAAGCGAACAGTATCAAAAATTCTTCATCAGAAGCTTGATTAGAAGAATTTATTGGCCCCTCCAGGCTGTCATCGGAATTAAGCCGATTCTTTTTGCTCCTGAACTGTTTCTAGAAAGTTGCATTAATAGCCTCGATGGCCAGAACACATCCATCTTGTACTGTAATCGTTATCTAGAAAAAAACCCATAACAAATACTTATTAAAATAATAAAATATATAATAAATCAAAACAATCAACAACACAAAACTAAAATCTAAATCAGGAAGAACTTCATACGTCGTCCCCTGTGGTTATTACGTTTTTTGAGAAATATATTGATTCGTGCAGTTCTGTGTAAAAACAAAACCAGGCATTTGCTTAATACAAAATGCATTAAATGAGCAAACTATATATGAACCTGACGAAGCTTTTGCCTCGGAATATTTGTTACCTACTTAATCATTGTCTTTTGACTGACAGTTTCTGCTGCAATGGCTTTGCAGTTTTCGTACACTAAATGATCTTCTTTTCTTTAACAATAATAGGATTTCTTTTTTCTATATATACATGTCAAAGCTAAATGGCATCTGGATGTATTTTTCTTTTTCCTTTTCAGTCGTTTCAATAAAAGTTAAAAAGAAAGACTTTCCATGCGCTGGAAAGTCAAATCTGCAATTTCTATACAAAGTAGCAGCTAAATGTGCCTGCAGGTTGACTACAATTGCATAATTTTCTTCTTACTTCGCGGATTAAGTGGAAACATAAACTGTTTGTGTTCATTCAGCTCATATTCAACGTCTATTAGTAGTTCTGCGACGACGTACAGACTTTCTCAAAATAACGTTTCTTTCACATTTTAACTTGGACAAGTTTTTTTTTCTACGCTGTTCCTTTGTGCTGCATACAGACATTGTTAAAATTCACATTTCTCCTTTTTTATTATGCCCTTTAATCCATCTCTAGCGTTCTCCATTTTGTTTCAAATCTATGATTGCTTGGGATGCAGTAAAACGTAGACGTTCTGTTGCAAGGACAACAGATGCTAGCACTGAACTAATTTATATTAATACCGTAGTTATTCTAATCATTGATATATACCTCCCCTTTAAGTTTAAAAGTATTCTTTTTAAAATTTTGTTTGTATGTCTGTTTTGTCTCATTCATTTCTATGTCCTGTATGCAAACGTTTTGGCGTTCACAAAATTCAGTTTTCATGCATTATTTATTGTTCTAAATGATACTCGAAACAGACGTGAACTACACCAAGCACAGTTTTTATTTGAGACCACATTAATTCAATATATCTGCAACTGAACATTAATTACACCTTTTTATTTCAGAAGTATATTCAAATATATTCATTTGTCGAAAAAATTTATTTCTTTAAAATTTAAGGAGAAACAGACTGTGTGAAATAAAACAGGCTTTGCTGTAATTGGAAATATTTTTTTTTATTTTTTCATTTATTTACAGACAAGGATTGTGCCCTGTTATCTTTAACAATTAATCACACTTCACATTTTTGTAGTATGCAAGACTATCTGGAGGTTTCCAGACTCTCACGTCGTAACGACGCTCGGCTTGTTTCTGATTCAAGCCATGAGTTTGTTTTTATTTGGTTTCTTTCCACTTTGAAATTATGGTTCGAAATTCTGGAATTTTTTCTTGCGTTACGGGACTTGCTGATGTTTAAACGGTTTGATCTGCATGTCTCCTCTATATCCTTTTTTCACCAATTTTTTTTTTCTGATATTGGTCTCGTTTTCTCTGTTACCTGTCCGCAAGTACACTTATTAGTGTAGTCCCGGTAATCACATACCATTACATCATCACCAACACTACATTGCTGTCTTCTGTTAGGTGTTAAACTTTTAAACTGTGATTTCTCAATAGTGTCATTGACATTTGGTTTGATTAAGTCTAATCTCGAGCGGAGATTTCGACCTAAGAACAATTTTGCTGGAGTTCCGTTTGTTGTTGCATGCGGTGTGTTTCTGTAACCTTGTAAGAAACATTCTATCTTCTGCGATAAAGATCCGGGATCTTCTGCTGCAGCTTAAAATTAGATTTATAACTTTGCACAAATCGTTCAACCAATCCATTTGTAGTTGGGTGCCAAACTGCAGATGTCTCGTGCAAATTCCTTTTCTCTTGTTTATCATGCCCTTTAATCCATCTCTGTAGTTCTCTTTTTTGTTTCCGATCTATGATTGCGCTGAATGTAGTTAACGTACACTTCTGTAGCCAGAACATGTTCTAGAAAATGAATGAAAAAATCTAAACCAAAATTAAAATTATATAATGTGCTTTCGGCAAGAAAGGTATTTGTTAAATGAAAATTTTTGGATAACCTAGTGTATACTTCTCTACTTCTAGTGCTGCTGTTCTTCCTTGGAAGAAATGTCTTAACACATCTTACTACATATAACACTGTTACTTAAATGATGATGAAGATGACGACGATGATGATACTTCTACTTATAATAATAATAATAATAATAATAATAATGTCGATAGAAAAATAAAAATTAAAGACTAATGCAAATAATATAAAAGTGAAAAAAGGACATTTTAGGTCAAGGGGAGAAAAGAAAAAATAGAATTTAGCATTCTTTGAAAACATAAATTTGCCGAAAGATATAAAACGTTTAATCTTTAAAACAGTATTCTAGACCAAAGAATTAATTCACAGACGTTCATGATTAAATATCGACGTTATGCAAAAACTCGTTGATATTTTACTCAAAAGGAACATTGTTGATTCACTTAAAACTGGTGTATTATTCACAATTGCTGGTCATGAGAGAATTACACACGAAGAGCCTATGTACTTCTTAGTATTTACAGACACTGTCGGGCAAATCATTAGGGCGACAGCCGGAAGATTGTTTCCACTCATCTTACATTCTTAAACAAGACCGTTATGTTGGAACCTTTACTATGGTCTGGAGTCGCATCAGCTTGGACAGACCTACTTTGTTACTTTGACTTCGGTATTCTTACAACCCTATATCGGGCGTCTGGATTAGCCAGCGCGGTGTTCGAACCGATCTCCAACTGAACATCTCTGAAATGAATTTAAATTTAAGATTTTTTAGTCAGCGGTCGAGCCGAGGAATATCAAGGAGCGCTAGGTTGAGTGGCTAAGCCGTCTTGAAATGTCTCTGGACCATAGTCAAAGTGATCTCTGCTATGAGTTTCAGTAAGTGATTTCGGCCATTAGAGTCCAACGACTAAGTGTACAGGAGCTTTTCCCCACATAGCGAACAGTATCTCAAATTGCTTCATTATAAATCTGATTGGGAGCATAAGAAGGCTCTGCCAGGCTGTCATCAGCAATAATGCCTCGAATAACCTATAATAAACCGATTATTGTTCGTCAAACAGTTCTCTGGAATGAGTTTCAATTAGTGATTTCGGCCAGCCGAGTCCAACTGTTGAGTGCAAAGGAGCTTCTCACCACAAAGCGAACAGTATCACAAATTGCTTCATCAGAAATCTGATTAGAAGAATGTAAAGGCTCTGCCAGGTTGTCTTCAGCATTAATGGCTCGAATAACCTGAAATAAGCCGATTCTTATTTCTTCTGAACTGTTTATAGAAAATTGCATTAATAGCCTCGATGGCCAGAACACATCCACTTTGCATTGAAATCATTATCTAGAGGAAAAGGCAACAACTTAAAAACACAAAAACACTTTATTCAAAGTGTCAAACCTTAATAGCAACTAGACGTATTCTGTTTTTTTCCAATCAATTCAATAAAAGGTAAAACGAAAGAGTCCTTGCGGTGGAAAGTTAAATCTGCAATTGTAATACAAAGCAGAAGCTAAACATACCTGCAGGTGGACTACAAATGAATCAATCTCTTCTTTCTTGGCGGATGTATTCGCAACTAAACCTGCTTGTATTCAGTCAGCTCAGATCCAACCTCTGTCTCAAATTTTGTGATGCTTGTTGTCACTATGATCACCCAAACTTTTCTAACAGATGTATAAGTATTTCTATTATGACGTACAGACTTTCTCCATATACAGTTTCTTTTACATTTACCTTAGACATTTATTTCTACACTGCACCATTGCAGTTTATACAGAAATTGTTATAATTCCTGTTTCTCCTTTTTTATCATGCACTTTAATCAATCTCTAGAGTTCTCCTTTTTGTTTCAAATCTATAATTGCTTGGGTTGCAGTTAAACATACACCTTCTGTAGCCAGGACGTGATTTAGAAAATGATTGAAAATGTCTTAAACAAAAAGAAAAATTTATAATGAGTTTTTGGCCAAGAAACGTATTTGTTAAAAATGAAAGATTTTGGATAATCAAGTGACAACATCTCTACTTCTAGTGCTGCTGTTTTTCCTTGGAATAAATATCTTAACAAAACTACAACATATAAAACTCCTGCTTTGATGATAATAAAAATAATAAATAAATAGATAAATAATAATAATAATTTGTGGCTGGGAAATTTATTTGTTAAAATGAAACGTTTAGGATAAACTAGTGACAACCTGTCTACTTCTAGTGCTGCTGTCTTCCTTGGAAAAAATATCCTAACACTTCTTTCACTACATTTGTCTGGCGCGTAGATAATAATAATAATAATATTGATAATGATGATGATGATGTTGATGTCAATAAAATAATAATAATGAAAGACTGATGCAAATTCTATAAAAGTTGAAAAGGACATTTTACTTCAAGAGAGGAAAAGAAAAAAACAGAAAAAAATAGTTTTCTTCAAAGAATTAATTCACAGAACTTTCACGATTAAACATCGACGCTTTGCAAGATATTGTTGATATTTTACTCAAAAGGAACAATGTTGATTCACTTTAAACTTATCCGTCATTCCCGATTGCTGGTCAAGGGAGAATTAGTCACAACGAACCTATGTTTTTCTTAGTCTATACATACACTGTCAGGCAAAATCCTTATGGTGACAACCGGGAGAATGTTTCCACTCATTTTACATCTTTAAACAAGAAAGTTATGTAAGAAGCTTTACTATGGTCTGGAGTCACATCAGCTGGGAGAGACGAACCTTTATTACTTTGACTTCGGTACTTTTACGCCTACATCAGTCGCTGGACTAACCGGCGAGGTCTTCGGACCGAAATCCATCTTAACATCTCTGGAATGAATTACATTTTGCGATTTAAGCTCTTTCGGTTCAGCCGAGGAATATCCAAGAGTTTGGTACTATGTTGGTTTTAGAATTTAATAATATTCTAAACGCTTAAGACGCTGACAGACTGTCATCTACAGTAAAGGCTTATTTTGATTGCGGAACCCTCACTGCCAGTCGGACCTTGGTCAAACTGATAGAGTGAGATTAAGCCAGTGACTTCGGCCAACCGTTGAGTGTGCAGGAGTTTTTCCCCACAAAGCATAAAGTATCTCAAATTGCTTTATCAGAAATTTGATTAGGAGCATAAGAAGGATCCGTCAGGCTGTCATCAGCATAAATGGTTCGAATAACCTATACTAAACTGTTCGTCAAACTGATCTCTGGAATGAGTTTCAGCGAATGTATTCGGCTAGTTGAGTCCAATCGTTGAGTGCACAAGAGCTTTTCTACACAAAGCGAACAGTATCAAAAATTCTTCATCAGAAGCTTGATTAGAAGAATTTATTGGCCCCGCCAGGCTGTCATCGGAATTAACGGCTCGAATAACCTGAAGTAAGTCGATTCTTTTTGCTCCTGAACTGTTTCTAGAAAGTTGCATTAATAGCCTCGATGGCCAGAACACATCCATCTTGTACTGTAATCGTTATCTAGAAAAAAAAATTCAAAACACAACAAATACTTATTAAAATAATAAAATATATAATAAATCAAAACAATCAACAACACAAAACTAAAATCTAAATCAGGAAGAACTTCGAACATCGTCCCCTGTGATTATTAAGTTTTTAGTGGAATATATTGATTCGTGAAGTTCTGTGTAAAAACAAAACCAGGCATTTGGTTAATACAAATTAAATAAGCAAACTATATAATTATGAACCTGATAAAGCTTTTGCATCGGAATATTTGTTACCTACTCAATCATTGTCTTTTGACTGACAGTTTCTGCTGCAATGGCTTTGCAGTTTTCATAAACGAAATGATCTTCTTTTCTTTAACATTAATAGGATTTCTTTTTTTCTGTATATACATGTCAAAGCTAAATGGCATCTGGATGTATATTGCTTTTTCCTTTTCAGTCGTTTCAATAAAAGTTAAAAAGAAAGACTTTCCATGCGCTGGAAAGTCAAATCTGCAATTTCTATACAAAGTAGCAGCTAAATGTGCCTGCAGGTTGACTACAATTGCATAATTCTCTTCTTACTCTGCGGATTCAGTGGTAACATATTATTAAATTGTTTGTGTTCATTCAGCTCATATTCAACGTCTGTCTCGATATTTTCTGATACCCGTTGTAAAAAGAATCACCCAAACTTGTCTAACAGATGTATTAGTAGTTCTGCGACGACGTACAGACTTTCTCAAAATAAAGTTTCTTTCACATTTTAACTTGGACAAGTTTTTTTTCTACGCTGTTCCTTTGTGCTGCATACAGACATTGTTAAAATTCACGTTTCTCCTTTTTTATCATGCTCTTTAATCCATCTCTAGCGTTCTCCATTTTGTTTCAACTCTATGATTGCTTGGTGTGCAGTTAAACGTAGACGTTCTGTTGCCAGAACAACAGATGCTTGCGCTGAACTAATTTATATTAATACCGTAGTTATTCTAATCATTGATATATACCTCCCCTTTAAGTTTAAAAGTATTCTTTTTAAAATTTTGTTTGTATGTCTGTTTTGTCTCATTCATTTCTATGTCCTGTATGTAAACGTGTTGGCGTTCACAAAATTCAGTTTTCAAAACATCATGCGTTATTTATTGTTCTAAATGATACTCGAAACAGTCGTGAACTACACCAAACACAGTTTTCATTTGAGACCACCTTGATTCAATATATCTGCAACTAAAAATTAATTACACCTTTTTATTTCAGAAGTATATTCATTTGTCGGAAAAATTTATTTCATAAAAATTTAAGGAGAAACAGACTGTATGAAATAAAACAGGCTTTGCTTTAATCGGATTTTTTTAAAATTTTTTTTATTTATTTACAGACTACGATTATTGTGCCCTGTTATCTTTAACAATTAATCACACTTCACTTTTTTGTAGTATGCAAGACTATCTGGAGGTTTCATGACTCTCACGTCGTAACGACGCTCGGCTTGTTTCTGATTCAAGCCCTGAGTCTGTTTTTATTTGGTTTCTTTCCACTTTGAAATTATGGTCCGAAAATCTGGAATAATTTCTTGCGTTACGGGACTTGCTGATGTTTTAACGGTTTGATCTGCATGTCTCCTCTATATCCTTTTTTCACCAATTTTTTTTTTCTGATAATGGTCTCGTTTTCTCTGTTACCTGTCCGCAAGTATACTTATAAGTGTGGTCCCGGTAATCACATACCATTACATCATCACCAACACTACATTGCTGTCTTCTGTTAGGTGTTAAACTTTTAAACTGTGATTTCTCAATAGTGTCAATGACATTTGGTTTGATTATGTCTAATCTCGAGCGGAGATTTCGACGTAAGAACAATTTTGCTGGAGTTCCGTTTGTTGTTGCATGCGGTGTGTTTCTGTAACCTATTAAGAAACATTCTATCTTCTGCGATAAAGATCCGGGATCTTCTGCTGCAGCTTAAATGCGAGTTTAAAACTTTGCACAAATCGTTCAACAAATCCGTTGTAGTTGGGTGCCAAACTACAGATGTCTTGTGCAAATTCCGTTATTTTCCATGAATTCTTTGAATTGTTCAGAAATGAGCTGAGGTTCATTGTCGCTTATTATTTGCTTTGGTACACCAGTGTCTTAAAACTTCTATAGTTTTAGTTGTTGTTGTTGAGTTCATGATTTTAACTTCAGGTCATTTTGAATGTGCGTCTACGGCGAGTAGATACACATGTCAAATAAAATGGTCCACTGAATTCAATATGCACACGTTTCCATGGTGCCGATGGCCATTCCCACGAATGTAGCGATGCTTTTGGTGTTTTCTGATTGACATGACAGTCAGAACACTTCTTCGCAAGGTTTTCTATGTCATTACGTAGTCCTGGATATCAGAAATAACTTCGACTTAGCGCCTTCACCGGTTTTGACTTATATCACTTTATGTCGTAGCTTCGAATGAATGATAACTCTTGGACCCCACAGTAGACAACCTTGTTGAACTGTGAATTCATTTCTGTGTATGTAGTAGGGTTTCAATTGTTCATCTGATGGTTTATCTTTTCATCCTGTCAGTGTAAGTTCATGCGCTCATGACATGACGATATCTTTTCTAGTTTCATTTCGTACATCTTTAGCACTTACTGGCAGACTGTTAATTTGTGATAACTGATGTACAGTTTCAGTGTCATCATTTTCATCGCATTCATCAGTCGATAAAATTGGCAGACGTGAAAGTCCGCCCGCATTTGCATTAGAACTTTTGTACTCAATAACATAATCATGTCCCTGTAAAAATATTGCATAACGCTGTAAACGCGCGGCTGCAGTGGCAGGTATTCCTTTTTTGCATAAAAAATAGCAAGCAACTGCTAATGATGTGTGACTTATGTAAATTGTCTTCCAAATAAGCACACATGGAATTTGCGTACTCCTCAGTGAAGAACTAGGGCTTCTTTTTCTATCTGGGAGTAATTCTTCTCTGCTGCACTTAATGACAAATGAGCATTCAGAAGAGTTATTATTTCTTCAAAGGCTTTTGTTGCTGGTCCATCCGGCATGGAAAGATTCCGTAAGTGTATACGTCTTTCTACCCATAAGAGACAACAAGGCAGGAACTGTTTTGTTACGTTTACTTCATTTTCTGCAAGGTACTGATTTACACGTTCTGTTTAACTTTTCCAAGAATCTGTTAACTCATTGTACCCTACAAAGTTTCCAGTTGAACTAAAAATGCCATTTTTGACTGTAAATCCAGACATGTCCAGAATTTGAGTTCAGGCATTTAATTATCAGTACTTTTCATATAATTCCGTTATGTTATAATCTTGGTTCATGTTGTTTTCAAATGCGTGCCATCCTCGTCGCCAAAATTGTTTGTGTTAAACAGAAGTAAAAATGGCGGATGCTAGCACTGAACTAATTTATTTACAAATACTCAAGTTCTTAGTGGGATTCGAACCCGCCTAGCAATGCAAAGTAACAATGCCTTACACCACTAGGCATAAGTGTTCACCTCACAACACACCGCAGGTGTTAAATGTATGACAACACTGGTTATATGTAGGAGTTCTGATATATAAAGAGCTATACATTATATACTAATGCCGTGGTTATACTAATCATTGATACATAACAAGGACATGATCTAGAAAGAGACTGAAAAAGTCTTAAGCAAAAAGTAAAATGTTATAATGTGTTTTTGGCAGGTAAATGTATTTGTTAAAGTGTAAGTTTTAGCAACAGCTAGTGACAACCTGCCTACTTCTAGTGCTGATGTTCTTCCTTTGAAGAAATATTATAACAATTCTACTACTACACAAATACTGCTGCTTAGATAATAATAATTATAAAAAAATAATAATAATACTGATGATGTTGATAAAATGATAAGAATAAAGACTGATACACATAATATAAACGCTAAATAGGACATTTTACATCAAGAGAGAAAAAAAAAATAAGAGAAAAATGAGTATCCTTTGAAAAACATAATTTTTGCCACAAAGAAACAAAAGGTTTAATCCTTAAAACAGTATTCTAGACCAAAGAATTAATTCGCAGTGGTGTTACGATTACATATCGACGCTATGCAAAATACTGTTGATATTTTCAATTTCAAACAGTGTTGATTTCTGTAATACTGATACATCATTCTCATTTGCTGGACAAGGGAAGATTGATCACGACAAGCCTATGTATTTCTTAATATATACAGACACTGTCAGGCAAATCATTATGGTGACGACCCGGAGATTGTTTTCACTCATCTTACATTTTTAAACAAGTTGGAAGCTATGCTATGGTTTGTAGGGAGAATCTTGTCGCTTCTAAAGCTCATAGTAAAAGCGTTTTATATTCTATATATTTTGTCATTAGACAAAGACCTCTTGAAAAGGACCAACTTTGTGACCGTTGATAGAAATCTATTAAGGGTCAAATAGTTTGATTCAAAACAGGATGTATTGAGGATGTCCTCATAAGTCAAGACAAATCATGGATACCATCTATCTGTATTACTATGTTTATATTGATTCCTAAATTTTCTGTTGCATGTCATTGTTTCATACGAAATATTTTCGAAATGACGTCTTCAAAATGCACTCAGTTATATCATTTTCTTTAATATTGAAACCTTCTTGATATAATTCATTAATAGAAAAAATAATAGATTCGACGGACCTTGAATGCTTTCTTGGCTGCTACTTTACATTACAGTTGCAAATATAACTTTTCAGCGCATGTTTATCTTTCTTGTAATTAAAAATTGAATCAAATCAAAAGACATTTACCATTGAATAAATGCAGTATTTACGATTGTACATTCAGTAAGTCAGGCCGAGCATGTATTGCATTTGAGATATCAAGGCAGTATTTACAATTGTTGGTTTGACCATAGTTTGTTTCAGAATAAAGATACTACTTGAATATTTTTGCAAATAACGAATTTAATGTATGTATATAATTATACAGTTCATGATACTCAGATCTTTTTGTTGTACTGTTATATCTACGCGTACAGTGTAATTACAATACAACATAAGATTCTAGGTTTTAATATTGGAAGTTAGACACTTTTTGTAGTGACACAAGTATTAAAAAATCATATATTAAAGTAGTTTACATTGTCAATTATATTACTAGTATGATGATATTTTTGTTATATAATGATATAATATTGTTTGTGGCTAAATGGTTTTCTTATCACTAGGCAGATGTAATGCAAAAGGTATATGACCGAAAATAAAGAACGTGAATTACGTGAGGTACGTGAATAGACAATATAACCCAATGAGATTTTAAATTAAAACAACTAAACACTATCTTAATGTTTTACAATTATTATTATTGATAGAGATTCATTTCACTTGAAATGATAAAAAAAAAAAAAAAATATTTAATTTTTTTTTGTTATTTTTAACTGTAACAAACCAGCCTTATAATGGAAATAATAGAATTAATTCATCAAATTTATATAGGTTATAAGTGTATAAGGAAAAAATAAGGTGAATCGCTGTGAATGTAAATCGATTTATGCAACTTTTGTATTTATAAGATTTTTTAATCTTTATGTAATTTTTCTTATTTTAAGTACGATTAAAACTCTGTTACGGATTTTTGTATTTATTGATACAGCTAAGATATATCAGTGTAGGGAGATATGTTTAGAATGACCTTTTTCATTCGATTAATATAGAACTTGAAAATTATTCTTATAAACGTGGACAGATTTATTGTAATCGCACATTAGGCACATGGAAAAATTGTATAGTTTAATAAAAAGTCATTTTTTGTAATATTTCTTTATTGAAATCTCTAAACAGTCATTTTCAATAAATAGAAGACTGCATTCAATTCTGTTGTTTTGTTATCCATATTTTGTTCTTTCCTAGCCCAATCTTTGGGGATACTTTGTTTATTCCACAGGAACATATTTTACAATTCCTATTTCACATGCTAATCATGTACAAAACAAACTAAAGTGTATATTGTCAGTTTCAAATATACATATTGTAAAATAAATATATTGCTCATTGTTTTGCCATGACAGCAGAATATTTTTCAAAGCATGTTGTTTAGGTTTTGTATAGGTTGTTGATCTGACGAATCCTGATGTAAGTTGCACATTGCCGTGCCTTCTGCCTGGTCTTAAATGTTTCCACATCTGACCAAAGCATCCACTGAAGCTCATTTTCAGGAATATCTTTTTAGTAATTTGAATTTATTAAAATACTAATAAGTTCTTAAGCAGGTATAATTGTAAGAGTGTGATACAAGTTTGTTTTCCAAATCTACGTTGTTTAAGAGGAGTTCTCGTTGTAATATTTTTCCTTTACTCTGCAATATATGTAAACATAATGACTTCTGATGGTGTCCTTTAATTCAAATTTTTGTCCCCCATGGGGCATTTCTTAATGAAATAGGAGATAAGATAAAGTAAGGCAATGTGTTAGCAAAAAAAAAAAAATTCTAAAGATGTCCCGAATTACAGGATTTCATTACAAGGAAACGTTTTCTTACTATAACAAACGGGCGTATAATTATATGAACGCTTTATGTCCCTGTTGTTTATTAAATATCGAAAGAAAAATCTAGAAAAGGTAATTTATTATAACACCAACAAATTTTCATAAGCGTAAGTACTGTAATGTGGACACATAGTCTATGTTAATGTACATATTTTCAAACATTTTGCTTACTACTTAATATTTAGAGTTATCAGTTTACCTTCATAGTAGCCTGGCTGCAGGCTATATGATTTTTTTCCTTTTTATGGTATTGCATTGATATATTAAATGTTTTTATCTCTCTAATAGCAACACTTTTTCCCCTGCTGGCAATCATCCAAGAAAATATAAATCTGTAGTTAGGAAGCGACTTAATAGTCATTTAGCTGAACATTACTAAGGAAAAGCATGAATTGCTGGGTCTGAAACAAGTCTACCTTCATAGGAATGCTATCTCACATCTTACCACACCATGTACCTGATGTTTTACCTGTTATTCCGCCCATTTGTCGGTCATACATTTATACATTTTGTGTTGGGCTCAGCTCCACAAGTTTAAGCGCTGTAATGTTGAACTTCATATGAATGTTAAGCACTAACGAAAAATGTGCAAATGAGATTTATCATTTTTGTTTGCTTGATGTTTATGATGCCAATAATAGCAATAATTTTTCTCAATTTCATTTTTAACCATTATAAAAAGATAAGACTTTACTTTTGTTGATGAAAACATATACGTATAGGTTGATCGCTAACAATTTGTAGTAGTTTTAATGTTCGAAACTGGATCTAGCGTACAGGACATACAAACCAATTGACCCGTTATTTTTGTCGTGTTGAAACCTTCAGTGCGTCGGTAATAAATAGGCACGGTCACATCAAGTAAGCTTTTTTAAAAAGAAGCATTAGAGAGGTATATCAGCGTGCTCTGAAAAATTATGTCTATCTATTTCAGTTTATTAGCTATTTTACACAATCAATTCAAGCAGTTATGCCATGCCTTCCGATATTTGGGAAGGTTAGTTCTACTTGCGTCTACTTTAATATGCAGATTCGAAGGAGTTATGCCATGCCTTCCGATATTTGGAAAGGTAAGCTCCACTTGCGTCTACTTTGATATGCAGACTGCAAAGGGGTAATGCCATGCCTTCCTATATTTGGAAAGGTTAGCTCCACTTGCGTCTACTTTAAGATGCAGATTGCAAAGGAGTCATGCCATGCCTTCCGATATTTGGAAAGGTCAGTTCCACTTGCGTCTACTTTAATATGCAGATTGCAAACGTGTCATGCCATGCCTTCCAATATTTGGAAAGGTTAGCTCCACTTGCTTCTACTTTAATATGCAGATTGCAAAGGTTAAATAGGTGAAAGATCACTTAGACGAAAATTTTGAAAACATGTTATGATATTTTTTTCTGAATTCGTGCTTTCAAGCAGAGCTTGCGCTCAAAGTTTTATTGGAGACTGATTCTATCGATATTGGCTTTAAATGTTGCGGTTTAACTTCAGTTCAACACGCAAAAATGGATGCCGCCTGTAACTATGCTCAACACTGTGGAGAAGTATGATATATTGGGTAAATCTTTTATATAGAGAGTGTGTTCGCCTTTATATTAAACCTGAAAGTGTAAGGAATGTAGAAACATTTCTGATAAAGTCAGAAGAATCGTCTACACTATCCATGTAATCAGAATCAACTGAATGTCGACAGACTTACATATATAGAATGATTCTTATTTTTATACGGAAACGATGTGATATAAATACTGATGCTAAAATGATGACTCTTTTGAACAGTTTAGCCAGTCATTTTAATAGTTCTGGAAACGAAAATTAAAGTTATGTACCGTAAGGTCTCTCTCTCTTTCTCTCAATGTCAATGTCATATATCAAGTGGTTTAGTCTTTCTATTTTACCAAAATTATATGATATGATTTTAGTTGCTAATATCATGTAGTCATTACTACAATTTATAAATTATGAAATATTGAGTTATAGCATAAACCGTCAATTTGGCTGTAAGAAAATGCCCCGTAACTGAAATGTATTCGAGGGTTCACTTGAAAATGACATTCTGATATTTCTGCTCTTTTTAGTCAGGCTCTGATATGGATAAGATACTGGTGCTATTCTTTTAGCATTATTTCCTTAAGAAAAGATTTTTCAGGTTTGATATATATTGTATATATTAGTAAAAAACTACAGAGATTCAGTTTAACAAGAGATGGTTTTGAAACAAAACATATATGACAGTTCGAAGTATGAAACTGACAAAGTGAAACAAGTGCAGCTTGAATGAAACTTGAACATGTGGACTTATGTTCACAGAGCTAATGGAGCTGCGCAAACCAGCCGTTTTCAAGTCTGTGTTGTTAATTGTTAATTCATATTATCTTTGCACCGCAACATATCCCAAATGAAAAAGCCATGAAGGAAGTATGAGATATTGTGACATCTTTTGTTTGTTAAAATTGTTTCAATACTATTAAGCATTGGTCAAATCAATGATATCATGTAATTTGACTGATACTTTAGCCATTGGTCATGTAACACACAGGAGCACTGTCTTTATAGATAAATTTAGACTAGAGATAACGTTGACAATAAATGTCGAAGAATAAGTCTTTCTGTAGTGAATTAGTGAATACTGAATCATATCGTTGTATTATAAATCCTTACTTGACCCGTTTTTTGGTGGGGAGAGGGGCATAGGCATAACGGGGTTATTAGGATTCTCGCCACTGTATGGTTGATTCCCTACACTGACAAGTTTGTATAATACCAGACCTTCATAGATAGAGTTTTAGAAACGACATCGTGATACTTAAGAACATTGAGTATGAGTAAGTTTGTTGAATAAGAGTTTGCATGTGAAGGATATGACAAAAACAGAGTGGCGGCGGGGTCCGATGTCATTTGCGCTTCGATGCAGTTTTATTGAAACAATTAAAGGCAGGTAGACAATTTTGCTTATTGATCTAAATGCTGGCGTTGTTTCTTTGTATTTAGAACGTTTAACAATGACATTGATTTTCAACAGCAAATTAGTATTTTTACATTGAGTTTGTTCCCATCTTTGTTATCGGAGGGTTTGAATGTAAAAGATTAGATTTGTAGCTTTCAAATTTTCTTAGTAAGATATTTTACATTAATAAAGACATGGAAACCAACGATTCGAATATGCCAAAAGTACGAGTGTGAATGTAGATTTCTACAATTTTCAAAGATATATAAAATGATTGAATACAAATGAGGTTTTTATTAGCGTTAATGCATATTTACAAACACTACAAAATTAGAGTGCACAGGTATCGCCAGTCAACATGTTCAAGAGCATGGGATAGCAATGGCTGAAA
Source organism: Cyclina sinensis (assembly GCA_012932295.1). Lineage (NCBI taxonomy): Eukaryota > Metazoa > Mollusca > Bivalvia > Venerida > Veneridae > Cyclina > Cyclina sinensis. Next base: position 37,089,022 of record JAAONU010000006.1, on the reverse strand, counting down.
CAAACTTTTGTGTTGACGCAGTCACATTGTTTTGGTAGGTATCCAGTGACAGAGACGGGAGAATTATTTTTTGTTTTTAATTTAAAATGTTTCACATCTTAAGTTGTGTCCTACCGGATAAAAACAACTTGTATTTTACAAACCATAAAACATTCAACTATACATTTTAGTTACATCTCTCAAAACAAAAAATTGATAGTCATGCATCAACACGCTCTTACCATTTAAACAGTAATGTCATAAAGATTATTTCTTAAATCATATCAACAACTTAAGAAATCTTGTTTTGCTTTAAGGACTTGCATGTGTTTGATGCTGAATGGGGGATTGGACTTAACACAACATGGTATCGGACATATTACATTGTTAGATGGGTCGCTTAGAATGTTAGAAATTGCCAAAGTGAAATTAGATAATGATTTAAGCATTAAAAATGTACAAGAAATTGTACAGGCAATCATTCCACCATTACCCTTTTGTAATGAAAGCATTGCTGCTGTTATATTTAATAAGGTAAATATCTTTCATTATCAAAAATAGAAATTATACTTAAAGATGACCAACATTTATTTGTGATACAAGGAAGGAACATAACATATATCTCTTTGATATGACAATCAAAAAGGTAATGTGTGGCCGTATTTATTTTTTATGGTATTCAATTCCATTCCTAGTTCATCGGACGTATTTATGTTTTTTCTTGTCTGCAAACTTAATGTCGACGTCGCACAAAACTGTGTAATATGTTCCGTTTATATTCTATAGGAGACAAGTCTGGAGAACATATGATTATAGCCCAAAGGTAATCTTTTCATAAACAAGCCGTATAAGATTGAACGACATCTTGCAACCATTATGGTTACAACGCTTTCGACCATTACTATGATCTTAACAAATCCGAAAATCATTACCTAACAGAAATATTTTTCAGTCTCTTATTCGACGCTGACGTTAACGTATACGTTATGCCTAAAATACAGTCCGATTAGGATTCTCTTTGTATTATACCATGTTTGGAAAACCCTTTCCTGAAACTTTCGGCACTGATTCTGTTGTTTAGTGTGACTTGATAGCTCCAGTCAGGAGATGGTGTGTGTGTTATATATGAATGGCCATTGTCTTTTTTTCTGAATGTGTACCGTGCACATTTAACACAAGTAGCACGTGATAAAGCAAGAAAAATGTGTTTCTGCCTCCCCTATGCATATGCTCAAGTCGAGCTATTGGTATCACACTGTGTCTGGCATCCATCGTGCGTCTTGAGTCGTGCATCATGCGTCGTACGTCGTTTAAAATTTACTTCAAATGACAACCCTTCCAGAATCACAAGGCTATTCTTAACAAAATTTAGCAGAAATGTTCATTGCTCTTTTTCAAAATTCTCTCTAAGCGTCTCGCACTTTTTCACATTTGGACTGCAAACGCTAAAAATAGAACTCAAATGAAACGACATCTCCTAAATCTCAATGTCATGTTCAACAGAAATGTTCCTTATAATGCTTACTAATAGACATTGATGCACTCTGTTGCACAGAATTTCCGCCAGAGGTTAAGATATATTTTCGTTGCTTCAAACGACCCTGTGTCTGGCGTCCGTCGTGAGCCGTTAACATTTAACTTCAAATGACATCTCCTCACAAATCACAGACCTTATTTCCATCAAACTTTACCAGTATGTTCCTTGTACTGCCCTTTTTTAAAAAATGCTGAAACAATTCCGCTCCGTTGCACACAAGGGCTGCAAAAGCTTAAACAATAAATAAAAACGCATCGCCTACTGAGTTCTTTTTCCTTTAAATTTGATTGAAATTTTCCTGATGTAGCCCTGTATTAAATTTATTCAAATTGTTTCACTCCATTGCACAAAATGACTGCCACAAAAAAATAATTGTTTGTCGACATTTGACTTTAAATAACACCTCCACAAAAATCGCATACTCATATTCAATCAGACTTTACAGGAATGATCCTTATATTGCCCTTTTCTGAAATTACTCAAATGGCTTCGCTTTGTTATTCATAATGGCGGCAAAAGCTAAAATAGAACACAAATACACACAACATCTCCTCCTTAACCGTAATGTCTTTTCCCACCAAATGACACAGAATTGCTCTTTACATAGTTCAATTTGAAGCATTCAGCGTGAGAGGTTATGCAGAGGTTACAGAAATAGAACGTATAACTGAAAGGAAAGTAATTTGAATTCATCTCAAATGTTGAGCTTATCTAAGGGGGGTATAAAATAATCTTGATAACTGATTTCTATTAGGTGTTAAACCATCTGGGTAAGGAAGGAAGCTATCATTTCCCTACCTGTATAGAAACAAATAAGAGAAGCAAGAAGAACGCTCAAGACTGGAGAAATCATTGCAATTTCTACAATGCTGAAATCGACCACAGGAAAACATATACTGAACTTTACATGTTGTAGAGAGGGATTTAAACTCTACCAACATGGAAACATCTTAGAAAATTGTTATCTCTGGCAAGCAGAAACTTAAAATTTTCAACTTATTACACAAATCTTGTGAGCCTTATTAGTCACTCTCTGGACCATGCAGAGGTCATAGAAACAGACCGTATAACTGCATTCTTGGCATTCAGAGAATTGACACAAAATGAAACCTCCAGATATGGATGAAAGAACGTGATGAAGCCAGAGAAACAGGATATTTGACAATATTTATAGTGCAAGGCAGAGTGGACAATGTAATACATGTAAATGTTCTATGATAAATGTGAATTTACATTATTGCAGAAATAACTGTACATTTATTTGAAAAGCTTGATGAGCAAATATTGTGACAAAAGTCTTCAGCCAAACAACCTTTTTGTCAAAGCTTTAGTTTTAAGAACTCACTGATCACAAAAATTATAAGTAAAATGCGCAAGCAATAAGCAGAAAATGATGGCTCATGTCTTCTGTCAATGTAGCCAAATTGCTAACAATGTTTCCACCGTACTGACTCTAGTTGATTCCTCCTGACTTAACCGTAAAGGTATTTGCTAAATTTACAGGCAGTGATGGTTTTTTCAATCCATTATAAATTTCAATTAGCCTAATATTTGTTTCGTACTAGTCAGTACACATTTATTGGATGTATATGTCAGGTAGTGAGACAACTGCTGCTGTGAACATTTGTTGTTATACTTAGCGGCTTGAATTTTGCAAATCAGCATTCAAATATGTTCTTTGAAAGTGACCTTTAAGGTACATTAAATATGTGAAAAACGCTTATAAGGACAAACCACAGTCAGAAAACACAGCATCCCTACAGAGGAAAACAGAGCATGAATTTATATATTGAACAATTGAAAAAAAGACACCACAAACAATTAACGGAAATGAAAACCCGCAGCGTTACCGCCTTGGAAGGTCAGTGGTAAAACATTTGCCTCTGGGTGTATAACCTAGGTTAAAGTGTGCACCAACAAAAAAGAACAAGTTGTCTAGGTGGATTAACTCAAACATAGCTTGTTTTCATTTGGTGACTTTAAGCATTAACATTAGCACAAGGTGATCAGGGTAAGAGTTTTAGTAAACAAAGATTATCTTTTGTCAGCAGTGTAACATATAATAAATTTTATGGCCAATTGTTTAATTCGACCTCCATATAATTGTTCATGTCATTTAACGTGATGTTTCAATGGATGAGTTTGAAACTCAAAACACTAAAAGAAATCTCGGAAAACCTTCTAGACATTGATGAGGTTACTTTATACATAGTTTCCATGACAATTTCTCGTAATGCCCTGGTGATTGTTACGATGAGATAGGAACTGGATCATCAGCTCAAGTTCTTTTGACACCATAGAAAACACATTTTTATGAAATTTCCATGTCCTAGAGATCTTTTTGATAAGTTAAAAAACTTCCTGTAATAAGTTAATAATGTTTATTTTGACTATCTGATGAGCACCATGTAATATCAGAGTCAAGGTCACTAGCTCCGGGTAGTGGAAAACTTCACTCTAGGGATTACTTATACGGCAAGTCGACTACCACTCTAACAGAATAAGACGCACTAGATAGTCAGGCTTATTAATTGATTTTTGTTAATATTCGAACAAAAAGAAATGTACGCGTAAAACTAAAAGCGAAATGTCTGTAATCATAAATCTAGAACAAACTTTTATGTCTGAGTCAAAATGAAAAAAAATGCATGCGTAAACCGTAGATTTAACGTACTTTATTTTGTTCCTCCCATCGTGTTCTTGCTGATTTGACTCCAAGTGTTCTTGATTTTGTGAGGGCATTGAGTACAAACTACTTTTTTAGCTCTACGATGCCATCAGCTTTTTATCTTTTATATTTTGTGTGTTCCTGCATGCAACATTGTCGAGTTATTGGGTGAGTTGCAGCTAGTTGCAGTCCTAGCAATAAAAATGCATGATTTGTTTTCTTTTAGATCTGCAAACCACCTAATTACAATTCTAGTACACGTTTCCACGGCACAGCATTACAACACTTAGAGCTTTACATCCGTGCTGAAACCAAGCGCTTGAACTTGTGAGTTATCAAAGGTATGCTGGCGATATACGACAAAAATAAAATAAAATCCAGTGGCAACATGTGCATTGTAAACAGTTGTTTTTTTTTAAGGAGAAATCTTATCAGAACTATTCCAGACCATGGTCTGTAGTGCGGAATAATTTGCCTTCCGTTTTTATGTAAACGTTTTTAATATCCTCATGGATTAGTCCCAGTTTGAGGTCTCTGAGCATCCATATTCGCCGACATTACAAAATATGGCACTGGCGATCCAAGTGACATCTTAAATGATAAAATAAAAGCAACATGAATTATCATTTTCAACAATGCAAAAAAAAGAAAAAACTAACAGCACCACAGCAACTTAGATAACCATTAATGATTCAGGTTTTATCGGACAACGCTCCTTCCTATAAAGAAAGGCCGGTACAAAAAGCCGGTGCAGAGAAAGCTAGTAAGGGAAGCCAATGCTGTAGATGATTATGTTGTTAGATACGAGTGTTTTCCTTTAGGTTTTATTTCTTTCTGTTAGGTGATTTTATCGTCGATGTTAACACCCTCCGATTGTCGACTGTCACATTTGTGATAGGTTTACAAAAGCAGTGTTGTTTCTAGTATTTAGAGGATATGAGCCCATGAGCCCATCCCCTTAAAAAAAAGGGCCCTGAAGGAAACCTACCTTGTGAATCAAAACTGGTGATTTCTGAGCTGAAAATATTGAGTATGCCATTAAAACTGACGTACAATTTATGAATTACCCCACCCATAATTGCGACATGACACTTCGCTAACGTTGGAACAAGTTTTTAACATTTTGCAAACATTCAGTAAATAATCTAAATATTCTGTCTTCTAACGTTACCTGTATAATCTTAGAATTAAGAATTAAGTTTGTATGTAGCGAGGAGATGTGTGGCAGTTCTGGCTGCAGATGGAAGTCACGTAAGATATTGACCTTATCTGTGATTTTTCTTAATGACCCTAAAACTCCTCACACCGGTTACATCACGCTTTGCTACTTTGACCACTGCCACCACTATTACACACGTAAAAATAGGTGTATCCTGTGACCAGGACAACTTACTTCCGTTATTTTTACGAAATAGTCTGTTTTTATGTTTTACATTTTTTGTACATTAAGCATAACAATTAAATGAAAGAAAACTAAAGTGATAGAAAGTATGAAACATTAAAATTAAAAGTGGAAAAAATATACTCGGCTCTGTAACGACGAATTTACTTGTGGTGGCAGTAGTTTCTGTATTGATCAGGGTAAGTAAATGCTACGGGGAGTTTGACTGACCCTCTGTCTTTCAGTGAGGAAATAGTTTTGAAATCAATATATTTCAGTGGAAATTTTGCCAAAACATCTGTAGAGAGGTAGGTACCTAAGTTTTTGAGGCATTAAATGTTACCTTTAATACACGGAGAATCAACTTTCAGACTTGCTATATTTATTTTTGTACTATTTGATAACTGAACTCTCTGAAATTATTTGAAGTCGATCGAGAAGGTCATTGGCTAAAGAGTAGTTTATATTTTTGGCTGCATGTGCCGTATCAAAAATTTACAATAATGCTATCTACACGTATTTTGGTTCCAATACAGGTCTTGTTAACCAACACAGAGTGTCAACTTGTCCATAACCCAAGTCTTCATTATGCCCCTTTGTTGCATCTCTATTACATTTTGCTTAGAATGGTCCACGTCTGTAGGATCTACTTAGTGCTAAAAATGTACAAAACATGTTCTTCCCTCTCTAAATCACTGTAATTCTTTAATATGTCTCCCTAGTAGTTTATCCATTTTTAAGCTGTCAAATCTAGTAGCTTGAAAAACAGTTAGAAAAGAAAGAAAGTTCCTTACAAAATGCAAAACGGCAATATATTTCATTTCAGTACACCATATTGACTGTGCGGCCATTGAATTCAGGATATACGATATTACAACAACACCACTGCGATGAAGAACTCCTCTGATCATTTTTAAAATTTTGTATACCAACAAGAAAGTCGTAGTCATCTTTCTTGTCCAAATGAGTAAAACTTGACAAAATTATTGTTAAATGCATCACAAAATTTCCGAAATGATTCATTGATTAACAGGAATACTTTTTCTTAGAATTTTATTTCCCGAAAATCTAATAAATGTTTACTAGAAGCATTCAAAATATTTCAAACCAAGAGACTTAACGCACTTAATTTTGAAAATTAATTTCTGATTAAAAATAATTAATAATACCTATAATTTGGCTTTTGCAATCACGTCTAGTTAGGCATCAAATAGAGTAACATATCCGATACTAAATCCATAATTGCTTTCAAGTAACTTCTATGTGTAAACCGTACATCGAACGTCCCAGACTTGAAAAGACACCAATACATCATCGTCATTTTTAAGTCATTACATAAAAGCAGTTCAGATACAAACAGGCTAAGCATTGAAATACTTCTACAATAATAATAATAATAATAATTATTATTATTATTATTATTATTATTATTATTATTATTATTATTTTGTATGTTCATGAATATAACTTCAGATTTCTTTTCGAACATTTTTTTATATTACCATGTTTAGTGTTCTCATGGTCAGTTTTCATTGCAGAAACTTAAACATTTGTTGGACTGTTATTATGAAAATTGTATTATATTAGGCGTTCTGTCCGCTACGTAACCTTTACACAAATTCAGTCACTTTGATGTTGTTGTTTTTTTTCACAATTATTTTCCAGAGCATAAACATGTGTTTCTTGCAGGACCACGCATTTAACGTAAAGGTTTAAGCACAAATTCAAACTTCGGTAGAGGTTGCTATTATAAATATTCAGGCTATATCTTGTCTTTATTTCCTTAAAAATATTGAAAATGCATATCAGGAAAAACGGTAAAAAAACCCGCAGGTTCCCTACACTAAAAATAAAGGAGAGGCAAAGATAGCACACAATTATTTGTAGATCAATTTAAAAAGACACAACAAACGATGGAAAAGAGAACCCGAAGGGTCACAGCCTTGGAACGGTTAGTGGCAAAACATTTGCCACTGGGGGGTTTTAATCAGGTTCTAGGGTGCACTAACCTCAATCTTACTGAAAGAGGTTTTCATAAGAACAAAAAAGAACATGTTGTCTTGATGAATTAAGTCAAACCCACCCATCAACTCAACAATGTTGTATGCAAAAGCACACAAACTTCTAAAATATAAAAAAGCTGATGTCATTGTAGAGCGAAAAAGATAAGTACTCAATGAACTTAATGAAACCAATGCACTTGGAGTCAACTCAACAAGAACACGATGGCAGAAAAAATGAGACTAATCGAGTTTCTGCGTTCTTTTTCATAAATTTTAAGGTAGATAGATGTATGGATGGATTCTTTACATATTGCCAGATATGTACTTTTTTCTAGGGATGCAAACGGTAACTTTTTCATTTACCGGTTAAGCTGACGCTGTTACCGGTAAATTTACCGGTTAACCGATAAACAATGAAAATAATTTCGTGCCAACTAGTCACTGTTTATGATATGTACACTTTTAAAGCGAAACCGGAAGTTGATGGGATAGTGTTTACTATTCGGATCCTGCGGATCGCTTATTAGATACATATGCGTTCCTCTCGTAATTTCTACTGCTTTAAATTCATTTAATAAATGAATGCCATCGTTGTCGGTAATATTAACGTTTTCAATCTGATTTTGTTTTAATGTTTCATTCTTATAATGAAATGTATTGCATTAGATCTACCTACATGAAATAAATAAATAAAAAACACACACACCGAAGACTTTTATCTTTTATTTAATTACTCATTCAAGTCTTACTATCGAAAAACAAATTAATAAGACATTACATAAATAGCAACTGCTTCGAAAAACAAACTTGATTTGACGTGTTAATTGTTAAGAAATCATCAATGGCGATCTTCCTTTAGTCTCAATTTAAGTTTTTAGCGAGTAGGAAACAAACAATAGTGTCAATTAAACTCTTAACTGGCAGCTCCAAATAGGAGACGCATTGTTTATATAATTGTTAATCATAACAATGGCAAAAGTGACAGTTACCAAATAAACGAGATGCGTCTTGTGTATAAGCGTGACACTTGTATTGCGCATCTGGGGTTTATCACCATGACGATCGATAAATACCGTTGTCAGCGCGGCGCTTATTTTGAAGTTTTTACTTTTAAAGTTTTTATTTTTACCTTTTTTTCGGTTAACCTCACCGAAAAATTGTTACTAAAAACACAATCCTCGAAATTACAATGATGAAATCACGAAATCAAAATACTACAATAATTATAATGCGATGACATCTTATTACGATACATTATCGAGCATTCACCATCGTAGCATCGCGATTTCACCACCGTGTCATCGCGTTATCATCATCGTAGTACCGTGATTTTATCGTCGTAAGATCGAGCATTGCGTTTCAGATTATAACATGCAAACGCGATGCCTTCAAAGGAATTCCATAGTATTGACAGATTTATTTTAACTGTCTGGTTGACACACTTTGGGATAACGTTAAACATAATTTTCTTGTATTAACCGTGTGTCGATGTTCGAATATTTATAAGCGTCAACGTTTATTATAGAATTCCTAAGAGACAGTAAAGGTAAAAGTATTTTGTTCACTTCTGTGCGTTCTTAAGAGAAATCGCATATAATTTGTATTGAATAAAGGTTAACCTGCGAGCTTTTTATGTATAAATGATAGAAGCAGATCGTGGCGTGACTTATATTCTACAAATTTTAATGAACACAGTGACAATAATTGTATACATTCATGCAGTCGTATTATCCCTTAACAGTGTCAAAGAAAAAAAAATGAATTCATCCCTTTACTTTCATATGATTTTTTTCTCAATAAAGACAGAGGGCATATTTATTTACCAATCAGACTGTAATAAATGAGAATATGAAAAATGAGTTAGTGTATTGACTATGAGCTCTCATGTGAAAGATACGACTATGACGGAGAAGCAGCGGGATCTGCGCTTTGATGCAATTTTATTGTCGGAAATGTTCAAAGGTATGCAAACATTTTTTATTAATCGCCTTAAAAGTTTATGCTTTCATGATTTCGTTACAGACGATTGCAAAAATGAAATAAGTTTTCACTTGATTGACTTAATTTGAAATTCTCCAGATCAGTGGTTTTAAATAAATGTTCAAATTTATAAATAATAAATAGAAATAACGACATTGATTCCTGTAACAAAATACTTTTCATCAGAAAATCTCATTCAATAGTTGCTTTTAACATAAGTTTAACATAAATTAACATCATGTGTGTATAATCTTGAGGTGGGTTTGGTTCTTTAGTTGCAAACGGTATAATAAAAGTGTTAAACTGGCATAAAGATCCATTAGTTTATCCTTTTCTTAACATCAAGTTTGGCCAGACGTGGCTTTAGAGGTATGCAAAAGATAAATGCAAGACAATAAAATATCTAAATATCAGGTGCTTATTAAAGATGTCACAAAGTTGTTTTTTTTCTGAAAAAAACTACTGTGCTGATTACCCCAGAAGTGAGAAACCTATTTTCACACCGTTGGATATCACAATCATTTTAAGCGGAACCATAAATTTAAGGTTATCGCCTTGGAACGGTCAGAGGTAAAACATTTGCCCCAGGTTCTAGGCCGCATCAACCTCACATTTGCCCCAGCTGGTTTACATTAGAGCAAACAAGAACAAGTTGTCCTGGTGAATTAACTCCAACCAATCAACTCGACAATGTTAAAAGCAAAAGCACACAAACATATAAAACGCCAAAAGCTAATGGCATTGCAGAGAGAAAAGGGTGGGTACTGAATGACCTTACTGAGACCAGAGCACTTGGCATAAAATTAGCAAGAGCACAACGGCAAAATCATTTTTCAATTAGATAACATCTCAAGCTAACCACAGCAACTACAATTTCATAGAATGAAACAATTTTTTTCTAATCGGATTTGAAGATGCTATTGTAAATTATCAATTTTCAAATGGATTTTTGGGAAAATTAATGTCCCTTACTTATTTTTTTGTTGCATCTGTTCTTTCTTCTTGAAGCACACATACGACAAAGTACTGTGTTCTATTGTTCATTAAGCCAAAATAATCAAAAATGTGTAATATTAACTGTTCATGTAGAAAGTTTGATTTTTTTTTGCATTTTAGTACGACAACGTCTGACAAGAAACACCTAGTAATTTATTCTATCTACTGATTTGTCATTTGATTTTCCGTTTGGTACTGGTTTACAAGTGGGCTTTTGTTTCACAAATAAATGCATTAAGGGTGCTTTGCAAATACAGTTGTGCAGACTCTGTGTTGAAATAATAGAAATTGAGTTTCTGCTAGGTACTGAATCATTTGGACAAGACACAAGACGACGATTTTCCAACTAGTGTACAGACACTAAGAGAGGCTCGAAAAATTCTAAAGACTTGAGGTATAATTTTAACATCCACAATTTTTAAGCAAACAACATATGGTCAATACAAGTAAATAAAAGTCTTGGAAATAAAATGATTAAAAATATGCCATCAATGAAACAGTTTGAACAAATGTTAAACACAGCTGGCTTCTCTTGCAAGCAAAAACTAAATATATCAGGAACTGGGTCTGAAATGTTTTCACGCTACATATACTGAACTTGAAAATGCCTATCAAACAATGATAAAGTTGAAATAAAAAGGAGAAATAAAAAGATAGATTAATGAGCATGATTTGAGAGTTTTTTGTTTTTTTGACAATATTTGTTTTGCATGGGAAAAGAGACAACTAACCAATAATGAAAAAACATATGCAAAGTTATATGTAAATAACAACAATTTCTCTGTTAAATTAAGATATCATTTACCTAAAACACTAATATTTGCCAATCACAATGAAACAATCAGATTCAATACCTTGAATGAATGTAGCTTCCTTTATTTTTTACCATCGCTAATAAAAAAGATAAATCTAATGACTGCACATTGTTAAAACTACGGCCGTAAATGGGACCGCATATATATAGTTGCAGGGCCGCAGAATAAGGATGTCCACTAAGGATGAAAACTAGCCACTAGACTTGGTGATGCCCTAAGGACCATAACCCAAAAATGACAAAAGTTATGCTGATAAATTCAATGTCTGTACTTTTTGACACTATTATGTTAGTTTTAATACTGGTTTTCACTGGTTTTCAGTCGAAAAAGGGCGAAATACATAGGTGGCATGTGAAGAAAGGTTGGGGTAAATCATATTACAAGTATTAGCATTTCCAAAAATTCTTGAAATCGCCGTTCAGCCACGTATGACGTCTTTTCCATAGAGGCATGAATTTCATGCTCGTCATTCATGAATATGATAATTTTATAACATGCTTTGCAGTGAAAAGAATATAATAATATTACATGTGCAATTAAAACAGAATAAATTTAAGGTAAAAAATACGATATTGCCCTGACTCTTATCAAGCATATATAAAACTAGGATATATCCTGATCAAACTCCTCGCACTGGTTTCGTCACGCTTTGCTACTGTTTCTGTACTGATCAGGGGAAGTAACCGCTGTGGGGAGTTTGTATCCTGATTAGAATCGCCCGGAAGCAAGCATTTATTTTTTTCTAGAAGCGCAAGTTTTGGAAAAACAAACAAACATACTCTTATTTAGACTACATTCTCTAGTTAGAAATGATATGTAGCCAAAAATATTGCGATTATCCTGTGTTTATCTCGCAAGAGCCTGAAGACTGGTACTGAGATTGTAAATTGATCATGGTATTTTTCAGTTTTACGAATTAGTAACCCGACAAACATGGCGGTTGGGCGAGTCCATTTACGCATCCCTTGCTGGAGTTTTTTGACGTCCATTTTGTTATCATGTGATATGTATAAATCGCTTTGATTGGCTAAAGGCAGACGGTGTACAGGCAAAACTGTTCATATCTTGTTAATTGTATATATCGCCATCCAGGAACGGCGATAATTAAAAGATTATTGAGGACGACTTCTTGTTCATTTGTGATGCAGATGTCCACTCAAAATACATTCCAGGAAGTTTGGCCGAAGCTGCACAAGAACCGTGGTTAATACAATAATGTTCTTAAAAATAAAAATGTTATAAAAACATTGTTGCATAATTGTACTATACATTTACTAAACGAATTGAGCAGCTAAGTTTAAACAAAACAATTTGTATTGATATTTACATTTTATGTAACATAAAACATAAAGATTAAACTAAACATACTTTTAGAATTCCAGTAACCGTAAATACCCCTTTCAGTGATCCGAAAAGCAATTCCAGGAACAGGAAAGGACTTCTTTTCAGCTATCAATATTTAGTGACAATAACTGACTGAATTTGACTTTATCTCTATACATGTGATACAGACTGTCATTACACTACTGACAAACCTGGTAAACAGACATTTTTAGAGGTCTTAGCCTGCAAAGATTTTATGGCTTAGCTATTGAAGGTGATATGGCTTTATTGGTAAATACTTGTTCTGGCTATTCTTAACATTCCATACGCCAAAGTAAATATTTTAGATTCGTCTGTATATTTTACCAAGTGATTGTTAATATATTGTTTAAGGTGTTCTGTAGTATAATAAATCAGTATTCATTGTTAAGTACTTTGTGTTACTTCATATATTTCACAGTTGAAGATATGGGTTACTTATTTCAGATTAACTAATTTATGTTATTAGTTTGTGAAAATTGTGTTGTAAATATTTAGGAGGCTTTGAGTACATATTTTTAGTGTTGTACGTAATTCATATTTTCACGAGTCAATTGTTGTCCTCAGATTTATGGTTAGAGGTCAATTCCTTAGGTATATCCATATTGGTCATTCTGAGGATAGTGTGGTAAACTGGCAGATAAACGTGTGTTTTGAGAATGTCTGCACGGGACGCGGGGTGTATACAGAAGTCAGAGAAATAGCCAGAATGGTGGATTGGACTGTTGAGCCGGAGTATTTTGTATAAAAAGTTTTGTATACTTTTAAGATGCGAAACTTTTCGGGAGTTTATATTGCATTTGCTTCTATGATCATGCCAGGTTGGTGTATTATATTAACACGTCGGAGGAGATTTTTATACAAGACAAAGTCAATACTATATAGACTTCTTTACGTTACTGTTGCGGAGTTACTCAAAGATATAATGTTACTTTGACTGACGGTTGGAGCATGTTTTATACTTTTTCTTCAGAAGGATTTGATTACAACAACTTAAGAGAGATTCTTAAGGACATTTGCTCGTTTTCATGAGTATTTCCTTGGGAAATTGTTTTCTTGTTTACTTAAGAGAATATCTTTATTCAGTGATAACACATCTTTTATTAAATACCTTATTATACAAATAAACATATTGAAACTTTTCTCCTTTATTTGCTTGAATTACAAAATGTAAACTCAAAACAGCAAAAGGACATCACCTCTCCATCCTGACCTGTGAAAGACTTTGTTGAAAATATAGTTAATAAAAACATGTCATTTGTTTGTCTCTTTCTACGCCGAGTACTATGTTAGATGCGTTGCATTGGTTTCGTGTATCCGTATAAGTAAGTAAAAGTTAAATATCAAGTATTTAGATATAAACAACCGTGCTCTTGTAAATTGAAAGGTAGAAGTTGTCGCAGTTCGAAGATTAAAGGTTTCAAACCCACTACGTGTGAGATACTCAAGTGAGTTTCATTTCAACATTCCGTATTTGCTGCGCGCGTTCTGGTTTGAATCAAGTCAGCAGTCATCAAACAGAATAAATGTTAAGTGCATAACTAGTTTTCCTAAATCAATGTTAATAAAAGAGGATGAAACTAAACTTACAAACTAAGCCACGTTTTCAAACTGTTAAAATCAGTTGCATGCAGTTGAAAACGTGTATAAATATATTTCTTTTATCATTGAGATATATTTCTTCCAGATAACTCGACTAATTGTAGGATCTTTGTTTTATTACATCATGTATGGAAGAAGACAGGAAAAGGAAACATGCTCGGATATAATTGTTATTTTTTGCGACAATTTTCATACTATTCCCTTTTAACTATTCATAGTGACATATGTTTATATTTAATAACTTTACCGAGAAAGTGTCCTCTGCTTCTTTATGGCCTCAAAAAGTAAAATAAAAAAATACATTTAATCTAGGCGATGACCAAAACGACATTTGCTATTTTATATGTTATAATTGACAAAAGCAGTTTTAACAAGCTTTAAGAAGCTCAACTGGCATGTACGACCTTAATTAATCTGCATTTCTGTCAATCAGATAAGATTTATACAAAATCATAGGTCTCCAAAGAATGAATAAATAACGTTGTTAAAAGAAATTCTCGAAGTAATTAACAGACAGTGCAGTACGACTAAAGGATATATTTCCTAGGAGGACCGTATAGTAATGCAAGTTCTCAGAGGAGCAAATTACAGAATTGCAGATAAAGAAGTTTTTGCGACAACTTGTATTACTTCTGTTACTTCCGCTGCTCTGGTATGTATAGTTTTAAATCCTTTTGTAAAATCCTGACATAGGCTTTGCTGCAATTTTGTATTAAAAGCATTCAACAACAGGCCATTAATGCATAAGAACCTCATAACAGTCTTGATTTTAATAAATCACAGATGCTTATAATAATGCACTATAAATATCATACTTTTCATTGACTATTATCCTGAAGTCCCACTTTAAGATTTTTAGATGTTGTTGTAGGGTCAAAATTGACTCTGCTCCTAGGGTTAAATCTTTCACATAGATTTATAATGGACAGTATACAAAAAGTTACTGGAGAATAGAGCTTAAATATTTTTTTGCAAGGCATCATCTGTACAAGCTTATTTACATAATGTCTCTTGGGTCTGTTTTTTTTTCCAAAGTCGGGTGTCACATGTTTTATAACATTACAGAAGATATAACGTTTTTGATATGAACTGCAGATTAAATTGCCCCTACAACATCTTATGGTTTGCTATTTAGGTTGTTCAAACTATGCATCTGGGATAAGCATCGGACCCGTTTTTGGAGTCTAATGTTAAACACCATTCATCATATATACATTAAGTTTTAAAAAGTTCTTGTCCAAAACTGTCTGTCCTAGTGCTTTCACATGAAGGAAAGTCTAAACACTGTGTTCCAAAGCTGTTCAGATATGTCCCTGTGGTTTTTACCAGGCCGACCTTGGTGCCGAAAATTTGATATACATTATAGAAGGAATAATGTACACGTCAATATCTGAGCTATCGTTAACGATATCTTATGAACAATTCGCAGGAGATTCGAAATGATGCAAACAGTTTATCTTTGATCATTCTCTTCAATATTTGATAGACATTTGTGATGTTACATAGAAGTAGTTTAATATATTTACGAATTAGTAATGGATCATTTGCATTGAAATTGTGTTATGTTGATAAAGAGTTAAATTTCAACATAAATGACACCAGGTTGGCAAGATGAATTTGTTGTCTGGATCAGATGCTCGTACAGCAAACCAGCTGTCGTCTTTATACTGTTCCTTATCATTTAACGGATAGCCTGACAAATAAATTAAGTGAAAGATTTTAGCAAACATGTAGATAAAATCAGCGTGGCAAAATAGAATATTTAATCGAAAATAGAGAATCCATCAATCCATCACAGCATTATTTTTTTTAATAAATGACACTTAAAACTTGTTCCTAATGTTTTCTCAGATATTTTCTTGAGAAATCTGTTTTCAAGGAATAATACATCTACTTCTACCTACATTGCAATAACAGAAAATCATGTAAATAATGATAAAAGGTATTACATGTATTTGAAACAGAGGTTGGAAAAGTTGTGTTTTGATTTTGTAGATAATACACGTGTGTATGCTTTTCGAAACTGTTAAGACAATTTTGTTTAAAGAGATAAAAACTTCTTGCAGAATAGATATACAGTTCTGGGACATGTCGATGTAGTCACAAAAGACCGGCGACATGTCGATGTAGTCGCAAAACACCGGCGACATGTCGATGTAGTCGCAAAAAGACCGGCGACATGTCGATGTAGTCACAAAAGACCGGCGACATGTCGATGTAGTCACAAAACACCGGTGACATGTCGATGTAGTCACAAAAGACCGGCGACATGTCGATGAAGTCACAAAAGACCGACTGCTAGGTTTACAGAAAAGGTTTCAAACCAACACATAGTATTTAGTTAATAACATTTGCTGATTGCTTGCTAAAACATCAAATAGTTTCCGATTTAATCTACAATTAATTTTACAAACGACGTTAATTTAGGTTACCTAAGTTAAATGAACAGTTTTCTTTTTTTCTATGTGCTATTTTCGTCAGGCAGAAAGTCTTAATAAGTTGTTTACTCAAATGTCCAAACTAGTTGAGTTTCTAAAACATTACAGGTTTTTCTTAAATGTTAGGGTTTTTTGTCATTAAAAATAGTTACTAAGTTTTTAAATACTTTTTATTATTATTATTTTTTTTTTTTATTGCTCTTAGAATTATAAGTGCTAATGCGATATTTTTAGAGAATCCAAAGAAGCAATAAGTAAAACAATTACATATTTAAGCAAAATCAAATATATTATGTATTCAATAGAGGTATCTCAAAACTCTGTTTACCTTAAACCTCTCGTACTGGATGTCTTATATAACAATAATAGAAAAAGAACGTTGTGCATGGCTTAATTGAACTCAAAAACATTGTTTATATTCTACATATTTTAACGATCTCACTGAAAAATGAATACATTGATACAACCTATTAACTTCAAAATCGCAGGCATAGAAAGTATTTAAATTCACACCTATATTTTTCGCATTAGTATTTATTTAAAAAAGTATATTTGTACGGATAAGATCGTGTTTAAGGCATATACAAAAAATGAGTAAGTTTGTTAACTATGAGATTGCATGTGAAGGATATGACAATAACAGAGTGGCAGCAGGATCTGAAGTTATTTGCGCTTTGATGCAATTTTATTGTCGAAAACAACTAAAGGTAGGTTGATCATTTTTATTATTGGCCTTTTTGCTTCAATCACTTTCTTATTGAGCTAGAAGTTTACAAGGACATTGATTTCCAACAACATTTTGATTTATATTTTAATTGTATTCTAATTTTGCCATTTTGTGTAAACACATAATAAAATAGAAATAAAAAAAATGATTTCAAGTCAAATAATGTATAATGTGTTATAGAAGAGTGTACATGTTTAACAGTGCGTTGTTTAATGTTAATATATTTGTCTTTAACATCAAAACCCATAAGAACTCGTTCTGCTTTAAGGAGTTGCATGTCCTGGATGCTGGATGTGGGACTGGAAATTACACAAAAGCTCTCATCGAACACGGTATCGGTCATGTTACGCTGTTAGATGCCTCGCCTGCTATGCTAGAAGTTGCTAAAGATAAAACGACTAATGATGTAGAGGCTGGAAAAATAAAAGGCTTTGTTCATGCCGTCTTACCAACATTTCCTTTCCGTGATGAAAACTTTGATGTTGTTATGTTTAATTTGGTACACAGCTTTTATCTTATATTTTGTAAATTGTAAGTACGGACTAACCCTTGATTAAAGAAAACATACATTTGAACATTTAAGCTCATAACGGCTTAAGCTTCTTCATATTCTTATTTACAACGTTGTATTTCAATAAAAAAAATCGCATTCTAGCAGCAGCGATAATAATAAGCTGTAATGTCCTTGACCTCCCGTACATGATAAAACCAATTACTTATTATCTGAGTTTATTTTCTAACTTGCCTAATCGGAGGTGGAGTAGCTATCGCTATTCACAATGGAAACTTTACAAAGAATATCTAACAAGCGTTAAATCCAATGTATTAATGAATAATATGCTGTTGTTTTTTTCTTTTATTTTTTTCCAGTTGTAAGCTAAAATACAACACGTTGTTGTCCCATTGTTCATGAAGCCAAAAATAATTTATCGTAAGTTTCATTTTAGCATTTATAGCACGACACAGTCTGAAAAGATATACTAGTACCCAGTTATATATTCTACCTACTGGTTTTTGTCATCCGATCTTTTCGTTTGTTAATTAATTTGCTACACTGGCGCACTCTACAAATAAATGTATTAAAAAGAACTTTGCAAAAAGAATTAAGTAGAATTATCGGTGTTAAAATAAACTTAGTTAATAACTTTTTGCTAGGTATTGAATCATTTGGACATGGCAGAGGGCGACCATTTTCCAACATGTGTACAGACGCTAAGGGAGGCTCGAAGAACCCTAAAAGCTGGAGGTGTAATTGTAATATCTACAGTTCTTAAATCGACTACAGCAAATGACATTTGGTCAGTACAAGTAGATAAAAGTCTTGGAGACAAAATGATTCGAAGATTGCCATCATTGGAACAATTTGAGCAAATGTTCAACGCAGCTGGGATCTCTTGCAAACAGAAACTAACTATGTAAGGGACTGATATATTTCCAAGTTACTACACAAATCCTGAGAGTCATTTCAGCCATTATCTTGACCATGTTAACGCTACAGATACTGAACGCAAAACTGCCTATCAAGCAATGATAAAGTTGAAAGAAAATGGAGGAATCCAGAGATGGGTCAAAGAGCATGATAAATCAAAAGGTTTTTTTAACAATATTTGTTTGCATGGCAAAGGAAACGAACGGAAAAAACGATGAAAGATGAATGAGAACAAAATGATAAAAAATTATTTGTGTTGTAGCCTAGAGGAAAGAGATTGTTCCAAGTGGTATAGAGTAATGAAAAGGCGGACACACACAAACACACACGCACACACACACACGCACACACACACACACTGTTTTACTCTAAGCTTAAACAAATATTGTTATATATGAAAAAAATGGATAATATAAGTGCATAAAAGGGAAACGTGTATTTGTATCTACATTTATAATCTGACGAATAAATCTAGTAAATTATTTTAGTAAGTAACTAGATAAAATCAGCGTGCCAGAGAAAATTTAGTTGCAAATTAAAAATCCATTATAATAATATTATTTTTGAAATGAGAAATAACACGTTACATGTGTTCTTAACATTTAAGTCTGAATTATCTCCCTAGAAAATAATCTTTCTTCGCAGATGAATGGCAAACTTCTTTATACAATAATCATGTGACTGAAATAACTATTAAGCTATTTAAGCAAAATGAACAGTTTAATACAAGTGGAAACATCCTGTCCATAGTTCTGTAACTGTAAGGTTTTCATAGTTATATCATTTTTGTGTTCAAATTATTGAAATCTAACATTTTGTTAAAAGAAAATAAGGTAAAAGGCATTTTTATGATGTCCGAATAGTAGTTCATTATCCAAATGATAGAATTTTTATTCCAGCTAATTACATCATGCCTAAATAGACATTTTCTTTACTATGTCTAGGGGAATCATGATTGTATAAATTGGACATCAGAGCTTTTTATCAACTTAATTTTATTGGCTGAATTTTAAGCACAGCTTTTGTCAAAGATGTTGTTAATCATGATTTTTGTTCAACGTCAATGCTTACAAAGAAAGAATGTTTTACATTTGCTGAGGGATTCTCAACTTAGCAATGTGTTTCAAGCAACAGTTTTCTAAATTACAAGTTTCTTAAGCTGAAGCAGACTTAAACCCAGACTTGTCTTATATTTTTGTCCACTAATCAGTCTCGTTGGGTATATGAAGTTGTTTGCCATTAGTATAGAATTGTGCTAAATGAATTCGATGAATTTGAAGAATTTGTTAAATGACATCTAATCCACGTTGATAAACACATTATAATCCACTTCAGTGTAAGTTTTAAATTTATATGAGAACTTAATTCTAAGTATCTTGTGCTTTTTCATTCAAATAACAGAGTATGAAATATTAAACAAGGCTTTCATTCTAAGGATCAATAGTTGTGAATTTTGTATTTTTAACCTATGGTGTACAGTATGCTGTTTAAGGTATGATGTAGTATGATAAATCAGTATTCATTGCCATGTATTTTATTTTACTTCATATGTTTCATAGTTGAAGATATCGGTTGCTAATTTCAGATTAACAATTTTATGTTATTGATATGTGAAAATTATGTTGTTAATATTTAGGAGGCTTTGAGTATGTATTTGTAGTGTTGAGTATCCGTTAAGGTAGGAAAAGTCATGCTTTGACACTGTAACCTCTGTATGAGCAACTTACGTGATTACAATTGTTACTTTTCGTAAAATATGCCAAGTATTTAGATAAACAACCGTGTTCTTGTAAACTGAAAGGTAGAAGTGGTCACAGTTCGAAAATTAAAGGTTTCAAATCCATTACGTGTGAGATACACAAGTAAGTTTCATTTCAACATTCCGTATTTGCTGCCCGCGTTCAGGTTTGAATCAAGTCAGCAGTCATCAAACAGAATAAATGTTAAGTGCATAACTATTTTTCCTAAATAAAAGAGGATGAAACTAAACTTACAAACTGAGCCACGTTTTCAAACTGTTACAATCAGTTGCATGCAGTTTAAAAAGTGTATAAATATATCAATTTTCTTTTATCAGAGAGAGTTTTTCTTCTAGTTAACTCGACTAACTGTGAGATCTTTGTTTTATTACATCATGTATGGAAGAAGACAGGAAACGGAAACATGTTTGGATATAATTGTTATTTTTTGCAGAAATTGTTATACTACTTCCTTTTAATATTTTATAGTGAGATATGTTTATATTTAATAACTTTTCTGAGAAAGATTGAATGAATAACGTTGTTAAAAGAAATTCTTGAAGTAATTAACAGTCAGTGCAGTACGACTAAAAGATATATTTCCTAGGAGGACCGTATAGTAATGTAAGTTCTCAGAAGAGCAAATTACAAAATTGCAGATAAAGAAGTTTTTGCGACATCTTGTATTACTTCCGCTGCTCTGGTATGTATAGTTTTATATGCTTTTGTAAAATCCTGACATAGGCTATGTTGCAATTTTGTATTAAAAGCATTCAACAACAGACCATTAATGAATAAGAAACTCATAACAGTCTTGTTTTTAAAAGAAATCACATATGCTTATAATAATGCACTATAGATATCATACTTTTTATTGACTATTATCCTGAAGCCCCCTTTAAGATTTTTAGATGTTGCTGTTGGGTCAAAATTGACCTTGCTCCTATGGTTAAATCTTTTACATAGATTTATAATGGACAGTATACAGAAAGTTCCTGGAGAATAAAGCTTAAATACTTTTTTGCTTGGCAACACCTGTACAAGCTTATTTACTTATTTAATGCCTTTTGGATCTGTTATTTTTCCAAAGTCGGGTGTCATATGTCTAATTACATTACAGAAGAAATAACGTTTTTGATATGAACTGTAGATTAATTGCCTCTACAACATCTTATGTTTTGCTTTTTATGTTGTTCAAACTATGCGGGATACTATTCATCCTAAAATACCTGAAGTTTTAAAAAGGATCGTGTCCCAAACTGTCTGTCCTAGCGCTTTCACACGAAGCAACGTGTAAACGCTGTGTTCCAAGACTGTTCAGTTATGTCCGTATGATTTTTACTGACCTTGGTGCCGGAAGTTTGATATAAATTGAAAAAGGAATAATGTTCACGTCAATATTTTCGCTATCTTGAACGATATCTTAGAACAATTCGCAGGAGATTCGAAAAGATGCAAACAGTTAATATTTGACCATTCATTTCAATAGTTGATAGACATTTGAGATGTTACATTATAGTAATTTAATATATTTACGAATTAATTATAAATCACTTGCATTGAAATTGTGCTTTTTTGATTAAGAGTACAATTTCACCATAAGTGCCACCAGGTTGGCAAGATGAATTTGTTGTCTGGATCAGATGCTCGGACAACAAACCAGCAGCGTACCAGCTGTCGTCTTTAAAATGTTCCTTATCATTTAACGGATAACCTGACAAATAAATTCAGTGAAAAAGTTTAGCAAACAAGTAGATAAAATCAGCGTTGAATATAGAATATATAGAATATTGAATCCATCACATAGCATTATTTTGTTTTAATATATGACACTTTACACTTGTTCCTAACATTTACTCAGGTATTTTCTTGAGAACCAGCCAAATTGGTTTTCAAGGAATAAGACGTGTACTTCTACCTACATTGAATTACCGAAAATCATATAAATAATAATAAAAGGTATAATTTAGAAACAGAGTTGGAAAGTTTGTGTTCGATTTTGTAGATAAACAAACATACGTGTGTATGCTTTCCGAAATTGTTAAGACAATTTTGTTTAAAAGAGATTTAAATTCCTTGCAGAATGGATATACAGCTCGGTGACATGTCGATGAAGTCACAAAAGACCGACTGCTAGGTTTACAGAAAAGGTTTCGAAACAACACATAGTATTTAGTTAATAATATTTGCTGATTGCTTGCTAAAACATTAAATAGTTTTCGATTTAATCTACGATTAATCTTGCGAACAACGTTTATTTAGTTTATCTAAGTTAAATCAATATTTTTTTTCATATTTCTAAGTGCTATTTTCATCTGGCAAATAGTATTAAACACATGTTTACTCAAACGTCCCAAACTAGTTGCGTTTCTAAAACATTACAAGTTTTTTTTTAAATAACTAATTAATTCATTTATTTTATTATAAACAGTTACTAAGTTTTTAAATACTTTTTATTATTATTATTTTGTTGTTGCTTTATGGTTTGCTCGAATATGTGTTAATGCCTTTTTTAGAGAATCCAAAGTAGCAATTAGTAAAAATTTACATACTTAAGCAAAATCGAATATATTATGTATTCAATACAGGTTGCTCAAAACTCTCTTTACCATTAACGTTTTATGTAACAATAATAGAACAAGAACGTTGTGCATGACTTACTTGAACTTTTTTACCTTAAACCTCTCTTACTGGATGTAATATGTATAGATGATAGAAAAAGAACGTTCTGCATGACTTAATTGAACTCAAAAACATCGTTTATGTTCTACATATTTCAACGATCACACCGTAAAAAATGAATACATTGATACAACCTATTAACTTCAAAATCGAAGGCATATAAAAATTAAATTTACTCCTATATTTTTCGAATTAGTATTTATTTCAAAAAGTATACTTGTACGGATTAGATCGTGTGAAACGCAGATACAAAAAATGAGTAAGTTTGTTAACTATGAGATTGCATGTGAAGAATATGACAATAACAGAGTGGCAGCGGGATCTGAAGTTATTTGCGCTTTGATGCAATTTTATTGTCGAAAATTACTAAAGGTAGGTTGATCTTTGTAATTATTTGCCTTTTTGCTTCAATTACCTCTTTGCCTAATTGCTTCTTATTAAGCTAGAATTTTACAAGGACATTGATTTCCAACAGCATTATTGTCGAGCCCGCTTGCGGTGAGCTCGACTTAGTCGCCACTTTTGGCGTATAGTTCGGTGTATGTGCGCCCGTTAGTCCGTCCGGATTTGTCCACCCTGTATCTTGCTCATTAAAGGATCACAAAAATATTTGGAGCAGATGCTCACCATGATGGGGTCGTGTCGCATGCAAAATCCAGGTCCGCCCCTTAAAGGTCAAGGTCACGCTTTGGGGTCAGCGCAAAACCCGTGTCTGGAGCGTAACTTCTACATGCATTGAGGGATTTTAATATAACTTGGGACAAATATTCTCCATAGTGAGGCAGAATGTCCTGCGAAAATGGAGGGGTCTGTGGCAAAGGAAAAGGTCACACTTAGGGGTCAAAATTCAAATAACAAAATAAAACATTCATTTCTGAGTTTAACTTCTATATACATGGATGGATTTTAATTATAACTTAGCACAAATGTTCTCCATGTTGAGATGAGTTGTCTCGCACAAAATGAAGGTCAAGGTCACAAAAGAACAAAGGTCAAATAAGAATATTAAAATTTATTGGCGCTGTATCTTGCTTATGCTTTGAAGAATTATGCTTAGTGGTCAGAGGATTTGAAAAATTGAAGTGTCTGTGGCAAAGGTCAAGGTCACACTTAGGGGTCATAGGTCAAATAACAAAACAAAACATTCATTTGAGGGTATAACTTCTATATACATAGATGGATTTTTATATAACTTAGGACAAATATTCTCCATGTTGAGTTGAGTTGTCTCGCGCAAAATGAAGGTCAAGATCAAGGCCACAAGAGGTCAAAGGTCAAATAAAAATATTAAAATTTGTTTGTTGGCGCTATATCTTGCTTAGGCTTTAAAGTATTATGCTAAGTGGTCAGAGGATTTTGAAATTGTTGAGCCCCCTTGTGGTTAGGTCGATTTGGTCGCTGCTTATCAGTTTTTGTGGATTGGTGTATGTGCGTCCGTCAGTCCGTGTGTCTGTCTAGATTTGTTCGGTCTATATCTTGCTCATTCTTTGAAGGATTACAAAATAGTTTGATACAAATGTTCACCAATGGGGTGGTGTGTCACATGCAAAACCCAGGTCCGCCGCTCAAAGGTCAAGGTCACACCTGGAGGGTTAGCTCAATACCCGTGTCCGGAGCGTAACTTCCACATGCGTGGTGGGATTTTAATATAACTTTGGACAAATGTTCTCCATAGAGAGGCGGAGTGCCGCGCAAAAATTTCAGGTGTCTGTGGTAAAGGTCAAGGTCTTACTTCAGCGTCAAAGATCAAATAACAAATAAAAAAATTCATTTGTGAGAATATTTCTACACATAGGTGGATTTTTATATAAGTTATAACAAATGCTCTCGAAAGTGAGTTGAGTTGTCTTGCTCAAAATGAAGGTCAAGGTCACAAGAGGTCAAAGATCAAATAAAAATATCAAAATGTTCAAATAACATGAATTGAGTTTTTTAAGCATAAATGTTCATCATGAAACTTCGTGTCATGCACATGAACGAGGTCACTGGGTCAGAAGTCAAGGTCACCCAAGATGATGCAATGTCAAGATTTTGCCGTGGGTATACAGAGGATGTGCTGCGCACATCTTATCTATGTATATATCTTTCTCCTTGATCTGAAGCTTATAGGTTCAGGTTTGAATTAAGACGAGCGGGCTCGACATTCTGCCCGTGGGCATGTCTTGTTATTTATATTTTAATTGCAATTGGGTTTTGCCATGTTGTGCAAACACATAATAAAATAAAAATAAAACAAAATTGATTTCAAGTCAAATTATGCATAATGTGTTATAGAAGAGTGTATAGTTTTTGTATTACAGTGCGCTGTTTAATGTTAATACATTTTTCTTTACATCAAAACCCATAAGAACTCGTTGTGCTTTAAGGAGTTGCATGTACTGGATGCTGGATGTGGGACTGGAAATTACACAAAAGCTCTCATCGAACACGGTATCGGTCATGTTACGCTGTTAGATGCCTCGCCTGCTATGCTGGAAGTTGCCAAAAATAAAATGGCTAATGATGTAGAGGCTGGAAAAATAAAAGGCTTTGTTCATGCCGTCTTACCAACATTTCCTTTCCGTGATGAAAACTTTGATGCTGTTATGTTTAATTTGGTACATAGCTTATATCTTATATTTTGTTAATTGTAAGTACGGACTATCCCTTGATTAAAGAAAACATACATTTGAACAGTTTAGCTCATAACGGCTTCAGCTTCTTCATATTCTTATTTACAACGTTGTATTTCAATTAGAAAAAAAATCGCATTCTAGCAGCAGCGATAATAATAAGCTGTAATGTCCTTTACATCCTGTACGTGATGAAACCAATTTCTTATTACCTGAGTTTATTTTATAACTTGCCTAATCGGAGGTGGAGTAGCTATCGCTATTCACAATGGAAACTTTACGAAGAATATCTAACAAGCGTTAAATCCAATTAATTAATGAATAATATGTTGTTGTGTTTTTTTATTGTTTTTTTTTTCTGTTGTAAGCACATATACAACACGTTGTTGTCCCATTGTTCATGAAGCCAAAAATAATTTATCGTAAGTTTCATTTTAGCATTTATAGCACGACACAGTCTGAAAAGATATACCAGTACCCAATTATATATTCTACCTACTGGTTTTTGTCATCTGATCTTTTCGGTTGGTAATTAATTTGTTACACTGGCGCACTCTACAAATAAATGTATTAAAAGAACTTTGCAAAAAGAGATAAGTAGAATTATCGGTGTTGAAATAAACTTAGTTTATAACTTTTTGCTAGGTATTGAATCATTTGGACATGACAGAGGGCGACCATTTTCCAACATGTGTACAGACGCTGAGGGAGGCTGGAAGAACCCTAAAAGCTGGAGGTATTATTGTAGTATCTACAGTTCTTAAATCGACTGCAGCAAATGACATTTGGTCAGTACAAGTAGATAAAAGTCTTGGATACAAAATGATTCGAAGTTTGCCATCATTGGAACAATTTGAGCAAATGTTCAACGCAGCTGGTATCTCTTGCAAGCAGAAACTAACAATGTTAGGGACTGATATATTTCCAAGTTACTACACAAATCCTGAGAGTCATTTCAGCCATTTTCTTGACCATGTTAACGCTACAGATACTGAACGTAAAACTGCCTATCAAGCAATGATAAAGTTGAAAGAAAGTGGAGGAATCCAGAGATGGGTCAAAGAGCATGAAAAATCAAGAGGTTTTTTAACAATATTTGTTTGCATGGCAAAGGAAACGAACGAAAAAAAAAACGATGAAAGATGAATGAGAACAAAATGAAAAAAAAATTATTTGTGTTGTAGCCTAGAGGAAAGAGATTGTTCCAAGTGGTATAGAGTAATGAAAAGGCGGACACACATACACACACACACGTACTTGTAAGCACTGCCAATAGAGGACACTTGTCATTCCACATCCAACAGAGGACTTTTTTATTTGTGGGTTTTTTATCTTCATATTAACAGATTAACATCATATATATGTCTTTAATCTGAAAGAAACATTTTTAGTTAAAATTTCATTCAGATATTTTTTTGTCAAATGACCTCCAAGTAAGGACATTTCACACTGCTGTGTAGCACATCCAACTGGGGACAATTCGAATTACACCTCCAAGTAAGGACATTGACACACTTGCGCACAGAAAAGCCAAATGGGGACAATTTGAAATGCACATCCAAGTAAAGACATTATCACACTTGTGCACATCACATTCAAATGGAGTCAATTTGAATTACACCTCCAACTAAGGGCATTGACACACTTGTGCGCAGCACATCCAAATGCAGACGATACTTATTGCACCTCCAACTAATTATAATGACACACTAAAATGACCCCCAAGTAAGAACATTTCACATTGGTGTTCAGCACATCCAAATAGGGACAATTCAAATTACACCTCAAATTAAGGAAATTGAATCACTTGTGCACAACACATCCAAATGCAGACAATTTGAATTGCACAACCAAGTTAGGACATAAGTGTATAACAATCATCACAACTACCATCATGATAGGTCAGGTCCCAGACGGGCTGAACTGGGAGCACTTGCCACCCCCACCTTGCCCCCCAAAATACACATTTTTTGGGCTAAATTCAGGCTCCATATTAACAGATTGACATCATTTATATGTGTATCAACCTAAAAATGATAATCTTTTAAATGTATGTCATATATTTTTTGTCAAATGATTTTCAAATAAGGACATTTCGAACTGATGTCAGCACATCCAAATGCCGACAGTCTGAATTGCTTCCCTAAGTAAAGACATTGACACACTGGTGCAACACAGCCAAATGAGGACAATTCAAATTGCACATCCAAGTAAGGACATAAGTGTAATCCTTAAACATTATCACAACCATCATCACAGTTCCGGTTTTAGAGGGGGGGAATGGCACAGGGAGCACGTTCCCTTGGCCCAGAAAAGCACATTTCAGGCTAAATTTAAGTTCCGTCCCTATTGTCTACCATGTGTTCACTGCCTTCATTATCCTGAAGCAGTGCCTGCATCATCATCTACATCACCATCAATGACATAATCATCAATATATATAGTGATCATGATGGGGTGAATTTCAATATCAACAAGGCTGTCTGAAGGACAGCTAAATCCCTTTCTGTGGATTCGGACATGAATGTGTACTTCTTGACCTTTAACCAACCATGACCTTGATGTTCTGCCATGCATATCATAAGCACATAGTCTCATGAATTATTTGAAAATCTTCCATAAGGTAAAAAAGTTATGGAGAACATTTAACCTTGACCTTGTGGGTAGCAACCTGGATGTTGGGTTCTGTACATTGTGTTATACTGGTGATCACTTGTGCAAAGTAATTAAAAAACTTTTCATAAGCCAAGTTAGTAAGATATAGAGCAGACATGAAATGTCGATATTTGACCGTTTATTCCAATCCATAATTCCATTGCTGTGAACTTGTTTTAAAAAAAAAAATTGTTGTTGGTGTTGTTTTTTTGTTGGTACCAGTTTCCAAGATGACTAACTTCCCCTAAAAAGATTAGTCCTTTAGATAGGGGGAAAGTGCAAAATGTCCCATTCCAGAAACACTCCTGGTTCTTTTTCATGCCTGATGTATAGTTCAATACATGGGACCCTGGTTTTAAACTGTTAGTAAGGTTAAATATTTCCTGGGAAGAACCAATACTCAGCCTCTAGAGCGGTGGAAAATGCTGGATAACCTTTCTGAAATTGCCAGTGCCACAACCAAGATTCGATCTGGGAACCTCCTGATTGGTAGTCAAGGGTTTTACTCACTAAACCACCACTACACCACTGTTGGTTCCTGCATGCAACATTCAAGCAAGGAGTTACTTGAGTGTGTGACCATCAGTAGATTGACGGACAGTTCTGTTCTGTGGGATTTTTTGTTCTTTTCAGAGAAAATCATGGGTAAAAAGAATCAGTACTCAAACCCAAGTGATTATTAAACCCATGACCTAAAGGAATACTGACAAACACATGATAAGAACACCGCCCCTGGAAATTTAGTATACAAACATCAACACAGTACGTCTTGGAATAACTCGTGTCGTTTCCAGTACAATCACAAATGTCAACCTTTGACCTCAAAGTGTTACCTTGACCTTTGAGGAAGGGGTCTGGGTGTTTTGCATAATATATCGTCTTATTATGGTAAAAATTTGTGCCAAGTTATTTCAGAATCCCTTGATGAATGGCTAAGTTATGGACCGGACACAAAGTAGCCGCATGAACAGATGGACGTCCTAAATTTTTTAATACTCAGGTAGTTACCCAGTATTGTTCTCCCCATTTCTTTCAGCCACATAACAGATTTTAGCCACATAAAAACCTTACTGAATGAGTAGCATCAAGGAAATTTACTATTACCAATTGTTCCCATAGCACACTTAAGTATCTATTTGTGTGTATGGACAGAGAGCCAGAGCCCATTCCTATATCACCTTTTTTTTCTTCAAAAAGGTGGGGGACAATAAAATGAAATGACTCCTGTGTATCAACAGAAAAACATTTGTGCAGTTTTTATCACTGAAAAGAAGTACATTAAGGGAGATAGTCTGAAAATTATTTAAGACAGAGTTATGGTTCTCTAGCAGTGCACTTCCTCTCTGTTATCTATTAATATTTAAAGTTTCACTTGAATCTGTCTAATACTTGCAGAGTAATTCTCTGTAAAAGGAAAATTCAGACCATGTTAACCTTTGACCTCTAAGTGTGACCTTGGTGGTAGGGGTCAGGGTGTTGCACATGACATGTTGTCTTATGGTGAATATTTGTGCAAACTTATTTCAAAATCCTTCTATGAATGGAAAAGTTGCGGACAAGACATAAAACAGACCAAAGTCAGACCAAAACTTTTGAGAGTTAGGAACCATATAAGCATGTAGTTTTCATATTTACTGAGCAATTTAAATGAAAATAAATCCAAGGAACACCAAAGATAAAAAAGTCATATATTGTTTGAAATATTTTTATCAAATACCTTTTATTTTGTTCAGATAAAAAAAAAACTATCCATATGCAAATCTGCATTTTCAAAATCAATCTGTTTATCTCAATCTGAATCAAATGCAGATCAAACATAAATGCCAACAAAGCAGCCTGAAGGACAGCTAAATCCCTTTCCGCAGCAGACATGAATGTGCACTTCTTGACCTTTAACCAACCATGAGCTTGATGTTGTGCAATGCACATGGCCTCATTGTGGCGATTATTTGTACAAAGTAATTAAAAAAACTTTATGTAAGCCAAGTAAGTAAGTTATAGAGAAGACATGAAATGTGGATATTTGCACTTTAACTGTGACCTTGACCTTTTGGTTAGCACCCCAAATAACTGCGCTCTGCACATTGTCTCATAATGATGATCACTTGTGCCAAGTTATTTCAAAAAATTTCAGCATATAAAAGTATGTAGCAGATTGTTTGTTTTGGGGTTTAACGCCGATTTCAACATTTGTTATATCTCGGCGGTCAGTCCACTTAACCGGTTTTCCTGGATAACTAACCAGTAATTGCCAATTTCTCCGCAAGTGACTGACTACTGTTCCCACATGATCTACTCTGAATCAGCGGTGAGAGACAAATGAACATAAGACACAATGTCTGAGAACAATTGTCACGGAGAAATTTTGCCCTGCCCAGGGGTCGAACCAACGACCGATGGATTACTAATCCAGTGCTCTACCTATTGAGCTAAGCGGGCGGGCAGACGCGAAATGTAGACTTTTTATCACTTGAGCTTTAAGTGTGACCTTGACCTTGTGGGAAGCAACCCAATAATTGCACTCTGCACATCGTCTCATTGATCACTTGTGCCAAGTTATTTCAACAAGAGGGTCCATGGGACCCTGGGTTGCTCACCTGCCAACAACTGCTCAATGGTTGCAAGAGTCAGTGGATGCAAATACAATTGCCAATTGACTCAAAGGGTGCAGGCAATTATTAAGATCTTATAGTATCTCAAGTATTGTACAAGTCTGATTAAATTCAAATAAAAAATGAAGCTGCTATTGTGCAGACAAGGTCTAAATAGTTAATTTTGGCACTTTCAGGGGCCATAACTCTGAAACCAATAATGCAATATGGCAATTTGATGAAAGGAACTAAGATCTTATGGTAATGAAAGTGAAGATCAGACCAAAATTAAGACCACTAGAGTGCAGAAAAGCTTTTATCATAACTTGACCTTGTGAACTAAATTTCAAAGTCACATGACCCAGTTTCAAACTTGACCTAGATATCATCGAGAAAAACATTCTGACAAAGCTTGAAGAAGATCGGAGCAAAATTAAGACTACTACAGTGCGGACAAGCTTTTTCTATAATGTGACCTAGTTTTTAAGGTCACATAACCCAGTTTCGAACCTGACCTGATATCACTGAGATACACATTCTGACCAAGCTTGAAGAAGATGGGACCAAAATTAAGACCGCTAGAGTGCGGACAAGCTTTTCATAAAATTCGAACTAGTTACCTTGTTTTCAAGGTCACATGACCCAGTTACGAACTTGACCTAGATATCATTGAGATGAACAATCTGACCAAGTTTGAAGAAGATCGGACCAAAATTAAGACTGCTAGAGTGCGGACAAGCTTTTTCTATAATTTAACCTTGTGACCTAGTTTTTTAGGTCAAATGACCCAGTTTCGAACTTGATCTAGATATCATTGAGATTAACATTTTGACCAAGTTTTATGAAGATCGGAACAAAATTAAGACCGCTAGAGTGTGGACAAGCTTTTTCTATAATTTGACCTAGTGACCGAGTTTTAACGGTGAGATGACCCAGTTATGAACTTGACCTAGATATATTGAGATAAACATTCTGACCAAGTTTAAACAAGATTGCACCAAAATTAAGACTGCTAGAGCGCGGACAACAATTGTGAACGGGCGGAGAGACAGACGACGGACGAAAGGCAATCACAAAAGCTCACCCTGTCACTATGTGACAGGTGAGTTAAAAAATTTCCAGCGGTTTAAAAGTTATGGAGCAGACATGAAAGTGTTACTGACTGACAGACGGATGAACAGACTGAGGCCATTCCCATAATCCCTTCCCCGCTGTGTGGAAGGGGATTAACAAACTACATGTGCTTTGACCCTTAAGTCAAGGCCTTCCCCAGCCCATTTTACTCTTGTCAAAATTTATTGATAAATACACCTTGCCAGAACTGTCATAGAAGAATACAGGACCTTGAGTGACTGAGTAGTGACTAACGCAAAGTTATTAAAAATGAATTTGTAATCTGCACCTATGATGCCCAGTATGTACCTTATATGGCAATGTTAAACTATTAAATTTCAGGTTAAACACACAATTTCCAACCAAAAGATCAAATGCAAGCTGCAGTTAAAACTTGATCACTAATTTTCTATTTCTGCTTTTCACAGCCATACAACATATAAGTGCACACAGTTAAACCACATACAACTAGAAATGGGTTTTTGATTGAACAAAAACATATGTCTCCCCCCAGCCAGTTGCTGCAGGCAGTACTGAGTCAGACGATTGTAAAATTTGACAATTAACCTCCAAGTGTGACCTTGACCTTGAGACACCACACCCGCAAAGTGGTTTCTGCATGTCGCCTTGATGAGGTGAACATCTGACCCAAGTTTCATAAAAATCCTTCAAGGGCTTTTGAAGATACAAAGTGGACAAGATTTTGTGGCAATTGACATTTAACCTCCAAGTGTGACCTTGACCTTGAGACACCACACCCACAAAGTGGGTTCTGCACGCCGCCTTGATGAGGTGAACATCTGACCCAAGTTTCATAAAAATCTTTCAAGGGCTTTGGAAGATACAGAGCGGACACGATTTTGTGACGGACAGACGGACGGACGGACGGACGGACGGACAACCAGGGGAAAAACAATATGTCTCCCCCATTTTTGGGGGGAGACATAATTCACACAGTCACATATCAGCAAATTTATGTCTTTAGTAACGGTGGATAATCTGCCTGTAGAAATTTATACTGTTTATAAACTGAAGTTGGGAATTACATCTTTAACCATCAGAAAATTCATCCTGGTGTCAGCACATCACATTACTGTTTCCTCTTCAGAGCCAGTTGACTGGATCTAAAAAATCTTTTAACCGTAGTCCATGATCGATTTTTAAGGATAGGATTTTTAGCAATAAAAGTCTCACACTCCAATTTGCCAGGAAGAACATTGTGCACAAAACAGCTTTTAAGTCCACTAAAGACAACTTCCTGTTCCTGCTTTGTCCATGGTTTTCTGATTACACCCTTTCTTCCTTTACCTGGAAGTGCAAGCATGAAAAATTAGATAATTACAGGGAAAATCCCATGACATAGATATACAGTCTTTGAAAATTGTGTCACAAATATGATAAAGTGCTTTTCTTATATTTACAAATTTTGATAAATAAGTTCTTGTTATGCCAACATTGTACACATAACATTCTTGTCTCTAGCAGCAAGACATTGGCATACAGCCAAACCTGTGCAAACAACAACCTATGAATAAAGACCCACCTGTGAATAAAGACCAATTTTATTTGTCTCACATTGTTTTAAAAAAACAATTTTACCTCTGAACAAAGACCATCTGTCTCTAGAGATAACTTTTCACCTTCAACTCAAACCAAGGTTATCATTTTTACCTCAAACAGAAGCCAGTGATAATTTTTTCACATCTAACTGAAACCAGTGTTATCATTATTACCTAAAACAGAAGCAAGTAACATTTTGACCTCCAACTGAAGCCAGCTATAGATTTTACCCCTCTTACTGAAGCCAGTGATAATATTCTCAACTTTAAAATAAACCAATAACAAGAACTGTCACTGTAAGATGACAATGCAAGGTGTTGCTTTGACCTTTGATCTGAGAACCAGTCATTCAGGGGTCAAGGTCAAATAAATATAGGTCAGTAGGAAGGTCTTATCCAAAGAGGGTTGTGACCAAGTATGAAGTAAATCCACTCAGTAATAAGGAAGTTATGGCCAATGTTAAAGTTTTTTGACAATTGTATATCTAAGGTGAAGGTCATTCAGAGGTCATGGTCTAATAAATACAGGACAGTGGGATGCTCTTGTCCAAAGTGGTTCTGTGTCTAAGTATGAAGTATATCCAATCACGTATTTTGAAATTATGGCCAAATAATAGTTTTTGGACCATTGGATATTCAGGGGTCAAGGTCAAATAATTACAGGTCAGTGGGGAGGTCTTGTCCAAATGGTTGTGGAGTCCAAGTATGAAGGAAATCCACTTACTAATAAGGAAGTTATGGCCAATGTTAAAGTTTTGGGATAATTGGATCTTGAAGTAAAAGTCATTCACGGGTCAAGGTCAAACAAATAAAGGTCAGTGGGAAGACCTTGGCCAAGGGGGTGATGAGTCCAAGTATGTAGTAAATCCACTTACAAATAAGGAAGTTATGGCCAATGTTTAAGTTTTTGGACAATTTGATCTTAAAGATGAAGATCAATCAAGGGCCAAGGTCAAACAATTATAGGTCAGCGTAAAGGCCTTGTCCAAAAGGGGTGTTGTGTCCAAGTATGAATTAAATCCACTTACGAATAAGAAAGTTATTGCCAACGTTAAAGTTTTCGGATGAACTGACGGACAGAAAGTTTAAAAACTATATGCCTCCCTTTGGGGGCACAAAAACAATTTCACCTCTAAATGAATGCCAGTAGTAACAGTCTCACCTCCAACTTAAGCCACTGATAAAACTTATACTTCCAAGTAAAGCCAGTGGTAAGATTTTCACCTCTAATACAAACAAGTGATAACATTTTCATCAATACTGAAGCCAGTGGTAACATTTTCATCTCCAGCTGAAGCCAGTGATTAAATTAACACCTCCAACTGAAGCCAGTGGTAACATTTTTACCTCTTACAGAAGCCAGTGATAACAATTTTACCACCCAGAGAAGTCAGTGATAACAATTTTACAACCCACAGAAGTCAGTGGTAACATTTTTACCTCAAACTGAAGCCAGTGGTAACATTTTTACCTCTAACAGAAACCAGTGATAACAATTATAACACCCATCAAAGTCAGTGATAACATTTTTACCTCCAACAGAAGCCAGTGATTAAATTAACACCTCCAACAGAAGCCAGTGATTAAATTAACACCTCCAACAGAAGCCAGTGATTAAATTAACACCTCCAACAGAAGCCAGTGATTAAATTAACACCTCCAACTGAAGCCAGTGGTAACATTTTTACCTTTAACAGAAGCCAGTGATTAAATTAACACCTCCAACTGAAGCCAGTGGTAACATTTTTACCTTTAACAGAAACCAGTGATTAAATTAACACCTCCAACTGAAGCCAGTGGTAACATTTTTACCTCTAACAGAAACCAGTGATAACATTTTTCCCACCAACAGAAACTAGTGATAACATTTTTATCTCCAAAAGAAGCTGATGGTAATATTTTTAGCTCAAACTGTAACCAGATGTAACATTTTCACCTCTAAATGAAAAGCAGGAGTAACTTTTCACCTCTTACTGAAGCCAGTGATAACACTTTTACCTCCAACAGAAGCCAGTGATAACAGTTTTCAAAGTCTTAAAAGGGGAATAACTAATAAAAATGCTTAACAGAGTTATGGGCCTTGATGGAATGACACAGTCTACGGCCAAGTTTGAACCAAATATCTGCAGCAGAAAGGGAAGAAATAGTGAAAATGAGAAGCTTGCCCTAAAACTTTAACCCAATAGCACACCGCAAGTACAATAGACCTCCTTATTCTTTGAATAGTCGACAAAAAAATGTTGTAAATATTTATGTACTATGAGGAATCACATTAGCGAAGATGAAGAAAGAGACACACAAGTAATTAAATGTTGCTGATATTAAAATAAGCAGGTAAAATTTAAAAAACGTTACACATGAAAGTTAACTACAGATTAAAGTATAGAAACCCCAGGTGTGTCAGGTCCCGTAAAAAACATAACCCTTCCTTTACTATCATCTACACATTAAGGTTGTTCATCCCAACGCAACAAATTTATTTCACTTTATGGTATATAGTG
Source organism: Cyclina sinensis (assembly GCA_012932295.1). Lineage (NCBI taxonomy): Eukaryota > Metazoa > Mollusca > Bivalvia > Venerida > Veneridae > Cyclina > Cyclina sinensis. The sequence continues at coordinate 37,052,653 of JAAONU010000006.1, read as the reverse complement.
AAAAAAATCAACAAAGGGCCATAATTCTGTTAAATTTGATCGCACCAAAAATTCCTTCCTTTAATAACATCGACACATTAAGGTTGTTCATTCCTGAAAGTTTAAGCAAAATCTGCCATCCGGTTTATGAGGAGTTGCGTTCACAAATTTATTTGGCTTTATGGTATATAGTAAAAAAAATCAACAAAGGGCCATAATTCCGTTAAATTTGGTCGAAGCAAAAATTCCTTCCTTTACTATCATCTACAGATTAAGGTTGTTCATCCCTGAAAGTTTAAGCAAAATCTGCCATCTGGTTTAAGAGGAGTTGCGTTCACAAAATTTCAGGACGTATGTACAGACGTATAATCAACAAAGGGCCATATTTCCGTTAAATTTGGTCGAAGCAAAAATTCCTTCCTTTTCTATCATCAACACATTAAGGTTGTTCAACCCTGAAAGTTTAAGCAAAATCTACCATCCGGTTTAAGAGGAGTTGCGTTCACAAAATTTCGGGATGTACCTACAGACGTACGGTCGTATTATCGTACGGACTGACGGACAAGTGCAACGCTATATGCTCCCCCTTTGTGGGGGCATAAAAACAAATTAGGTAATGGAATATTAATTGATCCCATTCTATTGATCATATAGAGAAATATTGAGTTACGAATTTTTCCCATGAAAAAAATTGAGAATTGTTATATTTTGTACGAGTTGTGAAATTTACGACAAAACGAATAAAATTGTATTAATCAATATTGCTTGTTTATTTTCTCAAGACAAACATAAAATCATAAAATAAGTCAGAATTATGACAATAATGAAACTAAACAGTTTTTGTTATCGTACTGAACATCAAACTGGCAAATAAATTTTACCAACCTAAAAGTGTTTAAAAGCAAACTTTTTTCAAAGCAAAGTCACTATTTTACAATGTTGATTTTTCCTCATTTTTATGCTGCCAGAACACCCTGAACTTAAAAAATTTTTTAAGTCAAATATCAGTCATTTCCGCAACACCTAAATGTAATTCAAAAATCTTGATTCGATTGTTAATGTCGTCAGAATTGTTCACACCAAAGAGTTAGTTCACACTACATGTGGAAGGTTATCATAAATCCCATGAAAGTCACGAAGGATAACCGACTTGAGTTGCATTAAATGCATGTATTTGGTTTTCTTTATTGGTATACTATTTTTGTATAACTTTTTCGGTACGTTCAATGCTGATACAACTTGGCCACTGCTTGCTCTAGGCCTTGGAAGGTCCTGAAACACGTCACTATACCTGAGCTTAAACTCAATTGTTCCATTTGTGTTGTACTGAAGAACCCGTATATCAGTCACAGTAGCTTCTCCCGTTCCACTACCCGGTCTTATCGACGCATAATAATTCAGACCCTTGTAGTCATTGAAAAACTTATGGTCCACATATTTCACTTCGTATTTGGGATCTGTTGTTTTAGCAAGTAGAACTTTGTCCACATACATTTGAGGCACATAGATTGGCTGCTTACGCAGTTTTCGTTCTATAACGGAGTGCACACTATCACACTCCATTTGAGTGTACCCCCGTTCTAAATATTTCTGATAAACTGTAATGTTGTTTTTAACCGCCCACAGAAGAAGTGCGTTTGCCATACTATTTCTATTCTGGTATGTGCAGCCACACTGTAAATGATAACAGTTTTTACATTCGACTTGTCTGGAATAGCGTCTAAGTAATCAATAACGCATGAGGCAAAAACATTTGCATTTAAATCACCCTCACCCTCATCCCAAAAATAATTGTTTGCTCTATTTGTTGCAAGATCAAATAATGTGAAATTATGACATGACAGTTTCATTTCATAATAGATTACACTAGCCTCCAGATGCGGACAAATGAGCAGACTTTGAAGATCCATAGTTATAACCTTTACACTTTTATCTTGTAAAGCTAGGCTTTTATCTACACTTTTACTTTCTCTCACCTCATTTTTCCTTTCAATATGAATGTTATAGTCATCAATATCAATATTCCCTACATTATGTTCTACACATTTGTCTCATTGGTCTTTCTTTGGTTTGAATAAGTTAATATTTTCAAAAAGTTCTAAAAATCCAGATTTATTGAACAGAATTTTCCCTTCACTTTGTGCTACACGAACATATTCACGGTGTAGTTGACTCTTATTATCGAATGTACACTCAAGATACAGTTTCTTTGATTTCGATCTACAATAGTGAGACTCTACCTTGGGCAATTTTGGTCAGATACTTCCTTGCTGCGTTTTCTCGTTCCTTGTTTAATCTTATACGTTCAGAATATGATAATCTATGCTCTTCCATTACTATAGTACTTTCATCTTCAATCTGCTCTTGCTGTCTATTTTCACTTTCATTTGGTGTGCTATGTTTACAGTCGTTTTTCTTATTTGGTACCTTTTCCATTGAAGCATTGTTACTTTCACTATTTTCATTATTTAAGCAATTATAGATGGTTCTATTATTCATGCCAAGTGTGGCACTAAACATGTTTTGGCAGACTTCCACTCTTTCAGATCCTCTCCTAAGAAAATATTTGCAGCTGTAAGTGCGCCGACTCTCTATACCCGGACCTTTAGTCCTTTGCTTAACTTCAACTCTGTCAACATGCGATGTTACGTAACACCTTTTCTCTGCCCAGGACATTGTTTGCCAAAACTTTTCAAATATTTGTCCTCTATCTTTATCTGTAAATAAATCACAATGCGTGTTTTTACTCTTCTGACACTATTTGCCACAGTTAGCGGGACACAGATATTTGCCTGCATGTTCCATACAGTACATTTTAATCCCTTGTTCATTCTTCTTTACACCTGTGTACTTTTCTCCTTTCATTGTTTTGTGTTTCTGTATTTCCTTCATTTTACCGTTTTTACGTTTTCTTTTCAGCTGATTGTTTGGCTCCTTATTTTGAACAACTTCTTCATGGTCTATCTCTTGAGATACATTGTTGTTTTCATCAGTTCCTGAACTATGGTTCTTGTTCGGGTATTTCCAATTAGGATCTCGTAGTTCATCGTCATAATCAACCGTTATATCAGAATCACTTAGATTTTCATGTTCAGGCCAGACTACTTGGTTAAGAGCACTACTTGGTAAATCCTTTGTGAATAAATTTGGTATGTTTTGTACTAAAGCTACTGATTCGACGTTTTCCTGTGACGTAGATGGCTGAGGAACATGTTCAAAATTTTCACATGATAGTTTTGTTGCTGTGTATTCACTTGTACTTAGTTTTGTTCCATTTATTATGCCATTTTCAATAGTAAAAATTAATGCACTTTTTGTTTCAGAATTTTCACATGATAGATTTGTTGTTGTGTTCTCACTTGCTTCGTTTATTTTGCCATCTTTAATCATAAATCCTCTTTTTGTTTCAGAATTTGATTGAAACTTATCTTCATTCGCTTTTAGCGATATTTGTACTAAAAGTTTTCCCTGAGAAAACATTTTCCTTATTATTTTCTAATATAATATATGTGCACACTCAGATTTTTATATTGCTTACAGAGCCTGCAAAACCAAATTTCATATTCCATACTCTCTTAAGACAGTGCAAAGTAGTTCAATTGATCATTTAAGATACAGAAACAGTGTTCCACTGACAATTTAATACCACATACATCTAGAATGTGTAACTGTTTCTATGAGGAGCACACCCTAACAACTGTACTTGGTTCAAAGTTATTAAAAGAAAGGTACAAACTCTCTAAAAGAGATAATGATCTGACTGCTTCTAAGTCTTCATCAACTAAATTCACACATTCAGATTGATTCAGCTCTTTCAAATTACTGAAGCAACTTACGAAACACAGAGAAGATAATCTGTATCCTGTAAGGTCAAGTGATAGTAAGTCAGCCTGTCTCAATTTTGTACTGAATTGGAAGTCCAAAACATCTGATGATGCATGAATAATTGAGTTTGGAATATGGAACTTTTTTATTCCAACTGAATGATTTAATATGTCAATGAGGTTGTCCTTCTGCAGTTCCAGTTGAAAACTGAATTCAAAATTCTTCCACAGCCAAGATGTTTCACTGATCAATATATAAAGTTTTTTGTTCACTTAAGACACGCTTTGAACATGTTGAATAAGTTCCTCTAATGAAATGAAACTGAGAATATTTATGATCACTAAATCTGGTAAATCAGACAAGCTGCTTGATACCTCCATTAACCTATAGAAAGAAAAAAGTAAGAAAAGTTACATTAATGCAGCTTGAAAGTGTCTTAAAACTTTTTAAATTAAAAGTTGTGCTTCAAAATTATGTAAAGGTATCATATCCCACCAATTTTATTCATGATGGTGTCTTGATTTTAAAATTAATAAAACTACTTCATACTTTCTCTGATGTCCTAATATATCCAAAACTAATTGAAAATTGTAAAATGTTCTTTGATTGCATTTAACCATTATTATGCTTTAAGTCACATCATTCAAAATTTGTAAAATAATGTCGCACCTGCTATTTTAAGACCAAACTTGTATGACTCAGTGCTGTCCATATATTACACAGGCCACACCATTAATAGTGGTCAGAGAACCGACAGGAATGTTCATATTCAACAGCTTGTAACCTTTTGTACATGGAAAAGTGTAACAACATCTTCACAAACAGACCTGAAAATGTATTAAATTTTTCATTTTACAACTTTCATTTGATGTTCATGCTAAAGAACCTTTAACATGTCTTTAATTGTGTTTTTCTTTACTTTATAAAAACAAAATGGCAGCTTGGTATTACTGTTTAAAAGTTAAGATACATACACAAAATGCTCTTATAACATTCAGTTAGAGTGTGCGGAAATGGCAAAACTCATCCAAAAATTTAGATCATCAGAAATTTATTGTGCGAAAATGGCGAATTAAAACTGAGATTACTAGAAATGGGTTTTTGATTGAACAAACACATATGTCTCCCCCCAGCCAGTTGCTGCAGGTAGTATTGAGTCAGAGGATTGTAAAATTTGACATTTAACCTCCAAGTGTGACCTTGACCTTAAGACACCACACCCGCAGAGTGGGTTCTGCACGTCACCTTGATGAGGTGAACATCTGACCCAAGTTTCATTAAAATCCTTCAAGGGCTTTTGAAGATACAGAGCGGACAAGATTTTGTGGCATTTGACATTTTACCTCCAAGTGTGACCTTGACCGTGAGACACCACACCCACAAAGTGGGTTCTGCACGTCACCTTGATGAGGTGAGCATCTGACCCAAGTTTCATAAAAATCCTTCAAGGGCTTTTGAAGATACAGAGCGGACACGATTTTGTGGCATTTGACATTTAACCTCCAAGTGTGACCTTGACCTTGAGACACCACACACGCAAAGTGGGTTCTGCACGTCGCCTTGATGAGGTGATCATCTGACCCAAGTTTCATAAAAATCCTTCAAGGGCTTTGGAAGATACAGAGCGGACACAATTTTGTGGCATTTGACATTTAACCTCCAAGTGTGACCTTGACCTTGAGACACCACCACCGCAAAGTGTGTTCTGCACGTCGCCTTGATGAGGTGAACATCTGACCCATGTTTCATTAAAATCCTTCAAGGGCTTTGGAAGATACAGAGCGGACACGATTTTGTGACGGACAGACAGACGGACGGACGGACAACCGGGGGAAAAACAATATGTCTCCCCCATTTTTGGGGGGAGACATAATAATGCTTTCCATAACAGTTGTTTAGAACAAGAAACCACTAAATAGAAAATAAAACTTTGCAGACTCGGAAAATATGGAGGATTGGCAATTTGTTGATCCTTTCTTTGATAGTAGGATTGATCATTCACGATATAAAGGCGTTAAAATGTTAGATACCAGTAATTAACATCATCAATATAAACATGAACATTCTGAACATTCTTGTTAAATGATTAAATATCTAAAAACAGAATAAAACTTACATTTTTTAATTAAACTCCAAAGTCTGTCCTTCATCGAATTGTTTACAGTCAAGCTTGGAAATTTTCGAACAAATTCTTTCCACCCGATGATTGTTCGCCAAAATGGCACATGAGTATAACTTTGACACCCAATTGGATAGGAACTTAGAATATTTTGCGGGAAAGGCGGGCCAGCTATGGTAATGCGAAAATAACTAAAAACGTTTTCGTGCCAAAACCGAGCTTGGCCATTTTCGCGGGTAAAGGACGATATGCCCCCTCATCTTTGATTGGGGGCATATATACAATAAATTATCTTGGCTGACACATTTAGATGGATGAAAAGACTTAAACTAAATTTCAATCCAATACATTCAATATATTTCATACTTTGATATACAAGCATTAAAGAAAATGAAAACTTAAATAGGGTGTCCTGTGACACTGACACAAAGGCAAGTACAATACCAGTAATTGTTCTTATTCATCCAATAGTAGATTAAAAGTCACCTCCAATAGAGAACACACTTGTCATAAATGCCATCAAATGAGGACACACAAGTAATCAAACTAGAACAATCACTAAAGGTGATTAATACCCCACATGGGTGCTTGATTCAGGAACTGGAAAGCTTAGAATCAATGGCAAAATAGTTTAAACGAACAGTGACCATGACCCAACTGGCAAAATTTTCAATCCAAAGCATCGTCTTCACAGAAGCTACCTTTACAGAAAAATTTCATCACAATATCTCATTCCTAAAACAGGTTATTGAGCAGAAATCATTTATTTTTGTAACAGTGACCTAGACCTTGGCCCCACCAGCCTCTATATCAAACATGACCTGTATCCTGTGATGTTACACCTGTGTAACGTAAATGTTTAAATCTGTCAAGATTTCATGAGTTATCACCTGGAAACCATTTTATAACTATTTTATTCTTTTTAATAACAGTGACCTTGACCTTTGCCCCTATAGCCCCAATATCAAGCTTGACAATATGTTATGATGTTACATCTTTGTACCAAAAATTGTTTAAATCTGTCAAACCATTAATGAGTTATCAGTGACCTTGACCCCACAAGTCCCAATATCGAACTTGACCTGTATATTATAATGTTACACCTGTGTATCAAAAATTGTTTAAATCTGCTTAGCCTTTCAAGAGTTATTGTCCGGAAACCATTTTTCTAATTTCAATCACAGTGACCTTGACCTTAGCCCCACAAGCCCCAATATCGAACTTGACCTGTATCTTATGATGTTACAACAATTTTCAAATCTGTCAAGCCTTTCATGAGTTATTGTCCCAAAACTGTTTTTCAATTTTCAGTCACAGAAACATTGACCTTGGCCCCACCAGCCCCAATATCAACCTTGACCTGTGTCTTATGATGTTACAACTTTGTACCAAAAATTGTTTAAATCAGTCAAGCCTTTCATGAGTTATCATCAGGAAACTGTTTTTCTTATTTCAGTCACAGTGACCTTGAACTTCGCCCCACAAGCCCCATTACTAAACTTGACCTGTATCATATGATATAATATCTGTTTACCAAAAATTGTTTAAATCTGTAGAGCCTTTCATGGGTTATCATCAGGAAAAAACGTTTCTTATTTCAGTCACAGTGACCTTGACCTTGGCCCCACCAGCCCCAGTATCGAATTTGACCTGTATCTTATGATGTTACACCTGTGTACCAAAAATTGTTTAAATCTGTCAAGCCTTTCATGAGTTATTGTCCGGAAACCGTTTTTCTAATTTCAATCACAGTGACCTTGACCTTGGCCCAAGAAGCCCCAATATCGAACTTGACCTGTATCTTATGATGTTAAACCTGTGTACTAAAACATTGTTTAAATCTGTCCAGCCTTTCATGAGTTATTGTCCGGAAACCATGATGGACAGACCGACCGACCAACTGCCAACCTTGCTCCTGTATACCCCCTGAAACTTTGTTTGTGGGGTATAATTAAGCCTTGGTCTCTTCATCCAGTTCACTTTAGTTGGTATTGGATTTAGTATAATTTTAAAGATTTAATTTTGCCTGAAAAAAGCTTTAGTTTCTAACTGCTAATGTGAGCTTGCTGTTTAAAATGTATTAGGAAACTTCTGACAAACACACTCAACTCCAATTGAGGACACACAAAATGAGGACATTCACAACCACACACTAGACTGCCAACTGAGAACAGTTCTTGTCTTATGATCTATAGTTTTAGTTAGATTGCAGTAGGCAGAAATGGAGCAACAGCACAATGATAAGAATCCTGTGACAATTGCAAAATTTACCTGCATCCTGTCAGCTCCAGACAATGCACTGTTGGAGCCTGTATCATAATGCTGAGGCATCTCCTCAGATTTCTGCTCTGATTGTTGTAGGGCTGCAGGCTTTTTTCTGTAACATTCTGGAACAAAGTGAAGACATCTTTCAAAAGTTCTTCCTTTCAAATAAAATAAAAGTTTCATAGTGTTTTGTTTGCATCATATCCATACAACTTGGCAACATAGCATTTTGAGCTAAGTTCAGTAAATTTTCCTAGGTCCAGTAAAAAATTCCATTAATGCTAAGACTGAAAAGCAGAACACTGAATTTTTATTTGCATATCCAAAATCAGTCTTGATGGGTAATGATCCAAGCTGTATCAGGGGTTTCACTAGCTTATTACAAAGCAGAAGGAACTTTGCTAAAATGTTCAGTTTTGATTGAAAAGTATGATCTCCTTTGGTAAACTGTTGTGGCCACTTTCAAAATTTTTGGAACCTTATAATCAATATGGTCACAAATGACCAAAGAGGTGATAGAAAAAAGGAAACCTATCCAAGGTTAAAGTTTAATTATAAGAAGTGCCAGACTCAACTCACAAATTTCTGTTGATAGCACTGCTTTACTCTGTTAGTGCCAGGCTAACGTGAGGCACACAAGACTAAGACTGTGAAACAGGCAGACCTGCAGAAGATAAGCACAGCATTATTTTAAATAGAATTTTGTTTAATGTATGGATTTTTTGACAAATTGAAATTTTTCTGGGTGAAACTGCATAGAAAAAATTAATTTGCTTAGAAATTTTGCAAAAAAAGGTAAGTAAAGTAATGGATACAGTGTATTAGGAATCATCCAAAAGTTGTTTAACTTTTAAGAATATTTCTTTGATAAGTTCTGACATGTGAACAAAATATTCATCGCTTATTACATAATGCTACAAGTATGCAAAATTTTAAGCATTAACAACAGCTAAAAATATCGCTTTCAAAAATGGTGCTCTGGCGCAACACATTTCACATCATTGGTTGGAATGTGACCAACATTGCAAGCATTACATTCGAGTTATAAAGGCAATATGTGCTGCTTAATTTTAAATATACGTTTCTATATCAAAATATGTATTAGTTGTTAAACTTGTATAGAGCAATGATCAGTATTATAAATTTTAACTTTTCAATGCTAAACCTGCCATATTTTGACTTTATCAACAAACGGACACTAAATAGCACTTTCTTCAACAACGGCACTATTGAACATCCATTTTCTGTCTTCATAGCTAAGTGTCTTCTGTAGTGTCAATTGCTGTGGAAAATTATGTTTTCAACTTATCAAAAAATATCCAGATTACAGCATTATCACTTTCAGTTGTATGTACAAATTTATTGTTCTTATACTTCCAACAGTTGGCTAAAAGTCACCTCCAATAGAGGACACACTTGACAAAAATGCCACCAAATGAGGACACACAAGTAATCAAATTAAACCTTGGTCTCTTGACTCAGGTCACTTCAGTTGGTATTGGATTTAGTATAATTTTAAAGATTTAATTTTGCCTGAAAAAAGCTCTAAGTTTTTCACTGCTAATGTGAGTTTGCTGTTTAAAATGTATTAGGAAACTTTTGACAAACACACTCAACTCCAATTGAGGACACACAAAATGAGGACATTCACAACCACACACTAGACTGCCAACTGAGAACAGTTCTTGTCTTATGATCTATAGTTTTAGTTAGATTGCAGTAGGCAGAAATGGAGCAACAGCACAATGATAAGAATCCTGTGACAATTGCAAAATTTACCTGCATCCTGTCAGCTCCAGACAATGCACTGTTGGAGCCTGTGTCATAATGCTGAGGCATCTCCTCAGATTCCTGCTCTGATTGTTGTGGGGCTGAAGGCTTTTTTCTGTAACATTCTGGAACAAAGTGAAGACATCTTTCAAAAGTTCTTCCTTTCAAATAAAATAAAAGTTTCATAGTGTTTTGTTTGCATCATATCCATACAACTTGGTAACATAGCATTTTGAGCTAAGTTCAGTAAATTTTCCTAAGTCCAGTAAAAAATTCCATTCATGCTAAGGCTGAAAAGCAGAACACTGAATTTTTTTTTGCATATCCAAAATCAGTCTTGATGGGTAATGATCCAAGCTGTATCAGGGGTTTCACTGGCTTATTACAAAGCAGAAGGAACTTTGCTAAAATGTTCATTTTTTAAAGATTGAAAAGTATGATCTCCTTTGGTAAACTGTTGTGGCCACTTTCAAAATTTTTGGAACCTTATAATCAATATGGTCACAAATGACCAAGGAGGTGATAGAAAAAAGGAAACCTATCCAAGGTTAAAGTTTAATTATAAGAAGTGCCAGACTCAACTCACAAATTTCTGATGATAGCACTGCTTTACTCTGTTAGTGCCAGGCTAACGTGAGGCACACAAGACTGAGACTGTGAAATGGGCAGACCTGCAGAAGATAAGCACAGCATTATTTTAAATAGAATTTTGTTTAATGTATGGATTTTTTGACAAATTGATCTTTTTCTGGGTGAAACTGCATAGAAAAAATTAATTTGCTTAGAAATTTTGCAAAAAAAGGTAAGTAAAGTAATGGATACAGTGTATTAGGAATCATCCAAAAGTTGTTTAACTTTTAAGAATATTTCTTTGATAAGTCCTGACATGTGAACAAAATATTCATCGCTTATTACATAATGCTACAAGTATGCAAAATTTCAAGCATTTATAACGTCTAAAAATATCGCTTTCAAAAAATGGTGCTCTGGCGCAACACATTTCACACCATTGGTTGCAATGTGACCAACATTGCAAGCATTACATTCGAGTTATAAAGGCAATAATTATGTGCTGCTTAATTTTAAATATACATTTTTATTTCAAAATATGTTTTAGTTGTTATACTTGTATAGAGCAATGATCAGTATTATAAATTTTAACTTTTCAATGCTAAACCTGCCACATTTTGACTTTATCAACAAACGGACACTAAATAGCACTTTCTTCAACAACGGCACTATTGAACATCCATTTTCTGTCTTCATAGCTAAGTGTCTTCTGTAGTGTCAATTGCTGTGGAAAATTATGTTTTCAACTTATCAAAAAATATTCAGATTACAGTATTATCACTTTCAGTTGTATGTACAAATTTATTGTTCTATACTTCCAACAGTTGGCTAAAAGTCACCTCCAATAGAGGACACACTTGACAAAAATGCCACCAAATGAGGACACACAAGTAATCAAATTAAACCTTGGTCTCTTGACTCAGGTCACTTCAGTTGGTATTGGACTTAGTATAATTTTAAGGATTTAATTTTGCCTGAAAAAAGCTCTAAGTTTTTCACTGCTAATGTGAGCTTGCTGTTTAAAATGTATCAGGAAACTTTTGACAAACACACTCAACTCCAATTGAGGACACACAAAATGAGGACATACACAACCACACACTAGACTGCCAACTGAGAACAGTTCTTGTCTTATGATCTATAGTTTTAGTTAGATTGCAGTAGGCAGAAATGGAGCAACAGCACAATGATAAGAATCCTGTGACAATTGCAAAATTTACCTGCATCCTGTCAGCTCCAGACAATGCACTGTTGGAGCCTGTATCATAATGCTGAGGCATCTCCTCAGATTTCTGCTCTGATTGTTGTAGGGCTGCAGGCTTTTTTCTGTAACATTCTGGAACAAAGTGAAGACATCTTTCAAAAGTTCTTCCTTTCAAATAAAATAAAAGTTTCATAGTGTTTTGTTTGCATCATATCCATACAACTTGGTAACATAGCATTTTGAGCTAAGTTCAGTAAATTTTCCTAGGTCCAGTAAAAAATTCCATTAATGCTAAGACTGAAAAGCAGAACACTGAATTTTTTTTTGCATATCCAAAATCAGTCTTGATGGGTAATGATCCAAGCTGTATCAGGGGTTTCACTGGCTTATTACAAAGCAGAAGGAACTTTGCTAAAATGTTCAGTTTTGACTGAAAAGAATGATCTCCTTTGGTAAACTGTTGTGGCCACTTTCAAAATTTTTGGAACCTTATAATCAATATGGTCACAAATGACCAAAGAGGTGATAGAAAAAAGGAAACCTATCCAAGGTTAAAGTTTAATTATAAGAAGTGCCAGACTCAACTCACAAATTTCTGATGATAGCACTGCTTTACTCTGTTAGTGCCAGGCTAACGTGAGGCACACAAGACTGAGACTGTGAAACAGGCAGACCTGCAGAAGATAAGCACAGCATTATTTTAAATAGAATTTTGTTTAATGTATGGATTTTTTGACAAATTGAAATTTTTCTGGGTGAAACTGCATAGAAAAAATTAATTTGCTTAGAAATTTTGCAAAAAAAGGTAAGTAAAGTAATGGATACAGTGTATTAGGAATCATCCAAAAGTTGTTTAACTTTTAAGAATATTTCTTTGATAAGTCCTGACATGTGAACAAAATATTCATCGCTTATTACATAATGCTACAAGTATGCAAAATTTCAAGCATTAACAACGTCTAAAAATATCGCTTTCAAAAAATGGTGCTCTGTCGCAACACATTTCACAACATTGGTTGCAATGTGACCAACATTGCAAGCATTACATTCGAGTTATAAAGGCAATATGTGCTTCTTGATTTTAAATATATGTTTCTATTTCAAAATATGTATTAGTTGTTATACTTGTATAGAGCAATTATCAGTATTATAAATTTTAACTTTTCAATGCTAAACCTGCCATATTTTGACTTTATCAACAAACGGACACTAAATAGCACTTTCTTCAACAACGGCAATATTGAACATCCATCTTCTGTCTTCATAGCTAAGTGTCTTCTGTTGTGTCAATTGCTGTGGAAAATTATGTTTTCAACTTATCAAAAAATATTCAGATTACAGAATTATCACTTTCAGTTGTATGTACAAATTTATTGTTCTTATACTTCCAACAGTTGGCTAAAAGTCACCTCCAATAGAGGACACACTTGACAAAAATGCCACCAAATGAGGACACACAAGTAATCAAATTAAACCTTGGTCTCTTGACTCAGGTCACTTCAGTTGGTATTGGATTTAGTACAATTTTAAAGATTTAATTTTGCCTGAAAAAAGCTCTAAGTTTTTCACTGCTAATGTGAGTTTGCTGTTTAAAATGTATTAGGAAACTTTTGACAAACACACTCAACTCCAATTGAGGACACACAAAATGAGGACATACACAACCACACACTAGACTGCCAACTGAGAACAGTTCTTGTCTTATGATCTATAGTTTTAGTCAGATTGCAGTAGGCAGAAATGGAGCAACAGCACAATGATAAGAATCCTGTGACAATTGCAAAATTTACCTGCATCCTGTCAGCTCCAGACAATGCACTGTTGGAGCCTGTATCATAATGCTGAGGCATCTCCTCAGATTCCTGCTCTGATAGTGGTGGGGCTGCAGGCAAGACTGAAAATACAATGACAAATATGTAGTAATGATAATGGAAAGACAAATATATTAATTGCAAATTATTCTGCATAATTTAGATGATGAGTGTTGAATACACAGAAATGCTAGATGCAATGCTTATAGAAAGAACCAAAGGAAATGAATCCAGAAGTTTTGAACAAAAAAACTTTTAAATAAACATAACAATATTAATTCATTCCATCTGACACAATCCCTTTTGCCTACATATTAACAACACATCAGAATAGAATAAAAACAAGAGGGCCATGATGGCCCTAGATCGCTGCAAGTTTTGCTGTAAAGCAGTATTTCATATTTCAATGAAAAATATGTAAGTAATGTAAATATAAATATGTCAAATATCAGTCAATAAATAAAGGCTCTATGACAGAAAGTAAAAATATCTATCATAAGCTATGGTGACCTTGACCTTAACCCAGTGAACTCAAACCCTACCCATGGGTAGAGGTTCATGCAAGGATCCTATATACTGAATATCAAAGATATTGGTCTTCAAATGAAGGCTCTAAAAAGTACAGTAGATCTCGATAAACTTTCTTTAACCTTGGTGACCTTAAACCTATTCAAATTATTTGTAAAAGCTTGATAAAGCTTGCTTCATGCCAAATTTTAAAAATCTAGGACTTGCTGTTTCAGATATGAAGATTTTTTAAAGTTTTTCTTCTACACTGCTATTTAAAACTTGTGACCCCCTCGGGAGGGGGCAAACAGTTACCCAAGGAAAATTTTTCTAACATACTTGGAAGACGTCCTCCAGACATTGCTGCATACCAAATCGTAAGGCTCATGGTTTTGTAGTTTCATACAAGAAGATTATTCAAAGTTTACCCTATATAAACCTATGTAAAAATCAGTTGACCCCCAGGCGGGACCAAATTTGACCCCAGAGGTATAATTTCAACAAACTTGGTTGAGGTCTACTAGATTTTGCTACATACCAAATCTTAAGGATTAGGGCCTTGCGGTTTCAGACAAGAAGATTTTCAAAGTTTTCTATATGTAAAATCAATCGACCCCTAGGGCAGGGCCAAATTTGACCCAAGGGGCATAATTTGAACAACCTTGGTAGAGGTTCACAAGTCAATGCTACATTCCAAATCTTAAATCTCTGGGCCTTGTGGTTTCAGGCAAGAAGATTTTTAAAGTTTTACTATATAAGCCTCTGTAAAATCAATTGACCCCCGGGTAGGGGTCAAATTTGACCCCAGAGGCATAATTTGAACAAACTTTTGGTAAAGGTCCATACGACAATGCTACATTCCAAATCTTAAGGCAAAGGGCTTTGTGGTTTCATACAAGAACATTTTTATAGTTTCACTATATAAGCCTAAGTAAAATCCATTGACCCCCTTCAGGGTGGAGCCAAATTTAACCCCAGGTATATGATTTTAACAATCTTGGTTGAGGTCCGTAAGACAATGATAAATACCAAATCTTAAGGCTCTGGTCCTTGTGGTTTTAGACAAGAAGATTTTCAAAGTATTCCTAATGTAAAATCCATTGACCCCCGGGGCGGGGCCAAATTTAAACCCAGGGGCATAATTTGAAAAAACTTGATAGAGATCCACTAGACAATGCTATATAACAAATTTTAAGGCTCAGGGCCTTGTGGTTTCAGACAAGAAGATTTTCAAAGTTTTTTCTTTCAGTTGCCATAGCAAGCAGAGGTCTTGTTGGAATTGAATTCTTTGAACAACTTTTGTAGAGCGTCATGCAAGGAATATCCAAGGCATGTTTCATCAATGTTGGCTCAAGGAAATGATTACTGCTCTATCTGCATACTGCAAAACTCATCAAGGGCCATAACTATGTTGAAGGGTCTGACAAGAATACAATGATAATATGCGCATCTCATATTGGTACTGATTGTTTCCACAAAGTTTTCTTAAAATCCAGCCAGCAGTTGCAGAGAAATAGCACGGCAATGATTATTGCTCTATATATGCATACTACACAACTAATCAAGAGCCATAACTCTGTCATGAAAGGTATGACCAGATCACAGCCATGATATGAACATTTCCTCTTGGTATTGATGGTTCCTATAAAATTTCATTGAATTCCAGCCAGTAGTTGCAGAGAAATAGTGCGGAAACAATTATTGCTCTATATGCATAATGAAAAACTAATCAAGGGCCATAACTCTGTCTTGATGGGTCTGACTAGAACAAGGTGATGATATGCACATCTCCTATTGGTATTGATTGTGTCCAAAAAGTTTTCCTGAAATGCATCCAGCAGCTACACAGAAATGGCACAGAAATGATTGTTGCTCTATGTATGCATACTACACAACTAATCAAGAGCCATAACTCTGTCTGGAAGAGTCTGACCAGTACAAAGTGATGATATGCACATCTCCTATTGATATTGATTTTTCCAAAAAGTTTTCCTGAAATGCATCCAGCAGCTACACAGAAATAGCACGGAAATGATTATTGCTCTATACATGTATGCAAAGTGCACAACTAATCAAGTGCCATAACTCTGTCATGAAGGGTCTGACCAGAACAAAGTGATGATATGCACTTTATATGAATGAACACTGGACGCGGTGGTCATTTTACTCCTCAGAGTAAAATCAGTAAAGTAAAGACAGTAAAATCACAGGGACAGGTGTTCGTTGTCAAAGTCTGCGCTTCGTGTACTGTAACTATGTAAAAGTTGTGACCCCAGGGGAATAAAATGAAAAATCTATGTAGAGGACCACTAGGCAGTGCTATATACCAAGCATGGTGTTTTTCTGAAGAAATTACACATGTATTGGACTGACAGACACATGAACATACAATTAGCATTAATTAATTCATTTGAAATAAATGCGATGTTGTTTATGACAAGAAGAATTTTAAAGTTTTTTCTATATAACTCTATGTAAAACATGTGACCCCTGGGGCGGGGCCATTTTAGACCCAGAGGCCATGATTTGGACAAACTTGGTAGAGGTACACTAGACAATGCTACACACCAATTATCTAAGCTCTATGCCTTACGGTTTCTGACAAGAAGAATTTTAAAGTTTTTCCTTTATAATTCTATGTAAAACATGTGACCCCTGAGTAGGAGGCCATTTTAGACCCAGAGGCCATGATTTGGACAAACTTGGTAGAGGTACACTAGACAATGCTACACACCAATTATCTAAGCTCTATGCCTTACAGTTTCTGACAAGAAGAATTTTAAAGTTTTTCCTTTATAATTCTATGTAAAACATGTGACCCCTGAGTAGGAGGCCATTTTAGACCCAGAGGCCATGATCTGAACAAACTTGGTAGAATTCCACTAGACAATGCTACACACCAATTATCTAAGCTCTATGCCTTACGGTATCTGACAAGAAGAAATTTTAAAGTTTTTCCTACATGTATATAATTCTATGTAAAAGAAGTGACTCCTGGGGTGGGGCCATTTTAGACCCAGAGGCCATGATTTGAACAAACTTGGTAGAGGTCCACTAGACAATGCTACACACCAAATATCTTAACTCTATGCCTTACGGTTTCTGACAAGAAGATTTTTCAAATTTTTTTCCTATATAACTCTATGTAGAACATGTGCCCCCTGGGGCGGGGGCCTTTTTAGACCCAGAGGCCATGATTTGAACAAACTTGGTAGAAGTCCACAAGACAATGCTACACAAAAATTATCTAAGGTCTATGCCTACGGTATCTGACAAGAAAATTTTTTAAAGTTTTTCCTATATAATTCTATGTAAAAGAAGTGACCCCTGGGGCGGGGCCATTTTTGACCCAGAGGCCATGATTTGAACAAACTTTGTAGAGGTTCACTAGATGATGCTTTAAAATATCTAAGCTCCAGGCCTTGAGGTTTCAGAGAAGAAGATTTTAAAGATCCAACTTTTAAAATCTGTTTTTAGCTTCATTGACCCAGCAATGCAATGGACCAGAACCATTTGAACAATCTTGGTAGAGCTTTGTGCAAAAAAAATCCCAGGCAAGTTTCATCAAAATCTGGCCCAGTGGTTTCAGAGGAGATGTCGTTTGAATGAACTGTCGATGACAGATGGATAAGGGCGGACGACGGACAACCACTGATCCAAAAAGCTCACATGAGCACTATGAGCTCGGGTGAGCTAATAATATACAGGTTAGATGCAGAAAATTTTAATTTACGTATTGAGTAAAAAAAGGACCTAACATTTGTTTCATGGATAGTTGAAAATGAAGAAGGTCATAATGTTGGATTTTTAAATTTGATATCAATATTTACACAAACCCTTAAGTGAAGAAGAGGCATAACCTTACAAATATCAGTTTTGTTGAAAGTGATGTAGATTATGATGGTGAAAATGTATTTCAAGTTTGAAGTTGATATCGTTTGTAGTTTCAAAGTTCTGCATAAAACTTTAACCAAAAATCTTAATGAAAAAGGGGCATAATTTAAAATAAAATTGAATCAGAGCTATGGGTCTTGATAGTAACGATGTATATATGGCAGTTCCAAGTTTCAAGTTGAAATCACAAGTAGTTTCAAAGTTATGGACCTAGTGCATATTTTGCTTAATGCAAAATGTAAGTGAAAAAGGGTCAACACTTTAAAGAGGCTGTACTCCAGATTTGATGTAAAAAAAGTTTTTTTACATAAATTAAATATCTAGATGCCGTGAGATTAAAACAACATGATATTTCACTTCCAAACTGATTATAAAAGTCAAAATAGAACAGAAAAAATATATTTGCCTCAGCCTGATTTGAACTCTGGACCCTCATGTTAACAAAGTATTTCCAACACTCTTACCTTCACCACTATCGCTGCATATGAAATTACACACATTTACTTAAAATCTTATACAATATAGTTATACCGTCATGTTACAGTATAGCACTATGAAAGGATAAAAAATCAATTTATAATGGGATTATCTGACTTACTTCTTGTCAGTTAGTTAATTTTTAAGCACTAATCATAGATATTACAAGAAATTTATAATACAAGAAAATTCTATTTTTTTTTGTCATCTGGAGGCCAGCCCCTTTAAAAATATCTGTAACAGAGTTATGGGTCTTTTTGGTAATGATGTAGATTTTGATGGTCAATAGTCATATTCCAAGTTATGGACCAAGTGCATATTTTGTTTAACAGTTTAACGTAGGGGTGAGTAGGATATTTCCCTATGACAACGCCAGGGTGAGTAGGATAGCTCCCTTATTCTTTGAATATTCAAGCTAAAACTGAATCCATTTGATACTATCTGAAAATGCTTTCAAATCTGAAATCATTCAATGCTTTGTATCTTATATTACATTACATAATACACAAGTGAATTTATCAAGAAAATATCATGACCTCATTGGTGGTTTTAAGTCATATTTGGACAAGCTCTCAGAATTTAGGATAGAAAAATGTTCATGTAACATGATTGTTTATAAATGGGGTTCTTGAGATATGGGAATGCACCTGTAGACACTTCCTTTACTTTTTGGGAACTTGATGAAATCAAGATACTTACAAGAAGGGTGTTCAATTGAATACTTTTGTTGTCCTCAGTTCTTTGTCAGAGAAAAAATTCACTGGAGTTTAATGAAGAAATATTAAGAAATGGGCAGTTGTAGTCAACGTAAAGTGTTTGCGACAAAGTCCAATTACAAAAATAAGCATAACTTCTTCAAACATGACCTTGACCTAAAGATAGTCTACGTAAAGTGTTCGCGACAAAGTCCAATTACAAAAATAGGCATAACTTCTTCAAACATGACCTTGACCTATAGACAGTCTACGTAAAGTGTTCGCGACAAAGTCCAATTACAAAAATAGGCATACCGCCTTCAAACATGACCTTGACCTATAGATAGTCTACGTAAAGTGTTCGCGACAAAGTCCAATTACAAAAATAGGCATACCGCCTTCAAACATGACCTTGACCTATAGATATAGTATTGATTACGGCATCATCATGACCCTGTACTGAGAAGCAATATAATTTGTAAGTTTGATGAAGAAATGTTAAGAAATAACCAATTATAACCAATTTTAAGCTTTTGTGATGGACAGACGGATGGTTAAAACAATCGCTATTTATCGCTACTTCTTCAAAAGACTGACACGAAGTATCAGCAGAACTTATTAATAATCTGTCTAAATTGTGTAAGTTGGTTCCTCCATCATTACGTATCAAGACATACCAGCACATTATGATTAATTAGTTATACATACTTGTAAATTTAGCATATTATGTTGAATAAATTCTATTTAACTTTTTCTAGGCAGAAAAAATTGACACTCAAAAACCTATTAATTAAAAAATATATACACAAAATTAAGTCTGCTTGGGTAACTGATGCGTTTAAAAATCTGGTTTCACACTCAAACATTTCAATAGACAAAATTTTAAACTTCACCTATTTTAAAGTGCAGGACTCCTGATGATATTTCCTAAGAAAAGACTGTTGAAAATTAACTCTTAATCACAAAAACACATACAGTATCCTACATCCATCCTACACAATCTTTGTCCACCACATTCAGGACATAGCTTTGTAATCATTTAATGTACTAGCAGCAGTCTGGTGACAAAATAGATAAGGGGTATCTTTATTGTAATTCAGAAGGAATAAATATGATGTTTTAATACAAAAAAAAAAAAATTATTAAAGTGGGTTTTTAGTAGGGAAGAGTTATACTTAATTGCATAATTTTTTTGCAAGTTTGATTATCAGTACAACAGCCAAATTTAAGTGCATGCACTTGCACCAGAGTCCTTAAATTCATCAAATGAACAAAATGATACTCTTTTCACAAAAATCATCCGAAATATTATCAATATGTTTTTTTTTTCTGACACATCCCCGCTCACACTATCATATAGACGGACCAGAACAGAACACTGACACTTTCTTTTATGTAACTTACCCGTGTAAATCAAGTTGTGTTTCAAATCATCCAGTCTTTGCAGTTTTAAAGTTGAATCCTTGCCTTCAAATTTACAGGAACTTGCGATTGTAAACAAAACACTACACATGCCCAGTGAGGCATCACGACAGGTAAAGATACGACTCAAAATTATTGTTCTTTTTAACCAGTACCAAACACCTGTTTATATTGATGGAAAAGAAGTAAAATAAAGTGAACTCACCTGAAAATGTTCTTAAATATGTTATTTATTTTATTTTCATATGAAACGAAAAGAACAACTTTATTTTTTAATAAAAATAACATGTTTGAAACAGTCAGTGCAAAATGTCAATGCTGAGTTTGAAAGTCAAACAAACTAAACGTCTCATATTTCCATAATGCTAAATATAAACAGCATAATATTGTATAACAAGTTTGAATACAACAAGCAGCAAAATGGTAAGCAAAACATTTGGCGGGTGTCTGTCGTCAAATAGTTCAAGCACCAAAGTGATAAAGATCAAGAGGTTGTCAAGTTCAAAATATATAACAAGCATCGATCATGTATCCAAGGTCTTTGTTTCCTATTCAAGGAAGATTCTTTTTTAAGGGTCATAATTATAAAAAACATATAATTTTTGTTTTTAATGGCGATTTTTGCCCTTAATAACACAGGGACTCTTGAATTATTTACCTACTGAAACTGCAAGTATTGATTTGTTTACGATGTTATGTGGAGTTTGTCTGCTTATAAGTCAATAAACAGGAAGTGTAAACAAACATGTATAATATCGGTAAAAGGATAAGTTAGTTACAATTATATAACATCAATACTGTACGTGATGTTTTACAAGTTTTTAAACTTGCCGAACATGGGGTGTCTGAGTACTGGTAGCGTCCGTGTTCTATTTCAATCTGTCTATAACTGGAAAGTGTGGGCGGGGATGTGTCAGAAAAAACAAACATTGATAAAATTGTTGGTGATTTTTAAGAAAAGAGTATTATTTTGTTGGTTTGATGACTCTGGTGCAAGTGCAAACCTGTAAATACATTTCATCAACACAAAACATTATATCTGTGAATTGAAGACTAGGATTGTTATTTTTCATTTGTTTGTGTCTAGTTTACTCTGAACACAGCCACATGAGTTCAAATCCCACTCTGGGGACTCATGTTTTGTGACATTTCACGATCTTTCTGGGATTAATCACTATTATAAACAAGGTATTGAAATAATTCTAAGTAACTGCATTGTCTAAAATACAAAAATGTCCTCAACAATTTTGAACAAAAAGGTTTCTGACAATAACTTAATCAAGTTTATGTGAATATATGGCACAAATGGCCCACGATAGCTCTTTGAATTATCAAGACCTGACGAATCTAAATCAGTCAAGGTAAAATGACTGTTACCTATTTTAGTGAAATGCTGCTAGCAAACAATGATCTCACATGTACAAAAGTTACCAATGTTTTCATATTGGTCAATGTTGTCAAATGACCTAACATGTCAACAAAACCAACTCAACTAATTTGTTTAATCATCTCAAAACACCTTTAAAATGTTCGCGATTTTTCAAGAAAGTTGTTGTTGTTGAAGGTCTACCAATGTATAAAACCCAGATCACGGTCCTGCACATGTTATGCATTTTAATTATATGTCCAGTATTTATGTATAAATCATCATTTGATGGGGAATAATTACTTTTAATATTAAGTATTTTTCCACAAGCTTTTGGTTTAATAAGAAAATTGCTTTACAAAAGTCAATGCTTGGGTTACAATCAGGGTCGGTTCCAGAGGGGGTTCATTGGGGTTGCTCGGACCCCCTTTTAGGGTTGCAATATTTAATTTTCGTGGAGATTTTGGCCAGAAAGTTGAAAATTATCATGTACTTACCCGAAGACTGCCCCCAAACGAACTCCCCTTTCTGGAAATCTTGCTAAGAAAACAGAAAAAAAACACTGTACTTGAAATAGTTAGAAATGTGCAACTACTGTTAATATGTATGTCGAAATTTGGAGATTACCCATCATAACATTTAGAAAGAGTAAATTTAAGCTTCAGTTCTTATATTCATATTTTCATAAATTTACAGTTCCCCACCCACGTTATCAACACAGCCTCCCGTGGCTAAAACACAAACTAGTGAATATTTAATCTATAAATAACGATCTGGACAATCAGAAATTCAATCAAATTTATCACCGAGATGCTTATTTCCAAGACCTTTTCTGTACCTCGTAATAAATAAACTGTATCTGATTTTTATCGCGAAAAGGTGTGACTTTTATCAGAAACGTCCTAAACATTTAACTGAAACGTCTTGTTTAAACACTTAAACACAACACAACCAACTGTTAACCTGACTTAATTCAGTTTGGAACCACAAGATAAAACAATATTTAGTATTATAGAAAAGTAAAAACTCACTTGTCTTCTTTTGACCTCCAAACCAGGACACCGGATGTGAAAAGTGCGTGAAACGAAAAAGACAGAAAATGGCTAACTTCGGAAAAATTACGCACTGGCCCCACACTCGAACCGTTGATACCCCCAACCAAAGACACTCATTTTTCACCAATTTATTTTATGTTTAATGCAAAATTAGAGTGATTGAGACATATTTATATTTTTGCCAACTGAGGACGTCTTCAGTTGGCGACTTTGTCTTCAGTCGTTGGTGTTATTACGGAAACATGCCTTTTATTGGTGGGCCTTACAAACTCACACGCACGCACGCACGCGCACACACACACACACACATTGTTTTCCTCTAAGCTAAATCAAATATTTTTATATATGAAAAAATTGATAATAATATAAGTGCATAAAAGGGAATGTGTATTTGTATCTACATTTATAATCTGACGAATAAATCTAGTAAATTATTTTAGTAAGTAACTAGATAAAATCAGCGTGCCAGAGAAAATTTAGTTGCAAATTAAAAATCTATTATAAAAACATTTATTTTTGAAATGAGAAATAAGTTATTTCAAATAACACGTTACATGTATTCTTAATATTTAAGTCTGAATTATCTCCCTAGAAAATAAACTTTCTTCGCAGATGAATGGCAAACTTCTTTATAGAATAATCATGTGACTGAAATAACTGTAAGCTATTTAAGTAAAATGAACAGTTTAATAAAAGTTGAAACATCCTGTCCATAGTTCTGTAACTGTAAGGTTTTTATAGTTAACATTTTTGTGTTCAAATGATTGAAATCTAGCATTTTGTTAAAAGAAAATAAGGTAAAATGCTTTTTTGATGTCCGAATAGTAGTTCAGTAGTTAAATGATAGACAGTTCAAATCATAGAATTTTTTTTCCAGCTAATTACATCATGCCTAAATAGACATTTCTTTACTAGGTCTAGGGGAATCATGATTGTATATATTGGACGACAGAGCTTTTTTTCAACTTAATTTTATTGACTGAACTTAAGCACAGCTTTTGTCAAAGATGTTGTTAATCATGATTTTTGTTCAACGTCGATGCTTACAAAGAAAGAATGTTTTACATTTGCTGTGGAATTCTCAACTTAGCAATATGTTTCAAGCAACAGTTTTCTAAATTACAAGTTTCTAAAGCTAAGGCAGACTTAAACCCAGGCTTGTCTTATATTTTTGTCCACTAATCAGTCTCGTTGGGTATATGCAGTTGTTTGCCATCAGTATAGGATTGTGCTAAATGAATTTGATGAATTTGTTAAATGACATCTAATCCACGTTGATAAACACATTATAATCCACTTCAGTTTAAGTTTTAAATTTATATGATAACTTAATTCTAAGTAACTTGTGCTTTTTCATTCAAATAACAGAGTATGAAATATTAAACAAGGTTTTCATTCTAAAGATCAATAGTTGTCAATTTTGTATTGTAAACATAAGGTGTATGAAAATCCGTATAAGAACTGCTATATTTAGTTTGAAATCTAGAAAAAAAAAATTTTTAAAGACCACTTCACTATAGATAAAGCTGATGTACAGAGTTTTGAATAACAATACTTATCCTACAAAACGCGTGACAGTATGACGGTCGTGTAAAATGTAATGCGTAATAATCTAAATAATAAATCCTGGTTGTGAGTGTAACGTAGATTAAACCACGTGTAGGAATTCAGACAATTAGATCACGAGCCTGTTAGTGTCAGTGATCTAATCTAACGCATCTGCACGAATACCCGTGAATTAATTTACGTACTCTCACGGCTAGGATCTTTTTTTTTCGATTCTAACAATTTACAAAATTAATACGTTTGAGTGTGTGCAAGAAACTGTACTATATTTTGGTTGGCGGACCAAAGAAACGCTATTCTGCTGACGGCTGACGGCTATTTTTACACTGCGTATGGATTCTAGATACAAATAAATGTTTAACTACAAAATTAAATTAACAACTTCTTTTAAGTCATTTTGATTCATGTCACATCTCCTAAGGTCTGCTTACTATTTTCACATTAACATAGTATTTGAAACACAGTCTTATCTTATATCTACAAATGACGTGGAATATACAACTGTCTATCAACAGGAAACAAGATGGCGGAAAATTAAATACTACGCTGAAAATCCCAACAATATAAAACT
Organism: Cyclina sinensis; assembly: GCA_012932295.1. NCBI lineage: Eukaryota > Metazoa > Mollusca > Bivalvia > Venerida > Veneridae > Cyclina > Cyclina sinensis. The sequence continues at coordinate 37,027,557 of JAAONU010000006.1, read as the reverse complement.
ATTCTTAGTTTTTAATATACTTACAGTTATAAATGATTAAAATTATCGAACTGAAACTGACTCTACCAGAGAAGAGTTGCAAACTCGAAAGGAAGTGCAGTTATATTTTCACCATAAAAAAGTATATAATAAAAGAGCACGTGGTAATGTTTGCGGGTGAAACCTATTGTAGTAAGACTTAAGAGTCTTGCTGTGGATCCATGAATTTCAGCGGGATATCACGTGACTTTTATAGATAGAGATAACGCTTTAGAAGGAGAGAGTAAAATTCAAAAGAAACTACTTTAAAAGCGCGCGCCGTGAGTGATTTGACGGTAGTTAATTAAACGTATCGCCCCTTTTATATAGGCAGATCGTGTTAAAACTGTAGTTTGTTTCAGTTTTAAACTCGTTTTTATCTATTCAGTTTTAGAAAATAAACTGTTTTGAGTACATATTTTCCCAGCCAGATAACGTCTTTCTCTTTTGTCTAACCGCTGAGTTTCGCAATATTTTACTTGGTCACCTAAAGGTATGAGAATGTTTCTTACTAGTGACGCAAAAAGGCGGTAAATTGTTCTCTAAATTAACTTAATAGTGGCATAATTGAACAGTACATAAAAACATATATGAATCCTCAACCCATTTGCTTCTTATAATAATGATGATTTAAATATATCATACTGTTGTAATGACGCAAAATGTAATAAATATTTATTTTGCGCACACGAAATACACTTGCACTCAATGTTTTGCGTCTTTCGCTGACGTTATTGCCTCCAATCTGCATAATGCATCCAGTTTCATTAAATGAATCCATTTGACTGAATTTAAAATCAAGTTACCTTGAAAGAAAAAATAAAATGTCATTCCCAGATGATGTCCATGAAGCCATTACCAACATTGCCGTATAACTAAAGAACAGATTTCCCAAGAGGAGCATAAAGATTGCACAAGTTTTCCTAAAAATAAATGCTTTTTGACAAATTTGCCGACGAAATCTTCTTGCGCCTGTGGCAATTGTTTCCGAGTTCAGTTTTGAGAATATTTTGAAGTCTCTTTTGTTTTAATGACTTTTCATATGAAGTACTAAAATCTCACAGGTAATTTTTTTTCTTTGATAAGCTGCTTGTTGATTGAGCAGTTTGTTAGTAAACCTTAATATTAATATTGCTTGAACGTTCACAGCAAAAGAATATGATTATGTTACCTCTCAGTCATTATGATAGAATTAAATGACTGTTTAACAAAATTGAATGTTATATGTTTGTTGTATGATGGATTTGTTTGATGTTCATGTTACGATAACTGCTTCTCTAAATTTGCAACATGTTATTTCACAACTGGCCTTATTACTTCTAGACGCATCTATATGTATTTAGAAGTATTTTAACATTTTATCGTTGATTTTAAACGTCCACTGGCCTGTGTAATATTTTCATGAAAATCCTGAAAGAGTTACCATTTATTAATAAATCATATGAACTGATTGATGAGATTTTTTCCCCAAAAATTAACAATATAGTGGCAAGATATTTTTTTTCTTTGGATCAATGTAAGTACTGGTCATTTGTATGATTCTAGTAGTTCAATTGTAAACAAAAAGACATGTAGCTATAAAACATGCAGACATGTGACTCATCCTTCTTAAAGTAAAACTATTGACTGTTAATGATTTGAAATTTACACTGAGAGAAATTCATGTCAAACTATTTAAGCGACTGTATTTATTTTTAGACGCGCAGGCTGTGATAAGAGGATGATTCTCATGTACATCGTTTTATGTCAATGGTAACGGTCGTCGAGGTATTTAACTTCAAAAACTGTTAAACATAAAAATGCGATACTTCCCTTTCCTACTCCATTCTGGTAGGTAGAAACGACTCAACGACTTCATACTCTTTTGATCTCCAAGTGGGACTGACTGACACTGTATTTTAAGATGGTATCTCAAAACATCTCTTACAACTCCAGCAGTCATTTATGCATGACACATAAATAAGCAAAATGCCTTTATTTCATCATCAACACTTATACAACATTTCCTTGTACACAATAAGAGGCGTATTTACATTTCAGACAGGATATTGCTACTTAAATAAATGGAGTGACTATTGTTATAACAACATTTTTGTGTGACATACTGAACTTAAAATCCTCTATGAGAGGAACACTTCATCAAGTTAGGATTTCATAAGTTCCAAGTGGGAACTTCATACTAGTACGAGCACAGGTACTTGAAGTTGGGACCTAGCCCCCGCCCCCGTCCCCCGCTTTAATTGACCTTGCACAAGAGTTTTGTAGCATAAAACTGTAATGCATGGTTATCAACAGCTACATACAACTGTTCTGTCATCCATTACAAATGTAGCCTTAAAAAAAGCCCAGACCAACTATGCAGCACTATAATATATAAAACCACCTAAATTGCCTATGTTTTTCCTTGGTTTTCTCAATAAAAGCAGAAGTCTTGAAAATGTCGATAGTGCTTATCAATTAAGCAATAAATATTCTACACATCAATATCTGTCTCACCATTCTAAGTGAAAGATTAAAGTTGAATTTCGATAAAAACACTCAAAATTTTCTCGTCGCCACATATTCTTTCGAGTAATAATGACAGCGTCAACATTATCACCCGTCTTCTTGTACCAAAACGGACAATTCTTTGGAGGTCAGTATGTCAAAGAACAAGGTCACAGTGACCTAAATGTTTAGAATCATTTACACTCTATAACTCATCAACCATTTGTCACAGAGAATTCAAAATTCATAATAATAGTTGCACACATTGAGTGAATGACTTCTATTGATTTTGGGGTCAGTAGGTCAAAGGCCAAGGTCACAGTGACTTAAGCACTGATAACTAATTCCGCTGTAAAATTTTATAACCATTTGTCATACAGATTTTAATTACATTGAGAAACTGACCCCCATAGATCAGTAGGTCAGGGGTCAAGGTCACAATGACCTAAATACTGAAATCATTTCTGCTGTATAACATGGTAACTATTACCCGTATAGACTTCAAACTTCTTAAGATGATTGCAATCATTGATTATATGACCTCTATATTGTTCGGAATAAGTACATAAAAGGTCAAGGTGACAATCAACTAAACGATCAATATTTCTGCACTATAACTTGATAACTATGCATCACAGCATGAACAACTTCATTTATACAAATTATAAAACCTAAAACTTCAGATACGATAAAGATCTATAAAACTTTAAAATTAAAATAATAAAATGTCAAAAGTCAAAATATTATAAATCAAAAACATAACAAAAAAACTAAATTTAAAGCAAATAATTTAATTCCAAAGCCTAAGGTTTCCTCCCTTTTATTACAGATAAATCATACTTAGAAAAAAAAACATCCTTCGGGCATATAACGCTCCGCCCAGCTATAACATAATAGTGTTTGTATTTATTATTGTTTATTATAGTAAATAATAAAACTAATAAAGTCAAACACTATTATGTTATATTGTAGCATTGCGAGTGAAAAGGAACACTTTATAAGTTACAACATATTTAATTTCATAAATTCAGTGCACAAGTTAACAGCTCTAGTAGCTCTTTTGTCTAGCTCCATTTTGACTGTGTGAATTTGGGTATTTATACTCTAGATGTCATGCTTCCAGACTAAAGCAATCTGTCAAGATGACAGATCTTATTTGTACATACACATAATTTAACAGGAAATAAACTAAGTGACCCTGGGAACATTACACCTTCCTTTGTTTAAAAAAAAAAAAACAATTAAAAAAAAAAGATCGAATCTTCCCGAAACTACAATTAAACTATACTGTATATACGACTTTGTTAGTAGCCGTTGCTAAATACGATTGACATAAATGTTTGACATAACAGAAATATATGTACACAAGAAATTTCAATTAAACAATATTAATTAATTACACCATCCTAACTGCATATGAATTAAAATGCGAGTTTATCAGTGTTGGCATCAGTGGGTTTTTTTTTCAATCAACAAAATTGAATTTGGGAATCCCTTAAGTAAGTGTTTGTTTGTTGTTTAACATATACACATCAGTGTCACGGGTCGTTCATGGTTATGTTAACATTCAACATAAACACAATTTTTTTAACACAAAATTATCGTTCATTATATGATTGTTCTGATGTAACAACACATATTTGCAACGTCTGTATGTTTGTGCTAGGAGGGATTCCGGTGTGCCACTGTACTGCCATGTACCACTGATCTCGCTTGCTTTACATACAATATCTCTGAAAAGATAACAAAACTAAAATACGCGTAACACAATTGGAACAAAAAAAACACAGAACACATGATCTTTAATAACAAGTCTAGCCTATTCCTTCTAGTTATATAATTTGAGTTGTATATAAAAAAGACAAAAATTGTGTATTGGACAGAGGGGAAAAGACCGCACTGGCATAGGTTCGTGCGACTCAATAAACGTAGTTAACGAAAACAAGAGTTGTCTTCTTTTACCCCCGGTATTACACTACACAGCGGTGCTCTTGTTTAAAAGTGGGTTACATGTTCTTTCAGTTAACTTCTTATACACGTGTATGATCAAATGGAAGTAGAACGCAATCATATGCACAATCAAGTATAAACGATTATTTATTTGTCTGATGCGAGTGTTTTCTTTCAGTAATATGGCTTTCCTGCTATTCCAGAGAGTGCGTACTTTTCACATCAATAATGCTAGACAATCTGCGTCACATTATTTTCATTCTGACAGATAAATGCACATCTCTTGCGTAACTATTTCTACAGTATGTTTCAATGTCATTATCTGATTGTCTAGACCGAACTACAGTTCACCGCAACAGCAGAAATAACAAAATAAAAATGAGAACAACGTTCTTTTGCTTTAAACTGCATAAAACATGTCATTTATAATACTCTTAAACTGGTTTATATTTGTCTCCAGGTTAAAACTCTTTTCTTAAATAATCAGAAGGGCCTTATAATTCTAGAACTAATGAATCTAGAATCACAGCATAAATAACTTTATTTACTAATAATGTATAATTTTTTTTTGAAAAAGATATGACAAAAAATATAATTTACTCGTAACCTTTACTAAAAGATAATATAAATAATAAAAGATACTTTTACCTCGAAAAATAGAGTAATTGAAAGCATTTCTAAGCTCCAATATGCATAAAAACATTACAAAGCACCAACATGTTCATGCCAAGTTGGTGTATTATATAAACACGTCAGAGGAGATTTTTATACAAGACAAAGTCATTATTATATAGACTTCTTTACGTTACTGTTGCAGAAGTGCTCAAAGATATAATGTTACCTAGTCTGACGGTTGGAGCCTGTTTTATACTTTTTCTTCAGAAGGATTTGATTACAACAACTCAAGAGAGATTCTTTAGGACATTTGCTCGTATTCATGAGTATTTCCTTGGGAAATAGTTTTCTTGTTTTCTTAAGCGAATATCTTTATTCAGTGATTACATATCTTTTATTTAATACCTTCTTATACAAATAAACATATTGAAACTTTTCTCCTTTGTTTGCTTGAATTACAAAATGTAAACTCAGAACAGCAAAGGGACATCACCTCTCCATCTTGACCTGTGAAAGTCTTCGTTGAAAATATAGTTAATAAAGACATGTCATTTGTTTGTCTCTTTCAACGCCGGATACTATGTTAGATGCGTTGCACTGGTTTCATATATCCGTTTAAGTAAGTAAAAGTCATGTTTTGGCACTGTAAGCTCTGTATGAGCAGCTTACTCGGTTACTTTTCGTAAAATATGCCAAATATTTAGATAAACAACCGTGTTCTTGTAAATTGAAAAGGAAAAGTGGTCGCAGTTCGAAAATTAAAGGTTCCAAGATCATTAAGTGTGATATGCACAAGTGAGTTTCATTTCAACATTCCGTATTTGCTGCCTGCGTTTAGGTTTGAATCAAGTCAGCAGTCATCAAACAGAATAAATGTTAAGTGCATAACTATTTTTCCTAAATCAATGTTAATAAAAGAGGATGAAACTAAACTTACAAACTTAGCCACGTTTTCAAACTGTTACAATCAGTTGCATGCAGTTTAAATAGTGTATAAATATATTAATTTTCTTTTATCAGGGAGATTTTTTCTTCCAACTAACTCGACTAACTGTAGGATCTTTGTTTTATTACATCATGTATTGAAGTAGACAGGAAACGGAAACATGTCCGGATATAATTGTTATTTTTGCGACAATTTCTATACTATTCCCTTTTAACTATTCATAGTGAGATATGTTTATATTTAATATTTTTTATGAGAAAGTGTCCTCTGCTTCTTCATGGCCCCAAAAAGTAAAATAAAAAATACATTTTATCTAGGCGATGACCAAAACGACATTCAATATTTTATCTGTTATAATTGACAAAAGCAGTTTTAGCAAGCTTTCAGAAGCTCAGTTGGTATGTACGACCTTAATTAATCTGCATTTCTGTCAATCAGATAAGATTTATACAAAATCATAGGTCTCCAAAAATTGAATAAAAACATTGTTAAAAGAAATTCTTGAAGTAATTAACAATCTGCGCAGTACAACTAAACGATAGATTTCCTAGGAGAACCGTATAGTAATGCAAGTTCTCAGGTGAGCATATTACAGAATTGCAGATAAAGAAGATTTTGCGACAACTTGTATTACTTCCGCTGCTCTGGTATGTATAGTTTTATATCCTTTTGTAAAATCCTGACATAGGCTATGCTGCAATTTTGTATTAAAAGCATTCAACAACAGACCATTAATGAATAAGAACCTCATAACAGTCTTGATTTTAAAAGAAATCACAGATGCTTATAATAATGCACTATAAATATTATACTTTTCATTGACTATTATCTTGAAGTTCCCCTTTAAGATTTTTAGATGTTGCTGTACGGTCAAAATTAGCTCTGCTCCTAGGGTTACATCTTTTAAATAGATTTATAATGGACAGTATACAGAAAGTTACTGGAGAATAGAGCTTAAATACTTTTTTGCAAGGCATCATCTGTACAAGCTTATTTACCTATTTAATGTCTTTTGGATCTGTTTTTTTTCCAAAGTCGGGTGTCACATGTTTAATTACATTACAGAAGATATAACGTTTTTGGTATGAACTGTAGATTAAGTTGCCTCTACAACATCTTATGTTTTGCTTCTTAGGTTGTTCAAACTATGCATCTGAGATAAGTATCGGACCCGTCCTTGGGGTCTAATATTAAACACCATTAATCATAAAATACCTGAAGTTTTAAAAAGTTCTTGTCCAAAACTGATTGTCCTAGTGCTTTCACATGAAGCAAAGTCTAAACACTGTGTTCCAAAGCTGTTCAGGTATGTCCCTGTGGTTTTTACTAGGCCGACCTTGGTGCCGAAAGTTTGATTTACATTTTAGAAGGAATAATGTTCACATCAATATTTCAGCTAGCGTGAACGATATATTATGAACAATTCGCAGAAGATTCGAAATGATGCAAACAGGTTATCTTTGACCATTCTCTTCAATATTTGATAAACATTTGTGATGTTACATAGAAGTAGTTTGATATATTTACGAATTAGTAATGGATAATTTGCATTAAAATTGTGCTATTTTGATAAAGAGTAAAATTTCAACATAAATGCCACCAGGTTGGCAAGATGAATTTGTTGTCTGGATCAGATGCTCGGACAGCAAACCATCATCAGCGTACCAACTGTCGTCTTTATACTGTTCCTTGTCATTTAACGGATAGCCTCACAAATAAATTCAGTGAAAGATTTTAGCAAACAAGTAGATAAAATCAGTGTGGCAGAATAGAATATTTAACTGGCAATAGAGAATCCATCTAACAGCATTATTTTTTTTTAAAAACTTTTGTTCCTAATATTTACACAGATATTTTCTTGAGAACCAGCCAAATAAGTTTTCAAGGAATAAGACATCTACTTCTACCTACATTGCAATAACAGAAATCATGTAAATAATAATAAAAGGTATTACATGTATTTGAAACAAAGGTTGGAAAAGTTGAGTTTCCGGTGACATGTCGATGTAGTCGCAAAAAGACCGGCTACATGTCGATGTAGTCGCAAAACACCGGCGACATGTCGATGTAGTCGCAAAACACCGGCGACATGTCGATGTAGTCACAAAAGACCGACTGCTAGGTTTACAGAAAAGGTTTCAAACCATCATATAGTATTTTGTTAATAACATTTGCTGATTGTTTGCTTAAACATCAAATAGTTTCCGATTTAATCTACGATTAATTTTGCAAACGACGTTTATTTAGTTTACCTAAGTTAAATCAATATTTTTTCATTTTTCTAAGTGCTATTTTCATCTGGCAAATAGTATTAAAAACATGTTTACTCAAATGTCCCAAACTAGTTGCGTTTCTAAAACATTACAAGTTTTTTTTAATTATTAATTAATTCATTTATTTTATTAAAAACAGTTACTAAGTTTTTAAATACTTTTTTTTATTATTATTTTGTTGTTGCTTTATGGTTTGCTCGAATATGTGTTAATGCCTTTTTTAGAGAATCCAAAGTAGCAATTAGTAAAAATTTACATACTTAAGCAAAATCGAATATATTATGTATTCAATAGAGGTTGCTCAAAACTCTCTTTACAATTAACGTTTTATGTAACAATAATAGAACAAGAACGTTGTGCATGACTTACTTGAACTTTTTTACCTTAAACCTCTCTTACTGGATGTAATATGTATAGATGATAGAAAAAGAACGTTGTGCATGACTTAATTGAACTCAAAAACATCGTTTATGTTCTACATATTTCAACGATCACACCGTAAAAAATGAATACATTGATACAACCTATTAACTTCAAAATCGAAGGCATATAAAAATTAAATTTACTCCTATATTTTTCGAATTAGTATTTATTTCAAAAAGTATATTTGTACGGATTAGATCGTGTGAAACGCAGATACAAAAAATGAGTAAGTTTGTTAACTATGAGATTGCATGTGAAGAATATGACAATAACAGAGTGGCAGCGGGATCTGAAGTTATTTGCGCTTTGATGCAATTTTATTGTCGAAAATTACTAAAGGTAGGTTGATGTTTGTAATTATTTGCCTTTTTGCTTCAATTACCTCTTTGCCTAATTGCTTCTTATTAAGCTAGAATTTTACAAGGACATTGATTTCCAACAGCATTATTGTCGAGCCCGCTTGCGGTGAGCTCGACTTAGTCGCCACTTTTGGCGTATAGTTCGGTGTATGTGCGTCCGTCAGTCCGTCCGGATTTGTCCACCCTGTATCTTGCTCATTCTTTAAAGGATCACAAAAATATTTGGAGCAGATGCTCACCATGATGGGGTTGTGTCGCATGCAAAATCCAGGTCCGCCCCTTAAAGGTCAAGGTCACGCTTTGGGGTCAGCGCAAAACCCTTGTCCGGAGCGTAACTTCTACATGCATTGAGGGATTTTAATATAACTTGGGACAAATATTCTCCATAGTGAGGCAGAATGTCGTGCGAAAATGCAGGGGTCAGTGGCAAAGGAAAAGGTCACACTTAGGGGTCAAAATTCAAATAACAAAATAAAACATTCATTTCTGAGTTTAACTTCTATATACATGGATGGATTTTAATATAACTTAGCACAAATGTTCTCCATGTTGAGATGAGTTGTCTCGCACAAAATGAAGGTCAAGGTCACAAAAGAACAAAGGTCAAATAAGAATATTAAAATTTATTGGCGCTGTATCTTGCTTATGCTTTGAAGAATTATGCTTAGTGGTCAGAGGATTTGAAAAATTAAAGTGTCTGTGGCAAAGGTCAAGGTCACACTTAGGGGTCATAGGTCAAATAACAAAACAAAACATTCATTTGAGGGTATAACTTCTATATACATTGATGGATTTTTATATAACTTAGCACAAATATTCTCCATGTTGAGTTGAGTTGTCTCGCGCAAAATGAAGGTCAAGATCAAGGCCACAAAAGGTCAAAGGTCAAATAAAAATATTAAAATTTGTTTGTTGGCGCTGTATCTTGCTTAGGCTTTAAAGTATTATGCTTAGTGGTCAGAGGATTTTGAAATTGTTGAGCCCCCTTGTGGTTAGGTCGACTTGGTCGCTGCTTATCAGTTTTTGTGGATTGGTGTATGTGCGTCCGTCAGTCCGTGTGTCTGTCTAGATTTGTCCGGTCTATATCTTGCTCATTCTTTGAAGGATTACAAAATAGTTTGATACAAATGTTCACCAATGGGGTGGTGTGTCACATGCAAAACCCAGGTCCGCCGCTCAAAGGTCAAGGTCACACCTGGAGGGTTAGCTCAATACCCGTGTCCGGAGCGTAACTTCTACATGCGTGGTGGGATTTTAATATAACTTTGGACAAATGTTCTCCATGGTAGGCGGAGTGCCGCGCAAAAATTTCAGGTGTCTGTGGTAAAGGTCAAGGTCTTACTTCAGCGTCAAAGATCAAATAAAAAATTTAAAAAATTCATTTGTGAGAATATTTCTACACATGGATGGATTTTTATATAAGTTATAACAAATGCTCTCGAAAGTGAGTTGAGTTGTCCTGCTCAAAATGAAGGTCAAGGTCACAAGAGGTCAAAGATCAAATAAAAATATCAAAATGTTCAAATAACATGAATTGAGTTTTTTAAGCATAAATGTTCATCATGAAACTTCGTGTCATGCACATGAACGAGGTCACTGGGTCAGAAGTCAAGGTCACCCAAGATGATGCAATGTCAAGATTTTGCCGTGGGTATACAGAGGATGTGCTGCGCACATCTTATCTATGTATACATCTTTCTCCTTGATCTGAAGCTTATAGGTTCAGGTTTGAATTAAGACGAGCGGGCTCGACATTCTGCCCGTGGGCATGTCTTGTTATTTATATTTTAATTGCAATTGGGTTTTGCCATGTTGTGCAAACACATAATAAAATAAAAATAAAACAAAATTGATTTCAAGTCAAATTATGCATAATGTGTTATAGAAGAGTGTATAGTTTTTGTATTACAGTGCGCTGTTTAATGTTAATACATTTTTCTTTACATCAAAACCCATAAGAACTCGTTGTGCTTTAAGGAGTTGCATGTACTGGATGCTGGATGTGGGACTGGAAATTACACACAAGCTCTCATCGAACACGGTATCGGTCATGTTACGCTGTTAGATGCCTCGCCTGCTATGCTGGAAGTTGCCAAAAAATAAAATGGCTAATGATGTAAAGGCTGGAAAAATAAAAGGCTTTGTTCATGCCGTCTTACCAACATTTCCTTTCCGTGATGAAAACTTTGATGCTGTTATGTTTAATTTGGTACATAGCTTATATCTTATATTTTGTTAATTGTAAGTACGGACTAACCCTTGATTAAAGAAAACATACATTTGAACAGTTTAGCTCATAACGGCTTCAGCTTCTTCATATTCTTATTTACAACGTTGTATTTCAATTAGAAAAAAAAATCGCATTCTAGCAGCAGCGATAATAATAAGCTGTAATGTCCTTTACATCCTGTACGTGATGAAACCAATTTCTTATTACCCGAGTTTATTTTATAACTTGCCTAATCGGAGGTGGAGTAGCTATTGCTATTCACAATGGAAACTTTACGAAGAATATCTAACAAGTGTTAAATCCAATTAATTAATGAATAATATGTTGTTGTGTTTTTTTATTGTTTTTTTCTGTTGTAAGCACATATACAACAAGTTGTTGTCCCATTGTTCATGAAGCCAAAAATAATTTATAGTAAGTTTCATTTTAGCATTTATAGCACGACACAGTCTGAAAAGATATACCAGTACCCAATTATATATTCTACCTACTGGTTTTTGTCATCTGATCTTTTCGGTTGGTAATTAATTTGTTACACTGGCGCACTCTACAAATAAATGTATTAAAAGAACTTTGCAAAAAGAGATAAGTAGAATTATCGGTGTTGAAATAAACTTAGTTTATAACTTTTTGCTAGGTATTGAATCATTTGGACATGGCAGAGGGCGACCATTTTCAAACATGTGTACAGACGCTGAGGGAGGCTCGAAGAACCCTAAAAGCTGGAGGTATTATTGTAGTATCTACAGTTCTTAAATCGACTGCAGCAAATGACATTTGGTCAGTACAAGTAGATAAAAGTCTTGGATACAAAATGATTCGAAGTTTGCCATCATTGGAACAATTTGAGCAAATGTTCAACGCAGCTGGTATCTCTTGCAAGCAGAAACTAACAATGTTAGGGACTGATATATTTCCAAGTTACTACACAAATCCTGAGAGTCATTTCAGCCATTTTCTTGACCATGTTAACGCTACAGATATTGAACGTAAAACTGCCTATCAAGCAATGATAAAGTTGAAAGAAAGTGGAGGAATCCAGAGATGGGTCAAAGAGCATGAAAAATCAAGAGGTTTTTTAACAATATTTGTTTGCATGGCAAAGGAAACGAACGAAAAAAAAACGATGAAAGATGAATGAGAACAAAATGAAAAAAAAATATTTGTGTTGTAGCCTAGAGGAAAGAGATTGTTCCAAGTGGTATAGAGTAATGAAAAGGCGGACACACATACACACACACACGCACGCACGCACGCGCACACACACACACACACACACACATTGTTTTCCTCTAAGCTAAATCAAATATTTTTTATATATGAAAAAATTGATAATAATATAAGTGCATAAAAGGGAAACGTGTATTTGTATCTACATTTATAATCTGACGAATAAATCTAGTAAATTATTTTAGTAAGTAACTAGATAAAATCAGCGTAAAATTTAGTTGCAAATTAAAAATCTATTATAAAAACATTTATTTTTGAAATGAGAAATAAGTTATTTCAAATAACACGTTACATGTATTCTTAATATTTAAGTCTGAATTATCTCCCTAGAAAATAAACTTTCTTCGCAGATGAATGGCAAACTTCTTTATAGAATAATCATGTGACTGAAATAACTGTAAGCTATTTAAGTAAAATGAACAGTTTAATACAAGTTGAAACATCCTGTCCATAGTTCTGTAACTGTAAGGTTTTTATAGTTAACATTTTTGTGTTCAAATTATTGAAATCTAGCATTTTGTTAAAAGAAAATAAGGTAAAATGCTTTTTTGATGTCCGAATAGTAGTTCAGTAGTTAAATGATAGACAGTTCAAATCATAGAATTTTTTTTCCAGCTAATTACATCATGCCTAAATAGACATTTCTTTACTAGGTCTAGGGGAATCATGATTGTATATATTGGACGACAGAGCTTTTTTTCAACTTAATTTTATTGACTGAACTTAAGCACAGCTTTTGTCAAAGATGTTGTTAATCATGATTTTTGTTCAACGTCGATGCTTACAAAGAAAGAATATTTTACATTTGCTGTGGGATTCTCAACTTAGCAATATGTTTCAAGCAACAGTTTTCTAAATTACAAGTTTCTAAAGCTAAGGCAGACTTAAACCCAGGCTTGTCTTATATTTTTGTCCACTAATCAGTCTCGTTGGGTATATGAAGTTGTTTGCCATCAGTATAGGATTGTGCTAAATGAATTTGATGAATTTGTTAAATGACATCTAATCCACGTTGATAAACACATTATAATCCACTTCAGTTTAAGTTTTAAATTTATATGATAACTTAATTCTAAGTAACTTGTGCTTTTTCATTCAAATAACAGAGTATGAAATATTAAACAAGGTTTTCATTCTAAAGATCAATAGTTGTCAATTTTGTATTGTAAACATAAGGTGTATGAAAAATAATCCGTATAAGAACTGCTATATTTAGTTTGAAATCTAGAAAAAAAATATTTTTAAAGACCACTTCACTATAGATAAAGCTGATGTACAGAGTTTTGAATAAAAATACTTATCCTACAAAACGCGTGACAGTATGACGGTCGTGTAAAATGTAATGCGTAATAATCTAAATAATAAATCCTGGTTGTGAGTGTAACGTAGATTAAACCACGTGTAGGAATTCAGACAATTAGATCACGAGCCTGTTAGTGTCAGTGATCTAATCTAACGCATCTGCACGAATACCCGTGAATTAATTTACGTACTCCCACGGCTAGGATCTATTTTTTTCGATTCTAACAATTTACAAAATTAATACGTTTGAGTGTGTGCAAGAAACTGTACTATATTTTGGTTGGCGGACCAAAGAAACGCTATTCTGCTGACGGCTGACGGCTATTTTTACACTGCGTATGGATTCTAGATACAAATAAATGTTTAACTACAAAATTAAATTAACAACTTCTTTTAAGTCATTTTGATTCATGTCACATCTCCTAAGGTCTGCTTACTATTTTCACATTAACACAGTATTTGAAACACAGTCTTATCTTATATCTACAAATGACGTGGAATATACAACTGTCTATCAACAGGAAACAAGATGGCGGAAAATTAAATACTACGCTGAAAATCCCAACAATATAAAACTATTCTTAGTTTTTAATATACTTACAGTTATAAATGATTAAAATTATCGAACTGAAACTGACTCTACCAGAGAAGAGTTGCAAACTCGAAAGGAAGTGCAGTTATATTTTCACCATAAAAAAAAATATATAATAAAAGAGCACGTGGTAATGTTTGTGGGTGAAACCTATTGTAGTAAGACTTAAGAGTCTTGCTGTGGATCCATGAATTTCAGCGGGATATCACGTGACTTTTATAGATAGAGATAACGCTTTAGAAGAAGAGAGTAAAATTCAAAAGAAACTACTTTAAAAGCGCGCGCCGTGAGTGATTTGACGGTAGTTAATTAAACGTATCGCCCCTTTTATATAGGCAGATCGTGTTAAAACTGTAGTTTGTTTCAGTTTTAAACTCGTTTTTATCTATTCAGTTTTAGAAAATAAACTGTTTTGAGTACATATTTTCCCAGCCAGATAACGTCTTTCTCTTTTGTCTAACCGCTGAGTTTCGCAATATTTTACTTGGTCACCTAAAGGTATGAGAATGTTTCTTACTAGTGACGCAAAAAGGCGGTAAAATGTTCTCTAAATTAACTTAATAGTGGCATAATTGAACAGTACATAAAAACATATATGAATCCTAAACCCATTTGCTTCTTATAATAATGATGATTTAAATATATCATACTGTTGTAATGACGCAAAATGTAATAAATATTTATTTTGCGCACAAAAATATTCTTGCACTCAATGTTTTGCGTCTTTCGCTGACGTTATTGCCTCCAATCTGCATAATGTATCCAGTTTCATTAAATGAATCCATTTGACTGAATTTAAAATCAAGTTACCTTGAAAGAAAAAATAAAATGTCATTCCCAGATGATGTCCATGAAGCCATTACCAACATTGCCGTATAACTAAAGAACAGATTTCCCAAGAGGAGCATAACGATTGCACAAGTTTTCCTAAAAATAAATGCTTTTTGACAAATTTGCCGACGAAATCTTCTTGCGCCTGTGGCAATTGTTTCCGAGTTCAGTTTTGAGAATATTTTGAAGTCTCTTTTGTTTTAATGACTTTTCATATGAAGTACTAAAATCTCACAGGTAATTTTTTTTCTTTGATAAGCTGCTTGTTGATTGAGCAGTTTGTTAGTAAACCTTAATATTAATATTGCTTGAACGTTCACAGCAAAAGAATATGATTATGTTACCTCTCAGTCATTATGATAGAATTAAATGACTGTTTAACAAAATTGAATGTTATATGTTTGTTGTATGATGGATTTGTTTGATGTTCATGTTACGATAACTGCTTCTCTAAATTTGTAACATGTTATTTTTCAACTGGCCTTATTACTTCTAGACGCATCTATATGTATTTAGAAGTATTTTAACATTTTATCGTTGATTTTAAACGTCCACTGGCCTGTGTAATATTTTCATGAAAATCCTGAAAGAGTTACCATTTATTAATGAATCATATGAACTGATTGATGAGATTTTTTCCCCAAAAATTAACAATATAGTGGCAAGATACTTTTTTTTCTTTGGATCAATGTAAGTACTGGTCATTTGTATGATTCTAGTAGTTCAATTGTAAACAAAAAGACATGTAGCTATAAAACATGCAGACATGTGACTCATCCTTCTTAAAGTAAAACTATTGACTGTTAATGATTTGAAATTTACACTGAGAGAAATTCATGTCAAACTATTTAAGCGATTGTATTTATTTTTAGACGCGCAGGCTGTGATAAGAGGATGATTCTCATGTACATCGTTTTATGTCAAAGGTAACGGTCGCTGAGGTATTCACTTCAAAAAACTGTTTTACATAAAAATGCTATACTTCCCTTTCCTACTCCATTCTGGTAGGTAGAAACGACTCAACGACTTCATACTCTTTTGATCTCCAAGTGGGACTGACTGACACTGTGTTTTAAGATGGTATCTCAAAACATCTCTTACAACTCCAGCAGTCATTTATGCATGACACATAAATAAGCAAAATGCCTTTTTTCATCATCAACACTTATACACCATTCAACCTTAAACCATGTCATTCTGTGTGCCAAACGAGTTAGTAATTCTAAAAGCAGCCACTACCTTGAAAATATTTTGATCATATCCTTGTAGACAATAAGAGGCGTATTTACATTTAAATGGAGTGACTATTGTTATAACAACATTTTTGTGTCACATTCTGAACTTAAAATCCTCTATGAGAGGAACACTTCATCAAGTTAGGATTTCATAAGTTCCAAGTGGGAACTTCATACTAGTACGAGCACAGGTACTTGAAGTTGGGACCTAGCCTCCGCCCCCGTCCCCCGCTTTAACTGACCTTGCACAAGAGTTTTGTAGCATAAAACTGTAATGCATGGTTATCAACAGCAACATACAACTGTTCTGTTATCCATTACAAATGTAGCCTTAAAAAAAGCCCAGACCAACTATGCAGCACTATAATATATAAAACCACCTCAATTGCCTAAGTTTTTCCTTGGTTTTCGCAATAAAAGCAGAAGTCTTGAAAATGTCGATAGTGCTTATCAATTAAGCAATAAATATTCTACACATCAATATCTGTCCCACCATTCTAAGTGAACCATTTGTCACAGGGAATTCAAAATTCATATAATATTGCACACATTGAGTGAATGACTCCTATTGATTTTGGGGTCAGTAGGTCAAAGGCCAAGGTCACAGTGACTTAAGCACTGATAACTAATTTCGCTGTAAAACTTTATAACGCTTTTTAAAGCCTAAGGTTTCCTCCCTTTTATCACAGATACATCATACTTAGAAAAAAACATCCTTCGGGCATATAACGCTCCGCCCAGCTATAACATAATAGTGTTTGTATTTATTATTGTTTATTTTAGTAAATAATAAAATAATAAAGTCAAACACTATTATGTTATATTGTAGCATTGCGAGTGAATAGGAACACTTTATAAGTTACAACATATTTAATTTCATAAATTCAGTGCACAAGTTAACAGCTCTAGCTCTTTTCTCTAGCTCCATTTTGACTGTGTGATTTTGGGTATTTATACTCTAGATGTCATGCTTCCAGACTAAAGCAATATGTAATTTAACAGGAAATAAACTAAGTGACCCTGGGAACATTACACCTTCCTTTGTTTTAAAAAAAAACAATTAAAAAAAAAGATCGAATCTTCCCGAAACTACAATTAAACTATACTGTATATACGACTTTGTTAGTAGCCGTTGCTAAATACGGTTGACATAACCGTTTGACATAACCGTTTGACATAACAGAAATATATGTACACAAGAAATTTCAATTAAACAATATTAATTAATTACACCATCCTAACTGCATATGAATTAAAATGCGAGTTTATCAGTGTTGGCATCAGTTGTTTTTTTTTTTTGTTTTTTTTTAATCAACAGAATTGAATTTGGGAATCCCTTAAGTAAGTGTTTGTTGCTTAACATATACACATCAGTGTCACGGGTCGTTCATTGTTATGTTAACATTCAACATAAACACAATTTTTTTTAACACAAAATTATCGTTCATCATTATATGATTGTTCTGATGTAAAAACACATATTTGCAACGTCTGCATGTTTGTGCTAAGAGGGATTCCGGTGTGCCACTGTACTGCCATGTACCACTGATCTCGCTTGCTTTACACACAATATCTCTGAAAAGATAACAAAACTAAAATACGCGTAACACAATTGGAACAAAAAAACACAGAACACATGATCTTTAATAACAAGTCTAGCCTATTCCTTCTAGTTATATAATTTGAGTTGTATATAAAAAGGAGAAAAATTGTGTATTGGACAGAGGGGAAAGGAGCGCACTGGCATAGGTTCGTGCGACTCAATTAACGTAGTTAACGAAAACAAGAGTTGTCTTCTTTGTAAAAGCTTTAGGGTCGCATCTTGCCACAAAAACCCACTATCAGATCTGTGACAGTATTCATGGTCTGTTGACCATTATGGAAATTACGTTCCACAGCCAGCGAATAACAAGGAATATCATACAAATGATATACAACGATGAATTGGTCAAGATCCTCCTCCTCTGGCGATTGACTAGGACCGTTCAACACCAAGCCATCGCCGCCAATCTCGTGTATACGGCGCGGATGTTACACACAGCCTGCAGCCCTGAGCGACTCGAACAGGTCCTGTTAGACGAAGATATTATCTCCGACGTCTACTCCCAACTCTGCAAAGAACACATGGATACTTGCGAACTCGACCTCAACACTTTAGACTAAGTATCTCGGGGCAACGGTTTTCTCTCATTTTTAACCTTTTAACTACCTAATAATTTATCAACTGTTTTTTAACAACAAGACCAGTTGTTTCTGTTTCCGGTCACTGGTTTCTTTAGTTTAGTTTCTCATCTGCTGATAACACGAACAATTTAATATCTTTCCAGTCACTTGTTTATTTACTAATTGGTGAAGGTATAATTTGTTTGGAATTTTGGTGATAGATATTGGACTCTTAAGGAATGGTCAGCCTTTCACATACAGGATAAATAAAAACATATTTCAAACATATTACCTTTCTTAAGGGCCCGATTCTATATATATATATATATATATATATATATATATATATATATATATATATATATATATAACATCTTTTTGTGTGTTTTGTTAATTTACAATGATTAAGAAAATAATAATAATAATAAAAGAGAAAAAAAAGAAAAAAAGAGAAAAAAATGCAAAGGCACAAACAAAGATAATTTTTTTCATTTTTTTTTTCGTTACAATATGTTCATTCGTAAAGTTTGTTAATACATTATTATTACGAATCATTTGAATGTACATTTGTGTTTCTTTAGGTGGCTATACTGTATGTTTAAAGAAAAAAATGCAAAGGAACAAACAAAGATATTTTTTTTCAATTCTTTCAGATATGTTCATTCGTAAAGTTTGTTAATACATTATTATTACGAATCATTTGAATGTACATTTGTGTTTCTTTATGTGGTTATACTGTATGTTTAAAGATACATTAAACATTTTCCCCGTTGCCTTATTTATATAATGGATCATTACGTTCACACATAGATTGTTTCGATTAAATTTATTGTATACCATCTTTTAATTTTTGTATGTTTGCTTTTCATGATAAATCAAATATTCCTCTTTGCTTTTAATCTCAGATTGTAACTTCTTTTAGTTATTACTGATGTCATATTTATATAGTTTATTTATACACACTTACATAGTTTTTCACAGCGTGATATTATAACAATACCCATACAGAATGTATTGTCTATTATTGTCTTTATTTTAGTTTTATTTGTAACAATCAAATATTTTTATTTTTAATTTCAATTTCAGACTGACAATTTAACTTCCAACGGCAATGACACATATTTCCGGACCCACATGTAATCTGGCACTGGAAGTCGCACAACATATATATTCAAAAAGAATACGCACGAAAATCAAAGACTCTGTGTTTCGTGCGTTACGCTCTTTCAAGTGCTTAGAGACGTTCCGGAATTATATTATACATAGTGTCACTATATTAATGAATTTATTTATATCTATTTCTCATCAACATGTAATATTTAAAAAAAAAAAAAAAAAAAAAAAAAAAAAAAAAAAAAAAAAACTTACCTTGTACTCCTTAAAGATGAACTCGAATGCTATTGAATTTTGACTCTAACATTTTACATGTATAAGACATCAGTGTCAGGAAGTGCTAATTGCATCAGACTATTTCTCTCTGTTGTAATCGGTATGTCCTTATTATACGCTAACATCGCTCGACTCACTCCGTAATGGACATTTCCTCCACAAACAATGATTAACAACTTATTGTAATTAAAATGCAATCACACCATGGAAACCAAAAATTAAAGTACTAACGTTTTTTACTATATGTTTTCCTTTCATTTTTCTCTCTAGCTCGGGAATTTTTTTTTTCTTTTAAGGGTTTTCTTTTTTTTATTTATATTGAACGTATAACATAATAGTGTTTGACTTTATTATTTTATTATTTACTATAATAAACAATAATAAATACAATATGCTGAATCATTATTTAACACTGTCCAATATAAAAAAGGAATGTCCAGTCATTCCCTATTATAGTGGCCTTTTTGGTCATTTTAAGGGTTATTTTTGTACATGAAAATCAAAGCAGATTCACACAAATGACCATCTTTTGATAAAATTCATTGAAAATTCAGACACAGTTTCATGAATAGAACTTTTATTTACAATGACAACTCATATTGATAAATAAATCTATTATACATCTAACACTATATATATCTAACACTGTTTGTCAGTGTAACTCAATCCCCTACCACTAAAGACTAAAGATGTTACGGCACCGAACATTTCACAGGAATTAGAGGAAAAATTGATTATCTGGCATTGTACATTTTGCGGAAGTTCACTAAATACAGGTAATAAAAAATATAAAAGATGTTATGTCACTGAAAAGCCTTAAGCATTATCAAACATTGTCACAGAAGATGTTACGGCACCGAACATTTTGTAAAATTTATAAATAAAAACTATTTAATTTCACTGAAAAGGCTTAAGCATTTATAAAAATGGTCACAGAAGATGTTACGGCACCGAACATTTTGTAAAATTTATAAATAAAACTGATTTAACAACACTGAACAGCCAAAAGCATTAATGAATGTTTTCACTGAAGATGTTACGGCACCGAACATTTTGTAAAATTGAAAATATAACTAATTATATAACACTGAACAGCCAAAAGCATAAATGAATGTTTTCACTGAAGATGTTACGGCACCGAACATTTTGTAAAATTGAAAATATAACTAGTTTTATAACACTGAACAGCCAAAAGCATTAATGAATGTTTTCACTGAAGATGTTACGGCACCGAACATTTTGTCAAATTGAAAATATAACTAATTTAATAACACTGAACAGCCAAAAGCATAAATGAATGTTTTCACTGAAGATGTTACGTCACCGAACATTTTGTCAAATTGAAAATAAAACTGATTTAATAACACTGAACAGCCAAAAGCATAAATGAATGTTTTCACTGAAGATGTTATGTCACCGAACATTTTGTCAAATTGAAAATAAAACTGATTTAATAACACTGAACAGCCAAAAGCAAAAATAATGGTTTTCACTGAAGATGTTACGGCACCTAACATTTTGCAAAAATAAAAAAAAAAACAGATTTAATAACACTGAACAACCAAAAGCATTAGTGAATGTTTTCACTGAAGATGTTACGGCACCGAACGTTTTGTAAAAATGAAAATAAAGCTGATTTAATAACACTGAACAGCCAAAAGCATTAATGAATGTTTTCACTGAAGATGTTATGGCATCGAACATTTTGTCAAATTGAAAATAAAACTGATTTAATAACACTGAACAGCCAAAAGCATAAATGAATGTTTTCACTGAAGATGTTACGTCACCGAACATTTTGTCAAATTGAAAATAAAACTGATTTAATAACACTGAACAGCCAAAAGCATAAATGAATGTTTTCACTGAAGATGTTACGGCACCGAACATTTTGTAAAATTGAAAATCAAAAAGATCTAATGAACACTGAACTGCCAAAAGCTTAATGCAGGTTTTCATTGAAGATGTTACGGCACTGAACAGTTTGAAAAATTAAAAATTAAAATGATTTAATAAACAATGGACCACCTAAAGTCTTAATGAAGGTTTTCACAGATGTTACGGCACCGAACATTTTGCTAAATTTGTAAATAAAAATAATTTACTAACACCAAAACCCTAAATCATAAATGAAAATTGTTGCAGAAGATGTTATGGCACCGAACATTTTGCTAAATTTTTGCATTTTGTTTTTTCGTACGAACAAACAATGAAGTATTTTGTATATAACTGACTTCTTTCACTGAAGATTCAGTTGCTCAGTGGCGGACGTGAAAATAAAAATGAAAATCAATTTTGTGAATGAACAAATTTTGCAGTTCAAAGATTGTTGTAGTAAGAAACAGTTCTAAAACAAAAAGCATAAAGTTGTTCGTATGTATGAACAAATTATTTGGTTTTCTAAATGCATAAAATAACTGACAGCATGTTCAGAATTTGTTCTGCATACTTAACACATATTTTTGCAGTAAGGGAAAGATCTACCTTAATGATTTCATTTTAAGAAAACCTGGAATGATACATAATAAGCAGCAAGATTTATGAAAAGTTTGTTCACATTTTGTTCTTTCTGTAATAAAACTGTGGGAGTAAGTAAGCCTTCAGTTTTAATGATTTCGTAGACCTGTATTTAACCACAATCAATATTGGGGAAAAAAAGTTCCAAGAGCACTATGATACCAATAATGACAGTTTATACAGTGGTTAAAATCAAGCCAGCAGTTTCTATGAAGTTTTCTTTAAATTTTCCCATAATCTATACATATAGGGGACATAACTACTGCCCCTGCTGGTCAGTTTTTTTTTACAGAATGAAGTTTGCTCTGAAGTTTCTCTTCTCCTTGTTGGACTGTCACCATTTTCTTTCCACTCATAATCTTCTAGA
Organism: Cyclina sinensis; assembly: GCA_012932295.1. Taxonomy (NCBI): domain Eukaryota; kingdom Metazoa; phylum Mollusca; class Bivalvia; order Venerida; family Veneridae; genus Cyclina; species Cyclina sinensis. Next base: position 37,004,630 of record JAAONU010000006.1, on the reverse strand, counting down.
CTGATTGTAACAATGTATACCGAAACCAACAGGGTCTGAAAAAGTAATGATATAGTGAACATTTGTGCTAAGTTACATAAAATCTTAATAATGCTTTAGGCTTTTCAGTGACATAACATCTTTTATATTTTTTATTATGTATTTAGTGAACTTTCGCAAAATGTACAATGCCAGATAATCAGTTTTTCTTTTAATTCCTGTGAAATGTTCGGTGCCGTAACATCTTTAGTGGTAGGGGATTGAGTTACACTGACAAACAGTGTTAGATATATGTAGTGTTAGATGTATAATAGATTTATTTATCAATATGAGTTGTCATTGTAAATAAAAGTTCTGTTCATGAAACTGTGTCTGAATTTTCAATGATTTTTATCAAAAGATGGTCATTTGTGTGAATCTGCTTTGATTTTCATGTACAAAAATAACCCTTAAAATGACCAAAAAGGTCACTATAATAGGGAATGACTGGACATTCCTTTTTTATATTGGACAGTGTTATTTACTAAAGTGGTAATTAAGCAGCTATAGTAATTTCTGTATGTAGATACGACTTGTCAGATAATTTCAGTACAAGACACACAGTTGACAGATAAAAAATCTTTATAAGCCTAAGACACCCTTTAGGATGTCATTTTTAAGGTTGCACATGTCAATTTTTAGTGCAGAACAGGGCGAGTGAGATGTTATGCGTGATATGGCTGGACATGTGTCTAGCCATATTCCTTCTAGTTATATAATTTGAGTTGTATATAAAAATGAGAAAAATTGTGTATTGGACAGAGGGGAAAGGACCGCAATGGCATAGGTTCGTGCGACTCACTAAACGTAGTTAACGAAAACAAGAGTTGTCTTCTTTTACCCCCGGTATTACACTACACAGCGGTGCTCTTGTTTAAACGTGGGTTACATGTTCTATCAGTTAACTTCTTATACACGTGCATGGTCAAATGGAAGTAGAACGCAATCATATGCACAATCAAGTATAAACGATTATTTATTTGTCTGATGCGAGTGTTTTCTTTCAGTAATATGGCTTTCCTGCTATTCTAGAGAGTGCGTACATTTCACATCAATAATGCTAGACAATCTGCGTCACATTATTTTCATTCTGATAGATAAATGCACATCTCTTGCGTAACTATTTCTACAGTATGTTTCAATGTCATTATCTGATTGTCTAGACCGAACTACAGTTCACCGCAACAGCAGCAATAACAATAAAAAATGCGAACAACGTTCTTTTGCTTTAAACTGCATAAAACATGTCATTTATAATACTCTTAACTGGTTAATGTTTGTCTCCAGGTTAAAACGCTTTTCTTAAATAATCCGAATGGACTTATAATTCTAGACTTTCAAGAAGTGTAATGAATCTAGAATCACAGCATAACTTACTTTATTTACTAATATTGTATAAATATATAATATTCATCACAAACTAGCCTAAACACAATCAAGATACGAGAAGTCATGATGTTTTTGTTTGTTTGTTTGTTTGTTTTTGTTGTTTTTTTTTAAAAATATGACAAAAATAAAATCTACTCGTAACCTTTATTAAAAAAAATAATGTAGATAATAAATGATCCTTTTACCTCGATAAATAGAGTAAGTAAAAGCATTTCTAAGCCCCAATATAGATAAAAACATTACAACGCACCAAAAGGTTCAAATGACTTTGAATCGTATTCAAGTATGCGTACCACTATTTCAGCAATAAGAAAAGAATTCTTCAACGCGACATAGCAACATTTAATAGTACTTAGTATATGTTGAATAAAGTAAGGATGCTACTTTATTGTCTGTTAGTATGAAACGAATTCCTTTCTCTTTACAGAAAATATAATGAGATTAAATTTAATATCAGCTTGTGTGCGATTAGTTTGATAAACGATTAATAAAATTATGCAATATTGTGTGTCATTTGAAAATAAATTGATAAATAAATAAACAAGGTTTTTATTGTAATTCAAACTATTGTAAATATGAAACTATTTATCAGGAACTATAATATATAAATACGCGTATTTTGCTAAAGTAATTTTGAGACAAAACTGGATTCGAGATATTCAGGAAACTATCAATATTGATGAGTTACATAAAAATATTCATCTATTTCTAGTAAAGTTTTTCGATTATTCGTGTCAAATTTATTCATAGAAAATATATTGTCTAATTTACCAACTGGACTTTCTATATAGATCGAAAGAAATAAATCGGAAACAATATCCTCAGAATACGTATTATTAATCGGAAATGAAAAGAAAGGTTTAGTTGCTATTTAATTTTTTTTATCTTGTTATGGAAACCATTCACTATTGGTGGATAGTTTGTTGGTGGTTTAGTCAAAAGTCTTTATTTTTAAAACAACTTTTCTTTTATCCCATAAAGACAGTATGCATTTTACCATGTCCAGATCATTCTATCAGAAACAAATGACTATTTAGCTCTGTTGTACAAAAAAAAAAAATTTATTTCTCGTCCATCCGACTGCTTCTGCTTTAACGTGTCAACTGGCGCCCAACGTGGCGCCCACGTTCTCTTTTTTTCGGTACTATGATATTAATTTAAGATATTTCCTCGTAACGATTTATTTCTTTTATTTTAGACATAAACGTCTAAGATTTTGCTATGTGGATCGATAGACAGTATGAATATTAGTAACAGGAACTTAATACAAACTTTATCTCAATATTCGATTGACACGTGTTACATTCGAAATATATCTTATAAGATATAAAGTGCATTCACCTTAACTTATTTCACCTAGTTCTTTTATCATACAAGTTAAATTTCAACATAAATACCATCCTGTTGGCATCAGATGTTGGCACTCATTCCCTTTACAATAGCAGCATGTATATGATTTCCAGACATCAAACTGAATTTTAGTTTAGAAACTTTAAGCTACGAACTAACCAAACACGCACTTTCATTGAAACTTTATAGCTATTAAAAGTATTACCCTTTTGTAAAGTGTATTTACAGTACATACTACAGGAAGAAGTTTGAAGACAACAGCTAGCATTCCTTTACTAATAATTACCTTAATAGTTAAAATTCTATGACAGGATACTGAACACTTAATCTCTATATGTAACATGTATTTAAAACAACGACTTGTAAAGAAAATTTAACACAACCGAAATAAAAAGTTAACTACACAACTTCAGATATATAGCAGCTCCAGTAAGTGATATGTTATGAACACATTTAAAGCCGTGGCAAAGATTATGCAAAGGTCATATTTATGAATTAGGATAAAATGGAAATTAATTTTTACATATTAGGGTAATGATATTCATGATCATAGTTTTGATTGCAATATAGAAGAAATCGGACAAAAATAAGGGGAAATTGTATCAATGTTTAAACACTGGATAAATCTCCGACTCATCAAAAGTTTAGGAAACATATGAAATGTGTCTCATATTTCCACACTGGAAATGTAAATAGTAAAATACTTTATTTGTCAAGGGATGGACAATAGAGATTATTCACCTGTAACAATCAAATAGCTAAGAAAGATTTGACAGGAGAATATGCACGTTAGCAGATATTTCTCTGTAAATTTAAAGAATTCTCTTCTATCAAGAATATTTTCCAGTACTTAACGATTTTGTAAGGATACAACCAGCTTTCCGATAAAGTTCCAAGAAGGCGTATGCATACATAGATACATTAGATTGTATGTACATTATTGTTTTGGAAGCAGCGTGAAAATATGGTTATATAACAATAAATAATAGCACCTTTTCGATTCATACACATACTTATAAAATATACATTTGAAAAAAAAAAAAATTTAATTTATAATTTTGTTAAACAGTATTAGAGATGTAAAGTGAGTAAATACTCTGATTAAAACATTTTACACCAGAACTGTGTATATTTTTACTTTTGTGTTAAGTAATGTAAATGTCATTTTCTCACTTTGGGTCACTTTTGTAAACAAAAAGGATATGATCAAATTCTTTTAAAGGTAGGGATAATTATTGATATTCGTTTAGATTAAATTTCTACCAACATTAACTGGACTGCATATATGTCTATAGAGTGTAATATATTTTTGGGACAGCAATGAGTTGTAAAGTTTAGCTCTCAATCAATCAGTGCACAAAAAATCAAATTTAACCACCAACTTGTAATTCTTTCACTAAAGCATATAAAATTTACAAAAAAATATAAGCACAATACAGATTGGTGGAAGGCGGACAGCTAAACAGACATATGGGTTGACGGACGGACATACTAATAGACAAACGGGCGAATAAAATTCCTTCGTTTGATATACCGATAAGAAACCAAAATTCTAACTGAATATTTGCGACCGATACATTCTTCCTAACGCGGTTTCCATCTCTCTGTTGTTTCAATCCTCTGTGGGAAAAATTCGTGTCTTTAACATATATACATCAACAGACAGTTACGTCTATTTTCATTTGGCTTGTAATTAATTATCTTGACAGCTTTCCAGATCTAAGAAGAGATTTTCTGCTTACATACTTACATTGGTCAAGTCCATTAAACCATACCAGATTAATTGAAAAATAAATACTAAATTTGTTTGAGGTGTTACAGTAAAGTGTCATTCATAGGACCAGTAAAACGTATTCATGTATTGTTTGTGTTTTGGCAATGGAAGTCAGATCCCTTCTTTTTTAAACTCAGAATAAATAAACAATATTTTCAGTTTTCATGACGTAATGAAATCAGAAAAGGCAAAAGGGTTGAAAATGCAAATTTTGTGTTTTGGTTATCTATAGAAAGAGATCGGATGAAAAGTGCGAACTATAATGAATATATTAACGTTGTAAATTGGAATTGAGGCAAAGAAAGAAAGCTGCTGATGTTGAAATTTACACAAAAGAAATCATTCTTGACTCTGGTAACTGTTATCTTACAGCAAAACAGAAAAATAGCACAAACACAAAACGGATAGATATTGCACATTCAGTAAAATGTCAATGAAGCAATCACTAAAAATTTCATTACAAGAGACAAAAGATCAATTTACAAAATCTAAGTGACAGCTTTATAGTATGTTATCCAGATACCAGCTATTCTACGTATTAAAAACACGGTCTTAAGAATGTTGATGAAATGGATGCAGGCTTTCAAAACTTTAGAACGTTAATGATTGTCTATGTTCTTCCTGAAAGTCATTATTAAATCATTGAGAATTTTGCCAAGAATTCGTACACACCTTGCATGAATAATACGCATTGTAACCTGTAGGATTGTCAACTAATAAAGATTGTATTTTGGTCTCAGGATATAGTTGCAACAATTGTAATTATAATTATGAAGTGAGTCAAGTCAGGATCTTCAAGAGCCTGATCTCTTTTATTAATTTGATATATAACAGTTTTAAATATAATATCACAGTTTATGCCTTATATCTTTCCATCACATTAACGTCAATGATTTAAGATCTCCTTTCAATTATGAATATATTAAGATTGTCTGATGCATTTCTTAGGTCTGAAAATACCTGTTTCTAAATTAAGAATATATGCAGAAATAGAACTTGTTCTTGAATAGTCACCAAACAATAATTTATTTCTTGAAATATTTGCGTGAAGAATTTACTACTCTGTCATCAGTATGGAATACACAAGACGTTTATTGTCTTTCTGGATGTAAAACTCAGGCATAAATAAATAACTGTCTGTAGTGCAACCTATAACAGCAGAAAAAAACGCATCTTGTTTCATTGAGAGTATGTACTCATGCTAAGGCCCACTAAAGACAGCAATATATATATAGAACATCCCATGAGAAACACCTTTACTTCTGTTTTGTATTTAGTGTATTACATCGCTACGTTGAACCTAAGTCTTACACAATGAATAGCGTAAGTCGATAAAAAGGGATCGAACTCGCGATTCCTAAACAAAATTAGTTTTTAACCAGAGCACGTATTGGCTGCTAGAAAACAACGTCTGCGTTGAAAATTGAAATATCTAGTATGATTACATATAGTGATATATTACCTGAATAATTGTAAATGGAATAAGAAATACACGTCTTGGAAAACAAGTGTTTTGTATATTTGTCATACGAATCATCCTCTTTGCCACAGATATAAAACGAGCTCTTTTCAAGTAGAAAAGACAGCTCAGAAGATTCAGGGACAAACCTTAAGATATTTTCAATTCGCAGAGATACACTTGAGCTTATTTTCAAAACAAAAACAATTTAAACAGCGTACGAAGTCGAAATCTCGAGGAATTTGTATTTTCCTATGTATAGGCAACATCTTCTTGTAATTTAGAAAAAAATCAAAATTATTTTGGAAATTAACTCTGTTTTTTTTTCTTTTTTATATAAATCATTATAAATCTTAACAAAGTAAAGACAGTCATTAGCAACAGTGTCAAAGAAATGACATTTGTTTTAGAAATATGACAAGGATAAGAAGTTCAAAATGTACAACTCCTGAAGTCAATATACATTTTTACAGTTATTGTTGGTATTAATCTTATTTAGCAATTCTAAATATATCAAATCTAATGAAAGGTTGCATACGACGAGAAACGGTACAAAAAGGCATTGAAACATGCTGACTGACCTAGACAACAACGAAGACTATCCATGTTTATGTACGAGTCTGGTTATTGTTTTACATACAAAGATAGTTATGCTTGGGTGTGGCGGAGACCAGGAGAGATGTTTCATTTAGCTAACACTAAAAATCACGACCGGTATGACGGGAATTTGGTGATGATCTTTGGCGACATAAGATGGGATGGACACACCGACATCAGTGTCTTATATGACTGAATGTTCATGTGTACAGGAATGACATTTCTATGCCCATGTACGGTCCTACTTTCTATGTCTTTCTGGAACTGATTCTGACAACAAAGCCGTTGGTACTTACAACGAAATCCACCTACTGATAGTACTCCACAATTATAAATGAAGTCCGTTCAGGTTGTTCAGCATCAAGTCTTATATGATATACTTTTAATATCACACGTGTCAGTCAAACATTGTCAATAGTCAATAATCACAGATAACAAGTATTTACCTCGAAATAAAACCTTTAAAATTTCACATTCATATATGCAATGTACAACTCCCATATCATCTTCAAAACTGTCGAACTGTACCAATTTTGTGCATTAATTGAGATGGAAAGTTAATGTGGATACTTTCTTTAACATGCCAAAGGAGGCTACAATTATTATACGAATTATTCGGTAAAACGATTTGACGTTAAGATTTATCTAGAGATAAAGTGTCCAATATCTTGTCACTAGCTTCTGGCTATAGAAAATACTAAAAGAAGCGTACAAGCTGCTGTACTTACGTTTTTTTTTCTCATATTCTCTCATCACCTTACAGAGTCAAACGCTTTGAGAAACATATTTCTAGAAAGCAATAAAAATAACCAAATCACTTAAACTGAAAAAAAAAAACGAACTGCAAAAAATGTACAATTTCAGAAAACTTCTGACATCTTTGACATATTACATTCGTTCTTTACATCAACTTCTTTATTATTTTTTTCTGGAAAAGATATTTACTTCAGAACTATTGGTTTCCAAACAATAAATCGTTATCCTATGTTTTCTCATTATAGGAAACTATTTGGTAACATGATGGTAAAAACAGGATTAATCAGAAGAGTTATGTTTTTACTTATTTTTAAAGAATACAATGTTTATCTGCATTGTTTTACACTTGTGTTTTATAAAGGGTTAAGTTCTGTGTAATTGTTCGCAGCCAGACAGGAGATACAATACGGCAATACATGTAGATAATTGTAGAAGGGAAAGATAGACCATAGCCTATGTTAAACATCGAACAATATTTAAGATTTCAGGAAGGTTTAAATGACGTTTTACTGTTCTATTAATTTTGGTTTCTGCATCGAATGCCAAGTCTCAGGGACCTTCAACCCGAAATTTCTTTTTGATCAAACACTTCGTAACTAAATCCAACACTAGCACTCTTTGGAGAATGGTAGGGCTTTATGATTCCCATTTACTTTGGCTGTGTCAAAGATAAGGGCCACTTAAATATTTGCTTGAAGAACGGTAATAAAATGAATAGCTCATGACTTTTCAGGCAAAGAACTCTTAATTATAAGGAAATGGTAATGCACAATAACTAGATATATGTTATTAATGTTTGACACAATGCAACAAAAAATGTTCAACTACAAAACTTACATTTTAACGAAATGCAGGAAATGAACCGAAAAAAAAACTTTAAAATAGATAAATATTTGATTTATTCCTTATCCACTGTACAGAAAATAGTTAATAAATGATTCGTTTTATGGCTGTAACGATAATGATTGGCATTTATCTTGGTATGAAAAGTGTTTCCTTTTAGAGACTTTTATTGACGTATATGTTCTTTTTAATTCTTAGAGAATATCTAAAGTAGTCTAGATTAATTAGTTCTTTAGTTGTTTTCAAAGAAATATTCTTTAAGGTGTTGCTAAATCTTTGTATTGCATTTAAATGCATATTGAAATATTACGAATATTATCTATTGCATGCTCTTAAAGACTGAAAAATAAAATCCCTTAAAGCTTAATTATAGAAATGATATTGTTGATTGTACTTAATAACACTTAATTATAATTATTATTGTAATTAACAAAGAAAATAGAACAAAAGGAAGCAAATATAAGATCTTCATAGTATTACGTTGTCTGTGTCCAACAATAAATGATGCCTTGTGTATTATTAAATATTATGGATTTGTTTTTTTCTTTCTTTTTATCAATACTCGAAAAAGGTTAATTTTAAAAATGTCACCCCTTTAACTATACAAAATTAAAAGTTTTTCGTTTTTAAAGAGGCTGAACTCCAGATTTGATATAAAAAAAATTGTTACTTAAATTAAATATCTAGATGCCGTGAGATTATAATAACATGATATTTTACTTCAAAACGGATTATAAAAGTCAAAATAGAACAAAAAAAAATATATTCGCTTCAGCCGGATTTGAACTCTGGACCCCTCATGTTAACAAAATATTAACAACGCTTTAACTGTCACCACTATCGCCGAATGTGAAATAACAATTGTTTACTTTAAATCTTATACAATATAGTTATACCGTCGCGTTACGGTATAGCACTATGAAAGGAAAAAAATCAATTTATAATGTGATTACCTGACTTATTTTTTGTCAGTTAGTCAGTTTTTAAGCATTAATCATAAATATCACAAGAAATTCATAATACAAGAAAACTTTCTTTTTTGTGTCATCTGGAGCACAGCCCCTTTAAAAAGCTCTGATTTTATTAAAATTCATTATTTTTAGTTAGTAAAAAGCGGGGAAAAATAATGCTTACTAACTTTGGTCAGAAAAGACTATAAGTATTCATTTCAAATGACAATTATTTGTCACATCATTGCAATAATGCTTATAACCCATGAAATGTTGGTCCCTTAAAACTTTTCCGCCCATTATAACACCAATATGTCGAGACTAACCAAGAGAGAAAGGCTACAAAACGTATTACATAAATATTTATTTAACACGAAGAAGGACTGAAAAAAACAACAACAACATAATGACTCTTTTCAGTTCTGCTTAATGAATGTTGATACAATATATAATTCCTAAATGCTGTTCAGAAATCAAAAGTTCTTGGGTTTACTTTTTTAAATGTTAAATATATTTTGTCATCTAAATCTATTACGTTTTAGATTATTCTCTATATTTTGATCAACAAAACATCAATATCATTTTTTAAACAAATCGCTTAAAATGCGTTTTCAACTTTTTCTTTCACGCAAAGCCTGTAGGTTGCTTTTGAAAAGTTGAGTTACTGTAACACGTGAAAAACTGTTCCAAACTTATAGGAAGTCAAGCCAAAATACGGAAACGGTGTATTATGATAAAATAATAATATATATGACTAATATAATATGATATGATAATAATAACAACTGCGATATCGAAAACAAACTATTCTTATAATATTAAAAAACTGTAGCATAAGGCTGATTAGCTATCCAATATGGAATTCTACTGATGTAACGTTTCCATTTTTAGTTCTAGCTTTAATTCAGATTTAAGAATGCATTCAAGAAAATCGTTTGATGTTCTCCTAACACTCTGCTCTGCTGATTTCATTCAAATCTATATCTTAAAGAAGCGTAACGAAAATTAAAGAAAACCGATATAAAAAAGGTGAAATAGAAAACACACGATACTTCCTTTTCAAATGAAATACTTGATGGTAAAAAAGAATTATGAACATGTTTTTGTTAAATATGGAAGAAATTATTTGAAAACACAGTACATGCACTTATTTTTGAAATCATATCACGCAGGGTACTTACTAAAAAAGCGATATATATCGCCGTAGCGTAGGTGGGAAGAGTGGAGTTACAAAGGAAAAAAAAAGAAAGAGGAAAATATAAATATTACTGAACAATTGTGATCTTTAACAGAGACATACAGACAAAGATAGTAGCTTCAACTTTTGACAGAGAAGAACCTACAAAAAGTAAAACAATATATTTGTCAAATGATGAAAATATCTAAGAATGTTCAGATTTTCGATGAAATAATGAAATAGCTCAGACAGGTTTGGCAGAATACGAATATCTAATGGCAGTTTCCTCTGTTTCTCTGCTACCAAGACCATTTTCCAGCACTTAACGATTTTCTATGAATGCCACCAGCTTTCTGATACTGTACCTACAAAGGCGTGTGCATACATACATACATCGGATTCTTTGTAACTTATTGTATGGAAACAACGTGAAATATGTTTATATAACTAAAAATAATAGGATCTTTTCGGATGATACACATACTTTCTGAATACGTTCGAAACCAAGCAATAAGGAAGAGACTTTGATTTATAATTTCAGTTTACAATATTGCAGATACAGTGAGTTCTCTACGTTTCACATCAGAATTGTGTGGATTAAGTATTAAGTAAAATAGATGGAATCTTTGTGAATTTCTTTGTACATATACTTCTCTTACTTGATGTTAATTTTGTGTAGAAGAATATGATTACAGACCTTTAAAGGTAAGAATGATTCTTGAGTTTCAGTACTGTTAAAATGTTATATCAACAATAACTAGGCAGCATGTGTGTCTATAGAGTACAATATATTGTTTGTGGAAAACAATGAATTGCAAAATGAAAGAGAAGCCGATATAATCACGTTAAGTTTGTATACGAGAAAATTTAAATATTGTACATCTCCATGGTTTAGGTTTCCATCAGTAATCCAAATATGACTATAAGTATGTAGTAATTTCCTTGAGAACTTTTAGCTGTAAAAAATGAAAATATATTTATTGCATGAGAAATAGATTACAGGCAAACGGGCAAGAAAGATTGCTAGACAATAGACGAATAAATCTATGGAACCCCTGTTTTATTCACCGGCAACAAATCAAAATGCTTAATGTTATACTTAGTGAATTATTGCGACCGATACATTTTTTGCCAATCATTAAACTTGTCTGGTTGTTTGTCATCTTGCTGATGTTTCACTACTCAGTGGGAAGTGCGAGTGTTTTATCTATATTCCACACCAGACAGTTACGTCTATTTTCATTTGGCCTGCAATTATTTATCTAGACAGCTTTCCACATCTTGAAAGAGATTTTCTTCTGTTTACGTAATGCACAATGTTCAAATCATTTTAAACACATTTAGATAGTTGAAGAATATTATTTTTAGATTTGCTTAGACCAGGACTTTATCCGTGCGTTTGTTCTTTTAAAAAAAGTCAGACCCCTTCTATTTGTAAACTAAGAAGAAATGAATGCTTTTTGAGCTTTTATCATTTACATATTTTAGAAAGGAAATAGGTAAAACAGCCTAAGTGCTGATAATTGGTTGTTACCGGATGAACAAAAGTAATTACGATGAGTATGTATCACTATTGTAAAACTGGCTTTTTGACAAAGAAAAAATGACAAATTATTGTTTTGTTTCTGACAAGTGTTATATAAAATAAAAATATGCTTGCTAGCTTTCTGTCTGTAATAAAAAAAAAATCTAGCAAAAAAACAAAAATCAAGTACATATTCAGTCAATGATAATAAAGCCAAAAAATTCAGTTCAGTTTAACAGTATGTACGCCGAGAACTATTTTAGCCATTTTAAAGTTAATGCTATTCCGACTGTTGATGAAATAGTTAAAGGCGATTTTTCTATTTCAAAATGTAAACTAATGGTCCAAACGACCAAAGATCGTACATTACCTAATTTATATGTGTTGTAATAGTGAAAAAAGGAAATACTGCAAAAAAATACATGTATGTTTTGTAAAGGTGACAAACAAATCTAATAATTAATAAAAATTACCTAAATGTTTTGTAAATGTGGAAAAACAAAAGAAATAATAATAAAAAAGTTTATGAAAGATTGCCACTCAGGGTCAGAGTAAATATAGTAGTATTTATTGTCTGAAATGTACAGTAAAGTCATCATTCAACTACTGAGCATTTTGCCAGAAACTCTTACACAGCATGCATGAATTATTCGTTTTGTAATTTGTAAGTTTGTAAACAATTAAGTATAACATTTTAGAGATAATGTTGTCAATGATAACAGCACATATCATATCATATCATATCATACTGCCTTGGTGATCTAAGTGAAAACGGTTTGCAATTCTACATTTAAAACCCCATGTGATGCTTTTATTTGTTCATATGTAAATTACTTGAACGGCATATGTTTGACTTTCTTTACAGATACTGTTAGACAGTTTATTTCTAAAATCTCTCTGATCGATTATCTACGGATAATGAAATGTAAGCAAATTGAGTTTTATGCATATGCCAACAGTTGACTGAAATAATCTTATGAATAATCAAGTCTATCGAGTGAACTTCTTCCGTTCACAGCGAGTGCGTCTTACGAGTTATTGTATATTTCGTATATGAACAATTAAATAAGCCAGCAATTACTTATCGTGATATTAGGTCGCATATCTACATAGTAACTCTTTAGCAAATACGACCTCAAATTAGTAAGTTTATTGTCTAGCTGAGGAAAAAGGAAAAACAGACATAATAACAAAACAACAATTGTTATAAAAATTATGAAGTGAGCCAAATTGCTATCTTTAAGAGCCTGACAAATCTCATCTTTATCAGTCGTAATACAAGACAGTAATGTAATAATTATTATAATGTTAGCACAGCTGATATATATTTGTATCACATTTACATCAATGGTTAAAGATCATCCTTATAATGTTTAATTTATTATGAATGTCTGATACGTTTCCGAGTTCCGTTCATGTCTGTTTCCTAAAGTAAGAACGTCGGCAGATATAGAACGTTTTTTTTTAAATTTACACAAACAATACTCTATTTCTCTATAATCAAAATGGAAAACACGAGGGATTTATTTGCATTCAGGATGCAGAACACAAACACAAATATAAACTGTTTCCGGTGTGCAACTTTCAGAAATCAAACCGTACCTTTCTCTTTGAGTTTATGTATGCTACCGATTGCTCATGAGAACAGATCCCCTATATAGAATATTTGAAAATAGTGAAGTATACAGAAAATCCAATCAGAAATGCATTTAATTTAGTTTCATACCTAGTATATTACACATGGGACTTCGGTCTGGCAATGAATAATGCAAATGGCGGAATGGGAATCGAACACGCCACTCCTAAATAAAAGTTGTTTGTAACTAGAAAATGAATTTGTTTTTAGAAAACAAACCTTACTGACTCTTGGCGTTGTAAAACATATCAAGTATGAGCACCATTAATGATATTTAACGGAAAAGTTGTTAAAAGGAGTTTGAAGTGGATAACAAGTAATGGTATTTTATTTTTTTTTATTTTTTTTTTTATCTTTTTACCATGACTGTATATTATTGAGCCTTTTTAAAGAGCACCAAGGATCAAAGGGCTATCTTTGCATTTAGATATTTTCAATTAACATTTACATATATATCTTCAAATTTATTTTCAAAAACAGTATTAAAACTATGTAAAAAAAAGTTTATAAGCTCGTTGGATTTTTATCTTTATATTCATAGACTTTGTCACCTCATAATCTACATATAGTCATGATTAAAAAGCATTTTATCATTTTTATGCGCCCACAAAGTGGGAGCATATAGCGTTGCACTTGTCCGTCAGTCCGTACGACCGTACGATAATACGACCGTACGTTTGTACGTACGTCCCGAAATTTTGTGAACGCAACTCCTCTTAAACCGGATGGCAGATTTTGCTTAATCTTTCAGGGATGAACAACCTTAATGTGTAGATGATAGCAAAGGAAGGAATTTTTGCTTCGATCAAATTTAACGGAATTATGGCCCTTTGTTGATTGTACGTTTGTACGTACGTCCCGAAATTTTGTGAACGCAACTCCTCTCAAACCGGAGGGCAGATTTTGCTTAAACTTTCAGGGATGAACAACCTTAATGTGTAAATGAGAGTAAAGGAAGGAGTTTTTGCTTCGACAAAATTTAACGGAATTATGGCCCTTTGTTGATTGTACGTCTGTACGTACGTCCCGAAATTTTGTGAACGCAACTCCTCATAAACCGGATGGCAGATTTTGCTTAAACTTTCAGGGATGAACAACCTTAATGTGTAAATGATAGTAAATTAAGGAGTGTTTGCTTTGACCAAATTTAACGGAATTATGGCCCTTTGTTGATTGTACGTCAGTACGTACGTCCCGAAATTTTGTGAATGCAACTCCTCTTAAACCGGATGGCAGATTTTGCTTAAACTTTCAGGGATGAACAACCTTAATGTGTAGATGATAGTAATTAAAGGAATTTTTGCTTCGACAAAATTTAACGGAATTATGGCCCTTTGTTGATTTTTTCCCTATATACCGTAAAGTGAAATAAATTTGTGAACGCAACTCCTCATAAACCGGATGGCAGATTTTGCTTAAACTTTCAGGGATGAACAACCTTAATGTGTAGATGATATTAAAGGAAGGGTAATGTTTTTACGGGACCTGACACACCTGGGGTTTCTATACTTTAATCTGTAGTTAACGTTCATGTGTAACATTTTTTTTTAAATTTTACCTGCTTACTTTAATATCAGCAGCATGTAATTACTTGTGTGTCTCTTTCTTCGTCTTCGATAATGTGATTCCTCATAGTACATAAATATTTACAACATTTTATGTCGACTATTCAAAGAATAAGGAGGTCTATTGTACTTGCGGCGTGGCTATCGGGTTAAAGTTTTAGGGCAAGCTTCTCATTTTCACTATTTCTTCCCTTTCTACTTCAGATATTTGGTTCAAACTTGGCCGTAGACTGTGTCATTCCATCAAGGCCCATAACTCTGTTAAGCATTTTTATTAGTTATTCCCCCTTTTAAGACTTTGAAAAATCTTTAATTTCAGACTATTGTTATACCTTCAAGCACTAAGAACAGTCAAGCGTGCAGTCCATCCGACAGCCCTTGTTTCAGTATAAAATATCTAATTTTGAAATAAAAGGACAGCATTAATAATATACAAAACACCTCAGTTCATTTGCAACTACAGAAAAAAAATTGTTCCCCACCTAAATCTTACATACAGAATATACATGCTCTTGTTTATGAGCACTTATGCATAGTGGGGGCATCCGTGTCCTATGGACACAGTTCTAATTGTTTCATAATTACTCTTGGAATGTATAATTATTAATTTAAGCAAACCTAATAGACAAACTTATTTTATAAGATAATGACATTTGGTAAAGAAATATGACAGAGATGCAATTCACTCAAAATCTAGACAGAAACAAAATAGCAGCGGGGTAAAAATGCTTTTCTAAGGTACAATTCATTAAGTTCATAAACATTTCTTACAGTTATACCTGACAACATTGTTGTTAACTATTCTGAATGTAGTGGTGCGGTGAAATGCTTCAGAAACTTTATAGAATTTAAAGATATTAAGGCAAATATTTGATCAGTCAAACTTGATAGCGCATTTCCCAGCATGATGAAACGTTTCATTTCTTTGCAGATAATGCTGTCAGTTCGAACTGACAAACTGCAACAAATGTAATATTTCAATATGCACCTGTGAGTTGTTTAAAAACATTTTCTTTGTAAATTTCAATTAACAAAAAAAAACATGAATAAAATATATATAATCAACTGTTTTCAATTCAAAGTATCAAAAAAATATACTGCTTCATATTGCTCTGCATAGTAAATAAACTAAAAATCAATTACTCAAATTAAAAACAAAAAGAAAATCACTTAATTTCTGCAGAAACAGACTTGTAAATTCTGAGTTTCTGCGTATGTCTTGACAAGCGTTCATTAAATAGACGAGTATTTTGCCAAAATTACGTACTGAATGCATGAAAAACCTTACTGGAATCATCAAGCTATTTATTATTGAAGATATAGCATTTTCTCTCAGGAATAATAATATATTGTTTACGCTCTTTAGATCTAGAGAAGAAACTTGACTGGGTTCATTGCAATATCAGTTTCTCAAAATTTAGTAACGAGATATTTTTCAGTATTATATTTTTAGCTATAAGTCAGTGTTTCAGTGCAAATAATTGAAAAGTTCGAAAATGTTTGGATAAATCGATGATTTTGTAAAGTTATTCTATTACTACATCAACATGGTGTCATTAGACATGATCAAACACGCGGCGTATAACGACAAACTTAAACATCTTCTTTATCTAGTTCCTTTTAGCGCACATACTGTTCAATGTAACAACAATGTGTTAGGATTGTACATATATCTGCCTTTCTTTTCTTTTTTTCTTTTTTTAATCCCATTCACTGACAACTCAGACTATTGTCATGTTTGCTACACATTTAGATATGGCTCCACTAAATCATACCTGGGAGACACCTGTCTGTTTTCTCTAGGGAACGTGTGTACTGCTGATCCAGTCGATCACGGAATAAAGTCTGTGCATTTCTTAGACTGGAAGTAATGATACTAAAGTATCAATATTAACCACAACGCAGAACTTTTGTGTTTAAGGTCTGAACGAAACAGTGGTACAATTTTCCCACTGAATGTTGTGGTAGACCGTTTAAGTCTAAAACCTATAATGGCTGTCAATGGAAAAGCACTAAGTAAAGTTATACCTAAATGTTTCGTGACTAAACAAGTAGTCGTAGCTAATTTGGATTAAGTGATTCATTCACTTATGAAATTGTTTATCTTAGTGTTAAAAGATATGGCTTTGTAAATAGCTGTCTGAATTTAGGAAATGCTTGCCTGAGGCATAAATGTAATAGATGAACCGCGTTGCAATATATATTGACTTTGTAAGTCAAACTGGATTTTTAAAACCTTCATTTGTTTAACAATACAAATCTGAAGATAATAAACTAAATAATAATAACAATAATAATAATAATAATCAAAAAATTTAGAAACATAACAACTCTATATAGATTGCTATAGGTATTGACTTACACTGTGACTCAGTTATGATTCATTCAATATCATTCACATTGATATACTTTTGGAGCATATGAAATGTTCAAAATTTGGAAAGGACATTCACTAAGATATAACAATGATATACCGCAAATGTTTCTCTTTAAAATGAAAAAAAGATCATTTAAAGAATAACATGTACTCAAAAATATTTGTCCATTTGTACGGCTATCCACCCAACATTGTACAAAAACAATCCTCTAAATACAGACTAATATTAGTGTATTCAGTTTCCTGGTTGTACTTAGAAATATCGACTGACACCTTGAAATCAGGTGATAATTCATTCAATACCATTTACATGATTTTCAAGAAAATGAAATACTCGAATTTTCAGGGTATGCCTTCTTTAAAAGTATGCCTCTTTAAATTTTATTTTTTTTACAATTAATCATTACCAACACATTTATGAAGTTTGTTTAAGATATATGAATGATTGCAGATTATCCTTTTTTAATATTCAAGTTACAGAATTGAGTGACTTCTTTTGTAAATGACAAAATACAGGAATGTTTGTATAGTAGTGGGGCATAACTGTCTTCTACATACTGAAAAGGAAACCTCACTCCGTAACTGTAACTACATATATATTCATCAAACTCTTTTCTACTTTCTTTTCAGCATCTTCTTGTCATTATATAATCCCATGAACAATCAGGAACTAGCACTCTATCCATTTTCCCTCTGACATATAAATATTACTGAACAATTGTGATCTTCAACAGGGACATACAGACAAAGATAGTAGCTTCAACTTTTGACAGAGAACCTACAAAAAGTTAAACAATATATTTGTCAAATGATGAAAATATCTAAGAATGGTCAGATTTTCGATGAAATAATGAAATAGCTCAGACAGGTTTGGCAGAATACGAATATCTAATGGCAGTTTCCTCTGTTTCTCTGCTACCAAGACCATTTTCCAGCACTTAACGATTTTCTATGAATGCCACCAGCTTTCTGATACTATACCTACAAAGGCGTGTGCATACATACACACATTGGATTCTTTGTAACTTATTGTATGGGAAACAACGTGAAATATGTTTATATAACTAAAGATAATAGGATCTTTTCGGATGATACACATACTTTCTGAATACGTTCGAAACCAAGCAATAAGGAAGACACTTTGATTTATAATTTTAGTTTACAATATTGCAGATACAGTGAGTTCTCTACGTTTCACATCAGAATTGTGTGGATTAAGTATTAAGTAAAATAGATGGAATCTTTGTGAATTTCTTTGTACATATTCTTCTCTTACTTGATATTAATTCTGTGTAGAAAGATATGATTACAGTCCTTTAAAGGTAAGAATGATTCTTGAGTTTCAGTACTGTTAAAATGTTATATCAACAATAACTAGGCAGCATATGTGCCAACAGAGTACAATATATTGTTTGTGGAAACAAAATGAATTGCTAAGTGAAAGAGAAGCCGATTATTACGTTATGTTTGTATACGAGGTAATTTGAATATTGTATATTTCCATGGTTTAGGTTTCCATCAGTAATCCAAATAT
Source organism: Cyclina sinensis (assembly GCA_012932295.1). Classification (NCBI taxonomy): domain Eukaryota; kingdom Metazoa; phylum Mollusca; class Bivalvia; order Venerida; family Veneridae; genus Cyclina; species Cyclina sinensis. Next base: position 36,985,680 of record JAAONU010000006.1, on the reverse strand, counting down.
GACTATAAGTATGTAGTAATTTCCTTGAGAACTTTTAGCTGTAAAAAATGAAAATATATTTATTGCATGAGGAATAGATTACAGGCAAACGGGCAAGAAAGATTGCTAGACAATAGGCGAATAAATCCGTGGAATCCCCGCTTAATGCAACGGCAACAAATCAAAATGCTTAATGTTATACTTAGTGAATTATTGCGACCGATACATTCTTTGCCAATCATTAAACTTGTCTGGTTGTTTGTCATCTTGCTGATGTTTCACTACTCAGTGGGAAGTGCGAGTGTTTTATCTATATTCCACACCAGACAGTTACGTCTATTTTCATTTGGCCTGCAATTATTTATCTAGACAGCTTTCCACATCTTGAAAGAGATTTTCTTCTGTTTACGTACTGCACAATGTTTAAATCATTTTAAACACATTTAGATAGTTGAAGATTATTTTTTTAGATTTGCTTAGACCAGGACTTTATCGGTGCGTTTGTACTTTAAAAAAAAGTCAGACACCTTCTATTTGTAAACTAAGAAGAAATGAATGTTTTTTGAGCTTTTATTATTTACATATTTTAGAAAGGAAATAGGTAAAAACAGCCTAAGTGCTGATAATTGGTTGTTACCGGATGAACAAAAGTAATTACGATGAGTATGTATCACTATTGTAAAACTGGCTTTTTGACAAAGAAAAAATGACAAATTATTGTTTTGTTTCTGACAAGTGTTATATAAAATAAAAATATGCTTGCTAGCTTTCTGTCTGTAATAAAAAAAAATCTAGCAAAAAAACAAAAATCAAGTACATATTCAGTCAATGATAATAAAGCCAAAAAATTCAGTTCAGTTTAACAGTATGTACGCCGAGAACTATTTTAGCCATTTTAAAGTTAATGCTATTCCGACTGTTGATGAAATAGTTAAAGGCGATTTTTCTATTTCAAAATGTAAACTAATGGTCCAAACAACCAAAGATCGTACATTACCTAATTTATATGTGTTGTAATAGTGAAAAAAGGAAATACTGCAAAAAAATACATGTATGTTTTGTAAAGGTGACAAACAAATCTAATAATTAATAAAAATTACCTAAATGTTTTGTAAATGTGGAAAAACAAAAGAAATAATAATAAAAAAGTTTATGAAAGATTGCCACTCAGGGTCAGAGTAAATATAGTAGTATTTATTGTCTGAAATGTACAGTAAAGTCATCATTCAACTACTGAGCATTTTGCCAGAAACTCTTACACAGCATGCATGAATTATTCGTTTTGTAATTTGTAAGTTTGTAAACAATTAAGTATAACATTTTAGAGATAATGTTGTCAATGATAACAGCACATATCATATCATATCATATCATATCATACTGCCTTGGTGATCTAAGTGAAAACGGTTTGCAATTCTACATTTAAAACCCCATGTGATGCTTTTATTTGTTCATATGTAAATTACTTGAACGGCATATGTTTGACTTTCTTTACAGATACTGTTAGACAGTTTATTTCTAAAATCTCTCTGATCGATTATCTACGGATAATGAAATGTAAGCAAATTGAGTTTTATGCATATGCCAACAGTTGACTGAAATAATCTTATGAATAATCAAGTCTATCGAGTGAACTTCTTCCGTTCACAGCGAGTGCGTCTTACGAGTTATTGTATATTTCGTATATGAACAATTAAATAAGCCAGCAATTACTTATCGTGATATTAGGTCGCATATCTACATAGTAACTCTTTAGCAAATACGACCTCAAATTAGTAAGTTTATTGTCTAGCTGAGGAAAAAGGAAAAACAGACATAATAACAAAACAACAATTGTTATAAAAATTATGAAGTGAGCCAAATTGCTATCTTTAAGAGCCTGACAAATCTCATCTTTATCAGTCGTAATACAAGACAGTAATGTAATAATTATTATAATGTTAGCACAGCTGATATATATTTGTATCACATTTACATCAATGGTTAAAGATCATCCTTATAATGTTTAATTTATTATGAATGTCTGATACGTTTCCGAGTTCCGTTCATGTCTGTTTCCTAAAGTAAGAACGTCGGCAGATATAGAACGTTTTTTTTTAAATTTACACAAACAATACTCTATTTCTCTATAATCAAAATGGAAAACACGAGGGATTTATTTGCATTCAGGATGCAGAACACAAACACAAATATAAACTGTTTCCGGTGTGCAACTTTCAGAAATCAAACCGTACCTTTCTCTTTGAGTTTATGTATGCTACCGATTGCTCATGAGAACAGATCCCCTATATAGAATATTTGAAAATAGTGAAGTATACAGAAAATCCAATCAGAAATGCATTTAATTTAGTTTCATACCTAGTATATTACACATGGGACTTCGGTCTGGCAATGAATAATGCAAATGGCGGAATGGGAATCGAACACGCCACTCCTAAATAAAAGTTGTTTGTAACTAGAAAATGAATTTGTTTTTAGAAAACAAACCTTACTGACTCTTGGCGTTGTAAAACATATCAAGTATGAGCACCATTAATGATATTTAACGGAAAAGTTGTTAAAAGGAGTTTGAAGTGGATAACAAGTAATGGTATTTTATTTTTTTTTATTTTTTTTTTTATCTTTTTACCATGACTGTATATTATTGAGCCTTTTTAAAGAGCACCAAGGATCAAAGGGCTATCTTTGCATTTAGATATTTTCAATTAACATTTACATATATATCTTCAAATTTATTTTCAAAAACAGTATTAAAACTATGTAAAAAAAAGTTTATAAGCTCGTTGGATTTTTATCTTTATATTCATAGACTTTGTCACCTCATAATCTACATATAGTCATGATTAAAAAGCATTTTATCATTTTTATGCGCCCACAAAGTGGGAGCATATAGCGTTGCACTTGTCCGTCAGTCCGTACGACCGTACGATAATACGACCGTACGTTTGTACGTACGTCCCGAAATTTTGTGAACGCAACTCCTCTTAAACCGGATGGCAGATTTTGCTTAATCTTTCAGGGATGAACAACCTTAATGTGTAGATGATAGCAAAGGAAGGAATTTTTGCTTCGATCAAATTTAACGGAATTATGGCCCTTTGTTGATTGTACGTTTGTACGTACGTCCCGAAATTTTGTGAACGCAACTCCTCTCAAACCGGAGGGCAGATTTTGCTTAAACTTTCAGGGATGAACAACCTTAATGTGTAAATGAGAGTAAAGGAAGGAGTTTTTGCTTTGACAAAATTTAACGGAATTATGGCCCTTTGTTGATTGTACGTCTGTACGTACGTCCCGAAATTTTGTGAACGCAACTCCTCATAAACCGGATGGCAGATTTTGCTTAAACTTTCAGGGATGAACAACCTTAATGTGTAAATGATAGTAAATTAAGGAGTGTTTGCTTTGACCAAATTTAACGGAATTATGGCCCTTTGTTGATTGTACGTCAGTACGTACGTCCCGAAATTTTGTGAATGCAACTCCTCTTAAACCGGATGGCAGATTTTGCTTAAACTTTCAGGGATGAACAACCTTAATGTGTAGATGATAGAAATTAAAGGAATTTTTGCTTCGACAAAATTTAACGGAATTATGGCCCTTTGTTGATTTTTTCCCTATATACCGTAAAGTGAAATAAATTTGTGAACGCAACTCCTCATAAACCGGATGGCAGATTTTGCTTAAACTTTCAGGGATGAACAACCTTAATGTGTAGATGATATTAAAGGAAGGGTAATGTTTTTACGGGACCTGACACACCTGGGGTTTCTATACTTTAATCTGTAGTTAACGTTCATGTGTAACATTTTTTTTTTAAATTTTACCTGCTTACTTTAATATCAGCAACATGTAATTACTTGTGTGTCTCTTTCTTCGTCTTCGATAATGTGATTCCTCATAGTACATAAATATTTACAACATTTTATGTCGACTATTCAAAGAATAAGGAGGTCTATTGTACTTGCGGCGTGGCTATCGGGTTAAAGTTTTAGGGCAAGCTTCTCATTTTCACTATTTCTTCCCTTTCTACTTCAGATATTTGGTTCAAACTTGGCCGTAGACTGTGTCATTCCATCAAGGCCCATAACTCTGTTAAGCATTTTTATTAGTTATTCCCCCTTTTAAGACTTTGAAAAATCTTTAATTTCAGACTATTGTTATACCTTCAAGCACTAAGAAAAGTCAAGCGTGCAGTCCATCCGACAGCCCTTGTTTCAGTATAAAATATCTAATTTTGAAATAAAAGGACAGCATTAATAATATACAAAACACCTCAGTTCATTTGCAACTACAGAAAAAAAATTGTTCCCCACCTAAATCTTACATACAGAATATACATGCTCTTGTTTATGAGCACTTATGCATAGTGGGGGCATCCGTGTCCTATGGACACAGTTCTAGTTGTTTCATAATTACTCTTGGAATGTATAATTATTAATTTAAGCAAACCTAATAGACAAACTTATTTTATAAGATAATGACATTTGGTAAAGAAATATGACAGAGATGCAATTCACTCAAAATCTTGACAGAAACAAAATAGCAGCGGGGTAAAAATGCTTTTCTAAGGTACAATTCATTAAGTTCATAAACATTTCTTACAGTTATACCTGACAACATTGTTGTTAACTATTCTGAATGTAGTGGTGCGGTGAAATGCTTCAGAAACTTTATAGAATTTAAAGATATTAAGGCAAATATTTGATCAGTCAAACTTGATAGCGCATTTCCCAGCATGATGAAACGTTTCATTTCTTTGCAGATAATGCTGTCAGTTCGAACTGACAAACTGCAACAAATGTAATATTTCAATATGCACCTGTGAGTTGTTTAAAAACATTTTCTTTGTAAATTTCAATTAACAAAAAAAAAAAACATGAATAAAATATATATAATCAACTGTTTTCAATTCAAAGTATCAAAAAAATATACTGCTTCATATTGCTCTGCATAGTAAATAAACTAAAAATCAATTACTCAAATTAAAAACAAAAAGAAAATCACTTAATTTCTGCAGAAACAGACTTGTAAATTCTGAGTTTCTGCGTATGTCTTGACAAGCGTTCATTAAATAGACGAGTATTTTGCCAAAATTACGTACTGAATGCATGAAAAACCTTACTGGAATCATCAAGCTATTTATTATTGAAGATATAGCATTTTCTCTCAGGAATAATAATATATTGTTTACGCTCTTTAGATCTAGAGAAGAAACTTGACTGGGTTCATTGCAATATCAGTTTCTCAAAATTTAGTAACGAGATATTTTTCAGTATTATATTTTTAGCTATAAGTCAGTGTTTCAGTGCAAATAATTGAAAAGTTCGAAAATGTTTGGATAAATCGATGATTTTGTAAAGTTATTCTATTACTACATCAACATGGTGTCATTAGACATGATCAAACACGCGGCGTATAACGACAAACTTAAACATCTTCTTTATCTAGTTCCTTTTAGTTCAATGTAACAACAATGTGTTAGGATTGTACATATATCTGCCTTTCTTTTCTTTTTTCTTTTTTTAATCCCATTCACTGACAACTCAGACTATTGTCATGTTTGCTACACATTTAGATATGGCTCCACTAAATCATACCTGGGAGACACCTGTCTGTTTTCTCTAGGGAACGTGTGTACTGCTGATCCAGTCGATCACGGAATAAAGTCTGTGCATTTCTTAGACTGGAAGTAATGATACTAAAGTATCAATATTAACCACAACGCAGAACTTTTGTGTTTAAGGTCTGAACGAAACAGTGGTACAATTTTCCCACTGAATGTTGTGGTAGACCGTTTAAGTCTAAAACCTATAATGGCTGTCAATGGAAAAGCACTAAGTAAAGTTATACCTAAATGTTTCGTGACTAAACAAGTAGTCGTAGCTAATTTGGATTAAGTGATTCATTCACTTATGAAATTGTTTATCTTAGTGTTAAAAGATATGGCTTTGTAAATAGCTGTCTGAATTTAGGAAATGCTTGCCTGAGGCATAAATGTAATAGATGAACCGCGTTGCAATATATATTGACTTTGTAAGTCAAACTGGATTTTTAAAACCTTCATTTGTTTAACAATACAAATCTGAAGATAATAAACTAAATAATAATAACAATAATAATAATAATAATCAAAAAATTTAGAAACATAACAACTCTATATAGATTGCTATAGGTATTGACTTACACTGTGACTCAGTTATGATTCATTCAATATCATTCACATTGATATACTTTTGGAGCATATGAAATGTTCAAAATTTGGAAAGGACATTCACTAAGATATAACAATGATATACCGCAAATGTTTCTCTTTAAAATGAAAAAAAGATCATTTAAAGAATAACATGTACTCAAAAATATTTGTCCATTTGTACGGCTATCCACCCAACATTGTACAAAAACAATCCTCTAAATACAGACTAATATTAGTGTATTCAGTTTCCTGGTTGTACTTAGAAATATCGACTGACACCTTGAAATCAGGTGATAATTCATTCAATACCATTTACATGATTTTCAAGAAAATGAAATACTCGAATTTTCAGGGTATGCCTTCTTTAAAAGTATGCCTCTTTAAATTTTATTTTTTTTACAATTAATCATTACCAACACATTTATGAAGTTTGTTTAAGATATATGAATGATTGCAGATTATCCTTTTTTAATATTCAAGTTACAGAATTGAGTGACTTCTTTTGTAAATGACAAAATACAGGAATGTTTGTATAGTAGTGGGGCATAACTGTCTTCTACATACTGAAAAGGAAACCTCACTCCGTAACTGTAACTACATATATATTCATCAAACTCTTTTCTACTTTCTTTTCAGCATCTTCTTGTCATTATATAATCCCATGAACAATCAGGAACTAGCACTCTATCCATTTTCCCTCTGACATATAAATATTACTGAACAATTGTGATCTTCAACAGGGACATACAGACAAAGATAGTAGCTTCAACTTTTGACAGAGAACCTACAAAAAGTTAAACAATATATTTGTCAAATGATGAAAATATCTAAGAATGGTCAGATTTTCGATGAAATAATGAAATAGCTCAGACAGGTTTGGCAGAATACGAATATCTAATGGCAGTTTCCTCTGTTTCTCTGCTACCAAGACCATTTTCCAGCACTTAACGATTTTCTATGAATGCCACCAGCTTTCTGATACTATACCTACAAAGGCGTGTGCATACATACACACATTGGATTCTTTGTAACTTATTGTATGGGAAACAACGTGAAATATGTTTATATAACTAAAGATAATAGGATCTTTTCGGATGATACACATACTTTCTGAATACGTTCGAAACCAAGCAATAAGGAAGACACTTTGATTTATAATTTTAGTTTACAATATTGCAGATACAGTGAGTTCTCTACGTTTCACATCAGAATTGTGTGGATTAAGTATTAAGTAAAATAGATGGAATCTTTGTGAATTTCTTTGTACATATTCTTCTCTTACTTGATATTAATTCTGTGTAGAAAGATATGATTACAGTCCTTTAAAGGTAAGAATGATTCTTGAGTTTCAGTACTGTTAAAATGTTATATCAACAATAACTAGGCAGCATATGTGCCAACAGAGTACAATATATTGTTTGTGGAAACAAAATGAATTGCTAAGTGAAAGAGAAGCCGATTATTACGTTATGTTTGTATACGAGGTAATTTGAATATTGTATATTTCCATGGTTTAGGTTTCCATCAGTAATCCAAATATGACTATAAGTATGTAGTAATTTCCTTGAGAACTTTTAGCTGTAAAAAATGAAAATATATTTATTGCATGAGGAATAGATTACAGGCAAACGGGCAAGAAAGATTGCTAGACAATAGGCGAATAAATCCGTGGAATCCCCGCTTAATGCAACGGCAACAAATCAAAATGCTTAATGTTATACTTAGTGAATTATTGCGACCGATACATTCTTTGCCAATCATTAAACTTGTCTGGTTGTTTGTCATCTTGCTGATGTTTCACTACTCAGTGGGAAGTGCGAGTGTTTTATCTATATTCCACACCAGACAGTTACGTCTATTTTCATTTGGCCTGCAATTATTTATCTAGACAGCTTTCCACATCTTGAAAGAGATTTTCTTCTGTTTACGTACTGCACAATGTTTAAATCATTTTAAACACATTTAGATAGTTGAAGATTATTTTTTTAGATTTGCTTAGACCAGGACTTTATCGGTGCGTTTGTACTTTAAAAAAAAGTCAGACACCTTCTATTTGTAAACTAAGAAGAAATGAATGTTTTTTGAGCTTTTATTATTTACATATTTTAGAAAGGAAATAGGTAAAAACAGCCTAAGTGCTGATAATTGGTTGTTACCGGATGAACAAAAGTAATTACGATGAGTATGTATCACTATTGTAAAACTGGCTTTTTGACAAAGAAAAAATGACAAATTATTGTTTTGTTTCTGACAAGTGTTATATAAAATAAAAATATGCTTGCTAGCTTTCTGTCTGTAATAAAAAAAAATCTAGCAAAAAAACAAAAATCAAGTACATATTCAGTCAATGATAATAAAGCCAAAAAATTCAGTTCAGTTTAACAGTATGTACGCCGAGAACTATTTTAGCCATTTTAAAGTTAATGCTATTCCGACTGTTGATGAAATAGTTAAAGGCGATTTTTCTATTTCAAAATGTAAACTAATGGTCCAAACAACCAAAGATCGTACATTACCTAATTTATATGTGTTGTAATAGTGAAAAAAGGAAATACTGCAAAAAAATACATGTATGTTTTGTAAAGGTGACAAACAAATCTAATAATTAATAAAAATTACCTAAATGTTTTGTAAATGTGGAAAAACAAAAGAAATAATAATAAAAAAGTTTATGAAAGATTGCCACTCAGGGTCAGAGTAAATATAGTAGTATTTATTGTCTGAAATGTACAGTAAAGTCATCATTCAACTACTGAGCATTTTGCCAGAAACTCTTACACAGCATGCATGAATTATTCGTTTTGTAATTTGTAAGTTTGTAAACAATTAAGTATAACATTTTAGAGATAATGTTGTCAATGATAACAGCACATATCATATCATATCATATCATATCATACTGCCTTGGTGATCTAAGTGAAAACGGTTTGCAATTCTACATTTAAAACCCCATGTGATGCTTTTATTTGTTCATATGTAAATTACTTGAACGGCATATGTTTGACTTTCTTTACAGATACTGTTAGACAGTTTATTTCTAAAATCTCTCTGATCGATTATCTACGGATAATGAAATGTAAGCAAATTGAGTTTTATGCATATGCCAACAGTTGACTGAAATAATCTTATGAATAATCAAGTCTATCGAGTGAACTTCTTCCGTTCACAGCGAGTGCGTCTTACGAGTTATTGTATATTTCGTATATGAACAATTAAATAAGCCAGCAATTACTTATCGTGATATTAGGTCGCATATCTACATAGTAACTCTTTAGCAAATACGACCTCAAATTAGTAAGTTTATTGTCTAGCTGAGGAAAAAGGAAAAACAGACATAATAACAAAACAACAATTGTTATAAAAATTATGAAGTGAGCCAAATTGCTATCTTTAAGAGCCTGACAAATCTCATCTTTATCAGTCGTAATACAAGACAGTAATGTAATAATTATTATAATGTTAGCACAGCTGATATATATTTGTATCACATTTACATCAATGGTTAAAGATCATCCTTATAATGTTTAATTTATTATGAATGTCTGATACGTTTCCGAGTTCCGTTCATGTCTGTTTCCTAAAGTAAGAACGTCGGCAGATATAGAACGTTTTTTTTTAAATTTACACAAACAATACTCTATTTCTCTATAATCAAAATGGAAAACACGAGGGATTTATTTGCATTCAGGATGCAGAACACAAACACAAATATAAACTGTTTCCGGTGTGCAACTTTCAGAAATCAAACCGTACCTTTCTCTTTGAGTTTATGTATGCTACCGATTGCTCATGAGAACAGATCCCCTATATAGAATATTTGAAAATAGTGAAGTATACAGAAAATCCAATCAGAAATGCATTTAATTTAGTTTCATACCTAGTATATTACACATGGGACTTCGGTCTGGCAATGAATAATGCAAATGGCGGAATGGGAATCGAACACGCCACTCCTAAATAAAAGTTGTTTGTAACTAGAAAATGAATTTGTTTTTAGAAAACAAACCTTACTGACTCTTGGCGTTGTAAAACATATCAAGTATGAGCACCATTAATGATATTTAACGGAAAAGTTGTTAAAAGGAGTTTGAAGTGGATAACAAGTAATGGTATTTTATTTTTTTTTATTTTTTTTTTTATCTTTTTACCATGACTGTATATTATTGAGCCTTTTTAAAGAGCACCAAGGATCAAAGGGCTATCTTTGCATTTAGATATTTTCAATTAACATTTACATATATATCTTCAAATTTATTTTCAAAAACAGTATTAAAACTATGTAAAAAAAAGTTTATAAGCTCGTTGGATTTTTATCTTTATATTCATAGACTTTGTCACCTCATAATCTACATATAGTCATGATTAAAAAGCATTTTATCATTTTTATGCGCCCACAAAGTGGGAGCATATAGCGTTGCACTTGTCCGTCAGTCCGTACGACCGTACGATAATACGACCGTACGTTTGTACGTACGTCCCGAAATTTTGTGAACGCAACTCCTCTTAAACCGGATGGCAGATTTTGCTTAATCTTTCAGGGATGAACAACCTTAATGTGTAGATGATAGCAAAGGAAGGAATTTTTGCTTCGATCAAATTTAACGGAATTATGGCCCTTTGTTGATTGTACGTTTGTACGTACGTCCCGAAATTTTGTGAACGCAACTCCTCTCAAACCGGAGGGCAGATTTTGCTTAAACTTTCAGGGATGAACAACCTTAATGTGTAAATGAGAGTAAAGGAAGGAGTTTTTGCTTTGACAAAATTTAACGGAATTATGGCCCTTTGTTGATTGTACGTCTGTACGTACGTCCCGAAATTTTGTGAACGCAACTCCTCATAAACCGGATGGCAGATTTTGCTTAAACTTTCAGGGATGAACAACCTTAATGTGTAAATGATAGTAAATTAAGGAGTGTTTGCTTTGACCAAATTTAACGGAATTATGGCCCTTTGTTGATTGTACGTCAGTACGTACGTCCCGAAATTTTGTGAATGCAACTCCTCTTAAACCGGATGGCAGATTTTGCTTAAACTTTCAGGGATGAACAACCTTAATGTGTAGATGATAGAAATTAAAGGAATTTTTGCTTCGACAAAATTTAACGGAATTATGGCCCTTTGTTGATTTTTTCCCTATATACCGTAAAGTGAAATAAATTTGTGAACGCAACTCCTCATAAACCGGATGGCAGATTTTGCTTAAACTTTCAGGGATGAACAACCTTAATGTGTAGATGATATTAAAGGAAGGGTAATGTTTTTACGGGACCTGACACACCTGGGGTTTCTATACTTTAATCTGTAGTTAACGTTCATGTGTAACATTTTTTTTTTAAATTTTACCTGCTTACTTTAATATCAGCAACATGTAATTACTTGTGTGTCTCTTTCTTCGTCTTCGATAATGTGATTCCTCATAGTACATAAATATTTACAACATTTTATGTCGACTATTCAAAGAATAAGGAGGTCTATTGTACTTGCGGCGTGGCTATCGGGTTAAAGTTTTAGGGCAAGCTTCTCATTTTCACTATTTCTTCCCTTTCTACTTCAGATATTTGGTTCAAACTTGGCCGTAGACTGTGTCATTCCATCAAGGCCCATAACTCTGTTAAGCATTTTTATTAGTTATTCCCCCTTTTAAGACTTTGAAAAATCTTTAATTTCAGACTATTGTTATACCTTCAAGCACTAAGAAAAGTCAAGCGTGCAGTCCATCCGACAGCCCTTGTTTCAGTATAAAATATCTAATTTTGAAATAAAAGGACAGCATTAATAATATACAAAACACCTCAGTTCATTTGCAACTACAGAAAAAAAATTGTTCCCCACCTAAATCTTACATACAGAATATACATGCTCTTGTTTATGAGCACTTATGCATAGTGGGGGCATCCGTGTCCTATGGACACAGTTCTAGTTGTTTCATAATTACTCTTGGAATGTATAATTATTAATTTAAGCAAACCTAATAGACAAACTTATTTTATAAGATAATGACATTTGGTAAAGAAATATGACAGAGATGCAATTCACTCAAAATCTAGACAGAAACAAAATAGCAGCGGGGTAAAAATGCTTTTCTAAGGTACAATTCATTAAGTTCATAAACATTTCTTACAGTTATACCTGACAACATTGTTGTTAACTATTCTGAATGTAGTGGTGCGGTGAAATGCTTCAGAAACTTTATAGAATTTAAAGATATTAAGGCAAATATTTGATCAGTCAAACTTGATAGCGCATTTCCCAGCATGATGAAACGTTTCATTTCTTTGCAGATAATGCTGTCAGTTCGAACTGACAAACTGCAACAAATGTAATATTTCAATATGCACCTGTGAGTTGTTTAAAAACATTTTCTTTGTAAATTTCAATTAACAAAAAAAAAAAAACATGAATAAAATATATATAATCAACTGTTTTCAATTCAAAGTATCAAAAAAATATACTGCTTCATATTGCTCTGCATAGTAAATAAACTAAAAATCAATTACTCAAATTAAAAACAAAAAGAAAATCACTTAATTTCTGCAGAAACAGACTTGTAAATTCTGAGTTTCTGCGTATGTCTTGACAAGCGTTCATTAAATAGACGAGTATTTTGCCAAAATTACGTACTGAATGCATGAAAAACCTTACTGGAATCATCAAGCTATTTATTATTGAAGATATAGCATTTTCTCTCAGGAATAATAATATATTGTTTACGCTCTTTAGATCTAGAGAAGAAACTTGACTGGGTTCATTGCAATATCAGTTTCTCAAAATTTAGTAACGAGATATTTTTCAGTATTATATTTTTAGCTATAAGTCAGTGTTTCAGTGCAAATAATTGAAAAGTTCGAAAATGTTTGGATAAATCGATGATTTTGTAAAGTTATTCTATTACTACATCAACATGGTGTCATTAGACATGATCAAACACGCGGCGTATAACGACAAACTTAAACATCTTCTTTATCTAGTTCCTTTTAGTTCAATGTAACAACAATGTGTTAGGATTGTACATATATCTGCCTTTCTTTTCTTTTTTCTTTTTTTAATCCCATTCACTGACAACTCAGACTATTGTCATGTTTGCTACACATTTAGATATGGCTCCACTAAATCATACCTGGGAGACACCTGTCTGTTTTCTCTAGGGAACGTGTGTACTGCTGATCCAGTCGATCACGGAATAAAGTCTGTGCATTTCTTAGACTGGAAGTAATGATACTAAAGTATCAATATTAACCACAACGCAGAACTTTTGTGTTTAAGGTCTGAACGAAACAGTGGTACAATTTTCCCACTGAATGTTGTGGTAGACCGTTTAAGTCTAAAACCTATAATGGCTGTCAATGGAAAAGCACTAAGTAAAGTTATACCTAAATGTTTCGTGACTAAACAAGTAGTCGTAGCTAATTTGGATTAAGTGATTCATTCACTTATGAAATTGTTTATCTTAGTGTTAAAAGATATGGCTTTGTAAATAGCTGTCTGAATTTAGGAAATGCTTGCCTGAGGCATAAATGTAATAGATGAACCGCGTTGCAATATATATTGACTTTGTAAGTCAAACTGGATTTTTAAAACCTTCATTTGTTTAACAATACAAATCTGAAGATAATAAACTAAATAATAATAACAATAATAATAATAATAATCAAAAAATTTAGAAACATAACAACTCTATATAGATTGCTATAGGTATTGACTTACACTGTGACTCAGTTATGATTCATTCAATATCATTCACATTGATATACTTTTGGAGCATATGAAATGTTCAAAATTTGGAAAGGACATTCACTAAGATATAACAATGATATACCGCAAATGTTTCTCTTTAAAATGAAAAAAAGATCATTTAAAGAATAACATGTACTCAAAAATGTTTGTCCATTTGTACGGCTATCCACCCAACATTGTACAAAAACAATCCTCTAAATACAGACTAATATTAGTGTATTCAGTTTCCTGGTTGTACTTAGAAATATCGACTGACACCTTGAAATCAGGTGATAATTCATTCAATACCATTTACATGATTTTCAAGAAAATGAAATACTCGAATTTTCAGGGTATGCCTTCTTTAAAAGTATGCCTCTTTAAATTTTATCTTTTTTACAATTAATCATTACCAACACATTTATGAAGTTTGTTTAAGATATATGAATGATTGCAGATTATCCTTTTTTAATATTCAAGTTACAGAATTGAGTGACTTCTTTTGTAAATGACAAAATACAGGAATGTTTGTATAGTAGTGGGGCATAACTGTCTTCTACATACTGAAAAGGAAACCTCACTCCGTAACTGTAACTACATATATATTCATCAAACTCTTTTCTACTTTCTTTTCAGCATCTTCTTGTCATTATATAATCCCATGAACAATCAGGAACTAGCACTCTATCCATTTTCCCTCTGACATATAAATATTACTGAACAATTGTGATCTTCAACAGGGACATACAGACAAAGATAGTAGCTTCAACTTTTGACAGAGAACCTACAAAAAGTTAAACAATATATTTGTCAAATGATGAAAATATCTAAGAATGGTCAGATTTTCGATGAAATAATGAAATAGCTCAGACAGGTTTGGCAGAATACGAATATCTAATGGCAGTTTCCTCTGTTTCTCTGCTACCAAGACCATTTTCCAGCACTTAACGATTTTCTATGAATGCCACCAGCTTTCTGATACTATACCTACAAAGGCGTGTGCATACATACACACATTGGATTCTTTGTAACTTATTGTATGGGAAACAACGTGAAATATGTTTATATAACTAAAGATAATAGGATCTTTTCGGATGATACACATACTTTCTGAATACGTTCGAAACCAAGCAATAAGGAAGACACTTTGATTTATAATTTTAGTTTACAATATTGCAGATACAGTGAGTTCTCTACGTTTCACATCAGAATTGTGTGGATTAAGTATTAAGTAAAATAGATGGAATCTTTGTGAATTTCTTTGTACATATTCTTCTCTTACTTGATATTAATTCTGTGTAGAAAGATATGATTACAGTCCTTTAAAGGTAAGAATGATTCTTGAGTTTCAGTACTGTTAAAATGTTATATCAACAATAACTAGGCAGCATATATGCCAACAGAGTACAATATATTGTTTGTGGAAACAAAATGAATTGCTAAGTGAAAGAGAAGCCGATTATTACGTTATGTTTGTATACGAGGTAATTTGAATATTGTATATTTCCATGGTTTAGGTTTCCATCAGTAATCCAAATATGACTATAAGTATGTAGTAATTTCCTTGAGAACTTTTAGCTGTAAAAAATGAAAATATATTTATTGCATGAGGAATAGATTACAGGCAAACGGGCAAGAAAGATTGCTAGACAATAGGCGAATAAATCCGTGGAATCCCCGCTTAATGCAACGGCAACAAATCAAAATGCTTAATGTTATACTTACTGAATTATCGCGACCGATACATTCTTTGCCAATTATTAAACTTGTCTGGTTGTTTGTCATCTTGCTGATGTTTCACTACTCAGTGGGAAGTGCGAGTGTTTTATCTATATTCCACACCAGACAGTTACGTCTATTTTCATTTGGCCTGCAATTATTTATCTAGACAGCTTTCCACATCTTGAAAGAGATTTTCTTCTTTTTACGTACTGCACAATGTTTAAATCATTTTAAACACATTTAGATAGTTGAAGAATATTTTTTAGATTTGCTTAGACCAGGACTTTATCCGTGCGTTTGTTCTTTTAAAAAAAGTCAGACCCCTTCTATTTGTAAACTAAGAAGAAATGAATGCTTTTTGAGCTTTTATCATTTACATATTTTAGAAAGGAAATAGGTAAAACAGCCTAAGTGCTGATAATTGGTTGTTACCGGATGAACAAAAGTAATTTCGATGAGTATGTATCACTATTGTAAAACTGGCTTCTTGACAAAGAAAAAATGACAAATTATTGTTTTGTTTCTGACAAGTGTTATCATCTCTAACAAAATAAAAATATGCTTGCTGGCTTTCTGTCTGTAGTGAAAAACGAAATCTAGCAAAAAAACAAAAATCAAGTACAAATTCAGTCAATGATAATAAAGCCAAAAAAATCAGTTCAGTTTAACAGTATGTACGCCGAGAACTATTTTTAGCCATTTTAAAGTTAATGCTATTCCGACTGTTGATGAAATAGTTAAAGGCGATTTTTCTATTTCAAAATGTAAACTAATGGTCCAAACAACCAAAGATCGTACATTACCTTATTTATATGTGTTGTAATAGTGAAAAAAGGGAAATAATGCAAAACGTACATGTATGTTTTGTAAAGGTGATAAACAAATAAAATAATTAATAAAAATTACCTAAATGTTTCGTAAATGTGGAAAAACAAAAAATAATAATAATAAAAAAGTTTATGAAAGATTGCCACTCAGGGTCAGAGTAAATATAGTAGTATTTATTCTCTGAAATGTACAGTAAAGTCATCATTCAACTACTGAGCATTTTGCCAGGAACTCTTACACAGCATGCATGATTTATACGTTTTGTAATTTGTAAGTTTGTAAACAATTAAGTATAACATTTTAGAGATTATGTTGTCAATGATAACAGCACATATCATATCATATCATATCATATCATACCGCCTTGTTGATCTAAGTGAAACCGGTTTGCAATTCTACATTTAAAACCCCATGTGATGCTTTTATTTGTTCATATGTAAATTACTTGAACGGGATATGTTTGACTTTGTTTAGAGATACTGTTAGACCGTTTATTTCTAAAATCTCTCTGATCGATTATCTAATGATAATGAAATGTAAGCACATTGCAGTTTTATGCATATGCCAATAGTTGACTGAAATAATCTTATGAATAGTCAAGTCTATCGAGTGAACTTTTTCAGCGTCTACAGCGAGCGCTTCTAAGAGTTACTGTATATTTGGTATGTGAGGAAACAATTAAATAAGCCAGCAATTACTTATCGTGATATTAAGTCGCATATCTACAAAGTAACTCTTCAGCAAATACCACCTAAAATTTAATAAGTCTATTGTCTAGCTGGAAAAAAACAGACATAACAACAAAACAACAATTGTTATAATAATTAAGAAGTGAGCCAAATCGCTGTCTTTAAGTGTCTGACAAATCTCATCTTTATCAATCGTAATACAAGACAGTAATGTAAAATAATGTTAGCACAGCTGATATATTTGTATCACATTTACATCAATGGTTTAAGATTATCCTTATAATGTTTAATTTATTATGATTGTCTGATACGTTTCCGAGTTCCGTTCATGTCTGTTTCCTAAAGTAAGAACGTCGGCAGATATAGAACTTTTTCTTAAATCTACACAAAACAATATTTCTCTATCACCAGAATGGAAAACACGAGGGATTTATTTGCATTAAGGATGCAGGACACAAAAACAAATATAAACTGTTTCTCGTGAGCAACCTTCAGAAATCAAATCGTACCTTTCTCTTTGAGTTTATGTGTGCTACCGATTGCTCATAAGAACAGACCCCCTATACAGAATATTTGGAAATAGCGAAGTATACAGAAAATCAAATCAGAAATGCATTTAATTCAATTTCATATCTAGTATATTACACATGGGACTTCGGTGTGACCTCATCCGAAAGACAATGAATAATATAAATGAGGGAATTGGAATCGAACACGCCACTCCTAAATAAATGTTGTTTGTAACTAGAAAATGAATTTGTTTTTAGAAAACAAAATCCACTGACTCTTCGCGTTGTAAAAACGTATCAAGTATGTGCACCATTATTAATATATAAAGGAAAAGTTGTTAAAAGGTGTTTGAAGTGGATAACAAGTAATGGTATTTTTTTAATAAAATTTATTCTTTTTTACCATATATATTATTGAGCCTTTATAAAGAGCACCAAGAATCAAAGGGCTTTCTTTGCATTAAGATATTTTCAATTTACAAATATATCAAAAACAATATTAAAACTATGTAAAAAAGTTCATAAGCTCGTTGGATTTAATCTTTATAGACTTTGTCACCTTATAATCTATATATAGTCATGATTAAAAAGCATTTTATCATTTTTGTTTCATAATAACTGTTGGCATGTATAACTATTTATTTAAACAAACTTAATAGGCAATCGTTTTTTTATTAAATAATGACATTTGGTAACGAAATATGACAGAGATGCAATTCACTCGAAATCTAGACAGAAACAAAATAGCAGCGGTGTAAAAAATGCTTTTCTAAGGTACAATTCATTAAGTTCATAAACATTTCTTACAGTTATACCTGACAACATTGTTGTTAACTATTCTGAATGTAGTAGTGCGGTGAAATGCTTCAGAAACTTTACAGAATTCAAAGATATTAAGGCAAATATTTGATCAGTCGAACTTGATAGTGCATTTCCCAGCATGATGAAACGTTTTATTTCTTTGCAGATAGTGTTGTAAGTTCAACATCAAACTGCAACAAAAGTAATATTTCAATATGCACCTGTTAGTCGTTTAAAAAGGTTTCTTTGGAACTTTCTATTAACCAAAAATATCATCAATAAAAATATATAAAATCAAAGTATTAATTCAAAGTATTAAAATATGTACTGCTTTATATTGTTAATGATTAAATTAAATTACAGAAAAATCACTTAATTTCTGCAGAAAACAGACTTGTAAATTCTGAGTTTCTGCGTATGTCTTGACAAGCGTTCATTAAATAGATGAGTATTTTGCCAACATTACGTACTGAATGCATGAAAAACCTTACTGGAATCATGAAGCTATTTATTAGTTAAGATATAGCATTTTCTCTCAGGAATAATAATATATTGTTTATGCGCTCTTCAGATCTAGGGAAGAAACTTGACTGGGTTCATTGGAATCAGTTTCTCGAAAGTTAGTATTGAGATATCTTTCAATATTATATTTTTAGCTATATGTGATTGTTTCGGTGCCAATAATTGAACAGATCGAAAATGTTTGGATTAATCGATGATTTTATTAAACTTTTTTTGTTTAAGTTGTTCTATTACTACACCAATATGCTGTCATTAGACATGATCAAACAGGCGGCGTATAACGATCGTCCTTTGCTTATTCCTTTTAGCTCACATACTGTTCAATGTAACAGCAATGCGTTGGGATTATACATATATCTGAGTTCCTTTTACTTTTCTCTTTTGTCATTCACTGACAGCTCAGACTATTGCCATGTTTGCTACACATTTAGGTATTACTCCACTAAATCATACCTGGGAGACACCTGTCTGTTTTCTCTAGGGAACTTGTGTACTGCTGATCCAGTCGATCAAAGAGGCTGTGCACTTCTTCGACTGGAAATAATGATACTAAAGTATCAATAATAAACACAATTTATAACGCAGAACTTTTGTGTTTAAGGTCTGAACGAAACAGTAGATAATTTTCCCACTGAATGTTGTGATAGGCCGTATAAGGCTAAAACCTATAATAGCTGTCAATGGAAAAGCGTTTAGTAAAGTTATACCAATAGATCTGCCTAATGTTTCGTGACTACCCATGTAGTCGTAGCTAATTTGAATTTAGAAGATGTTTCATTCACTTAGTGAAATCGTTTATGTTATCTTAGTGTTAAAAGATAAGGCGTTGTATATAGCTGTCTGAATTTTGGAAATGCTTGTCGGAGGCATAAATGTAATATATAGATGAACCGCGTTGTATAGTATATATTTTGCCTTTGTGAAACTGTATCTTTAAAACATTCACTTGCTTAACAATACAAATCTGGAGATAATCAAATGTTAAGAAACATAACAACTCTATATAGATTGCTATAAGTTTTGACTTACACTGCGACTGAGTTATGATTCATTCAATATCATTCACACTGATATGCTTTTGGAGCATATGAAATGTTCTAAAATTAGAAAGGAATACACTAAGATAAATCGATGATATACTGCAAATGTATCTCTTTAAATTAAAAAAAGAAGATAATTTAAAGAATAACATGTATTCAAAAATGTTTGTCCATTTGTACGGTTATCCACCCAAAATTGTACAAAAACAGTGCTCTAAATAAAGACTAATATAAATGTATTCAGTTTCCTGGTTGTACTTAGAATTATCGACTGACACCTTGAAATCAGGTAATAATTATTTCAAACCATTTACATGATTTTGAAGACAATGGAATACGCGAATCTTCAGGGTATGCCTTCTTAAAAAGTATTCCTCTTTAAATTTCAACTTGTTTACAACTAACCATTACCAACACATTTATGAAGTTTTTTTTTTCAGATATATGAATGATTGCAGATATCCTTTTTTAATATTCAAGTTACAGAAGTGAGTGACTTTTTTGTAAATGACAAAAAACAGGAATGTTTGTATTGTAGTAGGGCATAAATGTCTTCTACGTATAAAGTGAAATTGTCTCGTTTGATAATCATGTGTTTTAATTGATTGATCAGATCAAACGCAAAGCTACAACTCAAGAATCCCCACAGCTCTGTTCCCAAGTTTTAGTAAGTTTTGTAATGTAGTTGCTTTCATTGTCTCTCCTTTCCCTAGTCTTCAAGTTTCTAGCATTTTGACACAAGACAAGCCGCATCACTTCCATTAGATAAACAGTGGTTTATTTTTATAGTTTGGTATTTATCTTTGAAATTAATTTTCGCAATCACAAAGCTAGAATTCTTTAACATATAAAATCTCGGATAATGCGAAAAAAACATGCATTGGTTTCTGATCCTTTGGCAAGAAATGTTTTCTTCTATTTAGCATTTTACTTGTGTGGTACATCTATTTATCAAATTCATGGTTTATCATAAAGAAAGTAACATTTGTTGCTCTTTGAAAATTAAGATATATATATATAGTGAATACGAGATAGTCTCTGAAAAAATACCAACCAATCTCTTTGTTTACTTTTTTCATCAGGTCGTGGTTAAACTTTTAAGTTTTATTTATCTCTTTTTAGAATATTATAGGGTGCTCAGCGTGAGCATTTGTGATCGGTCTTTGTCATCCTTTGTGTATACTCTAGAGGCAAAGTTCCTGATTCAACTTTTATGAAACACCATACAGCTCAGAATAATTCTCCTGATGACAAGTTCGAAACTTAGTCGTGTAGGTTATAAAACACTAAATTACCTGCTAAAGTCAAAGAAATAGCATTTGAATAGACTTAATCAGATTACCATAAAGCTTTTGTCTTGATGATATGTGTTTGCAATCAGTTCAGAATGTCACCAGCTAAGGTCAGTTTGAACCAGTTAGGAGCACTGTGAAGGTCGCAGCTTTGAAACAATTATCGTGAAAGCTTTTCAGAATATTTCTATTTTTATGACAGAAGATAAAATTTGATAATGGATAACTTTGGGTCAAAAACTAGCTCACCAGTTCAGAGCAGTGGAAAACTACACGGACACTTTGTTGTCCAATATTTTTGAGACTTTTATATGGCTTTTCAAGTGTTTGCTTGACTTGGTCAGAATGTTATATAGATGGTCTCTTTAGACTGATTGAAAATAGATCGTGCAGACTCAATATTGAAACAAAGAAAAATTTGAAAACGAAAAACTAGGTGAATGTAAACTTTTATCTCTGTATTAGTGCTTATCATTTGCAATAACGACAGTAGTACTTTGGTGAGCGATATAGGGCCGCCGCGGCCTTATTGTTTCAAATATGTCTCACATCAAACTACAAGTAAAAAACCGATATACAGAAAACCTTTAAGTTAACCATTATTGTTTACTGTTAAATGCACTACAGTACGTGTTTCTGTGGCAATATCTGGCTTAATGTCTTGCCATTCTGTGAATAAAGGCTGTTCATACTTCTCTCTTCTTATAAGAACTACTGCAAATGAAAAACCTACGCAACTTTTTCTGACACGTTGCTAGCTCTCTGATAAGAACGAATTTTCATTTGGCTTATGTAAGATAGCAGAAACACGACTTTGTATTACAAAGCAATTCAAAAAATTTGACAGAGTACCAAGGTGTTTGCCCCGTTATCTAAATTAGACTCTGTATTGGAGATAAATAGTCTGCTATTCCAGTAAACGATTTACCAGTTATACCCACCGTGTTTCGATTCAGATTTTACGAGTTGCGAACTGATGTATTTTAGTCATTCGTAAACGTAGACTTTTAAGAGAAAGTAGTTCCTTTTATAGAATTATTGCAGGTGGCTTAATACTTCACGTTTTTCTCTAACGATGCTTAAGAGAAATTGATAAATTCATAGAAAACATTAGTTGGTTATTGTATTATATGTACTCTATAGATGTGCTGTAGTAATTCATTGCAACTAATAAAGATTGAACCGAGATTTCACTGATCAGAATACAAGCAATTGTTTCACCATCAAACAGACTTTTAAAAGGAAACCATAATAAATATAAATAAGTTCTAACTTTCATATAAACAAATTAATAGACGTTTTATATATTCACTCTGCTCAATGACTTCTCTCTGTGTTCTAACCGGTTCTTGAGCTGAAGGAGTTGCAGAAGGCGACTGGGGACTCTCAACCCTGGTTTGATTCGGCCCAACGACCAACGGTTCGGATGTCCGGTGCTCTACCCGTCGTTCATGTATGTGCACCTCTAAGATTAAAGTTAACAAGTATGCGTTTACGTAAATTGAAGTCTTATCTTCAGGCAATCTAAAACGAGAAAAAAAATACAATTTTATCGGATTAAGGAAGACCTTTTTCTTATTTACGTTTAACTACAGTCATCAATTTATAAGATCAATACGAATAAAATGAAACAATGCTGACACAGTTGCCATTTCAATTAAAGTGCATTCATTAATTTTCTTGAAAAAAATCTATCTAGATCTTAGTAATTTCACCTTGTATATGGACGTATCATGTTTATGTTTACTGTCTGATAAGTTTCGTCGCTTTATGCAAGACAAGTGTTTGTCACTTTAGCTTTAAACTCTTTCGATTGCCATAACTTTTACAGCAGTTTAATCAATTTGTTATTTTAATAATTCTAGAATTTTAACATGATGTAACATTGACAAGATTAACTCCTGCGGGATTAATGATATCACTGATTTTGTTCTCATCCTCAGTGATATATATTTTTTTTATTTGCTAATTAAAGGTTTTGAACATAAATGAAATACTAAGGTGTTGATAAAAGAGAAATAAAAAACTGAAAATGTAATCACATAAACAACAAGTAGATTCAAAATCGTTGAGAAGGAAAGTCGCAAAGCTAGATTTCCTCCAACCTTCTGTTAAAAAAAGAAGTAGGTTGCCCTTAGCTGTTAGTTCAAGAATGTTTAAGGCTGTTTTATTCTTTTCTAATCTGTTTTTTTAATTTCACTTAAAAATGCTTTGTCTGAGTAAACATAGTTTCAAATAGGATCCCCAGGTCGGTGTTAATTGTGACCCATAGGGTCATAATTTGAACAAACTTCGTAGAGGTCCACTGGACAACGCAACATACAAAATATATAATCCCTTAGGTATACAGTTTTTAACAAGATTTTAAAAGTTATTCCTACACAATTCAATGTAAAACAGGTGACCATCGGCACCAATATTTAAACATCTTTGTGAAGTTCTACTAAACAATGCTACATACAAAATATCTAAGCTCCGTGACTTGTGGTTCTTGACAAGAAGAATTTCAAATTTTTCTCTAAACAAGTCTATGTAAAATATATGATCCCTGGGGTAGAGCCAATTGTGACCAAGGGGCCATTTTTTGAACAACTTTTGTAAAGGTCTGCAAGACAATGCTATACATGGAATTCAGTTCTTTGAACACCTGTGGTAGAATACCTTTACAGAAACATGTATACGCAGTTTCATCAACTTCCATTTAGCGGTTAAGGAAGAGATGTTTAACTGAAACGTTGACGGCGAAGGAAGGAACGAACAAACGACGGTCGCAATACCTCACGGTGAGCACTTCATGCTCAGGTGGGCTAAATTAAGGTTTGAATGTTACCTTTTCGCCACGTTCTCTGTTTTAATCCTTTTGTATGTTATAATATTCATTTCTATTTTACCCGGTATATTTTTTCGTTTTTTTCAGAGCTGACAATGGGAAAAAGGAACAGCAAACTTAAGCCTGATGATATCGAAGACCTCAAAAATTCTACGTATTGTAAGTACAGCTGTTGCTTTTACTAAAAAACATCTAAGGAAAACAGGGAGTGCAGTTGTACAATTAAGAGCAAAAGTAAATATTTACTTAATTTGCAGAACAAGAATAATCTTCTATGTTTTAGTTGATATTTAGGGTATTGGTTTTATGTCTATTATTTTCAGTATATTTATTAACCAAAACATTCGTTTTCTCTACAGTTTTAGCCAGACTTGTTCTAAGCGCTAAAATTAACTGAACAAAACCCTGCCAAATAACTATTGTGTAATCTGCTATCAAACACCACTATCGTGTACTCCGTTATGGCCATTTCTAAATGCACAATTTCTTTAGTTGACGTTGGAACTTTTTACCCGTTATAACACTGTGTATCGTGATTTTACTTTTCTTTTTTTACGAAAAAATAAGTGTAGTGTTATCTGAGTATTCTGAAGTTCATGTGTTTCAGTCTCTTTATCTGCTTAGCAAACAACATGCCATTTTATTGTGCCTATATAGTTGGACATCCAAATAGTTTAAGGATCAAAACTTGATGATGTTGATGCAATTTCATGCTTGCCAGACTAATCAAGAAAAAGACTGTAAAAGGTATCAGTTAGCCTAGCTCTTGTCGACAGTCACCTAGCCTCGCGGAATGCGTGAGAACACATGAAAATGATGGAATGTAACAACAGTGAACATTGACATGTTGAAGTATCAGAGTGCTAGTTCAGACTTCACAGCTACATTATTTTGTCAAAATGTCGAGTTCACTTATCTGATCAATTTGCAAAATATTGTAACAAAATTATTACATCTATTATTAAAACATAACTTAGAGTCACATGTAAACTGCCATCAATCACATAGTCAGTGATAAAGAAAAGAAAACTTCGAGCCTTTTTTTATCTAAGTTTTGTTAGTAGAACTATATTTTAGATTTAGTGCTAAACATATCTGACGCAATACAAATATTTCAAAATGTTGGAATTGTCAAATTTTGTTTTAAAAACCTGGAAATATAGAATTGAAATAATACAGGAATTCAAATATAGAATTGAAATAATACAAGAATTCAAATTAGCTGCATAGCAGCTGAATTACTAAAGTGTTGCAAAATGAGAAGTGTGCAAAGTCTGGAAGGGCAGCGTTTGAAGTACGAAATATATGTGGTCACTTCAGATTTATATGTAATTTATATGATATATATGAATTCTGTATTTTAATTATTATATGGTAATGTCCTAAAACATTGTTCAGTCTTTTGAAAATGATACAGGATAGCAGTAAGTTCAACTTTCAAAAATGTTCCAATGAAATTGAGGGTTTTATAAAGAACCATCACTCGCTCAAATCAAATGTCTAACTTCAGCTCACAAATGATCCTTACATATGTCAAAGCGTCTCCTTAACTGCAATGCACTTTAGAATTGGAAAACATATTTCTTGTCTAAGCCACATATTTGTACCAAATCTAATTAGGTTATAATTAATTCAATAATCTGCAGTGCATTTATTTTACTCTTCTTAAGTTATTGCTGTTATAAGAACAATGTAAATATGTATTTTTTTCCCGCAGACATGACGAGAATCAGTTACCAAGGTAAAGAAAAATTGATCGCAAGTGTTAGCTTATAACAAGTTGTGACATCATCAAATAAAGAAACCAAATTTGACCTGTTTTATGTTTGCCGACGAGATTCAGTAATCGGTTTTATACAGAACAAATAGCAGACATTGTACTGTTTTTTTATTGGTTTTATTGGGGTTTAGCGGTAGTTTCAACTGCTAAGGTCATATCCCGGCGGTCAGTCCACCTAACCAGTGTTCTTGGGTATCCAACCAATTTACTAACAAATTTCTCCGCAAGTGACTGACAACTTCTTTACTTGCTTCAGAGGTGAGGAACAAATGACCTATAGACGCATTGTCTGAGATCAATTATCACGGAAAAATTTGCTGGCCCTGATGTGGATTGAACCGGAATTGTCCAGCAGACATTGTGATAACTACTTTATGCAATGTGTAATGAGAAATTATTCCTCTTCATGACCATTTAGGTTCTTCACCGAGAAAATGAATGAAACATTTAACATCTGCAATTTTTAGCAGTCGTTAGATCTCTCTAACTTCTTTACACGTTATTGTTACTTTTCCTATGGCAGCAATCGCTCAATCTAAGAATTTTGTTTTTTGGACTTACCTTACATAGGTAATTTACGATGTAAAAACGTCGAAGGACGATCTAAATTACATGAAAACATGCCAGAATACAATAGAAAGTATGCAAGTTAGTAATTATGAATTATGAGTGCTAAAGTACTACCTGCTTTCCTGTTATTTACCTATGCCTTTGTTTATCAAGTTGTTTACCTTGTGATCTTGTTTATCAAATTGTTTACCTAGTGATTTTGTTTATCAAGTTGTTTACCTAGTGATTTTGTTTAGCAAGTTGTTTACCTAGTGATTTTTTTTATCAAGATGCAGTTAGAAAATATCAAAGTATGTATAAGGACTTTGCTACTAAAAGTCAAAATTCAAAAACTCATCAAAAATAAAAAGTTCAGATGTACTTTTGAGTAATAACGTAATAATCATCTGTATGATGACAAAGGTGTCTGTCTACCTAGTCAGTTTTCTCGTTGACCTAATTTCAAGTAGCGCTGAAAACTAGTAGTTGAATATTTAAATAGAGAATGTCGACAGGAAACACCAATATGACCGAACAAATGCCTAGAAGCTAGGTCATTTGTCAAATATTCAATTCTAGATACATTTTCAGTCAACAAAATATACTTACAGAACGGTTTCTGACGTAAGGTGAAATTGTATTCAATTAGAGACTTTAAGAAATAAGCCAAGCCTAAGTCCTTGGTAATGATGTCATAAACACATTTCTTTATACCAGTTCTAGCGTTTATACACCTTTGAGTTGGCACAGACACAGTAACTATCCCAAAGGAAAAGGAATCGAAAATGGCTGAATAGTTTGTCATAGTATTGTGTGTTTTTTGAACAAATACGAAAACGTGTATTTGAATACCAGTAAGCTACAGATATTGCAAAATTGAAAAGAACTACAAGTGGGTGTGTTGTTCTGTCGAATACAGGACAAACTGTAAGACAATGTTTTAGCTGTTTTCTCTTTAAACTTCGTTAAGGATACAACAAAACGGGTTATGTTGACTTGAAAGACCTAGTAGGAAGTTAGCAGTAGCAGTAGGCAGTAGCAGTTGGCAGTAGAAATTAAATTAAATGCGAAGTTGGCAGTAACAGTACGAGCAGTAGCAGTAGGAAAAACGTGAAGTTGGCAATAGCAGTAAGAGCAGTAGCAATAGATAAAAAGTGAAGTTCGCAGTAGCAGTACGAGCAGTAGCAGTATGAAACTATGCAAGTCTGTGTCTGAAACAGACACAGACCGGTGCAATCGAATCGGGAGGGTCCCTAAACATCAAAAATAGCATTTCCTCGATTGGGATTAAAATTCCTGAATATCTGCAGGAACGTCAGAAACAGTCGCATACCGTATCAATGGACTCCTAACAGAAACAGTCGCAGACCGGTTAAATCGACCCGGGAGGGACCTTAAACATCAAAAATGACGTTTTTTATATTGACACCAAAATTCCTGAAAGTCTGCGAGATGTCAGAAAAAGTCGCAGACTGGTTAAATCGACCCGGTGTTGGGGTTCGTAGACATTAAAACTGACGTTTACCCCGATTGGAACTAAAATTCCTGAAAGTCTGCGCGAGTGTCGGAAACAGTCGCAGACCAGTTAAATCGACACGAGAGGGTCCCTAGACATCAAAACCGACATTCTCCCGATTTTGACGAGTGAATATCATTTGTTGTTTTGGTTTAATGGCATTCAAGAACTTATTTGTAGTATAGAATCTGAACACATCTTAACAGATGACACAACATCCTTTTAAAAAAAGTAGAACTGATAAGTTTTTGTCACACTTTAATATTTCTTCCGATTCCTTTCCTTTACATTCTCAAGAACACATAACGAATTATTTTTAAAGTCAAATGACTAAGGCAAATCACAAGGGCCTTGAATTCAGACAAAAAGAAATTATCTCAAAATCGTCCAAATTGCATCTTATCGGCTACAGCACGATGTATCTAGGTAATGCATTTCCTGAATCAATTTCCTAATTGCAACAGAAATGCTTCAGTTTTCCCAGCGTTTGCCGATAAACAATGCATAATTAAAGAAAATAACGGCTGTTGTTTTACTAGGAATGGTTAAACAAGATTTACAATAAAGTTTTGCTCTAAGAATTTTGGTAATGATTTTGTAACAAAGGAACTGTTAGCGATTATCAAGTTACTTGATAGCAATTCTTCTTTCAATAGAACAGATGAAGTTAAATGTAAAATAAACGTCAAACACCATTGTTAAACAAGGCCTTTTCTATATGTTTTTATACAACAATCATAAAATGTACCCAGTGTAATAATTATACCTTTTCTGAAAAAAAATATAAAAAGAACATTTTTTATCATTCTCAAGAGAACAAAACAAAAACATAAAATACAATAAAAGCTTCTAACATCTTGGTGATAAAACTTTGATGTTGTCCTTACTTATATTCGGACCATACCCTAACTATAGATAATAGTCTCTTACTGTCATCACTAAGCCAACGGTAAACTTATTAAATTTATGGATCACAGAGCCAAGCAAAATAAATAGTTCAACTTTGACATTTATTTGCCGAAAAAGCTCGCTATTATGCGAACTGACAATTTGATTTATCTGCTAAGAACGTTCCTAATTTCATCAATTATTAATCCATAAGACTATTAATAGACACATCTTAGAAGATGAAAGAACGTTTTGCAATGTATTCATACTCGTATTACTCAAACCTATGGCATTTGTTTCAAACAATATAAAGTTTTCGTCAGAAATAATCTCAAATACATCCTTTTATGTTTTTTGGCTCTCGTCTTACGGTCAGCAACCTGAATGGTTCAAGGAGTAGTTCTTTATTTTTAACGAACTTCGACAAAATATCACAGGATTGTGCACAGAAAACATACACACACACCCACACACACACGCGCGCAAATCACATAAGTTTGTAAAAACCAAATATTTTGAATTTGATAATGGTATATGTGATGTTACAGTTTTCAGTATATTTCTATCCTATTTCGATTTATTATCATACTGGCAAGCTCCTCAATTTAAATCATAACCTCTTAAGACAAGAGCCGGTCGAACCGGGTGATGTCCCCGTATAGGTTTTGGACACAGAATAGTGTGTCCAGAAAATCTTTGCCAAATTCAGCTTAAAAATATTATGTTATTGGTAGTTGCTGAAAAAGGTTACAACTGTTTAAATATGTAATGAAGAATGTAAGACAGTTACCATTTTATTCTTTATTTTTCTATTAACTCAGACAGTGGCAGTCCTATCCAGACACGTAAACCAGAGGTTTTTGATACCTCTTGTAGTTTCAAAGTTATGTTCCGGACAACGTTCAAAGTGTAAAAATGAACAAAGGGCATTAACTCAAAAATTAGACAATGCAGAGTTATGGTGCTTATGCATTGCACTTTTACTCAATAAGATCTATCTACCTACAAAGTTTCTTGTTGATACTTCTTGTAGTTTCAGAGTTATGTCCCGGACAAGAAATGCGAACGGACGGACGGACGGACGAACGGACGGACAAAGCGGTGACTATATGCTCTCCCTTCGGGCAGCATAAAAACAGTGATTGTATAACGGGTCTTTATAGACATGCAACTTCTTGTTTAGTGTGACAATATCGTAGTCCGCAATTTGTTTGTAATGAAACATGAGAAAGACCAAACCATGAAGCAACATTAAACAAAAGCAGGGATTTAGCGTGCTACAGAGTTAATGAAACAAAGGGCAAGACGCTGTTAGGTCGTGGAGATCTTGGATATTTATCATTAAATGATCACCGGAACCTTGCATAGGTATGGAAAGTATAGCACACCTGTTTGACGATATGACGGTTGAAGAGTCGGGACTACGTCAAGAACACGTGATAGGTTTGTGCTATTTCAGGCACGAATGAAACAAGGGTTAATGATAAATAATCAGGTGGTAGATGAGTGTGATAAAATTGCTGTAATAAAAAGAGTAGATATATTAAAGGCTGGTCTTAAGATTATTCATAAATTGATTGCTATGGAATCCGCTTTTTGTAATCTTTTATGGTAAAATTAGTATGTATCATTAAACTATAAAAGCAGTGGTGTTCCCCTCCCCCACGCACCTTTTTTATGGTCATATAACCTTAACTGAACATCTAAAACATTCAAATAGCAATTAGTGATTTAACGATCGTAGACAAATTTTCAAAACAAAAGATAATTATAAAGTATTAGCTTAATTATTTCTGAAAAAAAATAAGCTGCAAGGTACAAGATTTCAAATGAGATATTTCGATATATCTGAACAAGTTGGTTGTTTCCTAGTATAGATTATGCATAATATGATTAGAAAACACATCCAGGCGAAAACGATATGTTACTTTGTCATATTAAACGTCGATTTTGTTGGAGTGGCTGAGAAAATTATAGAGCTTTAGGCAATGCTTCCTTCATTTTAATATCACCCTTTTCACAAAATGTCAGCTTTGCGTAGGGAACATAATGTAAGCAGCAGCTAAAGTACTAGATTATAAAATACTTGGCGAATTAGATGTTATGGTATTCAAGACATATAGTTTTGCGTCTGAAATTAGATTAAAGGTGTACAGCAAATATATAAGACAAAACTTTAAACTGCAATATTTATAAGGTGCAACTGTTTCGAGAATGTTAAAGTAAAAACATCGTGTTTGTAATTGTCCTGACGCAGAGCTCGAAGGAGTTATTATGAGTGTCACAGAACCGATATCGATGATATGGTTGAATACTGTCATCAGCAAGTGTAGTTCAGGACCGACAATTTGGCGCCGTAAAATCCACAGTAATAATTTATAAGAAAAACCCTTTTCCCGATTTTCTGCGACGGCCGTTAGACGAAGGTACGTACAGAAAAACGATCAAAGTGATGCTAATTTTTTAGTCTTCTAAATTCAAGATATATCCGTATATTCAATTTATATTACTATGTTTGCAGTAAGTTTGCTGATTCTCCAACTTAACCAATAAATACGTTATTACAAGGACGCGGGTATAGCCATTGTTACAGAAAATAATATTTTGTTAGGTGCAAGTCAGTTTTCAATAACAGTTATTTTATTTTTCTAGGTTAAAATAAATTCTGTTTACACTGTTTTCATATTTGCCATTTTAATCAATGTATGTCTTAAAAAGACTATTATATACAAAATTGATGTAGATGCAATGTTTCATTCTGTCAATGTCTTCACCAGTCAGCGAATATTCGTACAAAGCAGTAGATGTCGACTGAGAAAGATTATAGTCCTATTATCATGACTTGCAGATGGCGACAGTCTAAAATGATTGGCAGTATAAATAATTCGTGCTAGCGTGGTTTAGCAGAAGCAGAGACAACGTAGCTACGAATTCAATTCTTCTTTTTTTTATTTTGCCAAATCAGAATCATACAACTTTGTGAATGCGGAGCAATGAAAACCACAAAATATTTTAATTCAAAAGAAAAAAGACCAAGTGTTCTAGATGCAGACGGTGCCAAAGTATTTGCAATTTCATGAAAGTCTTAAAATCAATCCAGTGCCACTCCTGAATATTTGTAATTCCAAACATTATCTAAGAAAACTGTATTATTCTTGAATTGACACACTGTTACTTCGAAAGATTTATCACAACTAAAAGTCGTTATATTTTGTCAGCACCACATTGCTATTGTTCTAATATAACTTATAGATATTGGCTCACAACCTGTCTCCTTTTACCAAAGTTTTCAATATTCTGAGCTAAATCATTGATATGGAGGAATTAAATTTTGTCTAATGACGAAACAATTTATATCATTTATTTAGTGTGGTCCACACAAGTTTGTATATAATATACAGAAAAGGACAACATATTGTTAAGATTTGCACATGCAGTTTAATATGGTTAGCTGGCCTTTAGTCATACTTCTAACAGACTTACAAACTCGTAGTAAACATTCCGATTTACATGTTTTGTTTTGTTAAATGCAATAAAAAACACATGTTAGTAGTAGGACAAAACATCCTTTGAACGTGATTTGTTTTGCACAAACTTCTAGACAAAGAAATCTCCTCCATTATCACTTATTAACTGCAGGGCAATTTATTTTGCAACTGCATTTCCCGAATCAATAATCTGATTACGAAAGATAAGGTTGTTGTGCAATTGTTGATGCAAAATGTGTATTTTCCTTTCAAAGAAAAGGGTTGCCTCAAAACCGAGATTTGGTACGAAAATATTGGGTAAAATGTAACTGATTGAGAACTGATTAGAAATTACAAAATGGATCTTTTTTCTCTAAATACTGTCTATATCTATGGAGAGAGATAAAAGAATATTTGATGTCACTATTTATATATTTTTCATATCGCACTGCAGAGCAGTTCTTTATTCCGACGTCTGACATGATTCTCAAAACTTTTTAATGTCTCACAAGAAAAGTTAGATCATGTCATTATTTTATTGTAAAAAAAGATTGTTACTGCATGGAACGAAATAAGTTTCAAATCTATATAAAATAGTCAAAGTACTTTATTGAAATTCTAAATAATTAGTATATTAGTAATGCTGACAAATAGCATGCATTTCTAACTAAACAAAGGTTTTTTGTCTCTGTGTGAGGGTGTTTGTCTCTGTATGAGGGCTTTTGTTTTGTATGAGGGTTTTTGTCACTGTATGAGGGTTTTTGTCTTTGTATGAAGGTTTTTGTTTTGTATGAGGGGTTTTGTTCTGTATGCGTTTTTTGTTACTGTATGAGGGTTTTTGTCTCTGTATGAGGGTTTTTGTCTCTGTATGAGGGTTTTTGTCTTTGTATGAAGGTTTTTGTTTTGTATGAGGGGTTTTGTTCTGTATGGGTTTTTTGTTACTGTATGAGGGTTTTTGTCTCTGTATGAGGGTTTTTGTCTCTGTATGAGGGTTTTTGTCACTGTATGAGGGTTTTTGTCTTTGTATGAAGGTTTTTGTTTTGTATGAGGGGTTTTGTTCTGTATGGGTTTTTTGTTACTGTATGAGGGTTTTTGTCTCTGTATGAGGGTTTTTGTTTCTGTATGAGGGATTTTGTTTCTGTCTTTCTTTATCTTTGCCTTGCCGTGACCATTGAAATAATACCAACGATTGAGGTGAGAGATATACGTTACGTTCTACAAAGATAAGCGGCGAATGTTTTAATGTTTTAATGTTTTTATTTAACGGAAATAATGATATAACTGTTCAAAATATCTTTGAAAACCAGAAAAACTTTGCAAACTATCGAATTTTCAATGTGCTTTAAATAAGAACCGTGTTATATCAGAACTATCTGAATATCTCAGAAATGATTAACAAATATCTCCAGCCATACGTTACATTTGCACACGTTTGAAGAATAGGTTTTTGCAAAACTGCACAGACATTTACAATACTCCAAGGAATATTGTCTTTATCTTTGTTGAATTTATTCCGCAAAAAAAAACTGATCCGTTTTACTTGTTTTACTACAGTGATAACAATAGGCTTTATTTTTTACTTGAAACTATTGTATCATGACTACTATCGTTACCTAATCGTTCAAACATTTCCCATCCTAAATAGAAAGGCATAACTGTAAATTTTATCAGTGGCAAAATATATTGTAGTACTATCACATATTATTCAATGCAAAAACTGCCAGTTTCTTCAAAATGTAAGTATTTTTTCTCTGGGTAGGCGTAAGTTGTTGCTCTCAACTCTCAGTTTGCGTGTATGCTGTAAGGTTTTCTTGCAATTCCATGTTTTTCAAGACCACACAATACTGCAATATGTGTTTATTATTCAAGTATTTTTTTCCAGTCAGAACTTTTTAAAAACAAATTTCACTGAAAACTCTGCAGCAGAATGCAGAATACATGCTCTAATATAAATAAATGCCCTAAGCCGACAAGCTTATGCTATGCATGATGCAAAGATCACACCTATAATTACATTGAGTTGACACTTAAAATCAAACAGTTATGAATTAAAAAAAGATATCTCGTTTTCTTGTTAAGAGAGTAACAAAAACAAATTTAAACCCAGGTCTGCTTATCAGAAGTGCGACCCTTTAACAAAACCTACAACTAAAAGACAATAATATATAATACCAGCAAACATCTGAAGACGTTTATCATCTAAGTGATTAAATGCAATGGTAGGATACTACGTCATCGCGCACCTGTTTTTGTCAACAATCCGTCGCTTGAATGGTAAAATAGTCTTTTCAATAAGAAATCTGTAGAGCTACAAATAAATCATGTTGTGCACCGAAGATTGGCTGGTGTGCTATGTATTTACGTAAAGAATTTTTATAATGTAAAATTCTAGTTTAGACTTGAAAACGGGTGAAAATCGTTTCAGCATGCATGTATAATATACTATGGAAAAAAACCATTATATTATGCTTCCGTATTATGCGACGATCTACACCACTCAGCCACAGAGACTAGTTATCAAGTTTCGTCAAAATTAATGTTATAACTAATGTATCTACCCCGTGACTAACGGGGTAAATTTTCTACCGGTAAAAGTGTGTAAAACTTTATATTTTGATGTTTTTCTGTAACAAAAAATGAGTCAGTAACTTAGTTTAGATATGTTCTTCACAATTACAGCAAGAATTTCAAGATTTTTTTATTCATCGTCGGCCCATCTGTGAGTTAGTCGCTTTAAAGTAGAATTTAGTTGACGATAACATCAACCACTGGCAACTGATCCAGATCTCTAAAGATTAATTTATAGTTCTCATTTATTTTTTATTCCTGGTAAAAAGATAAAAAAGCTCAGAACAAAAAGACAAGTGGTATTCCTTTGCTTTATGCTCAAGTCAGAAAGCTTTCGTTCACCGAATTCTAAGATATTGGACTTGGACCGTACAATTCTTGTCTCAACTAATCCAGTATCTAAATCTATACTTGATTTAGATCAATTTTCTGTCAGAAGCTGCTTCAAAATGATTGTTTACAAACTAACCGAAGGCAAGGGTTTCTCAACACAAGGTCTTTTTGTGATCATGTCTTTTTTGTGTGTATATATTCAGTTTGAAAACTTTTGCTTATCGAAGACTATGTCACTAAAAGTAATTTATCTCAATAAATTGGAGTCTAATCACAAATCAGACATTTTTCCTACTATTTATTCTAGGAAGTAGGAGAATTATCGATTATTCCCAAATCATTTGCACCTTTGGCATTTTCTTATTTTTCCCGAGAGCATTTTATCCCGTTCTTTCTCACAATCGACATTCGCAGACAGATATTTGCTACACTAACTGCCTATAATGATTTCAATTCAAACCATTGTTTGTGCCCCAGATCGTTTATCTTCATTTGTTGTAATAATATGTATTTAAGTACGTCTGCCATAGCAGACATTAATAAGCCCTACCGAATTCTTTAATATTTAACGTGTATCATCATGAATCTTTTCATAGCTTGGAAATTAATCATAAGAGATATTGACACTTTTAATATAATTAGATTTTGTAAGCACTCCCTCTAGTTACGTTTTTACATTGATTCACTATCTTGCAGTCATTTTACTTAAAATGTTATTTTTCTGGTGTCAGCGTCTCACGCTGAGACTCTGCTATCGGCGATGGTTATACCCAAAGGCAGCTTGAAAACATGAGCGCAGCTTATCAAATGTGCCATAGGAATATTTTTAAAACTTTCTTTTAATGTTATGATTATTGTCTGCATAAACAAATTGCTCCACGTTTTGTGTAAAAAATATATAATAAAATACGTTTATTTAAGAGTAGTCAGTATTAAGCTAAAAGATTAAAAGTTTGAATTCTTTCATTTTTCTTTCAAGAAAGGAGAAGAAATGAAACTAGTGTTATCATCTATATCTTTTTTCTCATTTTCGTTCACATCTCAGTATATTGCTTAATAATGTAAATTATCAGCAGAATGTGTAGATTTACATGAGGTAAATTTATTTCTGATTAATTGAGTTTTAAATTCAAAGGTACATCGCTTATGAATTGTTACAGTGGTGATTCTGTAAGTATTTGTTTAAACTGGCAATAAGCTTGTAAGTTCTAGGCATGGTTTACTTATAAAATTTCAGAAGATATTTTTTAGAAAAGGAAAAAAAACAATAGCAAACACACAAACTATATAGCGTAATGTTTAAACGACACAGAGGTTAAATATTGCACAAAGGATAAAAATGCATTCGTTATTTAAAATATCTTTTTAATATTTCTTGTGTTCGTTGTCTCAGAGGTACCAAGATTAATTAGATAATTTATTAATATCATCAGTTTGTGATAGGGACAGGAAATCAGACTTTAAACGTCGTTTAAATTTTATCACTGTCCGACATTGCCGGTACACATAGTCGAATTAAATCATTAAATGGTGTTAGATAAAAACACTCGCTAAACCAGAAATTACTTATTACAGAAAGAGAGAATTATGGAATGCTAGAGTGAATGCTGCACAGTGCGAAAACTTGAGAGTGTGAAGTAACTGCTGGTGTGTAAAAATGGTCGAGAGTGTCAATTCGTTAGAGAGTGAATGCTTGATAGTGCGAATGCTGAGAGTGAATGTTCTAGAGTGTGTATGCTTTAGAGTTTGAATACCTGAGATTGTACAAGCTTCAGCCGTTGAATGCGAGAGGGTGAGTGCGAATTCTGAAAGTGAATGCTTCAGAGTAATCTGTTTGAGAGTGTACCTGCTTGAGACAGTGAATGCTGAGTGTAAATGCTTGAGAGTGTTGATGCCTGAGATTGTACATGCTTATGACTGTGAACATTTAAACGTGATTGCTTGAGCTAGTAGATGCTGGACTGTCGCTTTTGGGAATGAATGTATGAAAGTGTAAATGCTTGTTAACGTAAATGCTTGAGAGTGTAAATACTGGAAAGTGAATCCTTAAGAGTGTAAATGTTACAGAGTGTGAATGCTGTAAAGCGAATGCTAGAGAGTGAATGCTTGAAATTGTACATTATAGTGAGTTTAAGCTTGAGGATATGAATTCTGTAGGAGGCGTTTTGCTATCAGAATGCCAAAGCACATACAAAATAATGAGCTGTCACATTGGAAATATTGTAACGAAAAGCTCGTCAGTGGCTAAAGAAGACAGAAAATCTTTCAGTTTCCTTGCAACATATAATGCGCTTTTATAGTTAAGCCGCATGATTTAAAAATACTTTCAGAAAAAAAGATAGCCTGTATCTTATTAATGATCAGTTTAATGACACCATAATTTTATTAGGAAATGCGCATGTTATAAGAAGCTCTGAACCAACGTTACATGCTCTAACAATTAATCTGGTGCATCGTTATTTTGTTTTTTACTTCATGTAAGAAAATATTTTGAAAACGAAACTTTCCTTACTGAGAAATTCACTTTGCAGTGTGTAGGTAATGCTTCAAAATATTTTCATTTCATATTGACGTTTTATAAGTGGTGAACCTGACTATTTTAAAAAGTTCCGTTTGCTCTAGTAAATGTCCTTGGAGAGAAAAAAATATACATAACTAACATTTCCACTAAAATATGTTCGTTAAAGAAGAACGTTTTACTACCGTTGAATAAAGTCGAATTCGCGGAAATCCTCTGTAACTAGTCCCGTCATACTACATTTAACTCATCTTTGTTTTTGTTCTTTAGCAGCCATTTAAACGAAGGATTAATAATGAAAATATGTGGCAAATTTATATTATATATTATTATAGTACAAAACAAACAAAACAAAAAACAAAAAAAAATGTATTTTTGCCCTAAAAGATTTTGATATATACATGAATTATTATGTTACTGTACTATTTTTGATATCTCTGCACAATTTTTCTTTGTCTGAATTTGACGCCTGTCTTAATATTGTCTTTCCCAAATTCATTACTGGAACACATCTTACACCTTTAACCAGCGCTAAATGTCTGTCACTGGAACACAACTTACACCTTTAACCAGCGCTAAATGTCTGTCACTGGAACACAACTTACACCTTTAACCAGCGCTAAATGTCTGTCACTGGAACACAACTTACCTCTTTGACCAGCGCTTAATGTCTGTCACTAGAACACAGCTTACACCTTTAACCAGCGATAAATGTCTGTCACTGGAACACAACTTACACCTTTAAACAGCGCTAAATGTCAGTCACTGGAACACAACTTACACCTTTAACCAGCGATAAATATCTGTCACTGGAACACAACTTACACCTTTAACCAGCGCTAAATGTCTGTCACTGGAACACAACTTACACCTTTAACCAGCGCTAAATGTCTGTCACTGGAACACAACTTACACCTTTAACCAGCGCTAAATGTCTGTCACTGGAACACAACTTACACCTTTAACCAGCGCTAAATGTCTGTCACTGGAACACAACTTACACCTTTAACCAGCGTTAAATGTCTGTCACTGGAACACAACTTACATCTTTAACCAGCGCTAAATGTCTGTCACTGGAACACAACTTACACCTTTAACCAGCGTTAAATGTCTGTCACTGGAACACAACTTACACCTTTAACCAGCGCTATCTTTTCCAAATTCATTACTGGAACAAAACTTACACCTTTAACCAGCGCTATCTCCCTTGTGTGGTGTGAGTTGGACACATACATTTTTTTAGTGTGTGTGGGGGGGGGGCGGCAGAGGTTGTTGCAATGTCCGAGTGGTGTAAGGCGTTCTTACTTTGCAGTGCTAGGTAAGTGCCGCTCGGTACGGTTTCGAATCCCACTGGGAACTTGTTTATTTGTTTTAACCAAATTCTTTACTTTACGTCTATGTGTTAGGACTATAGCAGTCATTTAAATCACAGAAGCATTTCTCACCGTCTCAGATCTTTCAGCTATATACAGTATTGTAGTTTTTTATGGAGACAGTTTCTTGCAACTTCTGACATGAAACTGTTTTTTACAAGGTAACTTTTTAACGATGTCATTTTAGTAGCTCTTAGTCAAGGCATTCCTTATAAATTCCTAAATGGGGTTCCTGTCTTGCACTTAAGAAGTCAAGAAAACAAAGCTTTTTAGTACGTGTAATTGAAATTAAACGAAAACAGACTTTTCTAAAACTAAGAACAGTATTGAAAACAAACATCTCTAAGTCGTTGTCATTCAGGACATTAAAAGTACATTTGTTACATTTTCTCAGAAAATCGTTTGTTTAAATGTCAGTTTCAAATGTTAACCATGAATTATTTACAAGTTAACACATTTTTCTTTTTACAACAGACACGTTAATTTTACAAAATGTGCTACATTGATCTTCGCTGATGCTTATAACATAAATGCTGTGTAAGTCCAAATACTTTTTCATATCAAGAATTCATTTCTCTAAAACATGAAACTTAGAGGAATAACAGTGTCAAGGATTCAAGTGATCCCTTGGGCGTACTCTCCTGCGCAACGGTCGAATGTTTCACTTTCTTACCTCTGCTAAAATTCAATTTTCAGAACGATATTTTTATTTTTAGACAGGGAAATCCACAGTTACTTTTCAGCCAATCAGTGACTAGCTTACAACCAAATGTCCATACATACAACTGTCAACCCAAAATGTAAACAAACAATGCATGTCTGCATGTTACTTACGTATTTCACTTTTCAAAGTGATTTTTAATATGTATACGTAAATAAACCAGTTAAACTATCAAAAAGATTAAAATCATGATGGTATGGTTGTTTCTAGACGTTTAAGTGCTGAATTAAAATGTTTACGTAAACTGATAGTTCACAAAATTGTCAGAAAACACCGGTCTATTTATAATTTTTGGAATCACATGATCGTTTAAACCAATGAAAAATGGTTTAAAGATTTTTCGGTTTTGGGGATATTGGTGCACATTCATTGGTTGCTTAAAAGTTCATTGTAAAGATCAATATCATAAATCTACTCTTATTAAAGCAGCGGTGTGAAGTAACGGTAGTGTATTCATTTATCTGCTGAGGGAGCGTACCTGGGGCGATATGGCCAAAATGTAAACAATCTTAGTAAAGTGCCACAAGAAAATGCTATATACTAGAATTCTATACTCCAGGCCAAGCAGTTGCAGAAAGAGAAGTTTTCCAGTGTTTCTACTACAAATGTTTGTGTGGAAAAGAATGACCTCTAGGGTGGGCCGAAAATTAAGACAGAAACATCTTGGCAATGCTCCACAGGACAATGTTACATACATAATGAGCTCAGGTCCTTGTGGTTTTAGAAAAGATACTTTAAAAGTTTCCAAACGTCATCAAGCCAGGAAGGATAAGATGTCGTTTTTTGACGATGGACGGACGAACGACTGAGACTGACGAAGACGATCACAATAGCTCAGCACATTGTATTCAGGTGCGCTAGCACAGAATTATTATTCAAAACGCGTTTTTACGTATACAAGATTATAAAAAAGTTATAAACAAATCGGTCACGACCATTTGATTAAACATGACAAGAAACGAGTGGAAAACCAAGACAACAATTTTTGCTCCAATAAAATGATGCTGGAATCATGCTGACGTCAGTTCTTCTGCGTAATAGACGTTTCAAAAATATTTATTATTTCCAAATATTCCCGAAGGATGTTTGGGATACAGAACAAAAAGTAATTTTATAATATTAAGTGATTGCAATAATAAAAAGCATTTGGATGAAAGCTTAAAAGCTTTGATATTTGTCATTTACATGTTTAGCACGAGGATCGGTATGTAAAATGCGAATACGTTCGACAGATTATGTGAAAAGTATCTGCCTATTGTATCTGATGAGCACTTAGTGCCGACAACATACAACGCAAACATCAGATTAACCTGGTATTCGATAATGCAAAGATAGACGCATTCACCGATAAAAGTATATAATTTCAAAAATTGCTACTGCTGGCTGTTGGAAAAGATTGCAAAGTTGAAATAGCATTTTTGTCTACCAGGATTGTCAGACATTTATACCCCTGTATTAAGTTGCTTTGTTTTTCAAAGATTCATGTTTTGTAAAACACCTGGAGAAAGATAATTGACTTTTTCTTCTGTTCCTGCTCAGGGAGACACAAACTTCCGATCTCGCCTTGTTAGCTTTATCAAAACGATTAAATTTATTCCAGTCTTTTAATACAGGATGCCATTTTAGCTAATATTCAACGGATACAAATCAAAATTTCAGGAAGCTTATTGGCACATTCACGTTAAATGAACATAAGCAATGTTTTAACACGCAAGCGCATAAGCACATTACGGGTAATGATAGTAAATTATGTTAACGGTAGTTTGATATCACTAATCATGCCAAGAATGTCATAACGTTAGAAACGAGGTCATGCAGAAATGTTCACTGTAGAACTAAACATGTTCACTGTAGAACATTTTCATATGACATATATTTCTTTCATCTATTATGATCTACAGCATCAGGCATTCTCGTTTCATGTCCTTTCACATAGGAATGGGCTTCGGCGAAAGCGATGAAAATTCAAATTTCATTACATCTCACAAAATTTGTTATGTTACCTATCAGAAGAGTAGGACGTATAAATCTTGATTGCTAAAGAATTGCCATCTTTGATAAGGAGAAGTAAAAATGTTATGTTAACTATACTTAACTCTTTCGGACAACTTTATCTCTTGCTTATGTGTTGTTTGTTATTAAATTCAAAACCTTTAAAACATATTTTTTTAGATTTTATCATAAACATATGTTAATAAATTCAACATGAAATAAGCAAATTATTTATTCAGATATTTAACTGACGATACCTTTGTCCAGAAAGAAAAGATTACAAAGATAAAAATTTCCTATTATTATAAAGGCAACAAATAGACTTCTGATAAATTTAAACTTTAACTTTGAAATTCTAAAATGAATAACTATGAATTTTAGACAAACACTCCTCATCTCGATGTTTCATCAGTGGGTCATTTTAAGTGTTTAAGAAGTTTCTTAAGGATCCAGATTTTTTGATAAGAACAGTAATGTATTTCATACTCAGATTAAACATCAAAATGTGAAATGAAGACTTAATGATACCGCAAGGATAGTATTAAAAAGTTTTTTTTGTAGTAACGGTGCCTTTCTTTCTTTCACACGAACTTTCACATAACCAGTTATGGCATTAATCTTGTTATAGTAAAATATCGCAATATCAATAAGTTCCAAGTGCACAAGCTTGTGCAATATTATAATACTGAAAAAGGGAAGTGGAGAAACCACAATTCCTTTTTTCATCAAAGTTTTTTCAGCAGAATCATAAATTGGTCTGAAATTATTATTCATATGTCAACATCTATTATTTATATGCAGCAAAGAAAGCTTCCATTGAAATGTTTCTGGGCAGAGGAATGGATATTTAAGTTGCTTCAAACTGTGCTCTACATAGTTATCTCTCTATAGATTAATGAAGCATTATACAATTTACACATACTTCAGGCTTTTGGTGCTGCTATCTTATAGAATTTTCTGTTATATACTTATTCTAAGTAAGTTAAAATCAAACTTTGAATTTAACGAACCATGTAAAAATCATTACTGGTACATATTTGTGTGTGTTTTTTGTTGGTTTTTTTTAACTATCGACTGCAACGTAAAATTAAATTAAAAAAAAATAAAAAGCCATTATGCAGATGGTGCTAGTCTGAAAAAAAACAAAAAAGAGAAGGGAACTGAAATGGTTGCATTTAATTTCTTGAACCTTTCATTCGTCTAATCAATTTTCATTGGCGAAAAGTGCACGTAGTTCTGTAGGAGGTATATAATCAATGTATTTAAAATGAACTGCACATAACACTCTGTTTGTTAAGAATAGTTCGGCCTCTAATAGCTCGTATTGTTTTTTTCAGTAACGTTAACGAAGAATTATGTCTCACACAAGCGATGTGTAAGAGATTATAAGGCAGAAGCGTTTTGAAATCACGGCAATAATTCTTGCTTTAAAGAGGCTGTACTCCAGATTTGATAATGAAATTTTTACTTAAATTAAATATCTAGATGCCGTGAGATTATAACAACATGATATTTTACTTCAAAACTGATTATAAAGGTCAAAAGAGAATAAAAAATATATATTCGCTCCAGCCAGATTTGAACTCTGGACCCTCATGTTAACAAAATATTAACAACGCTTTTGCTGACACCGCCGCATGTGAAATAACTGTCGTTTACTTTAAATCGTATACAATACTGTTATACCGTCGCGTTACGGTATAGCACTATGAAAGGAAAAAAAACAATTTATAATGTGATTACCTGACTTATTTTTGTCAGTTAGTCAGTTTTTTAAGCATTAGTCAGAAATATCACAAGAAATTTATAATTCAAGAAAACTTTCTTTTTTTGTCATCTGGAGGCCAGCCCACTCACAGAATTTGGCTAACAATTGTTTGTTTAAAATGTAAGAGAAGTTAATATACTATGGAAAAAATATGCTTCTTTACACCATGAAAACTGAAAAAAAGGTTTTGACTTAACCAGGATTCAAACCCATTATCTTTCTGTCAGTAAAATATGGAGCGATGATCTACACCACTGAGCCAGAGAGACTAGTTATCAAATCTTGTCAAAATAAATGTTTAAACTAAAGTATCTACCCCGTGACTTACGGGGTGATTTTTTACCGATAAAAGTGTGTAAATTTTTATATTTCGATGTTTTTCTGTGACAAAAAAATGAGTCAGTAACTTAGTTTAGATATGTTCTTCACAATTACAGCTAGAATTTCCAGATGTATAAACATTTTTTTTCATCGTCGGCCCATCTGTGAGTCAGTCGTTTTAATTGCACACTTATGAATCATCTCGAGACATTAATATTGTTAAAGTAAAATATCTTGTCTTTCTCACCAAAGAATTTACTGATTTTCGTATGCTGTCTGAAACTGATAGTAATATATTAAAACCTTTAACCCATAGCCAAAACTTGCCAACATGCTTTCATGGGT
Source organism: Cyclina sinensis (assembly GCA_012932295.1). Taxonomy (NCBI): domain Eukaryota; kingdom Metazoa; phylum Mollusca; class Bivalvia; order Venerida; family Veneridae; genus Cyclina; species Cyclina sinensis. The sequence continues at coordinate 36,941,417 of JAAONU010000006.1, read as the reverse complement.
ATGTTATTGGCAAGAAATCGATCATGTTGGGTATTACATGCTGGGCTGTATCTAATTCTCCCTGATACGATGCCAAGAGCTAATGTCGGACTATATTGAGGACGGACCAACAGTTCCATCATGTGAGGCTAAAATGTTGTTGTCTGATTTAATAAAAGCCATTCAAAGCATAAATTTCGAATATCTATTACATTTACAAGTTTGTTTGTCTTAAATGCATTTATTCTACATATTTTAAATATTAGCGTTGCCATAAGTGATACATATCTTTAAAAGATTTCTAACTTGGCAATATTTCAGCTTGTACTATGTTGGTCACAAGGACTTTGTTTTAGTAAAACGCATATTATAAATTTACATATACAAGATGTCACCTTCTGTTAGTACATTTTTATGAAAAACATGTAGAACAACAAACATATCATAATGGACTGTACAAAAGGGCATGTGTTAAATAAACTGAAATAGAAATATAGTATTTTAATCATTTTTAAACCCCGGATTAATCTTAGTATTCTTAGGCATTATATTCTACCGGAATGAAAAAGAACACGAAACTTGTAATTTATAGAAACAGGCGCATTTTCAGAAAATGAACATTTATGGTAACAAAAAAGTAACACAGAGATGAGCAATCCTGAAAATTCTTACGAAAGACATAATTTTTGTTTAACATTTCTAGTTGTTCTGTTTCCTAGTCTGTTATTTATGTTACGTCTCTTTTAATAATGTATGGATCATTTTATCAATTTCCGGTTTTGCGTTTTAGGTGAAATTTCGATATAGATTTATCTAAAGATAACTGTTAAACTGTCAGGTTGCCTATAAAAGTCAATGTCAGCTTCTACAGAATAATCACTTACAAAAAAGAAGACAGCAAATGCAATGTGATAGGTTCATTTTTAAATTTTCTAAATCATACTTACTGTAATATCTCTGTCAAGTAATTTATGTATTAAGTTGCACTAATACATATTAACAACGAAATGCGAATCCAATACAATATAATAAGAAAATCAAGGGACCATTATCTTTATTTATTATTTTGTTTGTAATAAGACTTTCTCTTAATCACTGATCACTTAAGAGCTGTTTATCGACAATTGTATATCACTTTATCATAGCACGTCCGTTAGTTATGTCGTTCAGTCGACATTGACAGACAGATATTTAGGACATTAACTGTCTCGAATTCTTTTACCGAAGCAATTTTAATGTCAAAGAACGTTTGAATCCATTGATATAATATGTCTGCAAAGCAGACATTAATAAGCATAGCTGATGCCTAGTAAATGTATAGCCTTACTTTCATTATTGTAATTTAAAGAAGGAAACGTTTATACAATTTACATTTGTTTAAGTAATGTTAAATATTTGTCTCTACTGCCTATAGTCAGGTCTTTTACATATTTTTTTTCTGTTTGCCGTGTTTGATACTAAAGCTATTGTATTTTGTCGGTGACGTCTCTTCGTTATTCTAAGGTATTGCCCTGACCATGCATTTTGGTAATATTTAAAGATAAGTCTAAAACTTGAACATATGTATAAAGAATGATTGTAGCAGATATATATTTATTAATTTTCTGTGCTTTGTACATAATAAAAGAGTATGTATAATTTATCATACGCAGACACTGAAATTTTAGGTCAGTAGTTGTCAAACGGAAAATTCCAGTTTGCTTATATTTCAATATAATAAGTTCTAAACATATGATAATATTTAATAGTATTGAAAGCAGTTTATTATAGGAGAAAAAAAAACTATTGTTTATTTCTTTTATTTTTTGGGGTTGTTTTTTTTGCACTTGAGACAGCAATGCTATAAGTCAACATGTTAAACGCAACCATTGTCTGAACCTTCGAGACATCTTTAAGTATATTATGTATTCCGTCTTCTCAATTCTCAATATATCTATTGATAATGACCATTTCAAGCACAGTGTAAAATATTAATAGAGTAGACCGAAGTGGGAACATGTGGTGAAAAACTTACCTTGAGCATACTTCTGTCAACACATTGGTCGGTATAAATATATACTGTTTGAGTGATTAATATCTTACGGTTACGGATAGGGTCAGGAAAGCAGTATTTAATGTGTTAAAAGATCGTGTAAAATTTATCGTTCTCTGATATTGTAGACGTTGGTTTTCACATCTGTTCGAAACAAGTCATTTAAAAGTCTTAAATAAGAAAGTAAGAACAATAGCTAAAGCAGGCATTCTGTTTTTATAGAAAATGTTAGAATGTGAATGCTAGAAGGTGTATTTGCTATGTAGTGGCCTCAAGGTACACAAGAAAGGTTATTTGGCTGTAACATTTTTCCTGAGGTATGGAAAATTATCAATAGATAAAGCGCTTATATATTGAAACGGACTTGTCTTGGATAATAGAAAATATTGACATAAATCCTTTCTTATCTTGTACGTGAGCGAAACCATGTTCTTGATGTAATTTGTTATTTCCTGCATGAAACTAACAATTTATTATTGAACTCAGTGCTTTGATACGAAGCTTTAGTCATGATATAATGTACATGTATTTTAAAGATTCAGTCTGTATAAAAGTATAATGATTGGAAATTTGGAAGAGCATATGTTTTAACCAAATGCATATAGAAACTAAAAAAGTGTTCATTTGCAATAGATAGCCTTTATCTAATAACTTTATCATTTCTCTATATATTGACTTAAACGCATTTCGTTTACTGGTATTTTGCCTGACACACCTACATTTGTTAAATATATTTCATATGTATATAATTTTGTGGGTATTGAATGCTCTATATGTCAGGGACTCTTCATTCAGCGCCGAAATTTATGGGTTTCCTATGTTATTTACTTTTATTACAATATGTTAAGGAAACATTTTGGAAGTTAAAACTTTGTGATCTTAGTATACACTTCACTGTGTACAAGTAATTCAACAAAACTATTTTATTTTCATTTATTTGTTTGCTAAATCACTTTGGTATTTGTTATAAAGATATGTGTTGCACCCGGCAATATTTAAGTGAAAGTAAAATTAAGTTGATAGATCAAATTTTTATTTTAGATTCTTTTCAATTGAGTGCAATGAATTGTTGATTAAGAACGTAACTTAGTAGAATAATGTTTTTAAAGATTTTGTTTATATAATTTTATTTGATACGTTTGTAAGTAATGGAAGGCTTCCAGATGTGGCGAAAATCTCAATCTAGGTTTTAACACAACATTGTTATTTTTCTGAAGCAACTTCTAGCAACAGATGTTTTAAACTTGAAACCATGCACACCATGCCATCTACATTGTATTCAGTTTTATCTTGTTACAGAGTTTGTACAGAAAAGTACTTTGAACATAAACGCTATGTATTTTATTTTCTTCAAGAAAAGGGTTTTAAAAGCTCAAGCATTAACCACTTTGATATTGCAGTTATTTTCAATATGTTTGTTATAATTGTTTTGCCTGACTGACTAGCCTATGTAACATTTCGTATCACAGCAAGGCATTATTAACTTTCGTCCTTTGGTCCGCAGTATGTACTATTTTTTTCTTTTCTGGCGCCTATTTCCTGTATTTATCCATTTTTTCACCACCGAAAGACATATTAGACATATTATGGACTGTTACATAATTTCGTACAATTTATCATTGTCTCAAATCGTTTGTTTAATATTTCATTCTGCTGGAACATATGAACAATATCATATTTCCAGCATTCAGTTTAAACATTACCTAAACGCGTTCTAATACCTTTAGTTTATAGCTTGATTCCTGTCAGAGAAAAACAAAATGTATAGGTCAGATCAATCAAAAGCGAGATAGTTAAGAACATTTAACTAAACGGTAAACAAACATTTTAGTATTTATATTTTCAGTTCTGTTCAAAAATGTCGTTCAAAAAGTATCACCTTCCACGCATTTTAAGAAAAGTAAAATAGTAAGTTGGAATAGAATAAGTTATGAGTGCATTTTTATCTTGCAGGTACGGACTTCTATTTTGTTCTCCTTTTTTTGGGGGGGGGAGGGGGGGTCTGTACTTTTAAACTTTCCTTAAGTTCATATCCCTGCAGATAAGGTTTAAGTTATTAACTAATCCGCAGACGTTTAAAAAGTTTTAAAAATGTAACCTTGTTTTCTACCATTCCAAGGGGGAAACGAAAACAAATGCAGAACGATTCTTTATATAATTATTTGGAGTACAATTGGATTTATATCGGCAAAACACTCGTTACTCAAAGAATTACTGTGCAGAAAATACCTCTGTTTATGTTTCCTGTCAAATCTACGTAATTCTCTGGGCAATGAATAAAATCTTAAGTAAAAACTATATGCTATTCAAATGGAAATATAGCGAGCAGCAAGATATATTCATATATATTCTATGGTGTGTTCGAATCTGCAAAATGAACCCAGTACGCATAAGAACCTAAGAAATGTGTATTATTAGGCTTATCTCCAGATTATTGAACTACTCTTGCCTTATCTTAATAAAACATATTAAATATGTAAAAGAGCTGCTCGATGTATGATTATTACCTTTACTCCACTGCATCTTTGTTGTGATAAACATATTGCATTTTATAATCAAGAAGTCTCAAAAATTCAACAGTATAGTCCGTCCGAAAAAATTTTCATTGCCCATAACTTCCTTATAAGTAAGTGGATTTACTTCATACGTGGACACAACATCCGTTTGGAAAAGTCCTTCTCACTGACCTATATTTATTTGATCTTGACCTCTGAATGACTTTCATCTTAAAGATCCAATTGTCCAAAAACTTTAACATTGGCCATAACTTCCTTATAAGTAAGTGGATTTACTTCATACTTGGACACGACACCCCTTTCGACAAGACCTTTCCACTCACCTATATTTATTTGACCTTGGCCCCTGATTGACCTTCAACTTGAAGATCCCATTGTCCAAAAACTTTAACATTGGCCATAACTTCCTTATTAGTAAGTGGGTTTACTTCATACTTGGACACGGCACCCCTTTTGACAAGACCTTTCCACTCACCTATATTTATTTGACCTTGACCCCTGATTGACCTTCAACTTGAAGATCCCATTGTCCAAAAACTTTAACATTGGCCATTACCTCCGTATTAAAATGTCGATTTACTTCATACTTTGACACAACACACCTGCGGACTTTCCCGCTGACCTATATTTATTTGACGTTGATCCGTGAATGACTGGTCCTCATCCCAAAGTCAAAGCACCACTTCGGGAGCATTGTCATCTTACAGTGACAGTTCTTGTTCAGAGAATGATTTGTTGATTGGCTTTGAACTCCATTTCCCTCCACTGAAGAGGAGCAATTTTACACAAAGGTTTTGATTGCACATTTCCTATGGTTGCCATATGTCGCAGTCTGAATACTTATTGTATGGACCGTTATGCTCTTAATTCAATTACTTTTCAATTTAATCACAAGTGGTAATTAAACACGCACAACCACATACACCAGTTTATTTTCAAATGCCATGCTGTTTCGTAAAAAACTGGCACTGATAACATTTTTGAAAAATATATGTTAATGTTTATATGACATTTTCTAAACAAAAGGAACCGGTTTAAAACTTCAGCCAAAATCTTTATTGCAATCTTCTTTATGCATTGCCTTTTTCATTCTACATTTGTTATAATGTATTGAAACCTTGGATGTTACTATTTTTACAATCAGACGCCTACCCATTTTCTAAACTTACAGACAACAAAAAAGAACTTGAAAAACTTTTGTATATTTAGATATCAGATTCATATTTTGAAATTAACCGTTTGTGTACATTTCAAATTTTATTCCTTAATTGCACTCATTGACAATTTTCATAAATAATCAATGAATTTACCTGGAATTCCTTGTTCTCGGAAACAAATATATTGTTATAAATTTAATTTCAAAATGCTTGTCTGCTAGAACAACTTTTATGAAGTGTTATCTATTATATTTCTCCAAAATGCGAAGTTTATGCTTCAAACTTACTGAATGTTTTTAAGTTTTGATTAAATCAGAAAGCAGCATTAATAGCCTGTCTGCATGGATTAGTGAAACTGCCTACATTGTATTAAGACACAGGTCCTAACATTGTAAAGGAGAATTACGTGCAGCCCAGTTTGCTCATTTTCCTACCAAATAATGTTGCAAGGAAGACGCGTTTTGTATTTCTTGGCTCTGGATTATAGACTTTATTACATGAATTTCAGTTTCATACAGCATTGTGATGTCACTGAAAGCCTTTGTTAAAAAAGAGCAGTGTTGTGTCTAGACTTTGTTTTTATTAAATTTTTGTCGGTTTTGCAAATCAAAATTTGTTTAGCACACATAAAAAGCTTTTCACGAGTTCTGAGAAACCTGTAATATTCTTCTATGTTGTTTTGTACAGTCATTAAAAAACTGCTATGAAGAACATATACAAAGTTCGTACGAAAAGCTTATCATATTGAAAAAAGTAATTTAGTTAAGGACCTTTCGACAAATGTTAAGACGAAACAAAATGCAAGAATGTGTTGCAAACGTTATAGCTGGCATGAATTGGAAATCCTCTCTCTCTCTCTCTCTCTCTCTCTCTCTTGTATTCTCTTTTCGGATTTGCACCATCTGCATACCTGTATTGTTGAATTTTACTTTGCAGTCCGTAGGTCGACAGTCGAGAAATAAAGTTCCAAAATATACAGGTAAATTACATTTGATACTGTCATAAAGTCTGGAATATTAAATTTTCTAGAAAGCTTATGTTTTCTAGTCTACAGTTTGGTATTTATCAAAGCAAAAACAGAAAAGCCTTCACAAATCTTAAATCAAAAACTAAGTTCCAACGATTTATCAGTGCTTTATTTAAATCATAAATGTGTCTGTTATTCTATATAATCAGATATTTCTGTGTTCAAGTATGAAATAAATCTGTTTCATTCAATATCTATATTATTTTTAAAACAATTTTGGTTTGTTTCTAACATTGCTAAAATCACGTTTCTGTTTCATCAATTTTCTGAAATATCAAGTCTGCAGTTTGATACCTACGAAACAAATACACACACGAGTTGGAATAGCTGCCATCTTTTCCCGCTTTAACTGTTGAAGATGTATCTGATAGAGGTTATTATGTTTGCTTGTCAAAGAGGTGTGTTATATGAAATAACTTGCAAGTGTAAATTGAGCATGTTTAGCGATGCGCCATTTTAAATGTATATATAATAGATACATATACAGATAACAGCATTTCTTTTGACGTATAATTTATTTCATACACACACAAGTATATCCCATGCAAAATATGAGCAAAATATTGTTGTAAATTACGTTTTTGTAGTTTGATATTATTAATAATGCCAAAACTGCCATTATGCTTTGCTGTAGGTCATGAAGCAATTTTCACTGTACAGCATCCTTTATGACATTCGTTTTGTTTATCTGTAATCGTGCAAAACGTATAACATTCTTATTATAAACTATGCTTCCCACGGAGATATGCCAGATTCACGTTATATTACCTTTCATAACAATTATGATTGTTACACTGCCTACTGTAAGAGTAGCAAAGGCTTTGATCTACCGTTTTATCAGGATGTTTACAAACTTGTCAGAGAATAGTTGCCAAATTATAGCTTTACACTAAGTAAGAGTTCATAATTTATGTGAAGAGAGGTTGATACCACTTTGCCAGTGGTTGCTTTCTTTTTATATGTTGATTACAATTAGCCAAATATTATACTTTCAACTAGGATTACCATTTTCTATCGCTTGTTAGCCTTGTTCAGGTATTTTTTTACATTAACACGCTATTTGATTAGTAGAAATAGTTAAGGCAAATGATCTGCACAGATCAATTATTTTTCGAGGATAAGGATTGCATAACTTTTGTGTGATAACCTAAGAATACCTTCATAGTTATACATTTGCCAACATCAACACATGCACTAGATCAATAATTACTATTCCTGCTAAGTTTTTTTTATACCTGGGCGTTATTCAATTTGAAAATGGCACTTGTCGGCACGCCTTTCAATCGTTAGTTGAAACATTTCAAAACTTCTTCGTTATATATTTTGGTATGGTGCGTAAAAGTCCATGCAAACTAGCAAGGGAAAAACCGTCTTAAGAAGAGGTCAGTATAAAAGCGCTACTTCTCAACGTAAATCGGATATATCACAGCATAATCAAGTTATTTAACCATCGATCATTTTATCTAAGGTAATCACAAAGACAAAGATCTGCTTCTGACCAATTATATGTAGTTACACTTCTGTAAAACATAAAACTCTTTGACTTCCTTACAGTTAGTATGTCACATATGAGAGCATTGAAATTTTGAGGACCAGGGTTTAATATTGAAAAAGAACACGGCGCTGACAATTATGTAATCGAAATTTCTCAAGAAATTGATGTTCATGCTGATACATAGCCAGACGTCTTATGGCTTTTTGTCTCCAATTGTTAAGTGTTTCAGAGCAGACAGCATGTGAAATATTAGGTGGTTCTATAATAACAGACCATATTTAAACAGGCTCTGTCCAAGCTGTCATTTCGTTTTTGTTGATCGTAAAACAGACACATACTTCACAGTTTCGTATAGATATGTATGATAAGAAAGTCTGAAAACAAATAACCTTTAATAGCAGATAACTCACGAATTCTAGTATCGATTATTCGACGTAAATTATCAATTGATTGATTATTAATTCAGGCGTTTTTTCTCCTGTCTGTCAAATTAATTAGAAACATATAAACATCAGGTTGTCAAGAAAGTTCCACATTGGCAGACCGATATTAAGGACATTTACTGTCTCCAAATTTTCATGTCAAAGATCGCTTGAGTCCATTGATATATCTGCAAAGCCACATATCGGGATATGTCTGCAAAGCAGACGTTAAGAAGCTTTTCTGATAGATTTATCGCCTAACATTTATTATTATCATTTTAAGAAGGAAACGTTTATACAATTTACATTTGTTTAAGCAATGTTAAAATCTGTCTCTACTGCCTAGAGTTATATTGTATTTTGTCGGCGACGTCTCTGTATTATTCTAAGGTATTGCCATGGCAATTTTGGTAATGTTTAAAGATAAGCTCAAAACATGAACATATGTATAATGAATGATTGTAGCAGAGATATATTTAATCAATTTTCTGTGCTTTGTCCATAATAAAGGGTATGTATAAGTTATCATATGCAGGCACTGCAGTTTTAGGTCAGTAGTTGTCAAACGGAAAATTCCAGTTTGCTTATATTTCAATATAATAAGTTCTAAACATTTGATAATATTTAATAGTATTGAAAGCAGTTTATTATAGGAGAAAAAAAACAATTGTTTATTTTTTATTTATTTTTTTTTGCACTTGAGACAGCAATGCTATAAGTCTACATGTTAAACGAGACAATTGTCTGAACCTTCGAGACAATCTTTAAGAATATTATGCATTCCGTCTTCTCAATTCCCAATATATCTATTGATAATGACCATTACAAGCACAGTGTAAAATATTAATAAAGTAGACCGAAGTGGGAACATGTGGTGAAAAACTTACCTTGAGCATACTTCTGTCAACACATTGGTCGGTATAAATATATACTGTTTGAGTGATTATATCTTACGGTTACGGATAGGGTCAGGAAAGCAGTATTTAATGTGTTAAAAGATCGTGTAAAAATTATCGCTCTCTGATATTGTAGGCGTTAGTTGTTTTCACATCTGTTCGAAACAAGTCATTTAAAAGTCTTAAATAAGAAACTAAGAACAATAGCTAAAGTAGGCATTTTGTTTTTACAAAAAATGTTGTGAATGCTTGATTTTTTTCTGGAGGTGTGGAGGATTAAAAAAAACAAAAAAAAACGTGAGTTTGTATCAAAAGATAAAGCGCTTATATATTGAAACGGATTTGTCTAGAATAAATTGATATAAATACCTTTCGTATCTTGTACGTGAGCAAAACCAATTTCTTGTTGTAATTTGTGATCGTTTGCATGAAACTAACAATTTATCATGGAGCTCAGTGCTACAATGTGTTTAAAAAGGGGAGAAGCTTAAGTGATGATGTACTGCAAATGTATTTCAATGATTCAGATTCTGTATAATTATAATAACTGGAAATTTGGAAGAGCATATATTTTAACTAAATGCATATAGAAAACTAAACTAAATGGGTGTTCAGTTGAACATTTGTGTCGCCCTTGGATACTATGTTAGAATAACTAAGAAGGTAAACAAGAGCCTGCTGGAAAACACAGCATGGTAGTCCAAGTACATCAAGGAGCATAACTCCACTAAAAAGGATCTTGGCCCAAAGATTTTTGCAACGTCACGACTCTGTTGTCATGAGTAATATAAATTCAAAGTTTGATAAAGAAATGTTAAGAACTGGCAAATTTATAGCAAACGTTAAGTTTTCGTGACGGACGGACTGACGGACAGACAGGCAAAGCGATCTCTATGTCGTAAGCGATACAATTGTAAGCATTACAATTGGAAAGTTTGATGAAGAAATATTAAGAAATGGCATAGTTATAGTCAATGTTAAGTTTTCGTGACAAAATCAAAGTACAAAAAGGGGCATTACTCTGTCACATGTGACCTTGAACCAAAGATTTTAGCATCTTCACGACCCTTTGTCATAGCAATATAATTTGAAAGTTTGATGAGAAATATTAAGAAAAGTTTTCGTGACGGACGGACGGACAAAGCGATCCCTATGTATCGCCGTTTCTTCGAAAGAGCGACAAAAAAGTGTTCATTTGCAGTAGAAAATGTATATCTACCCAGTAACTTTAAATTGTCATTTCTTAATATATTGACTAAAACGCATTTCATTTACCGGTATTTTGCCTGACACACCTCCATCTGTAAATATGATTCAATAGTATTAAAATTTGTGGGTATTGAATGCTATATATATATATATATATATATATATATATATATATATATATATATATATATATATATAATGGTTTCAAAACTTCCGTTTATAATTTTCTTTGAACATTTGTAAGTGATGGAAGCCTACCAAATGTAGCGAACATCTCAGTCTAGGTTATAACACAGCATTGTTCTTAAACAACTTCTAACAACAGATTGTTTAAACTTGAAACCATACACACCATGCCACGTGGTTTTTAACTACATCTACATTGTATTCAGGGTTATCTTGTTACAGAGTTACTTCGAATATAATTGCTGAATATTTTATTTTTTCTTCGAGAAAAGTGTTTTAAAAGCTCAAGTATTAACCATTTTGATACTGAAGTTATTTTCAGTATGTTTCAAATAATTGTTTTGCCTGACTAACTAGCCAATGTACCATTGTGTTACACAGCAAGTCATTATTAAGTTTCGTCTTTTTGTCCATTGTCTGTACAATTTTATCTTTTCTGGCGCCTAAATGTCCTGTATGTTTCTATTTTTTACCATCCAAACACATATTAGGTCTAGCCGTCTTGTCGTACAAATTATAGTTTGGACTGATACATAATTATGTACAATTTATCATTGTCTCAAATCGTTTGTCTTATTTCATTCTGCTGGAACATATACACAATATCGTATTTCCAGCACTCAGATTAAACATTTCCTAAACGCATTCAAATACATTTAGTATATGGGTTGATTCCTATCAGGGAAGAAGAGAAAAATGTATAGCTCAGATCAGTCGAAAGCGTGGTAGTTAAAGAACATTTTACTAAACGGTAAAGAAACATTTAAGATTTTATACCTTCAATTATTTTCAAAAATGTTGTTCAAAAAGGCAGTCGAATACCACCTTCCACACATTTTAAGAAAAGTAAAATAGTAAGTTGAAATGAAATGAGTAATGAGTGCATTCTTATCATACAGGAAGGGACTCTTTAGGGGGTCCGTATTTTTAAACTTTCGTTTACTAGTTAATTTCCCCGTATATAAGATTAAAGTTATAAACTAATCTGCAGATGTTTATAATCATTTGACCTTGCTTTCTGCCATTCCAATGGGGGAAAGAAAACAAATGCAAAACGATTCTTTATATAATTATTTGGAGTTCATTTAGATTTATATCGGCATAACACTCGCTACTAAAAAAGATACTGCACAGAAAATATATCAGTTTACGTTTTCTGTCAAATCTACATAATTCTCTGGGCAATGAATAAAATCTTAAATAAAAACGATATGCTACTTAAATGGAAATATAACAAGCAGTAAGATATATTTATATATATTCTATGGTGTGTTGGAATCTGCAGAATGAACCCAGTACGCATAAGAAAACGAGAAAATGTTCTTAAGAAATGTGTATCATTAGTTTTATCTCCAGATTATTGAACTACTCTTGCCTTACCTAAATTATAACGTATTACATATGTAAAAGAGCTGCTCGATGTATGGTTATTATTTAAACTCCACTGCATACTTGTTGTGATAAACATATTGCATTTCAATATCAATTAGTCTCAAAAATCCAGAACTATAGTCTTCTAATTATGCCCCCGAAAAGAGGCATATAGTCCGTCCGTCAGTTCGTCTTTGGAAATGTTCCTTGAATCTCTTTTCTGTCATAAATGTCTGCTATATTCTATATAATCAGATATTTCTGTGTTCAAGTATGAGATGAATCTGTTTCGTTTAATATCTATATTATATTTAATAATTTTTGTTTGTTTTTAACATTGTTAAAATCACGTTTCTGTTTCATCAGTTTTCTGAAATATTAAGTCTGCAGTTTTTATAGATACGAAAAATAACACATACGAGTTCTATTTTTTAAACAAAATGCACCGAAAAACTTAATACTACCTTGAGAAAATCTGTTAGAAAGAAATCATAACGTACTGAACATTTCAAATGTGTATGCAAGGTAATCAATTGTAAAACAGCTGCTTGTCGGAACAACTGTCATCGTTTCTCACTTAAACTGTTGAAGATGTAACTGCCAGTGGTTATTATGTTTGCCTATCAAAGAGGTGTGTTACATGAAATAACTTGCAAGTGTAAATTGAGTATGTTCAGAGAGGGGCCATCTTAAGTGTATATTTTAAAGATACATATCCAGATAACAGCATATCTTTTGACGTATAATTTATTTCATACACACACAAGTATATCCCATGCACAAATATGAGCAAATATTGTCGTTTGATATTATTAATAATGCCAAGAATGTCATTATGCTTTGCTGTAGGTCATGAAGCAATTTTCACTGTACAGCATCCTTTATGACATTCGTTTTGTTTATCTGTAATCGTGCAAAACGTATAACATTCTTATCATAAACTATGCTTCCCAAGGAGATATGCCAGATTCACGTTTTATTACCTTTCATAACAATTATGATTGTTACAGTGCCTGCTGTAAGAGTAGCAAAGGCTTTTATCTACCGTTTTATCAGGATGTTTACAAACCTGCCAGAGAATAGTTGCCAAATTATACCTTAACACTAAGTAAAAATTCATAATTTATGTGAAAAGAGGTTGATACCACTTTGCTAGTGGTTTCTTTCTTTTTATATGTTGATTACAATTAGCCAGATATAATACTTTTAACTACAATTACCATTTTCTATCGCTTGTTAGCCATGTTGACATTTGTTTTTACATTAACACACCATTTGATTAGTAGAAATAGTTAACACAAATGTTCTATCTTCACAGGTCAGTTATTTTTCGAGGATAAGGATTGCATACCTTTTGTGTGAAAACCCAAGAATACCTTCATAGTTTTACATTTGCCAACATCAACACATGCACTAGATCAATAATTACTATTCCTCCTAAGATTTCTTTATACCTGGGCGTTATTCAGTTTGAAAATGGCACTTGTCGGCACGCCTTTCAATCGTTAGTTGAAACATTTCAAAACTTCTTCGTTATATATTTTGGTATGGTGCGTACAAGTCCATGTAAACTTACAAGGGTAAAAAATAAATTCTTCAGAGGAAGTCAGTATAAAAGCAATACGTCTCAACGTTAATCGGATATATCTCTGCATGTTTGTGCACCGTAAAACAGACACATACTTCACAGTTTCATACAGATATGTATAATAAGAAAGTCTGAAAATAGATAACCTTTAATAGATGATAACTCACGAATCCTAGTATTGATTATTTGTCGTAAATTATCAATTGATTGGTTATAAATTCAGGCGTTTTTCTCTTGTCTGTCAAACGAATTAGAAAATTATACACATTAGGTTGTCAAGAAAGTTCCATATTTGAGACTTTGAGACTGTATTATTTGCCAGTACATAACGTTATCGTATTTCTCTATAGTTGAGTATGGAACTACCATGGTTTAACTGAATAAAACAATATGACATGGATAAAAGAAGAAAAGGTCATGTTAAAACTAAATATTGGACTGCCTTAGATGTTAAGCGCTAAAGACAGTTCATTATTTAACATACTTCATCTTATGAGTCTGGTCTCTACTTAAATACCCACAGAAATTACAACCTAAATTATAAACATTTTTAACTGTTTACTTAAGAAAAAAACGTATTGATGTTATGAGTCATTTAAGTGAATTGTGTACAGTTTATATGAAACAATCTATTACACACATATCTAGGACGGACAGTGCTTAGTATAAAACTTAAAATAACTAAATATAATGGAACTGATGCAACATTGGTATAACAACAAATATATCATAATGGACTGTACAAAAAGGGACATGTGTTAAATAAACTGAAATAGAAACACATTATGGTTATAATTTTAAACCTCGGCTTAATCTTAGTCTTAGGCATAAAATTCTAATAGAATGAAATAGGGCATAAACTGGTAATTGATAGAAACAGGTGCGTTTCCAGAAAATGAATAACTATAGTAGCACAAACGAAAAACAGATGAGCAACACTGAAAATGTCTTTGAAAAACATGATTTCTGTTTGACAGTTCTAGTTTGTTTTGTTTCCTAGTCTGTTACTTATGTTACGTCTTCTTCAATAATGTATGGTGCATTTTATCAATTTCCGGTTTTGCGTTTTAGATGAAATTTCGATATAGATTTATCTTTAGATAACTGCTCGACTGTCAGGTTGCCTATAAAGTCAATGTCAGCTTCTTCAGAATAATTACTTACAAAAAGAAGACAGCAAGTGCAATGTGATAGGCTCATTATCAAATTTTCTAAATCATACTTACTGAAATATCTCTGTCAAGTAATTTATGTATGAAGTTGCGTTAATACATATTAACAGCGAAATGCGATTCGAAGACAATATAATAGGAAAAAAATCAAGGAACTTTTTTCTTTATTTATTATTTAGTTTGTAACAGGAATTTCTCTTATTCACGGATTACTTGACAGCTGTACTGTATATCGACATTATTATTTTATTTTATCATAGCACGTCCGTTAGTTATGTCGTTCAGCTGACATTGGCAGACAGATATTTAGGACATTAACTGTCTCCAACATTTTTACCGAAGCAATTTTTCAAGATCGCTTGAATCCATTGATATAATATGTCTGCAAAACCACATATCGGGATATGTCTGCAAAGCAGACATTAATAAGCTTTGCTGATGACTAATATATTTATCGCCTAACTTTTGTTATTATCATTTAATGAAGGAAACGTTTATACAATTTATATTTGCTTAATCTATGTTAAAGTCTGTCTCTACTGCCTATAGTCATGTCTTTTACATATTTTTTTCTGCTTGCCGTTTTTAATACTGTATTTTGTGTGTGAACGAAGCAATGAGAAATAAACACTATGCAAATAGTCGTGCAAAAATTAATACATTTGATGAACCAGCAGAAGAGAATTCTCCTCCTCAGATAAAAAGTTAAAATCTCTAAAAGTCGTATATTCAGTTTCATTCCTCATACCCCAAGACGTCAAAGGCACACATCAAGAAAGCAATCAGAATTTGATCTTTATTTGTCTACTGACGGTGAAAAACTCTGATTCAAACCCTCTTCAGCATTGGTCTATGCAGCAGAGAATCTCCCCACATTGTCAAAAATGGCTGCTACCTACCTGGCTCTACCAGCATCATCTGCACCAGTTGAACGGCTCTTCCTAATAGCTGGGAAAGTGTTCAGGCCTGAACGGTGTTCGCTTACAGACAGTAATTTGAAGCATTAATGGTTTTGAAATGTATGATATTACTATTTTTACAATCAGACAACTAAACATTTCCTGAACTTACAGACAACAAAAAAGAATGTTAAGACCTTTTTATATGCAGATATCAGATTTTAACCGTTTGGGTACATTTCTCACTTTATTCCTTAATTCCGCTCGCTGAAAACGTACATGAATGATCAACGAATTAACCCGGAATTCCTTGTTTTCGGAAATAAATATATATTGTTATAAATCTGCCTATTCAATGCAGCAAATATAATTTATTTTAATTTATTTGTGATATGGCTTACGTTTTTCTTAAACGTACAATGCATAACGTAACACGTGTTTTAGGAAAATACTAGGCTTGTACTATTTTTTTCAAACATTCTGCAAGCTAAAATCATATAATACTGCCAAGTTAGCATGCTTTCTAAGATATTGTAATATATCTCCATAAATATGCCCAAAGATATTTCAAAATGCTTGTTTTCTAGAACAACTTATATGAAGTATTATTTAACATGTTTCTCCAAAAAGCGAAGATTATGCTTCAAACTTACTGAATGTATTTAAGTTTTGATTAAATCAGAAAGCAGCATTAATAGCCTGTCATCGTGAATTGATTGTATTAAGACACAGGTCCTAACATTGAAAAGGAGAATTACGTACAGCCCAGTATGCTCATTTTCCTGCCAAATTATTTTCAAAAGAAGACATGTTTTGCATTTGTTGGCTCTGGATTATAGACTTTATTACATGAATTTCAGTTTCATACTATATTGTGATGCCACTGAAACCCCTTGTTAAAAAGAGCAGTGTTGTGTCTAGACTTTATATTATTTTAATTATCATCGGTTGTGCAATCCATCATTCTTTTAGCATAAATAAAAAGCTTTTCATGAGTTCTGAGAAACCTGTAATATTCTTTTAGCTTGTTCTGTACAGTCATTAAATAATTAGAATAAAAAACGTACACAAAGTACGTACAAAAAGCTGCACCGTGATTATCGTATTGAAAAAGTAATTTAATTAAGGACCTTTCGACAAATGATAAGAACAAAAAATGCAAGAAATATCTCTCTCTCTCTCTCTCTCTCTCTCTCTCTCTCTTATATTCTCTCTTCGGATTTGTTTGCATCATCTGCATACCAGTTTCGGCTTTTTATTGTTGAATTCTACTCTGCAGTCCGTATGTCGACAGACGAGAAATTAAGTTCCAAAATATACAGGTAAATTACATTTGATACTGTCATAAAGTCTGGAATGTGAAATTTTCTAGACAGCTTATGTTTTCTAGTCTACAGTTCCGTTTTTATCATAGCAAAAAAAGAGATAAGCCGTCACAAATCTTAAATCAAAAACTAAGTTCCAACGATTTATCAGTGTTTTATTCAAATCATGATAGCTTTCTTTGGAATGTTTCCTTGAATCTCATTTCTGACACAAATTTGTCTGTTATATTTTATATAATCAGATATGTTTGCGTTCAAGTATGAAATAAATCTGTTTCATTCAATATCTATATTATATTTGATATTTTTTGTTTGTTTCTAACATTGTTAAAGTAACGTTTCTGTTTCATCAATTTTCTGATATAACAAGTCTGCAGTTTGATAGCTACAAAAAAAATACACATACGAGTTCTATTTTTGGAAAAAATGCACCGAAACACTGAATACTACCTTGAGAAAATTCGTTAGAAAAAAATATAACAAACTAAACATTTCAAATCTGTATGTACTGGAAAGGTAATTAATTTGAAAAACTGCTGCTTATCGGAACAACTGCCTTCGTTACCAACTTGGACTGCTGAATATGCATCCGCCAGAGGTTATTGAGTTTGCTAATCAATGAGGTGTGTTATATGAAATATCTTGCAAGAGTAAATTGGGCATTTTTAAGCGAGGCACCATTTTTATTATATACAAATTATTTAAAATATACAAATCCATATAACAGTATATGCTTAGCTGAAGGTCATGAAGCAATTTTCACTGTACAACATCCTTTATGACATTCGTTTCGTTTATTTGTAATAGTGCAACACGTATAACACTTTTATCGTAGACTATGCTTCCATGGGAGATATGCCAAATTTACGTTTTATTACCTTTCATAACAATTATGATTGTTACAGTGCCTACTGTAAGAGTAGCAAAGGCTTTTATCTACCGTTTTATCAGGATGTTTACAAACCTGCCAGAGAATAGTTGCCAAATTATAGCTTAACACTTAGTAAAGGTTCAATATTTATGCGAAAAGAGGTTGACACCACTTTGCCAGTGGTTTCTTTCTTTTTATATGTTGATTACAATTAGCCAGATATTATACTTTCAACTAGGATTACCATTTTCTATCGCTTGATAGCCATGTTCACATTTGTTTTTACATTAACACACTATTTGATCAGTAGAAATAGTTAACACAAATGTTCTGTCTGCACAGGTCAGTTTTTTTTAGAGGATAAGGATTGCATACCTTTTGTGTGATAGCTTAAGAATATCCTCCTAGTTTTACATTTGCCAGCATCAACACATGCACTAGATCAATAATTACTATTTATCCTAAGATTTTTCACACCTGGGCTTTATTCAATATGAAAATGGCACTTCTCGGCACGCCTTTCAATAGTTAGTTAGAGCTTCAAATTTTGTGGATCAGGGCTTAATAGGTGAAAAAGAACATGACGCTGATAAATATGTAATGTAACATTATTCACCTAACCCTTGCAGGTATAGCCCTGAAACTTACAATACTTGTTTACTATCAAGAACTTACTCTGCTAACAAGAGAAGGTAACTGTGTCAAGCATTTTGTGTGAATTATGGCCCCTTTTCGACTTAGAAATTTGGTTAAAGTTTTTCGGCAATGTAGCACTACTCACCTTTCCCTTGCAGATATAGCCCTAAAACTTAAAATACTTGTTTACCATTAAAAGCTTTCTCTGCTAAAAAGAGAAGCTAACTGTGTCAAGCATTTTGTGTGAATTGCGGCCCCTTTGCGACTTAAAACTTTTGTTAAAGTTTTTCGGCGAGGTAGCACACACTTCAGTTTAAACTTAAGTTGAGTAAGTTACACGTAAGTTGAATTAAACTGAAACTTAAATTGAGTTGAATTTGAGTTGAGTTGAAGTTAAACTTAAGTTAAGTCAAAGCTAAACTTAAGTTGAGTTAAACTTAAGTTGAGTTAAGGATAAGTTGAATTAAAGTTGAATAGCAGATTTGACAAAGGATTTCAAAAAGGATTGAATTTTTAAACCTAAGCTATCTATTGGAGGAATTTTTACCCGTTTTTTGCCAAACTAGGACATTTTTATACTTCTAGGATATTTTTAAACGCTACAGTTGAAGGAACTTAGCAAATATGGCAAAGAAACTTGAAGTTACGGATCTGAAATTACTTCAAGTCTTTAAGGAGATAGGAGGAACACCTGACATTGAAACAAAAGAGGGTTTGATTAGTTACGTTAAACATGTTGGCACAGGACTCAGTGGAGTTTAAGCAGGTACTACTTTACCAGCTTCTTCCATGACAGAGCCCGGTGTTAAATTCCCTTGGATTTCTCTATTCTGATATATTGTGACTAAGTATCCAGAGCCTACATAATATCTGGATACTGGTATCCACAGTGGAAATAAATTGATGTCCTTGAATTTCCATTAAGCCAATGGGAATGAGAATGCATGATTATCTCATTAAGAATAGAAAACAAACTTTAGTAAACAAACAAATTTTATACTTGCATTCTATGTTTGATTATTACATTCTTGAACTTACCCTAATAAATCTGTGTACGCTTTTATCAGACACTTTGGGTTTAAGTTTTCTGTTAAATAGTGATTGTGATTTTTAGCGTTGAAACTTACTATACTTTAGAAATTATGATCCTAGTCAAATACAGGTATTTTCTATGAATTATGGCCCCTTTTTAGACTTAAAAATATAGTTAAAGTATGTGGCAAGGTAGTATGTATATTTAGTTATTATTGCCTCTAAACATACAATACTTTTTCACTTACATTATCTCATTTTGCAAGAGGAGGTAATTGACAATAGTTGTATAAGGTTTATAGCCCTTTAGTGTCAAGCAGTGAGAATAGTCGAGCGTGCTGTCCTACGACAGCTCTTGTTTTTAAAGAGATCGTTTAAGTTCTTAGCCTGTATGTTTATTAAAGAAGAAGATGGATATCATAAAGTAAAAAGCAAACGTGTATTGGAGTCCCGGCAAAAAATTATCTTTAATTCAGCTTTAATTTTATCTGGAATCTTCAGATGACATTAATGTTGGTAAAGATTATGAATTCATATACGTTCCAAAAAGAACCTACATCATATCAGTGAAGCTTCAGAAAAAAAAGTTTAAATGAAACCTAAAGGTAAAATATAGTGTTCTAATGGGGTTATAATTATGACTGAAATTGATGTTTACGTATTAAAATCTATAATCCAGAGCCTACACATGTAAAAAAATAATTCTTTGAAACGTTGCTTGGCATAAGATCAGGCATGTTTTGCTGTAAAATGTGCTCTGCATAAATGTGCTCTGACACCTGTATAGAAACAGGGAATCGATGCCAGATGCTTATAAATACTAAATGACCAGTCTGTGGTTTCGTTATATTTTTCCTACTCTTTTATTATCAGTACTTAGAAATGTTAAATACTTCTATAAACATTTACTTCTATTTGAAATGGAAAATATAAACATAAAAATGTATTTTACTGGTTCGCATATTGAACTTTTTAACGAATTGCTAAAGAATTTCGAAAACTAATGTTTTGATAACCATTTGAATTTGAAAAGCAATAGAAACCCAGCCCTACGATTTTCAGACTGTAGATTGAAGTAATTATCAGCCAGTGAATTAGCACCAGGAATCTCTTCAATCGCCAGTTTAGATAGGAAAATTCCTCTCGTGAAATCGAAGATAAGTAATTAGTTCTGTCAAACTCGAAATTAGGATATGCATAATAGATATCTGTTTCAGCCTTTGAAAATGTCAAATAAAACATGACTGATATAACAAAGGTAAATTACAAGCCTCAGAACTAAATTAGCATTTCTGGCTGGTTATGCAGCTCTAATGAACTGAGTTACTTATGTGTAAGACATATTTAAAGTATTAAAACTATATTCACATATCTAAGGTTTCAAAGCCTTAGTAAGCTTTGGTTCAGTAAATTGAAATTCTTTAGAAACGCACTATCTTAATACCAAACAGAGGCAATCATATGGTTTTCAAGATAAGACAAGTATTTACTTTGAATCTCACAAAATTTAATGAGGTCTATAAAGTAAAATAAAAAGAAATACATATTTTTCTTCTTCTAACTTTAGGAATAAAAATAATGAATTACATTATGTACTCATTTGCAGTATGAATACCTAATGCCTGAGGAAAAAGTATATATAAAGAAATTATTTCCTTTATGAAAACAAATTTGTATCTTTAAATGTTGGTGTGTTTAGTCGATAATTTTTTCATGGATTCTCTCTTGCTTGTTATGCAGTTGATAGTATATAAAAAAATCAAGGGAAACTCTGTAATTGTGTATGTATATTTTTGTTTTTCAAAAATAAATAAGAAATAGTACACATTCATTTAACACTATGTCGGTAAGTCAGATTTTAGTAAATTCGTAATAATCTTCAAAAGTAACAGTGTAAGGAGATTTTGAACACTAAAAAACTGACATTTAAAACAAGTATGTCTGTATCAGATTAAATAAATTTACATGTTCTCATTAAAACAATAATAACATTTTTTGCATTTTCAAATAACAGTTAAGTGTTGCGCTAATCTTTACTTAGATAAGTAAATGTTAAGCTTTGAGTACGTACTACAAAATATGGAAATAACATGTCGGTACCAGTTTAGCGTATTTTTTGTGTTTATTTGTTTCTTTTCTTAAAGACAGATGAGCATGTTTGATGAATTGAACAAATTTGCGAAAAGTGTTATTAATCAGTTGAATATCATTATTTGAAGCTGAAATATTGATTCACACCCGAAATATTTCAAGCCAATATTTTATAAAAGAAAAGATATAAAAATGGTGTTTCCTATCCTATGCGACGCGCACAGGTTAGCCATTTTTGTATTTCCCGCGTAAAGCCGCGGTGGTGCTTGGGAATGTCATGTGATCATTTCAACACAAATACGCATTCGGTGTACCTTGCCGATTATCGACAGCGCCATTTGTTTTAAAATTCCATTGATTGACCACGTGACATTCCCATGATGTCCCTTGTCGCTAAATATAGAATGTATTTTTGTTTCGGGATTTCTTTAGCGGATTGTTTTCAGGTCAGTTAAAATGGTAAAATTGACTGAAAATTTCCTCCTGGAGGGTTTGAAATGTAGAGTTTTAGTGAACAGTACACGTAAGTGTTACATAGATTGATCTGTTAACGATTTTACTGAGTACACCTGCTCGACCCTGCAGTTCCCCCTTTAAAAAAGAAAATATATTCTGAACATTCTCCATTACAAAAATTTTTATCAGCTCATTTTTACAACTTCCCATTTAAAGATACAAGCATTTAATTACTGGAAATGAAAACAAGTTCAGTATTGTTTGAAAATAAATGAATTAAAAATTCCAAGATTTTCTAATGTTTACATCACTTTTCGAAAGGAAAAGTAAGAATTTAAGAAAATCTTAGTTTAACTGATTAATGTCTAGCACCTATAAAATAAAACATAGGCAAACAGTGCAGAACCAGATCAGACGCACCGTCTTGCGGCGTCTTGCAGTGTCTGATCTGGGTCTGCACTGTTTGCATAAAGGCCTTTCTTCCCTAAATAGAATAAAATTAAAAATTTATACCAGAAACCCTTTTAATTGAAAATGGACCCGTCCAACTTACAGGGATGATGTAATGCATTGGGCATAAATGGGTTAATGTCGTTTACTACTTTGCTTTTCTGTTCCGTAGTAACAAACATGAGTGTATTTTCTAAAGTTAGCAGAAGCAAATTCTGACACGTGATTGTATTTTAAAACAAACTGTTTACTCAGGATGATCATTATATTATATCGATCTAATTATCTTAAGCTATTACGTTGCCAAATGACACTAAACTTATGAACGACATTCCTTAAGTGTTGGAACATTCTCAGAAATGTCATTAAAACTAGTGTTTAATTTATCAATACAACTGGCTGTTTTAGGAACGATGCAAGCCATTATTAGGAAATTTTACTTTTTGCAGCTTCGTAATTGGCATATTGTCTGAAAAATACCTGAATTTAGTCTGAGTTTGACGCCTCTATTCCTGTATATGGAAACTATTATCTATCTTTCTTGACATTCATTCGTCTACGAATGAAGACTTTGTTTTTTTTTAATTTTCATTTTCTTCAGGCTAACTTTCATGAAGCGTTCTTCACGTAATGTTTATAGTAAAGTATTATCATTTATTTACAGTTTTATAGTCTTCTCAATATTGCTCCAATTTTATGCTTAAAACAATGAAAATTCAACAAGAAGTTGAAGTTATTAGATACACTTTTACATTTTTTGCTACCTTGAAAATAGTTAAGTACGACACATTTCATAGAAGCACTAATTTTGCATTCTGGAAGTCGTTCCTGACGGTCGATGCTGAATACAGAAATGTCTTCTCAGCAGCTGAACTACAATGAATTGTTCCTGAGTGACAGACATTTCACGAGCTACAGTAACAGACTTTTTATGAACCCGCGGTTTCGTTGTATAGCAGAACTGTGTGTTTAGCAACATCGCTCTGTGACAGTGAATGCTCCACATGTCTCTGGGAAAGCCCCGCCTCAAGCATCCTATTCAGCGTAGCATCACTTTGCCTTCTCCCACCAGAGTTTTTCATTTCTGTTGATTACCTTCAAGTAATAATGTGAAAATGATATCAAACTTGTAAAACAACAACATGTACGAGGAAGTACATATCTTTTGAATTACCCTGTATTAATGGCTTTGTTTTTTTTTCTCTCATAGGCCTTGCGCAAAGCGGAAGTGAAATATCACTATGAAAAAAATACTTAAAAATACTTATTATTTATATAAATAAAATGGTTAACATAATAAGTAATATTAACATAATAAACAATATTTTTCTCCGTACAATAAAGCCTGCTAATTTTTGATTGACAAGTGGCGTCGTTTACTAGTACATTAAGGCTTTAATACAACTGATAAACTTTTAATACAACTGATAAACATTTAATACAACTGATAAACAGTCGCTTTATTAGGCACATGCGTCAACAACTCCTCGAAAGGAATTTTCTGATAATAATACACTGCTTATGATATGTACCTGTATAACATTTCGAAATTCCGATATCTAATCTGAAATTTATCCTAATTTGCTAAAACAGGCTTCCTGAATTGGTGAATTAGTAAGATATATATAATTACCGTTGTTGCTAAGGTTTTTTTTCCTTCATGATATTTCCACCAACGATGTCATTTATTACTTACTGAAAGCCTTAAAAGGAGACACGTGTTTAACGTTTCACCATAAACATATAGACTGGAGATGCTAAAATATACCACCGAAAATTTTAAAAGTTTGAAATGTTTTAAGATTTTATTTGTACATTCCACATATTAACAACTTTGATTAAACAGTAAGGTTATTTTTCTAACACTTCCTTTCACTTGAAGTCTTTTCAACTCCTTTGAATTAACGACTAAGTTTTTCGACAATAATATAATTCAACAAGGATTTTCTATGTGTCAGAAAATGTGTTATCTAAAATGTAAGGTGTCTGCGAGCAGTCGTGTTCTTTAAACGAGTCATTATAAAGATCAAATACGTTGTTAATGAATGAATATTATCATTTTACTCGGTTTTGCCTTTCCCAAGTAATAAGAAGACAAATTATGACAACATGAGAATCTCGAAAACAATCTTTTTTTCATAATCAGATTAAGTTATTATGCCGTATTTAACAATATAAAATATATTCCATTTGAAATATGTAACGTTTCTAATTCCGTTTAAGACAATGAGATAACAGGATAAAGGCTAGACAGGTAAGCTTAACGTTAATCAAGAGAAAGAAAAACAAAATGTTCATTCCGCAGACAACTTACTAGGCATGTTATACAAACGATTAAAGTAATGATCTACTTCAGTTTTCGGTTTTTACAGGCACACGGCTCTTGCGACTGATGAAGTACGTAATAACGTGTTGTCAGACTTCCATATTTGTATCTTCTTTTGATGTTGTTTCGGACCTATATTACTATGTCAGAATTTTATAACAGTACAAGTATGTTAAAAGTCTTGACAGCAAAGAATTTTTGTTTTTCATTCGCACAATAATGTGGATATTGTGCAAAGATCTTTCTCTTATTTTACCAAATAGATTTTTATCAGTTTAAAAGTTCAGCTAATAATTTTAACTTGTTCAGTCTTTACATCTTACAGGACAATACTATTTTAAAAACAGAAATGCTAATCAGCTTAAGAATAACAATTCTTTTTACTTTATTTTACTCAATAGCATATAAGGTATTTTTATATCAAAATCAGTATGTTAATTAATGCTAGGCCTTCAAATAAATTATCTCTACCTTTAAGGAACACTTTATTGTAATTAAGAAGACACGAGTAAAATATTTCCATGAAAACTTGTGATTATTTCGATAAAGCAGGAATAATGATCCCCAATGACATATAACGTTTTACAATCTCTAAGACTGCCGACTAAATTGTGACTCCTGAATATACATATGCCGTTAATTACAGCATGAGCACTACAAAAGCGTTATTTTCATTCTATAAACTTCTTCATAGTTAGTTTTAAGCCGTTAATTTAGACCAATTTCATATTCTAATGCATCTACTCTCTTACATTTTTCGAGTTACTAACGGTAGTTCGCAAAAAAATAGTATGAAATTTCTCCAAAATAATTGTTGATATGAGTCAACACTATTTAAAGTTTGTCTATATATTTTCAATACTATTTATCTACAGATAATAAATTCTCAACATAGGTGCCAAACTAATATATATCGTATTCATATGTTTCTTTATTTAATGTTATGAAATTTACATACCAAATGCGAAATTAAAGTTGATTTAAGTAACCTCCGTTGTTGAATCTTTCTCAGCATCAAACAAATTTAAACCTGATAGAGGGAAAAGGTTTCTAAATATTCTAGCAAGTTTAAGTATACCTAATAAATGTAAGGTTAAACAAGATGCCATACCAGAAGGAAAGACTATAAACTTGTAATCAATGATAAAGCCTTCAAGCATTAGACATGAAGTGAACAATTTTGCTAAAGAGCAGGACGTAAATCGATTAAAAAAGAAGGAAAGACATTAATGTGCACAGACGTAGACAGTAGCTTCAATAGCAGGGACGGAGGCGCCGATGTTAATCTATAAAGGTTATTTTCAGACAATATGCCCAAGGGTTTGTACAAGTTGCGAAAAGTTTCAAGATTGAAGCGTATCCGTCAAACAGAAATTTTTTCTATAAAACATTTAATAATACAAGAAAAAAATAAAAATAAAGTTCATTCATTCACTGAATTTTGAAAGGTTTTAGACAAGAGAAAGATAAAAAGCAATAACCTTTTGGAGAATTATACGAGCTACTTATTACACAAAATAAAGTTGCTACAATCTGATTGAAGTACTCGATTTCTTAAGGGTTAGACCTGAAGATGGCTGTTCTCTATACTTGTTAGATTTGGTTTGTAGTTATTAAATGAATATAAACAAAATTATGAGCGCAGCGAGAAAAATGTATGCAAAAGATGTTTACTGCGTAGCCTCTATCAAATATCAAACAATATTGGAAATTTTCTCGCACATTCAAATATTTATATATTTTAAAAGATTTTGTCATATAAATCCAACTGAAACGCCTTTATGACAGGAACCTCTGGACAAAGGAAAATTGTGTTATGCGGGATCCCAGTATAATAGAGGTTTTCACCAGATGAATAAAGATGTAACCTACAGAACCAAAACGATAGAAGCGTTGCTCTGATTTGCTGATAAATAGGTCACGATAACGTGACCTTCTTCGGCCGCCCTTTGATACCGAAAGAGTAGCGATTTCGAGGATATGATTTTAATCAGATTGAAAATTGCTTCGACTGGAATTTGAACATGCTTATTCAAAACAGGGTTAGTATTATTGTTGCATTTGCTTATACAACTTGCATGAGCATTTGCCTTTAGCTAGGCAAGGGCTAATATATCTGCATATTAATACGTTCTTATGAACAGTAAGAAATTAGAGCTTTAAACCCAAGTCATTCACATTCTTCTTGCCACAAACAGTACTGAAGTTGGACATTATTCAAGAGCTGAACTGCAGCTTCTTTTTAAATTACTAGGCAATCAATAACCCCAACACGTGAATTATTCGATAAAACGCTACTTCATATCTCACCCCTATTAAATATCTACTTTAGGTCGTATTAGTTTGCTGATTTACTTTGACAACAGAATATCCATATACAAGATGGAGTTACTATTTGAATCTTAAAATCAACATGCAAAATTGATCTAGGACAATTAATCTATCCACTTTTTTAAATGGACAAATATTATTTCAAAGGTTCTTCTGTTTGTACAATACGCGATCCATTATACAGACAATTTTTCCTCATGTACATTTTATAATGTATGTTTGTAAGAGAATTCAAGACTTTTAGGACTTTAAATCAACATAATATTAAGACCAAGTCGGATCATTAAGAATAAAAACAAAACTACGCTTTGCCTAAACAGGTCCCCAAGAAAAGGACATATATGCATCTAGAAACGATTAAAATTTAAAAATACAACCACGAATAACCAATCAAACCAAGTCAAGAACATTGATCATAGTGTTTCAAAATGTTTCGCCATCATGTTTTTATCCAGTTCTTCAATGAGTTTAAATTATAATTTTTAACATACAAGAAAATGGAATTAAGAATTTATGTCTAAGGGTTTCTGGTTTAGTATTTGGCAGATTTATATTAATATATCGTTGACAGTTTTGTAAAGTTTCTATGTAACATAGTATGTTAAAGCAATAATTCAATTTTGAAGTACAGAATTTTCATCATAATAATGTCAAATTTTAGCACTACGTCGTAAAAGAATATATTTTAACCAAAACTGTTAAATGAAATACAATTTTCATTTTAAAAATACATCTAAATGTAGAAATGTCTTTCTCACAGAAGTTTCAAAGTTTATTTATTTGCAGAAAATAACAACCGTGTTGTCTATTTTCAGAACATTAGTTAAAAAATTCAAAGAAGTAAAAAAGCGAGTAATTTACCAGATATTTTAAGACTTACAGATCAACGAACGTCAGCTTTCTAAAGACATCTTAAAGATTTTGACGAATTTCTTAAAGTTTGGTTAAGTAGAATCGCGTGTTATCTTAATGTAATGGCAGCTTCGAATATTTAGCTAGGCATTATAACGATAACGTCTGAATATTCATTTAAAGATAATGGGCAGATATTTTCATCAGTCTGCGGACATATTTTCAATACACGACATGTGGTGTTCCTAACATATAATTTGTTTCTCTCGCTCTGTTGTTTTTATTTAAAATAATCAGAAAAGTCTGGAAGATAAACCCCAGTTTTGGTCATTTAATTCCGTTAGCCACAAAGAAAATAACAGATGTGTTTAAAATAGTAAACAAAATTTAAAAATAAAAAATAAAAAGACACTTTTCTAAGCCCAACAGGGAATATACTCTACCCATAGCTAAAAGATTTTTACAAGCAAACTATAGTAGGCACGATGTGTAGAAGAAATAACATGCACTAGTTGTGTTTTCTTATGCTCAAATTTTTCATAAACCTTGAACGAATTATCTTGCAGCATGTCAGTTGACGCGACCGGCCACACTATCTGAAATGACATGTTTGTATTGATTTAAAGCGCCTGTAAGGACTTTTTCTTGTATGACAGTTTGTCTATTTCATTTTGTAATTTTGAAACTTGATCTGAAATTTGTTTTAAGCCAGCGCACATAAAATTTTCATAAATTAATAAAATAGATATTATATTATTGTCGTGACTGCGGTGTTTTTCTTCCTAGCATTTCCAGAAATTGCGTTTAAGTACATCATATTTCTTCATTTGTAGCTTTAAAAGATGAAATTTTCAGAGTTAATAGGTAGTCATAACACTCTAATGTATAGATTTTAGAAACAATGTGTCATTTATATCGCCCTGAGGTATACACTAGATACTGAAATCCGATTATGGATTTACCCAAATAAGGTCAGGGGATGATGCGCCAAAATGATATATTTAGATGAAGCACTTCCATAAAAAGTCTTATTGCAAAAGTCTTTCTGATGGTCTGTAGGAGTAATATTTTCAGTTTGTGTTGTACTAATAAGGTGCTGGATGATTGATCAGACTCTGACAAAAATCATTATTCCGAGAAAGGCTTATTGAAGATCAGTTGTTCTTGCATAAAGTATCGGTCTATCCAGCATTTGTACCGCATTAAATACTCTTATATTACACCCAACGAATGAAAGACCTTTTTTTTGGGGTTTTAGTTTTAGAACTGACGAGCTTATAAGGGGTAGATCATGCTTTTGGGTGAAGCCATGTTACCCTCGTCAAGACCATAAACAATTTATCCAAGATTGAATAGCATGGGTGAAAAAGTGTCTTTCGTAAGTTTTCCCCGTACGTTAATGGAACTAGAAAAAAGTGATAAAAAATTAATTTAGGTATCGGACTACCAATCGCATTTATTCACGGAACACCCATCAGTGTACAAGAAAATGCACGACATTCAAAGTAAACAAACCATGCTGCAATTTCTTTTGAGTAGCTGTAACATTTTGCCTAAAACATTTATACGTCAGAAAGACTTTTTAGTGGCATCGCAAAATAAAAGTGAAAGTTCTCAAACGATACAAATCAACGTTCTGCTGATTTTTAATTTGTCAGAAGATGTGTTAATTAGACATCAACACTCACTGCAAAAGATCGTGATGACACTGACTAGCTGTCAATTGCACTTGCTTCCCTGTAGCTAGATTAATTCGTTATCTTTGTATAACGTACCACTTTAGCTTTTGTACTAAATTTATGGAATTCTCAAGAATATAATCATTTCGTCATAAAATAGAAAAACAAACATAAGGGTGGTACCGTCTTTTCAATTAACATATTACTATTACTTTCACATTGTGCACTGGTGATTCATTCCAAATAATAGAGTCTGAAAGTCTGCGTCTTGATAGATGATCATTGCGCCGTTATAAATACAGATCATAAATATAAAGACAATCATAAATTGTCTGCAGATGTTCTCAATATTAATCTTAGATCACCGAAAATGACGAAGTGTGATTCTTTTATGAAACATCGTAATGAATCACTTTTCTATTTTATTTCCACGTCAAAAATGTCATTTTCTTTTTACTTAAAATATGTTCCAAAATTTTATATTTATTATGGTTTCCTTTCAAAAGTCTGTTTTCTCTGTATATTCAAAGAAGAGCCTTTCTACAAAGAAAATTTCGACCTAAGCATTCATTTGCTGAATACATTAGAGATTTAAATACAGTTTACCAGCTAGATGTACATTCAGGTAAACCGAATATGAGGTATAAGTCTTGCAACCTATCTAAAGTTTTTGTTCACTTTGGTGTCCGTATAACTTATTGTTAAAATAAATCTAGCAAGTGAAATCAAATTTATCTAGCATGTCGAAAATAAGTGAAATGCAATTAACTGTGAACCGATGATCAATAATTTTACAAAGAGCTCATAACTTATGTCATAATAATTCGTCTCTATGTCTTTTAAGCTATCGACTTCCAAATTTGGTTGTTTGTTGTTTAAAGATGTTTAGATTTTCTTTCTTTTGATTTTTCTAAATCATATCTCAATTTGCAAATCTGAGACTACGAATTAAATTATAATCTAATATTATTTAGGCAATGTGATTCCAGTTTGACCTTATGTCAAATATTTACAATTTATTATCATAACATTTTAATGAAGTTGCTTCCTTTTCTTCATGTAACTATTTCATTTCATTTTCATTTCTAAGCGAGTGCCTAAAGAGACTCCATAATTTAGTATTAACTAAGAAGAACGGGTTATTACTGCCTGCTGTATTTATAATACCGTTTCATAGGCGTTTAAGTCAGAAGCAGATAAATTCGGAGATTATAGATATTCCAAACCCTCAGTTAAAATCTGAGTCAAAATCAGCCTGAGAAATATACTTGATACAAACATTTGATTACGGATAGAACCAGAAAAAGTAGAATAATGACATGGAGCTATAATACATGAGCGTAGAGTATTTCAATTAAAAAGGATATAATATATTTTGTTATATATACAGAGTGGACATCACGTTGGATTTTAGACCGTATTTTCTACTTGTTGTATGGGAAAAAATAAAAATTTTATGTCAGTTATACATTAATTTCATTGATTCTTATATCGTTTATGTGTTTCACCTGTAATTTAATACTTTACTAATACACGATATGGTTAGTGATCAAAATCATAAATCTAATTTTGAAAGGTAGTTACGAATACTTATTTACTCGTGTTGATGTGGTTACTGGTTATGACTAAATGTCTAAAATTCCAATAGTTTTATTGATAGAAAAAGCAGCTTTATCCAAACAAAGCTACGTTATAAACAACGGATAAGCCCCTACACGCATAAATCACTGTGCGTCTGAGAATGTCTAAATGAGTTCTCGATTAAATCTAACATTCACGACACATTCCACTGTAGTTCTTGTATGATGCAACGCGATGAATCATTCTGCTGTTTACTAAAGACCTTTGTAAAGCTCAAGCCAAAACTTTTGATGTTGGTTACATCGGCTTTTTTAAGTTAGAAATATTCAAATAAAATAAACTTTGTCATCAAAATATCGTGTTCAGTAAATGATATCTGCTAACTTTATTCAGCTTTTATTGTTTTGTTAACTTTCTTATATAAGATTGGCATTAAAAATACAAAGAAAACATGAGCAATAGAAAGTAAGTGAGCCAATGTTCATAAGATGATTTTGGCATCTAGATGTTGAAAGCAAACACCGAAAGAGGAGTTCTTAAAGCAAAATATGTTTGTCGTTTTTTTTCTATTTACCTGTAAATATGCTGCTTGTTTTATTGTTTCACATAGTCAGATCACTGTATCGGTAAGGTTGTTTTGTAAACAAGTTATATATCGATGCTGACTCAGTTCGTGTGACTGCCAAAAAAAAGTGTCAAAACTAAAACTACATCAGTTTGTAATTACACATATTAATAAGATGATTATCTCTATTCGAATTTAGCCCACTGCTTAGCAAAATGAGTTCGCAAACTATTTCCATTTCATCTTTTTACCATGGAAGAAACATTGAAAACCAAATGGCAATTCAAAACTTTCGAATATAGTGCCCTCAACGACCTTGTCTAGAAGTATACAGCTTTTAAAGTCTTAAGTCTTACATAGTCTTCTATAATGGAAGTTCGTTATGAGTTCTAAACTGAAAATGACGCAAACCGGTTCTTAGTTTCTAGAAAAAAAAGGTGATTAATCAAACAGTTGCAAAATGTCAAGACAAAGAAAAAATTGTGTGATCATTTTTCAGAATGAGAACACATTCTATCAAGTAGTCGTACAAATAGTTTGATTTTATTGTTATACCGGCTTTCTCTTTGAGACAGGAAACATTTTGTAGGCGAATCCTGCCTTTCTTTATAAGCCGGAAATAAGCTATAAATTATTTTAAAAAATATGATTATTATTTTGTTCCATCGGTATAGAACATCATAGGCTATTAAAATTAAATTACAAGTAAATAATTTTACCATGACACATGTGCAAGGTTGGAAATTCACTTTAGTTATAAAAATCGTTTAAGTGTACGATTTGTCATAAATGGGGCTTTTTTTTAAAAGGGTATACAGTTTGAAAGTTTAAGTATATTTTTTCATGAGAAAATGTAATTAAGAAATTGCCAGGTAAAACATATAATAGACAAACCAGTTAAAGTAGCCAGTGTTAGGTTAAATAACTTAAGTTTAACCGTGATAATTACTTCATAGTATTAATGTTTGCGAAGCAGAAGGAATATAAGTCAATGTCGACTCCATTAATCTACTAATGTATACATGTAGATAAGCGTCATAAGTAAAATCAACTGTTTAATCTCAATACAAACCAATTTAATATTTCCGTAAAACGCGGAAAGACCATGGGATCAAAATAGTTTGATATAGTAGTATGAACAGAGCTTACAAAAAGTATACGGGCTCGATATATATCTTTGTCTGTTTTAGGTAAAGAGTAGTTGTGGTTATCTAAACATATGTTTCAGAATCCTCACTTTTCCTGGTGTGATTTGCTATTTGTCTTTTATAAAAAAAATGGGTTTATTCATAGCCTTCTGTTTCAAGTTGTTTTCAAGATAAGCACCCAAGAAAATTGTTTCCGACGGCTGACTTCATAGTAAATACAACTTGATTGCAAAACCAAGTATCCCAAAGGAGTAGTAAGACACTTTGTAACTGACTTATGGCATTCTTTGTAGGCACTTGGGCGAACAAGAAATGCGAGATTATAACACGATAACATTTTCAATACTCAGCCGAAAAAGAATTCCTGTGGTAATGTCGTCGAACTAGAACAACAATAGAAAACTGAAGCTAATGTAGCTTGTCAGACAAACTTCAGATTTTTCTGAAAAGAACTTTTACTTGGACAGAAATCAATTAATTACTGGTTAATTATTGCTGTTGAAACAAATATAAATAGTACTCGATTGTACCCAGTAATACTAGGAGCGGATGTGGTCCAATGGTAACGTGCTGGACTGGTATACCAGGGGTCCCGAGTTCGATCCCCCGCTCCTCCACTAACATTACTAATAGTCATTCGGATGAGACGTTAAACCGAGGTCCCATGTATCAGTGCTATACACTGAGCATGTAAAAGAACCAGGAGTGTCTCTGGAATGGGATGCTTTCTGTATCTTGCACTGCCCCCATAACATAAAATAACTAATCTCTTCAGGGGGCGTCGGTCATATGGGCAACCGGTACCGACGGTAAATAAGCTCAAATAGAAGAAGCAGTAATACTGTATTAAGTACAAATCATATGTAGCACTTTGTCTTGACGCTAAATCAAATTGTTGCATCTTTTGCCTAATTTATACGAAATGTAGCAGTTGCATTTTCACAGCAGTTGCAAAGTATCAACCTTCTTGTCCGCTTTTAAAATATAACTTCAACTTCAACATGTTCAATATAACTGCCAGAAGTCAGTACTGACTATACTAGGCAGGTGCTTGTCAGGAACATTACAATTCTCAAAGATAAAAACAAAGTAAGCAAGATTTTTACTAAAGATCTTACTGAAACATTTATTGTTTAAAAATTATCAAATTTGTTCAATCTACTGATAAAAGCTGGTACAGCTGGGGTAGCCTTAATCTCGGTCAGTAATTTGTTCCAGAGTCGTATAGTTCTTCGGAAGAATGAGTTGATGTGATGTTGTGTTTTTGACTGCGGGATGAGGAATTTGTTGATTCTTGTGTCTGTAGGATGATTGTTTTCGACATTGACCTGCTTATATTTTATTTTTATAGCATGACCAGGCTGGCTTTGTTTCGTCTTTGCTGCAGTATTGACCATTTTAATTCCTTAGTCATGTTTGTTACACTTCTTGTTTAGTGGTAATCATTTTGAACATACCTTGGCAAAGTTCCAGAAATTTCAAGATTTACATATCATCGCGCTTTTATTAAATAAAGACACCTTAAAGATTTTGACGATTTTTTGAATGCTAGTAAGTGGAATCGCGTGTTATCTTAATATTTTAGCAGCATGGACTATTAAGCAATAACGTTTGTATATATATAAAAAGAAAATGGCCGGATATTTTCATCAGTATGCGGGCATATGTTCAGTACACGATATGTGGTTATCCTAAACATATAATTTGTTTCAGTCGCTCTGTTGTTTTGATTTAAATCAATCGGAAAATGTTTGTTAGATAAACCACAGTTTAAGTCATTTAAGTCTCTTTGCCACAAAGAAGATAATTGATATGCTTAGAATAGTGAAGAATAATAAAATAATTTAAATATTCACTTTCCTAAGCGCAAGAGAAAATATATTCCATCAACGGCGTACAATTGGTTCAAGCAGGTGCGATGTTTTTCTAGTGATAACATGCACCAGCCGGATATAGTGTTGTTTCTAATCCCCGACTTTTTCATTAACTTTAAAGAAATAGACTCGAAGGATGTTAAGTGATGCAACCGGCAACACTATCTCAATGACATGTTTATATTGATTAAAAGCGCATCTAAGGAGTTTTTTCGTGTATGATAGTTTATCTATTTCATTTTATAATTTAAAAATTTTATCCGAAATTTGTTTGAAAACGACGCAAATCTTTATATATCAGTAAAATATATATTACATTATTGTCATGACTACGATGTTTTTCATCCCAGTATTTCAAGATATAGCGTTTAAGGGCGTCATCATTCTTCATTTGAAGCGTCAAATAATTAAACTTAGAGAGTTATTAGGTAGTCAGTAATCTATGTAATAAATTTCAAAACAACTATGGCATTTATTTTGCCCTGAGAAATATGCTTGATACTGAAATCCGATTATGGATTTATCCAAATAAGGTCAGGGGAGGATGCGGAAAATGATATATTTGGACGAAGAACTTTCATTAAAAGTCTTATTGTAAAAGCCTTCCTGATGGTATATTCTGTAGAAGCAATATTTACAGTTTGTGCTGTACTGATAGGGTGCTGTATGATTGATCAAACTGACAAAAATATTATTTCGAGAAAAGACTTCTGTAAGATTAGTTGCCATCGCATATGGGATCGGTTTATTTAGCTTTTTTACCGTGTTTAATACCCTAATATTACACCCAACAAATGAAAGATGAAAAACGCAAAAGCTATTTTTCGGATTTAAGTTTTAGAAATGATGTCCTTGTTAGAGGTAGGTAATGATTTTGGCTGAAGCCACGTTATCTTTGTCTAGATCAACAGAAACATCCAGCATTGAATGGCATGGCCCAAAAGCGTCTTTAATAAGTTTTCCCCGTAATTTACAAGATATCGCAAAATAAGTGTTCAAAAATGTTTTGAATATCAGTATACCAATCGCACTTATATACGGAACACCCATCAATACACCAGAGAATACACGACATCGAAAGTTAACAAATCATACTGCAGTTTCGTTTGTCAGTCTTACTTGATTCCCACTAGCTAAATTATTTCGTTATATTTGTATCACGTACTATTTTAGCCTTTGTACCAAATTTATGGGATTCTCTAGAATACAATCATTACATCATAGAATAAGAAGAAATGAACATAACGGCGGTGCCGTCTTTTCAATTAACATCTTACTATTTCTCTCACAATGTGCAATGTAGATTCCTCCAAAGATACAGTTGAAAGTCTGCATCTTGATAGATGATCATTGTGCGGTTATAAATACAGATCGTAATTTTCAAAAGACAATCATAAATTGTTTGCAGATGTTCTGAATATAAATCTTAAATCACGAAAAAGTAGTGTGATTCTTTTATGAAACACCGTAATGAATCACTTTTTATTTTATTTCCATATCAAAAATGTTATTTTCTTTTTACTTGAAATATGTTCCAAAATTTTATATTTATTATGGTTTTCTGCATAGCAAATCACATCTTTGTGTTAAAAGTCTTTCTTATCTGTATCTTTAAAGAAAAATCATTTGTACATTGAAAACTTCGACCTAAGCAGTTCTGATTATGTTTACACTAGGGGTTTAAATGCAGCTTACTTGCTAGAAATAAATTCAGTTGAACTGAATAAGTCTTAAGTAGTCTTGTAGCTTAAAGTATTTGTTAACTTTGGCGTCCGCATAATTGGCCTACTTATTGTTAAAGTAAATCTAGCCTGTTAAATCAGATTTATTTAGCATGTCAGATATAAGTGAAATGCATTTGACAGTGAACTGAAGATCAATAATTGCACGAATAATTCGTCTCCATATTCATGTTTTTAAGCTACCGACTTCCATTTATAATTATTTGTGTTTCTTGATGTTTAGATTTTCTCTCTTGATTTTTTTTATCTACCATATCTCATTTTGCAAAACTGAGACTTAAAATTAGATTATTTTGGTAGGCAAGAAATTTTAATACTAAATTCCAGTTTAATCTTACGTCCAAAATTTACAATATATCACCATAATTCTTTATGAAGTTGCATCCTGTTTTTCATGTAACTATTAGATTAAATTTCAATGTCTAAGCTAGTCCCTAGAGAGTCACCGTTAATTCTTATTATCAAAGAATATAGGGTATTATTGCCAAAGGTACGGCGTTTGTACAACCGTAACAATTCGGCCTTGTCCAACAACGTCGTATAAAGACCTCGTATGTAAGTGTATGAATAGACCAGATGGCAATTCGCCCCGGCTTTAATAAAAATATAAACAAACTTGGCAAAATTCAAGCAGTGTTTGTCTTATGCATTAGAGAAAAAGAAGATTAATTTTAATTCAAAGTGTGAACAGGTGAAGGCTTAAAGAAAGGTTTTCAATTTAGCAGACACCATTTGAATTATAAAAGTCCAATATGGCGCCTACCACATTATTTCCGAGGTGACTTATATGAAAGTCACCCGAGGTGTTATGAGTGGGTTCACAAACGGTGTTTAAGTCATAATTTTCCGTTTGAAAATTATGAAGATACATAGATAGATTTATTTCAATATAAAACGTCAGACAGCATGGCGTTATATTACGAATAAAACATACATGAAATTAACAATTAACAAGAGCATGTATGAATTAAACATATTCAGTCATGTCAACCAACAAAATATATCAAGGATAACACAAAAAAGAGTTTGTGAAAACTCTTAGTTCCATTGTGGTCCTTGAGGTATAGTATTGTGTGGCATAAGAAGACATATAGTTATCACAGGACTTATCATAAAAATATCTGATATTTGAAAGACTAAGTATGTTTGTAACAAAAAAAAATAGATGAATCATCATCACAGAGAAGTAACTTTTGTTAGACAACAGCTGACATATCATTAACATAGATTAAAAAGAGAAGCGGCCCTAAGATAGACCATTGGGGAACACCGCAGGAAATTAATGCTGGATGTGAATGAGTACCTGTAACATCAACTAACTGGTGCTATCAGACAAATACGAGAAGAACCACCTAAAGACCGTCTTTGAGAGGTCAAGGGCTTTAAGTTTCATTAGTAAAATACCATGGTCAACGGAATCAAATGCCTTTTGGAGGTCGAGTAGTACCATACCAACTAGGTTTGATTTATCCATCTGAAAATGTATAAAATCAGTTAGGTGTATAAGTCAGGTATCAGTTGAAACATTGCGCTTAAAACCAGACTGATAATTAAACAGTTGTTTATTGTCCGAGAGATAACCTTCAACTTGGTCATATATGACCCTTTCAATAACTGGATAAAACACTTAAAAACGAAACTGGCCGATAATTGCCGGTCATTCTTTTTTTTAAAGAGGGGAACCAACCTTGCCAACTTCAGGTCTTCAGGCACAACACCTTATATAATTGACAGATTTATTATGTGGGTCAACGGATTTGCAATCAAAGAAGCAGAATCCTTGACAAACCTAGAGGGAATACTGTCAAGCCCAGTTGCTTTATTTGAACTTAACCTACTTAAAATATTTAAAATATAACTTCCTTTTACGATTGAAAAACTGTAACTATCAGGTCTGAGACCTTTAGAAGAATAAAAATTGAAAACAAAAAGACCTTCTATACTTATTTATACAGTTTGGTAGTTTCTCAACCAATTTACTGGCAATAGATGTGTAAAAAGAATTTAATGTTTCTGCAATCTTCAACTTATCAAAGCAAACATTTTCATCAATATTTAAACCAATTTTGCTAAAAGACTGACTCTTTTTTAGGGTAAGCCCATCCTTTTCAAGGTATCCCACAAACATTTTGAATTATTCTTATTTTCATCAAGCACAGATTTAAAATCATTTCTCTTTGCATTGAGATACGTGTTTGAGCAATATTTCTCAATTGTCTAAAATTATTCCAATTCTCATCAGTTTTCTCATGCTTATACAAGTAGAAAGCTTTGTCTCTATTCTTAATACATTGTAACACCTCTGGATTAATCCATGGTTCTGTGCGCTGCTTAAGCACACATTTGACAGGAGCACACGTATCTAATGCAGTCAGGAATTTTTTTTTAAAACAACTCCATGCATGAAACATGCCGAAGTTAAAGATATTCTTAACTGTCAGATAATATCTTAAGTCAAATATCACCTCTGAAACATACTTGATCAACATACTGATAAAACCAGATAAGTCCAATAATGGCATGGTCTCATACTATATGAATGCAGAGTATTTCAATAAAAAGGGTTATACTAATTTTGTTATCTATACAGAATGAATAACACGTTGAATTTAAGACCGTATTTTCTACCTGGTGTATTGTCAATTTACGTTTATCAGTTAAAAATTTCTTTCAGTGTTTCTTATATTGTGTATGTGTTTCATTTTACTTATGCGTGGTTATGATGCTAACTGGGTCTTTGATTCATGAGAAGAGATGCATGAATCAAACAGTTGCCAGATTTCAAGACGAAAAAAAAACTTTGTTGTGCTCTCTCTCCAGAATAGAGAACACATTCTATCCAGTGGCCTGACTATCAAATAATTTGATTTCATTGCTATACCGGCTTTCTCTTTTGGAAGCATTTTGTAGGCCACTGCTGGCTTTCTGTGTTAGCTTGAAATAACCTATAAATATGAAAATGTCACTTTTTTTTCAATAGGCAAAAAAAAAAACATATGCTCTGCAATTAAATTACAGATAAATATTTTTCCTTGTACCATGACACATGGGCAAAGTTGGAAATTCACTTAAGGTATAGAAAAGGTTCTCGTGACTGTACGATTTGTCATAGATGTGCATATTTTCTTAAACTGTATAAGGTTTGACAGTTTTAGTGATCAGGTTTCATGAGAAAAAGTGGTTTAGAAACTGGCACATATAATAGACAAACCAGTTAGTAGGGAGTGTTTGGTTAAATTACTTAAGTTCATGCGTGGTATTTACGTCAGAGTATTTATGTATGCGAAGCAGAAGGAATATAAGTCATTGTCGCCTGCAAGAATCTACTGACTGACCAAACAAATGTTTGAAATATAAAAAATACGTCTTCGTTTTGCCATTTGACAGCAATATAAAGGAAGTTAATCGTAGTATATATCATGCATTAAATACTTTATCTTTAAACATAAAGAATAGATCATCAATAATACTTGTTATGCGAAGACCAAAAAATAAGCTATTTGAGTTACTAGTTGAGTGAAGAGAAACGAGATAAATCAAATGAAAATCAGATGATGGTCTTCTTTGCGCAGACGTGTGTTACAAGGTTTGTGCTTCAAAAACAAAGCACTACTTTTTTTGCCAAGGATGGGGACTTCTTCCATGTTGAGACCTTTAACACATATTGTTTATGCCGACTTTTTTACAGAAAAGCGTTATAAGTAGAACTACTACTTAATCACGTTTGAAATATAAACATTTGAATATCCCAGTTACCGCAATGGTTTATACAATATGCGTGTAGTGCGTCAGGTAGAATGGGTGGATAGTACTCTGAAATTTACAGTGAAAAAATATTTTCAGATAATATTTTAAAGTTGATTTATCTCAATACAAACCACTGCGGAAAGATCATGTAACCAAAATAGGTTTGATTTTATCGTATGAACAGAGTTAACGAAAAGTACATGGGTTCATTATATTTTCTTTCTGTCAAAGGTAAAGAGTAATTGGGGTTATCAAAATATTTCTCTGAGACGGAAATGTCACTATTCCTAATGTGATTTTTTCCTATTATTATAATTATTATAAATGGGTTTATAGCCTTCTGTATCAATATGTTTTCAAGGTAAGCGATTTCGACAATTGTTTTCGACGGTTGGCTTCAAAGTATATATGATTTGATTGCAAAACCAAGTATCCCAAAGGAGTAGTTAGACACTTTGTAACTGACTTTTGGCATTCTTTGTAAGCACTTGAGGAGAACAAGAAATGTGAGATTATTACACGATTACATTTTCAACCAGCAAAACAGTTCTAGGGTAATTTCGTTAAACTAGAACCAGAACAACCAAAAAAACTGAACCCTCACCTAGCTTGTAAAACATACTTCAGATTTGATATTTTTTATCTTTTGCAGTTACGGAAGAAGAAATTCACCAATGGTAAGACAAAGTTTTATTTTATTAAAACAAATTTGATTACAAAATTAAAAAAAAATAATGAATTTGAATATCACTTTCAAAACTATGTAGACCTTTTATTAGTTAACACTTTTTGGTGAAACTATAGCTGCTTTCCTTTTTTTTCCAGGATGAACTGCGCCTTGTGTTCAATATGCTTTCAGTTTGATTAAACTTGTAATAAATATTTTGTTTTGATCAATGGCAAGTTTCAAAAAGGTGTATCATGTTTTTGTCAGATTATACGGTTTAATTGTCTTATCTGTTATTGTATAGTTTTATCTTTATATTTTCAATAATCTTCTTATGTATACGCGTATGAGTGAAACATCGTTCACTTGCTTGTGGTAGAATAGGGTATTTGTTCACGTCAAAATGCACTAGCCCTCGGGCCGGATCAAACTATGCGTACCTCAGGCACACGAAAATTACTTTTTATGATCAAAATCGATAGATGCGCTTGCAATACATTAAACTGTAACAATATTATCAATTAGTGTTGAAAGTAAAATTCTATCGAAATGAAACTACATTTAAAGTCGTAGCAACAATATGTAAAAAGTATAACAAAAAACGATTTCAGAACATTGGTTCTTGCTGACGGCTGAAAATTATTAAAATGCAGTTAATTTATTTCAGGTATAAAGGTTTTATGAAGGATTGTCCCGATGGGAAACTTACACTAGAGGTAGACTTTTACTTATGATACTAATATAAGGTTCAACAACTAGAAACTACCTGCAGAATGAATACTAGGATATCACTAAGAAATTAGTAGATACAGAAGGAAACCTTTTATTTTGATAGTTTTTTTTTAATTTGACTGTTACAAAAAAAACAACGAAATAAGAAAATTTAAATAAAAAAATATAAGACAAGCTTGATGTGTCCTGATTTTTTACGAGCAATATCCCCTGAAAAATATATTTGTTTTATTTTTATTCTCAAGCTCACATCTTCCGCACTATAAAAGCATCCCATCAACAAGATAAAGAAAGCAAAATCAATTTCTAGTTTGTACTTTAGCATTAATGGCTTTATTGATACAATGCTTTTTCAACATCTTTGTTTTACAAACTTATTTATCTCTTTGCAGGGTTTCACCAAAATATATAAACAGTTCTTTCCATTTGGGGACCCTACTAGATTCGCCACGTTTGTGTTCAATGTATTCGATAAAAACCATGTAGGTATCAAAAGATTTACTTTTGTTCTAATTTTATAGTTGTGATTGTTTTTCCTATGTTTTAGAAATTTAGTTATGTACTGACTCTATATTTGTGGGTATAGGGCATCCTCTTATGTACTGATTTCATATATATGTGACCCTTTCTGGAACATCTTGAATAAATAGAAAGAGAAACTATATTGCCTCTTCAACATCACTTACTTTAACTATACATAAAGTCCTTCCGATACAAAGAAAACCATTAGTACCCCGCCTTCTCGTCTTTTTTTAAAGACGGGAAATCATAGTCAATACCCAGCTT
This sequence comes from Cyclina sinensis, assembly GCA_012932295.1. Lineage (NCBI taxonomy): Eukaryota > Metazoa > Mollusca > Bivalvia > Venerida > Veneridae > Cyclina > Cyclina sinensis. Next base: position 36,898,577 of record JAAONU010000006.1, on the reverse strand, counting down.
GGCTTCGCTCTCCCTGAGCTTTAGTTAGTTTATAAAAAAGCAGCATTTGCTTTTTAATTGATAAAATAACACTTCACGTAATACCATTCAGTCAAATGTTTGGTTGGACAAATGTCGATACAGAAGTAGATCATCGACACTTGTATCATCACAAGTATCTAAATCACTTTAAGATATTTTTTTCTTTTTATTCGTCTAGAGACAAATAACACAAAACGGGATTTTTTTTATATGCAGTCTAAGTTTTTGTGCCATATGCAATTTAACCTACATTCATACAGTCAGTTTGTATTGAAGTATGATAGATCGTTGCTCTCGTCCGCTACATCTACTTAAAAACGACTGGATAGAATAACTATTTGTTTAAATTTTTTCAACTTTCAGGATGGTTACATTGAATTCCATGAATTTTTACAAGCTCTTTCTGTAACCTCACGAGGCAGTGTTGAAGAAAAACTCCAATGTAATGTATTTCATTATTTTTTTTTAAATATTGTTGATAATTCAATGGATGCTGTAAAAAAAAAAGAATACAATGTCAGTAACCCACTAACTCCATTTTCTTTTTACTTTCAATTTAACTATACATTTTCTTAAATATATAACAACTTATGAAGACTTTTCGTTGCTAATTGTTAGTTTATGCTAAACACTTATATTTGTTATCTGAATACCAAAAAAAATTCTTTAATCCCAAAGCTGTCTAAATACCTGATAAAACTGTATCATTCAGTATAATTATTTTATTTTTATCAATATTATGTTAAAGTATACTTCCAACCTTCTTTTCTAGGGGCATTCCGTTTGTATGACCTAGACAGTGATGGCTATATTACTAAAGATGAGCTGCGAGATATTGTAGAATCAATATACAAGATGGTGGTAAGTTACAAAAAGAATAAATAGCATTTATTTACGCATAATGTTCTTATTATTATTGAATGATCAGTGAATTGTCTCCAGTTTATAATTATTAAATGGTAAAACACGAAAACACATTATTTCAACTTACAACACTACTGTATAGACTCATCTAAAGTCTATTTGATATCAGTTTCATTTACGTAATTATATATCAATGAATTCATCTTTGGTTGAGGTTTTTTTCAAAGTGAGGTAACTCTTTCAAGAAACTGTTCCCACCTTAAAACGTTTGATCTAAAACGATAAGGGCGTTATGGAATTGTGTCTACTACATTTAATTACAGAAAATATTTTTAAAAAGTGTGCACATTGGGGTCTGTATGTGTTCAAATCACTTAATTCTCCAGCTATATAACTTTCGACAGGAATTCGGTTACCTCCCAATTGCTTCTTGACTTGTGCTGTGTTATCTTTAAAAGACCCTCGTAAAGTTACATTCGTGAATAGGTTTCTTGACAGGTTTTTTTTTATTTAAATCGATATTTAAATAATGATGTTTCTATTTAACTGCATTTATTCATGATGAATTATTTATTATTAACCAGAATAGTCAAAAGCCCATTTGTATATTTCAGTAATGGTGAAACGCTCGTAAGATTTATTTCTGACATTTGAAATTGCTGACATTTGTAATACATGAGTTTTTCCCGTAAGTAAATATAATTTATGTTAATTGCAGGGCAATGCAGTAAAACTTCCAGAAGATGAGAACACACCGGATAAACGTGTAAACAGAATATTTGATGTGATGGATAAGGTCTGTATTGTTATTGTACAGTTGAGTAATTCAAATATAGGTACAAATTGTTATTGTATATTATATAATTGATATAAAATACACAAAGACACACATATTCGACCTCAGATGAACTTCAGATAAATATTATTATGGTCTGTTCCTTTAAAAAAAGTCGAAGTTCAACTGTATTTTATAATTGTTTAAATATTCTTATTTGTGTCAGCAATACTACTGTACCGTATGGTATTTAACTTAAAAACAAAGAAGGAATCAAATAATTAGTTAAAATCTTTTGAATGTACAACAATTTGTGAAATAAGTTACTGCAAACATATATAAATCATGCCCGATGACTATTTCCTGTATTCAAACGAATATAAGCGTCAAAAGCGACTAGAGACTATCACTCCAGATGGAGATCGACTTAGTGACCCCAGATCTGATCGGAACTTCAGTGCTGTACCTCTCGACCACTGCTCCAACATTATTATTTAGTTCATGTATATAAATTTATTATCGGTACATAACATGTTAAATAGGTCATACAGAGAACTTTTATAGATTACTTGTTTGTCTCTTACTGAACAAATTGCATTGCTGCTTTGTACTGTGTTTAATTGTAGAACCATGATGACAAATTAACCTTTGATGAATTCCTTGATGGCTCAAAGAAAGACCCTACAATCATACAGGCTTTAACAATATATGACGGCTCGCATGTAACCACATGAACGGAAATAAAGAAAATATATAACAACAAAATAACAGTGTTTACGGTGTAATTAAGGCTTCTAAGGAGCCGTGAGTGTTTCGGAGCTTGATAATGGAGTTTGATGTTTTTGGATCTGACAGACAGTTTGGTTATAAAACAATTCGACAAACTTATGAGACATTGAATTTCCAGTGGTTAAGATCATGACATATCTTGACAATTATATTAATTATGCTTATTAATTATTTTTCAATTAGTAAGTGTATTTGGATTAAAATGTATTTGACTAAAGCAACACGCCTTTGCTAAGGATATTGGTGATTGGTCAATTTCAATACTCTTTTCATTTACTGTTTCTCACATTTAGTTGTGGTGTTAACTTGATTTAGTTATATACATGATTTTATTTTATCGTCACAGTTGTGCACATAAGCTTCCTTGTATATGCACGTACATCATTATATCTACATCTTCAACTTTCTTTAAAACATGCTTCTGCAGCTGTCAATACAATGCACGAGCTAAATATACATATACAATATTCTCTTTTTTTAATGCATTACTTATAATGTTATTTATTCTTTGAACATTTTTATATCTTGACACTTTGTCAAGCCTAACATTTATTCGAAGACTTTTTTTAAATATCTACTCTGCTGTTATTAATAAAAAGATTATAGCTAAATTTGCATCTAAAATATACTGCCTAAAAATGTTCTCGATATGGATAGAATGGCATAGAAATTTAAACTTTCCAACGTTAAAGGATATTTACAATTTACTTAGATCATAACATGTTTGTCTTTCTACTGTGATGGTAATTTGATTAATTCGTTTCAAAACCAAATATACATTGATAAAACTATCTATCAAATAATTAAGTTGACTATTTAAAACAGGGTAAGGTTTTGTAGTAGCAAAAAATTGAATATATTACAATATTCAACTTAAAACGTCACACTTTTGCACACGTATTTACTTTAGTAGCTACATTTCTACATAATTAACTCACTTTAAATGTACTATAGTCACCTGTGACCGTTCTTTAGCCATCACTAGAGATGCTGTTAACATAGAAAATCATTCTTTCTGCTCAATTAGTTCTTATTCGAAGATTGTCTCAAGTCTCCTTTTTACTATTCGCTGGCGAATGTTAACATTTTTTTCCCAATAAGAATGATGATTTTTTTTCTTTTTTCCTTCTTTTTTCAGAAGAGCAAGTTATTTCTTGCATAGATGTTTTCTTGATGTCGTTTGATTCACATTGTCTGGTGTAGAAAGCATTGCAACAAAATTATACGTTTTTGAAGGTTTTGCTGAGCCCTCGTAAATTTATTTGTAGAAAATAAATTCTACTTATTCTGCTAGCTGCACTGTCGTTAAATACTGACAAATAAAAAGCTTGAGAAGTTGTTTTTTACAAAAACAGACAAAGTCTTAGAACGATTTGGAAACTGGAAATATCTTACATATTGTAACATCATCAATGGAGGGCATAAATACCCACTAAAAGAACAAAAAAATTGTTTTCACTGTACTTTGGCTTATTACGAAACAAATATAGAAGCACTGTTTCTGTTGATATTGCAAGATCAGTTAATACAGCTTTTACTTATGAACCCCTACATACAGGATAAACAAGCAATGTTTAAACAGGAAAAAGCAAACAAAAGTAAACTAATTTGTCTTACATTTTTTAAAGCTTGTGTGATTCTTTTTAACGACTTGAAATTTAACTGTGTGATTCTTTTAAAGGGATATACAGGCAAAAGTTTTATGTTTTCTTTCACGTTTCTTCAATCAATATACTATAAATGCGCTCGAAATGAATACAATGTCCAGTCCCAGTAACAAAGATTTCCTCTATTTAAATGGAAAACCGGGTAGTTTCCTAACTTGACCCCCGTGGGTCTAGATAGAAAATTTAGATTTCGCGCTAAACTTTGCAGTGAATGATGTGAAGGTTGAAGTACCTGTCACGTGATCTACGGCAAAAAGCAACCCAAGAGAAACGACGATTGGCTGTTTTTGTCACGTGACTTATTTAAAATAACCGTTTGCGTTTTACTTTCAGTAAAAGAACGTTTAAACATTTACGTTCAAGCCCGCATTTCACTTTATTTATATGGACAAACATACTGGGACCTTAAAGTTCTTCATATTGAACGTGATTTTAGCAAATAATATCAGTTTTAATTTTTTGGCATTCGTTTGCCTGTGTATCCCTTTAACGGCTCGAAAGTTAACTGTGTGATTATTTTTAACAACTCCAAAGTTAATTGCACATTGTTCTTTGTTTTTTCTTAGACAATTTCCTACTTGAAATAAAATCGAAATCTCATTTTTGTTGGTTTTTACTTATTTATTTTTTTAATACTATTATTATCATTAATCTTATTTTAGATTACAACATAACGCTGTAGTATCATGGACCACTCAGTCTACATTAAACCTGAAAAAGAAAAAAAACTGCAGCATCTGAAATAAAAAAATATCAAATGTGTCAAAGAAAGTAGCATATATTTGTAATCTTTCCAGATAAAAAAAATACACAATACTTTACATTTCTAACTTTTATAGACGATATATCTAATGAATGTGATGGAAAAGCAATAGAGGTTTGTTACAAAACCTTTTGAATCACCATAGCTGATGTGCAAAACAAATAATAAGGGAGAAAAACACAAAGGAATAATGAAACCAACCAAACCAACCTTTTTCGTGCAGAAGCGAACGGGAGTATGAGCTTTTATCATAGTTAGAGCTCAGATATATTGAAGGGGAACTCCTTCTTCAATAGAATTGCAATTGTCATTCTATAGGAGAGCCGATAAAAAGTATTGTGTCTTAGAAAATGGAGGTACGAGGAGATGTCGCTTCATTGATAAAACAGTTCAAATTTATAAGTCGACTGCAATAAAAGATTCCAAGTTAACTTATATCTTACGTGATTTATCTTTAAGTATTCAATGTGTTTTCAGCATTTATTTTGACTGTCATGCATCTCGGTTATTTTGTACACTAATATATATTTGATATAGTAATTTATATTAACAAAGTCTGACAACTATCTTTTTTTCAACAAACACCAAAGTCTGAATTATCAGTTTATATATACAGACTTATTCATGATTAAGCAGACAAAACATACTGACTTAATTACATCAATCCGTGAAACGTCTTACAAGTAGTGTGATGATAAATACATATGATGTTTCTTAGAAGTCTGCAATTAGCACTTAACTCGACAGATAGATACAGATTCATCTATTACAAGTCTCTTAATGGAAAATCAATTTTATGATAAACGTATTTTGTTCTCAATTATAACACAAAAATACAAATTTATAATATGTTTTAATTTATAAATACAGTCAAGAACTCGTTTGTTTTAAAGTACTTTCTAGTTTCTACATAAGAAATTACTGCAAACGAGGAAGCAAAATGTCTCATGTACTTTACATCCTGACAGTTACTGTGAAATTATACACCATTAGTTGGTCCCAAAAGATTTTCGATGACAATGAAGAGGGAACAGACATTTCAATAAATTTCTGTAGCTCTGAGCTGAAATAAATATGTATTAGGCAATCAGGTAGAAGTGGAAAAAGGCAGTCCGTAATTAAGACTGGGGGCATTCAGAAAGTCGGTCGGCAAGAATCTTTATAACATAAACGTTTAGTTTTTCAGTGTAAAACTTTGGAAATACAAAGTGGATCTATAGTGTCGTAAAGATATTACGTTTGGCGCAATGTTTAATGGGTCAAAATGTGTTTGTTCCTAACACGGCTTACTAATTTTAATCTTGTTAAGTATCATTACCATGTGATAATTGCCAGTTTAGATTACTTTATTTGTAGTAAACAATTTCCTAATTATCGTAAATTAGAAGGTAGACCACGCGTATTAGCTACGATGTTTTTTTTTCTTAAGGTAGAACACTCCTAATACATTACCTCCACCTTGAAGAGTATTCAAGTAGGCTACGATTACTGAGGGTTTTGGGTTCAAACCCTAGTAGGGTCAACTTTTTTCTTTCTTTTTTTTCTTCTATTATTATCAATGTATCTCTCAGATCATATTTAGAAAGAAAAAAATATTTAATTCTTATTATATAATTTTTATAGGTATTTATTGGCTAAAAAATTATAAATTTTATAACAAATATGGTACCCGATATTTTCAAGGTCCATGAAATAAAAAAAACTACATGGTTAAAGTCTTTTATATTCGACAAGATCAACCAATATACTTCTTAAACAATTTTGGCAAAGTTTGAATGGAGCCCCTCAATTAAGTAGATTTTAGTGATATTTTGTATTGGGTACTCTAAGCAGGAAAATGGTAAAACCAGTGTTTAAAATTGGTGGGGTAGGGTAACATTTTAATACATATTTCTAACATTAAGAGTAGAAACAATCATTTAACTTGTGTGGTTCGTAACCTGAATGCTATTATTTGTTTGTTAACAAAAATCAATAGGAAAACATTTATCATAAGAATGATATTACAAATTATTTAGAGTTTCTCTATTTCTGAAAAAGAGCCCTTCAATTATCCAAGCTTTAGTTCAGAAAAGTGTGCAAAACCGTACGGTAAATTTTGTTTAAATTTTGCATACTGGTGTCAATTAAGGCATTCAACTTAACTGTACTGTCAATTTTTTAGTTCCTTATAGTATTGATTAGGGGTGTACTACCGTAATGGCATTTCCATTTTTGGCGTTATGTGAGTCATGAGTAGTCCTTTAATATGTTCTCTATTAGGAGATTCCGTTTCATTGATACAATAATTTTATTTCATGAGGACTAACTTACAAGGTGGCTGCAATAAGAGTCTATTGCTGGCACTTGCTACGTATAAGTAACATTTTAGTTTCCTTAAAAATTAAAAGGATTCTTACTGATGTATTTTTTTTCTTTTCATTTTTTTTTCTTTTTAGGAAATAAATTTTGACAAACAATAATCATGTACTTGCAAGTTTGTTTCTTAACAACGAAAGTTGCTGTTCGGATTAAGATCAATCATATTTAAAGGGAAACTGAAAAGATAATGGAATTAAATGTAATACGTTTTATAGTCTGAAAAGATTGCATAGATTGCAAATGACAATAAAGGGAAATATCTTATTTAAAAACGAATTTGAAATCCTTTCAGATATTCACATACATCTAGTACCTTAAATTAAACTTTGTCAATTGTTGTTGCTTTTTATTGTTTTACAAAGAACAATCACTGAATTAAGAATTAAACTTCAAATTTTATCATGAATAAGCAGACAAAATATACTAACACATCAACAAAAATCCCTGAAACTTCTAAATGTTCTATCACATCGTGTGATTATTGCACATAATATTGCCTAGAAGTCTGCAATCAGCACTTAACTCGTCTGATAGAAGCAGATGCATCCTTTACAAATCAATATATGGAAAATTTATTTTATGATCAGCATAAATTGTCTAGAATTATAACATTGAAAAAAAATGATATGTTTTCATTTATAAATACAGTCAAGAGCTCATTTATTTCTTTTATTTATCCATTTATTTCTACATAGGAAATGCCTGAAAAAAAGAAGGAAACGAAATGTCTCGTGTACATTACATTCTGACAGTTACTGCGAGATCTTATACGTTTTGTTGCTCCCAACAGATTCGAAAGTAAAGATATTTAAGGTAATTACTGTAGCTCCAAGCTGTAATAAATACATATTATGAGACAAGCAGGTGGATGGGAAGACAGGCAGTAAATAATTAGGAGAGTTAATCTTATCTCGAAGAATCTACAGTGAATATAAGCAAAAAGAGGGTCGGCAACTTTGTTTTGTTTTTGTATATAAAATTAATGCATTAATTCATCATGAAATATCAATTTAGACTTGATTTTTCCCGCAACCAAAGTGATTGACAATCGGAAAGATACAGTGTTTCTATTCTTCCCAACATAAATTTTTCTTTACTGAAACATAATCATTATTTTAAGATAATAACCAAAAGTCGAACTTGGCTATATACTAACAGAATGATTGTCTAAAAATACCGTGTAAGCTTATTTTCTTTATAATATACAAGTATAGGAGTTTTGGGGCACATGGCAACCGGAAATTTAAAATGTATTTACGGTATAGCGAAGATTAAACATAAGGGTCTTTCAGTTGTTCCTAACATGGCCTACTAGTTACAGTTTAATTTTGTTAAGCATCGTTAACATGTGATAATTGCCAGTTTAGATTACTTTATTTGTAGTAAACCTTTTCTTAATTATCTTAAATTAGTACGTAGAACACACGTACTTGCTACGATGTTGTTAGGTTTTTTTGTCACTGACATTTCCATTTTTGGCGTTAAATAAGTCAAGAGTCGTCCTTTACGGCGTTGCAAGAGGATATTTTACGTGTTATAGATATTCAATAATCTTCAGTTCTGATAAAGTTGCAGAACAGCTGCACTTTATGCTTTCCCTCAAAAATAGGATCAGTACCGACACCCGATACCGGATAAATCCAAATATGGTTGTAGTTGCAAATATTTGATTAATGTACACGAAGTATTTCTTTTAGATAGTTATGAGAAAATATTTCCGGCAGTTTATTTGGAAAGGACACTATTTTCAAATAAAGTCGTCACATTACGAGAGTTATTCAAGTATATTGTGAATAGTAATAATATGCGATTTCCACGACAAAGTTTGCGATGTTGTGTTTACATGTAATTGTATTCTTTCTTCTGTCGAGTGAAAGCGCATGGCTTATATATTTATTTAAAGATGACTGGTTAATCAATTTAGTCAATGACATTGCGTTGTTGTGTTTTAACTATCATTGTTCATTACGTTTCAGAACATATTCAAACAGATTAATCAAAAGTATTTGATATACATAGTGCAATGTGGTTTTATTACAATCTTATCAATTTACATAATAAATGTTCAAATGTTTAATGATTACAATATAATATGCTTACTTTTATCATTTGCAAAGTTAATATACATTTCAAATCAGTAACTCTGAGTACTCTTAAAATATTTACTGACCAGTGTGTTCAACAGATGACAGGACAATGAGTTTTATTATCTAAGTCCACTACCAGCCCCTAATAGAACAAAATTCGTTTTATATTTCACAGTATATATAGTAAAAACATGCTCCAATTTCCAAGGATAAAAACATGGCCTTCTTATTTTTATATCAACAACCTTCAGTCCAGGTTACGTTTCTAATTTGAATAGTTGACACACATAGCAATGCTGGAAATTACTTCTTTTAATTTACAGTGTGTATAAGAACATCGTTTTAATGAATGCTAGGTTCATTACAAAACTACTGTGATTAAAAGTACAAAACGTTCCCTAAAATCATTTTGAACAGCGTTCATTGAAAGGCACTAATTAAAAACTGCTGCAAAAGTTTGAAAATGAAAAGCCAATACTGAAGGCATTTGGTCTTTCGTCAATGTCTGTAATTAGAGGGAATGTTTGTAAAAAAAAAAGGTCTTTAAAGATAGTTTGTTGATGGAAAAGAAAATTTCAATGTGGCGCAGTGTTTGTTCAAATGCTTAAAAGGTTGACAAAACACAAACACATGAAATTCTTAAATACTTTGCTAAGCATGCAGTCTGTGAAAATGCATTCGCAAATTTGATTTTTTATTTCACTATTTATTTAATTCATTTTAAACAAAATTTTGAAAGAAAGAAAGCTTGAAAGCTTGAAACTATATTACTATGTAATATATAATATAAAGTAAGTTTCTGAAGGACAGATACACAATTTATTTCATGCTTTCCAGTGTTTTATTGTAAAATATCAGATGATTATATTCTGATAAACCACTAGTGAAATTTACAAAATATAATTTTCACTGTGCCGGACTACTTTTTCCCCCTCACTGCACCCCAATTATAAAGAAACACAGTTCGACCGGCATATAAACGTATCCGCATGATAGAATCAGATGACAGTGATTGAATTTTTAATAAAACACTAAATTAAATCCAGATGAATGTGAAAACACTTTTATTTTTGTTCAGTTATCGTTTAAAGAGCTTAGTGGATCAGAACGCGATATTACTGTTAAAGAAACTTTAAACAATATGGCGAACGTTTCAATTTTGCGTCATGTCCTGACGCGGAGGAATATATTTCATAAATGTATTTGCAGTTTCTGTAATATTTCGTTAGATTGAATAAATATTAAAAATGTTTTGTTAAAATGTTATTTTTGTGCTTATGAGTGAAGAAATAAACACCGAAAGCCCAGATTTTCAATATTTTTTTAATCGAATTTCTTGGAACTACTTTGAATAGCGTCTCGCACGTGCAGACATAGTAAATATTGGGTTGCACCACGTATGGATAAGATGAAATATAAAAATCTGATGGTCACTTGTGAAATAAATTTTCAATCACACACTGAAAAAATCAAATATCCTCTATATAATCCCAGAAATATACGTTCATTCTAGACCCTATGATCTGATTATCAAACTTTTCTAAAGATAGTTATTGCCGTAAAACCTTGTTATTTTCCGAGAAAGAGAAAAAAATAAAAACACCTGCATAAATGAATAGTAAATCAAATTACAAGGCTTGCTGGCAAAAATGTATAAACCATAGATCTGTCTGAAGAATCAAAGCATGTTTTGAGATACTTTAATATTCTCATGAAATAAGGCTTTGCAATTAATAAAGTAAACATGATATAGGAAAACACAAGATCATTTTATAATTTAAGAGCCATGTGTGCTGTGCAAAATATTCGACCGAATAGAATAACCACATAATCTTAATACACGTATTATTTCATTTATCTATGGGATATATGAGATAATGCTTCATACATAGATATGACAAAGTTACACAATAAGGTAATATTTGACACAACAGTTCACATCCAGAAATAATAAGCAGCCTTTATCCTGAAGTATAAATACATTTTAATAATGCAATTAATTTCAGTTATTATTCGATTTGGAATCGTACATTCATGGGGTAAAGGAATATTTCGTAATGAGAGTTTATATGCTGCATAAAGATTATACATGAAGCAACTTGTGATCATTTTCAGAAAGAAAGAAGAATTACGGTCTATTCAGAGGATTATTGAAATCATTAATGAAATCAACTGTCCAAAAGGAGACATAAAGCATTTCTGTAAGCGATTTCTGTCATCTCTTAATCATAAAATGAGAATCACTTCTAGATATTGTTCCATCAGTAATACTGAAGTGGAGCAATATACAACTGAAGAAAGCTACTGACAGTGGAAGACCTTTTTCACGACTGATAAACACTTAACAACAGGAAATATAATAAGATGTGGATTAATTGTAAGGACAATATTATAACAATTTATGCAAATAATTCTAACATGTCAAATGTTTGTTGTTAACTGCTTAATTCTTTAGTCATAGTTTACCTTACTAACAGCAAATCCTGCAGATTTTTTGTCAGTGTAGTAATCTTACAAGGTTCTACAGTTAATTATTCAAGCAGTTCAACATAAGTATGTCAAGTGGCCTGTAAATATCTTTGACCATAATCCATGTCTGTTATCATCTCATTATGGCAACACATCTATATCTTTCAATAACTGGTGCCTTCAAGCAGTTGCCAATAAGAAATTGCTAACGGTCAGACAACTGTATAGCACTCAGTCTCATTTTTTGGGCCAAAACGGTGAAGTACAGTCCTCAAGATGATTTCTGGCGTGATGAAAGTCCTGAGAACACTTTGTCCTTATAACAAGATCAGTAGGATAATGTTCTTTCAAAATGGCAAAATAAGTTGCTAAATAAAACATCTATTATTAAATTATACACAAATGAAGTTTAAAATTCTTTAAGGTTTGGGTGTTCCCTGCTCAATTAAAATTTTAAACCATTTAGAATTTACCATATCACAACACCTGCTTGTCTGTTAACACATTTTCTGCGACCTAAACTATAACATAACTATATGAGAAATCCGAAAAAAGCAATACTAAATAAAAAATTTTAGATATTTTGTCCGTTTTACATGTAGCTAATTTAAAGTATTTTACGTGACGAAATTTCACTGTATTTCTGTGAACATACAGATAGGTCTCATATCAAATAAAAAGGGTTTAAATTTATCTATTGGTGCTAAAATGGTCAAAAATGGATTTGTTTGTCAGCTTTAGATTCTTGATATATCATAATTTGAATCTAAAAACAAAACTTTGCATTCAGACATTTCAACCTGTATCCTTACGTGACGATAATATATCGCCAATAAGACGGCATATCATAGCTATACACTCAATTTTCATTTGATTATATATCTTCTGTCTGGTTTAAAGAGTATTTTCATTTAAAACTGAAAATAATCAAGTAATAATCGAAATCAAACGGCAAAAAGTATTTTACGTGACTGTAACTTACGTGACATTTTATAAGCAGGAGGCATTTCAAACAAGATGACAACGAGTCATTGATCTATTCGAGTCTGCAGTGACGTCACAGGATGTTTACAGCCGCCATTTGTCTTGAAAATCCAAACGGAGAAGCACACATGTGAAGATTCGTGCGGGAATTTTTTGACATTCACCATTGCATTTTATTGTTGTGTAAGTAGAACTTTCATACATATAACATCTGTTTTAACTATGCCATTTTGTAAGTGGATGTACAATTCTTTTTCAATAATTAGCATATGCATACATTATCAACACATATGCAGTATTTAGTTACGTAAAGTTCGTCACGTAAAATACAAAAAGTCACGTAAAATACCATGTTTTGTAAAACAAATTTGCATCCATTTTTCAGAGATATTATATAATTGTGTCTCAAATTTAAGTCATTTTATTAAGAGATAGATATGGACAAATATATATTAGCACACCATGTACCACATTTTGTGATAGGTGGTTGCCTGAAAACAAAATAAAAAAGATATGCCATTGCAAATTGATAAATATAGATAAACTATCGGATTGTTTATGAAATCGGCAGTTATATGAAACAATTAAATGGGTATGTTTTTTGATAATGAACATAGTTAAATATTAGAGAACAGTCACTGAATAGAATAACACATGTAATGAAAATTATCACAATTAAGTGCAAGACCTTTTCGTCACGTAAAATACAAAATAATTGTAAAATACAAACACATGTTAAAATAAAGTTAACTGTAAAAAGTTTTTTTTTCTCTACAGTGTTATTCAAATGCCATAGCTATATCAATATCTTGGATATTTCAGGTAATGGCTAAGTCACATGCTCAACGTCAGAAAGAATACAGAGAAAGAAAGAAAGCAGAAGAAGGCAGTAAATGGCTGGAAAATGAAAGCAACAGAACCAAGAAATATTATGTAAAAATAGCCTGCCTTGATGAACATGATGCAAAAAAGAGAAGAAGAAAGCTAAGGAAAAAGCAAGCGGAATACAGAAAGAAGGAAAAGTTGTTAGGTAACAATCGAAATGTCACTGAAAGCAATGTAACAGAGCAACAATCAAGCACAAACCGCCAGATGGAACCCCAACTTAGAACAAGCAATCAAGAAGAGCCTCTACCTAGTGGAAGCAATGACATACAATACAGTGAAATATCAAGTTCTGAATCAAGAATGATAGTGAAATTACCTAATGTAAGAAAGAAGCCAAATAAATCCTCCAAAAAATACAGGAACAAAATTGATTATCTGAAAAAGGTCACAGATAGTCTGAAGAAGAAAAATAAATCTCTCAAACAGAAATTGTACAGATTAAAGAAAAAGAAACTTACAGGATCTGTTGAAAGGAGTCCACATACACCCAGGTCTAAGTCGCACAAAGTAATGAAAGACGCAGGAATTGACCCAACAAAGCATCCAGAATTGAGAAAGAAGCTTATATTTGCAGACTGTCTCACACACGAAATGAAAAGAATCGTTTTACTAAGAAACAAACATTCTCGCTCAGCAGTTAAGAAAATAGTAGCTGGTTGCATTTTAAGAAAGTATAACATCTCACAATATGCAGCGTCGCTTGTTGGTGTACGTGTAAGGTCTAAGAAACCATCATCCAGCATTCAGAAAAATAGTTCTAAAAGCATCACTTATAAGAAAATCAGAACCTTTCTCGAACGAGAGGACAACTGTAGACAACTTCCCGGTAAAGCAGACACAGTTAAAAATGAAAATAAAGAACGCATTCAAAAATATGTTTTAAATGACTACATGAGAAACATATATTTCAAATTCAAAGCTGAGAATCCACACATGAAAGTTAGCTTTTCTACTTTTTGCCGTGCAAGGCCAAAGCATGTCACTTTTGTAAACTACGCATCAAGAATCACTTGTCTATGTACAAGACACCAGAACTTTGCCTTGAAACTACAATGTTTAAAAAAGTACAAGTTGACACATAACACAAGTCCAGATAGCTTTTCCGAATCTACAGATGTTGAAGAATTAAGAGCGAACTTAGCGTCAGGTATCACGGGAGAGTCAGTTGTATTCAAAGAATGGAAACGGGTAAAGTGTGATGATGGAAAACTGCGAACAAAACTCCTAGACATTCAAAAAGAAAAAGAACTATTCATTGAACAAATAATTACTGAGTTTCAAGACTTTAAAAGTCATGCCAGTCGAGTTAAACAACAATATGAATCTTTTAAACAGATGAAAGAAAGTCTGAGAGAAAACAGTGAGCATGTCTGCATACAGATGGACTTCGCAGAAAATTATAGTGTTAAAGAAATGGAAGAAATCCAGAGTGCATACTGGAATCCAGAGAGTGTCACGCTTCATCCCGTTGTTATGTATTACAATGAGAATGGAATAGTGACTCATTCTAGTATGGTTATTGTATCTGATGTCCCTAACCACAACTCAACAATGGTACAAGCGATTCTTGAGAAAGTGATGCATTGGGTGAAAGAACAATGTGCTCATGTGAAGTATGTTCATTACTGGACTGACTCGCCGACGTCTCAGTACCGGAACAGGACAATGTTCGACGTAGTAGCACGGCATCCAACCTTGTTTGGAGTGAAAGCGAGCTGGCAGTATTTTGAAGCTGGTCACGGAAAGGGGGCATGTGACGGAATCGGTGGTGTGGTGAAACGATCAGCAGATACGGCACTGAAGACAGGAAAAGTAAGCATTACTAATGCAACGGACTTTTTTGACTGGTGAGTGAAAACGAACAGCAAAATTAAGTATGTATTTGTTGATAGACATGAGTACGAAAATGCAAACAAGAGAGCAGAAAAAAGACAGAAGCAAGTGACCACAGTTAAAGGGACTATGAAACTGCATTCAGTAGTTGGTGTAAGCGAAACTGAAATCATGGTCAGACCAACGACCTGTGTATGTGGTGAATGTTTTACCGAGAGGGGATTTGTCTGGTCCGATGATAATCAGTGTGGGTGGGAAAAACTGAGAATAAGTAGGGATGAAGATGAGCTGGACAAGAACAATAACAGAGTTGACGAAGAAATACCACCAGAGACTGTTGATGGCAGTGAAATAGTAGCCGACATGGATATTGACAGAGAAATGACAAAGGAGAAAGCTACCACAGAAGCTGAGATTGTAGTTGGAGATTTCATTGCAGCTAAGTATGATGGTGTAGCATATGTTGGCAAGGTGATCAATGTTGATGATGATACGTATGAGGTCACATTTATGGAACAAGGGTCAAAAGTAAAAGATTGTTTGAAGTGGCCAACAAAGCCTGACATAATATGGATAGATGCCAAAGATATAATATGTAAGGTGAAGGAACCATTGTTTACTGGAAAAGGAAAAAGATTTTTCAAGATTACAGAAAGTGACAAGGTGAAGATTGACAAAGCCTTTGCAAACTATTAAAAGTATTTTACGTGACAATATCTTTGGTATAATAATGTTACACTGCAAAACCTGAATAATGACTAGTTATTGTAGAGTCGTGTTCACATTCATCATTAATATTGCATAAAGTATATAAACACACAGTTTCAACACGTTTTCCTGATATTTGAATTATAGGACTTTGTTAAGTTGAAGTTTACGTGACAAAAACAGTTCCTTTATAAATATTTGTGTTTGCATAAAGTCAATGAGTAAAAACACAAAGGTATGTCTTATGACTGAGTTTATAGACCACTTTAGGTATATATATTTTTTTTAAATGTTGATTGTTATATCAGGAAAAGTCATCTTTACTTTCATTATATTTTATGTATTTTACGTGACAAATACTATTGGTTTTGAATACATTTTTTATGATAAATAAAAAAAAAACTTTGTATGAATGTTTTAGATATTGACTAGCAGTACCTTGATACATGGTGTTCAATCTTTAATTTTGAAATCAGTGCCTATTTAGTAATCTTATATTAAACTTCTTTACTGTAAATATATAATTTTGAAAGAAAGCTGTACCATCCTTTTGCACCTCCATATATTTTTTTCTGCAGTCATTTCGAAGACTTCATTACTCATTCATTTCTTGTTCTGTTGTAACAAATAGTTACGAATGATTAAATATAACAGAAAAAATATATACCATTGTTAGTTTTATTGAAATAATCAGTGGTTTGGTAGGGTACACGTTAATGTACCGTAAAATACAGCAGTTAATTCACTGCCTTCCTTTCATGTATGTCATGAAAAAAATAAGAGCTTTCCAATAGGGGCAAACATGAAATACATTACTACAATAGTTCTTCTTACATATAAAGTGTAAATCTTTAGTAAATTAACAAGTGACTGTTATAACATTTTCTTAATCAATTTTGGCCGACATTTTGAGACTGAGTGATAGACGAATAGACAATCAGGGGAATAACATAATATCTCCCTTCAGGCGTATAAACTTTTCTGCCAGTTTAAATTTCCTTCAATCAATTCAAAAGATACAACGGGGACACAAAACATTTCACAAATTATCACTGTTGTACAGCGTTCACCGGAAATAGCCCATCAAAATGTCTAAAACGAAAGTAAAATCGCCGATGTGGAGTTCACCCAAGGTAATGTTTCAGCTTATTTCTCCATCATATCTTTATCGATTTCTCCAAACTAAACAATATTGTGAAGCTAAATATGTCTGGTTTTAGACCAGTACTTGCTTTTTTCTGCAAGTTGGGTATTTTTGGAGTAATTGGCGATAAATTGTGGCCTCGTTGTTGACTTTTGCGAACAATGTTGATATTTTCCACTAAATCAAGCCCGAAACGCATTTGCTGTATCAAAATCCATCTTGATTTATCAAATACAGACTTTCCTCCACTTGTATTAGAGCGGCCATTCACCAACTCAAGCTACTTTTTACATAATTTGCGAAATACGGTCATGCCTTGTGTACGGGGTCTAGCAACAAAATAAATTCAAGTGAACGGGGTGTAGTAGTTCAATGTACAGGGTTTAGTAGCATGTGTACGGTGTCTAGTAGCAACATCTTTTTCAAATTTTAGTCTTTATTATATTAGTTTTATTTGGAACTGCTTTCGTTTCAGACTAAAACATAGAGAAGTTGGGAGAAAAAGAAGAAGACTCGAATTTCTTTGGTAAATAATTTATCTAATAAGTTTTTTAGCCTAACACACAAATGCAATAGTATGAGAACTACGTTTTATTATTTTATATTCGCAACATCACAAACATTAGCTGAATAGTGTCGGTCGGTATTTATAAGACAGGTCGAAGAGCGGATCTTTGGTCTAGTGGTAAACTCGACTCGTAATCGATGGGTCGCAGGTTCAACACCCCCACTCCCTCCCCCCCCCCCCGCTTCTACAACTAACATTACTAGATGGACCTCTTTAGTACTGGTTCTAACCAGGAATAATGTCCCATGTATTGGTGCTTTTCACCGGTCACGTTAAAGAATCTGGCGATGTCTATGTGGTGGGCGCGTCAGTATCATACAGTATTGGTCAATACAAACCGTCAGTTTTCTGACCCACTCGCCGTATGGAAATGTCCGAGTGCGAGTATTTACTTACCTACATACAAGACAGGTCGGTAATTGATCATACACTTAAGAGATTGTGTACGAGTGTCATTTTGTACAAAACGGCATTAACGGGTGTTTTCCATAAAACCGTTAAAAAAAATGTATTGCTTTGAAAAAAAGTGTAGCACAATATATTGCTTTCTCGTTCCCACGACATAGCTAACTCGTTCCCACGAGTTAGTAAGTCGTTCCCACGACATAGCTAACTCGTTCCCACGAGTTAGTAAGTCGTTCCCTCGACATAGCTTACATTCGCTGTTCTTTTTTTCACAACACGATTCTTTTTTTTTTACTGCGCAACTCTTTTTTTCAAATGCGATTCTTTTTTCAGATTTGCACTTCTCTTTTTTTTATCTCGTTCCCACGACTTAGTAACTCGTGGGAACGAGATACTAAGTCGTTCCCTCGAGTTAGTATCTCGTGGGAACGAGATAAAAAAAAAAGAGAAGTGCAATTTAAAAAAACGTTGTGCATGTCACCTCTGTGCCACCGTACCAGTGATCTAGTCTTCTCCTATAAGATAAAAAACTAGTCAAGGAAAATATTTTACCAAGTTATCATACTTGTTTGTTTTTAAATGAAGTCTTAAGACCGGTTAAAGGAAAAGACCTGGTAAACTAGCTTATTTAACAATGCACCACTCTACATTCTTAAGTACTAATTGAGCCAAATTTTACAGTTTAACCAAGTTCTATCAATGTTGGAATGAAATAAGGAATATAGAGTTAAATATTTTTCTATAAACTTATGATCATGCATAAAAAGTGTTATAGGCGGGCGGCAAACGGCGTACTAAGTGTTAAATTGGAATATAAACATTATAAATACTTGAATATTAATCATGATTTGCAAACAAAATGTTTCGCTTTACGCTCCCTGCCCTCTTCGACACTAATCGCAATTCCTTAATCAGCTGTGTGTGCACTGGTACTGAAGTTAAATTGCAATTTGCAGAAAATGGCATTCGTTTACCTACTATACCCCGTACACTCACAAGACAGTTTTCAATCTACACCCCGTACAGAACTGTGCTAGACCCCGTACACAAGGCATGACCGTTTTTCGCAAATTTTGTAAAAAGTAGCTCGAGTTGGTGAATGGCCGCTCTAATACAAATGGAGGAAAGTCTGTATTTGATAAATCAAGATGGATTTTTACACAGCAAATGCGTTTCGGGCTTGATTTAGTGAAAAATATCAACATTGTTCGCAAAAGTCAACAACGAGGCCACAATTTATCGCCAATTACTCCAAAAATACACAACTTGCAGAAAAAAGCAAGTACTGGTCTAAAACCAGACATATTTAGCTTCACAATATTGTTTAGTTTAGAGAAATCGATAAAGATATGATGGAGAAATAAGCTGAAACATTACCTTGGGTGAACTCCACATCGGCGATTTTACTTTCGTTTTAGACATTTTGATGGGCTATTTCCGGTGAACGCTGTACAACAGTGATTATACAAGAAATGAATGTGTGACCTTGACCTTCAGGCAAACCAGCTTAAACCTCTGATCTACAAATTGTTTTCAGTATGATTAACATTTCAATTAAGTATTTTTAATTTCCTTCTATCAGTTCAAGAGGTAGAGAGCGGACACGAAATATCACTTATCATAATGACATTGATCTTAGCAAGCTGGACCCCGCGCTCTGCGTATCGTCTCAGTATGATTTCTGCCAGGTAGTTTCAATTAATTTCAAATTGCTAACGAACGGATGCCATCATCTCATCATCTCATAATGGTTAGCATTTCTGCCAAGTAGTTTCATTTACCTTAAATCGGTTCAAAAGCTGCAGAGCAGACACGAAATAGCACACATAAAATAAGAATGACAAAGTGTGACAATGACCTTGATTATAGCAAGCCGGAACCAGCGCTCTGCACATCGTCTCTGTATGGGTTACATTTCTGCCTAGCAGTTTCACTCTCCTGAAAGTTTCAAGAGATAGAGCAGACACAAAATTTGATGCATATGATAAAAATGCCTAAGTGTAACCTTGACCTTGATCCGAACAAGCCAGAACCTGTCATATGCACATTGTCTTATCATGGTAAGCAGGTAGTTCAATTTCCTTCGATCGATTCAAGAGATACAGATCAGATAAGAAATTTAAAAAAAATAAATAACGTATAAAAACTGTCGAACACCTTGATCCGAGCAAGCCGGAATCTGCGCTCTGCACGTGGTCTTTGTATGGTTAACATATCTGTCTTGTACTTTCAACTTCCTAAAGTCTGTTCCAGAGATACAGAGCGGACACGAATTTGACACATAAAATCATAATGACTAAGTGTGACGTTTACCTTGATCCAACTTGCGCTTTGGACATCGTCTCATTATGATGAATTTTCCTGCAAGGTATTTTTTATTTCTTTCAAATTGCTAACGGACAGACAGCAGACGAACGGCCGGGCGACTAGGTGCATAATATAGCGCGTAAAAATCTATTTCCTATTGTTATACTAAACGTTAAGTCTTGTCTTATACAGCAACAATTGAACAACAATTATTCAGTTTAGGGACGCAGGTGTTTCCAGCGTACAAGCTATTATAGATGTTTATCTTTGTATCTTGAATGTTTTATTAATATTTTGCAAGAACATTAAGAGATAGCACGTTTGAAATACGATTGTTTAATCAGTTTTAAGATCATCTGCTCTACCCTAATCTAGATATACTCCAACCACCGCTTATGTCAAAAGTAAGCTACTACTTGATCGCAGCAAGTGTCAACATATAAATATCTTCTGATAACTTGATAAAAATATAATGGAAATAAATTCTAAGAATTAAGATGCAATAAAAATATCATTGAAATTGCATTTGAAAGATAATGGAATATAAAACAACCAAGAGAACCTCTAAGTGATTTTTTAAGACGAGGAAAAATTGCTCTAATCCCTTACTGAAGGAAACTATAGTTTTACAGTCTACACGTTTATCCGCCCATCTTATGAAAACTAGGTTCATGGACTTTGGTTAAGTTTCCGTCTGACTGTCCTTGAGTATATTCTGCTAGAAAAATGTAGTCATTTCAAAGCACAAAAATTTCAGAAGCTTAATTCTTTAAATTTTGCGGATGATGGATGCCATAATAGATTATGGTAATTTTTTAAAAAAAATTCTTTGTCCGCACGAACATCCGTCTGTTTGTCAATCAAGAAATAACTAGACCCTACAACAACCAAACTCGATAGATGCGTGGTCGATAAAAGTTATCGAAAATCATACTAGTGTGCACTTCTATGGAGTCATTGGAGTCACTTTGTCGATGTGTCCAGGAAACCTAGTTCCTTCAATAAAATATACATCATCTGACAATATAGGAGCTAATCCCGTGTTTATAAAGCTTTCTCCTTCTTAAACTCTTTCTCAGTATGAACTGGATCTCCAAAATTTCACGATCTCAGAACATAAACATATAACTTTTAAGTGGCTAGCTTCACAGTTTATACGTCCCGAAGGAAAAGTAAGACTTTTGCAACTGAGTAATGGAAACAAATTTTAGCACAAGGACCGAACAAGAAATATAGAATTTAAAACTGATAACGCTTTATTTTCTATTTCCTCATATAATGTTTAAAAGCAAGAACATTTTAGATCTAAATTACATTATTTTAAGGAAAACCTATGACAGAACGCAGCTTAATCCATATGTATCTGTAGTTAATTACATGAACAGATTGGGCTCGGAATTTTTCCCTTGACTGGTGAATATTTGTATGGACAACCAAACCTTGAAAAAAGTGACCCACAGCTGCTTCGCTTGTCACATATGCTGTCTTACCCATATAGTAAATTGGTCTCCGCCCCCCCCCCCCCCCGCCCCGAAAAGAAAGGTTGCCTGAATAACCGGAATAGAAGTTTTCACCTCACACAACACCGGTGTCAAGCGTTAGATGTACGACAACACTGACTATATGTAGTGGGGGGGGGGAAGAAACATTTAACGCTTCATATCAAATGCGTTGAATTCCGGTGGGCGTATATATACTGAGTTCCACAATTCATCTAGAAACACTTAATTTTGGTACATTCATAGGATACGAGCGCCAATTGGACAGAACTGAAATGTTACCATTTAAGTGACATCTTACCTTAAGACACTTTCCACTTACTTCTCAGCCACTGTATCGTCTAGATTGCCTTGGATTTGGTTGCGTCTTCTCAGACAATATCTGGTGTTCTGCAATCCTCTGTCTGAATTTAAGTCTGTATCACAACGTATGATATGACATACGAATTATATCATTTCCACCAAAATATGAATACAAAAACAGTAACTCTGGTTGTAAAGGAGGTAAATAAAACCACAGAATAAAATATATCGATCGGAGCTGAGAGAGATTTATTCTGTTATTATAATTATATAAATAAAAAATCAGGTAAAAAATGGTTTACAATCACAACTGCATGTAGCAAGAAACGTGAGCTACGTGTGACACAAAAACTATTTGGAATTTACGTTATACTAATTAGAATCTAATAATAATCTTTCACAAACAACTCTCAAACAGTCGCTGAAATGTCTTAAATGCTATATTCAATTTTAAGCATCTTTTATATAAAAAAAACACACAGTTGTATACGTACGTATACAGCGTATTAAGAGTTTTTTTTTCTTTTTTATGTTTTTTATTATTTTTTATATTTATTTATTTATTCATTTATTTATTTATTCATTTTTTGCAAATAAAGAGAAAAAGCAAACAGGGGCTAGATCTATATTTACAATATGTATTAATTATTTCTATACCATTTCCATATATAGTAAAACAGCTAAGGTAAATGAGCGTCTGACATTAGCGAGAGGCCCTATTGATATTGCAGTTGTTACGTCGTGTGCTGCTAGATCGTATGGTTCTGTCTAAAGGTTTGTGATTTTCTCTTAACTTAATAAATACAATCTTGGCATTCATCATGTCACAATTCATTGTATACTTACAAAATGTTATCAATACCATGATAAGTGCACACGGTCTAGTGCTATTTCATTTGGTAGTAAAAACTCGGGCTAGGTTTTTCGCCTAAATGGTAAATTCACAGAACATCCCTACTAGCATCTGTATATCGCTTCGGCTTCGTTTCGTCATTCACACTTGATAATGAGTGTTAGTTCTCAATATTAACCTTTGTAAGTAACTGTTCACGTTTGACCTAAACAGTAAGTAGGGACATTATAGAAATATGTCGCAGCTTGTGTCAAATGTACATGTATTCATATGCAGAAAAATGTGCACACACTTTGTTTGTACAATAATGGTATCCCTCTTTAGATTCGTTAGATCTTTTCTAACGTTCTGTTGTTTTGAGAAACATCAAAGTCAAAATTTATCGATAATAATTTGCAAGATGTGTTTCATATGTTACTGATATATCTGTAAAATGATCTGTGTGAAAGGTTTATCGAGTTATCCGACAATTAAGCAAGCACTCATGTCGCTATTATACATGACCTATAAATAGACGCGATCCAATTGGTTCAAAGCGCAGTCGGCGACCAACAATATGTCGTTATATTCCTGCATTCTGGGTTTTCCCATTTTATATTTTTAGGTCTAAAAATAGATTGCTGTTGATACTCGTAGTAGTGCTGTCTGGTGCCCAGCACTCAGTTAACACAATTACTCTAAAACCGGGAAATAAATAAAATACATCCGGGCACTTAGACTTTTTCTAAGAAATGGCGTCTGGTGTGTGTTTGTTTTTATTTTTGATGTTATATTGGATTTCAAAATCACCTGTCAGATATGGCAATGATATTCAATGGCAAACTAGTCAATAATTGTATATTAATAAATATACAAATTAATAGAAAAAATATGAACCAATATTTTGATAGACGTTTGCCTTTGATTTTATAATCAGCATACTTCATATACTTTTATTAAGTTGAAAAGCTTAAATCCTCTGGAAAAAAAATAAAGTTCAAATACACATGCTTACAAGCAGATTTTTATGCATTTAGCATTAATCTACTTATTTTCGGCGTCGTGGAAGCGTTATTTCAAGTGAAGTGAACAGATACGTTTTAAATAAAGTAATACAATGTTTCATCATTCCTTTTTTTAAACGTATTTCCTCTTTTTTATACATTTTTCAATACAAAAAAGCGAGAGAAGTGTGATATTTGTGTTATGTGTGAAAGAAACACATCAACAGTGTAAAAACAGCTGAAGTCAATGTAGTTAAATTTCCTGCGCTAGATAATGTGCCATAAGCTGTTATTCTAAACATAGACACGGCCATTCTTTTCCTTAGTCTGACGTGGGTCAAGCATTCTTTTATCTATACCTCAAGCTGCCTTAATATTGTAACAAAAGTATTATAACTTGTACAAAAATATTGCATATCATATAGATTGTTATGTCAAGTATTGGATCATTGCAAAAAAAAACCCTCTTCACTTCGATTTTAAATACGTTCTAGTCATTAGAAAAAGTTCTATTTCATCAGTTTGACAAATGCAGTTACATAATCTACAGGACATAGTTCAACAACCGTTGTGTCCAATGACGCTGCGTGATATGTTATGCCACTAATGTAATTGATCAACTTTTGTTATCGTCAGAATCTTTTTTTTGTAACATTTTATCATCGTTTTCCTATGTAGCAATTATTTTGGGCTGTCTACTCTCTCGGTACTTTCAAAGTGCCTGTTTCAAATATGCAGAATCTAATAAGGTAATGTCATTTTCCTTATCAATACAACACCATAAGATACTTTCAAGATATTTTTAGTTCAAAGATTATTCTGGCGTTAATTAACTAGGGTTTAGTCGATGTAAGCAATTACTCAATTCAATTACTACATTGTTTTCCAACAAACTCTAAATCACACAAAACGCTGAGACAGCTCAAAGTGATATTTTATTAAAGCATATATGATATTTCAGACTCGTATATTGATAGCTGAAATACAGAAAAAAAGATCTTGCCGGATTTGTTAAAGGTCATGATTTAAATATTTTGAGCCTTCAAAAATCTGATACTGAAATTCTTGAAATACGTGTAAATTTTGATCTGTAAACATACATTATCGTAGTGGATAACCAACTGTAATCTGTCTCTGTTTAAAGTTTTCTAAAAATACACACTCATTTGAAATATCTACAAAACCTGGTCATCCTTGGGGACTTTAATTACAAAAAGAAATACGAAGGTTTTAAATATTTTTCATTTAAAACAATGGCATGGATCAGAATATTTAGGAGAGACACATGTCTATTCAGTAGGAACACTAAGTACTTGGTACAGTATATTTCGAAGAGACAGCTGTCTACTCAGCAGGAACACAAAGTACTTGGTACAGTTTATTACGGAGAGACACACGTCTACTCAGCAGGAACAATAAGTACTTAGTACAGTATATTTCGGAGATACACCAGTCTACTCAGCAGGAACACTAAATACCTGGTACAGTTTATTTCGGAGAGACACCTGTCTACTCAGCAGGAACACTAAGTACTTGGTACAGTATATTTCAGAGAGACACATGTCTACTCAGCAGGAACACTAAGTACTTGGTACAGTATATTTCGGAGAGACACTCGTCTACTCAGAAGGAACACTAAGAACTTGGTACAGTATATTTCGGAGAGACACCCGTCTACTCAGCAGGAACACTAAGAACTTGGTACAGTATATTTCGGAGAGACACCCATCTACTCAGCAGGAACACTAAGTATTTGGTACAGTATATTTCGGAGAGACACCCGTCTACTCAGCAGGAACACTTAGCACTTGGTACAGTATATTTCGGAGAGACACCCATCTACTCAGCAGGAACACTAAGTACTTGATACGTGTCTTCTTCTTTAACCGATATAAAAAAACGCTTCACTTATACAAGAGGGCAACATAAGAATCACGCAAGTAGTCACAAAACGATATTAAATACTTAAACGATCTCTCCATACACAGTATTCAGACTCATTCTCATTGTCATTGTATCACTGATACCGACATGTCCCATTCCGTGATGTGTTCAAAATACTTAATACTCCGACAATGTACTCCAGTTTACTCCTTATCTTGTTAAATAACATTTGTTTGACTTGACTGTTAAATAACATAAATGGTAATTCTTCGAGACGAAGATAGGTATTCTACCCGAGTACCGCTACCTCGTATAGCTATAGGGGTCATCTAATGGTCTTAATTTGAAGAAACTGGGACCAGGGTTCTATAGTAAACGATTGGAAACCATTTTGATGTTCCAGGTCACTCTGACTTTGAACTTTGACCGGGTGACCTGCAAAAGCTATGTGGGTTATTACTTTTCATGATTAAACTACATACTAAGTTTGAATAACCTGTTATTAAGGGTTCTAAAGTTATTGATCTGAAACTGTTTTGCTATTCTAGGTCACTTTGACTTTGACCTTTCCCCTGTGACGTGTAAAGCTATAGGGGTCATCTACTGGTCATGACCAAACTACACACTAAGTATGAACAACATTGGACCAAGTCTTCTATAGTCATTGATCGGAAACCATTTTGCTTTTCAATGTCACCGTGAGCATGACTTTTGAGCAGGTGACCTGAAAAACTATAGGGACCATCTACTATCGTGAGCAACCTACATACTAAGATTGAACAAACTGGGACCAAGGGTTCTTAAGTTATTGGTCGGAAACCGTTTTGCTATTCAAGGTCACTGTGACCTTGACCTGGAGATGTGGAAAATATAGGGGTCATCTACTGGTCATGACCAACCCACACACCAAGACTGAGGGAGGTGGACGCAAGTGATCTCTAGATATTGGTCGGAAACCAAAGTGTCTACCTACCGACCGACATTTGCAAGACTACATCCCCCTTCGTCTCCGATTGTGTGGGGGGGGGGGGGGCATTAAAATAATACTGTAATCTGATAATCCAGAAAATAAGATGACATTTAAATGTTAAATTTTCAATTAAAAAAAAACGTGCAAAGAGTGTATCAATAATATAAACGTCATATCCATTTCCAAATGCGTAGAAATACCTCATCATAATTGTAAATGCACTTCAGTAAAAGCGAATATTAGATCGAAACCGACATACCAAATCACAAAACAGAGCATTTAACTGGTAAACACTCGTAGATATCCAATTTCTTCGATCTAAATAAAAATAAAAACATGACCTTTCAAACCCTAATTGTCCGGAAATATCTAAAATCCTCATAGCTAAAAAGCATGGACAATTAAACACAAAATATAATTTAATATGTCAATTTTGATAACTAAGAGCCCAAATAATACCCATGTAAAAATATTAGGTAGTTCAACTTAAAAAAACACTGAAGAAGCATTATGTGAAAAAATTCTGTGCTTTCATTTTTTAGTTTTCGATAGAAAACTCCAAAATATCTATAACAAGCAATATTTTCAGCAGTCGTTTTATGTTATAGTTAAATGGAATTAGTTGTGGAATCATTTAACCGGTAATAATTGCTAATGTTTATGTGCTCACGTAGACCAAGATCATCATTCCGTCTGGTCATTGTTTGCACTATTCGCTGCGTACACATTACTCTTGTATATGTAAGGTCATTAATGAAAGGAGTTAGGACTGCACTGCAGTATTTCAAGAAGGGTGTAAAATATACAGTTACATAATAGTATGTAATTTTTTATTCAAACTGTCTTAAATTACATAATGTTATAAAATATTTTTGAAATACATCGCCTTACAAAATATGAAAACAAGTAACTGACGAAGGAATATATAAATATATAATTTGGACCTTGAATACTGTGACCAATGAAATACTCATTGGAAAGATATTATTGCAATTATCATGTTGTCGTCGTTGATTTCAAATGAATTGCCAGACCCTTCTGTTAGTTTAATATATATTTTACGAGATAAGCACTTTTATACTATGCAAAATTGAACATGTCTAAAAAATCACTTTTAAATGTTTAACAACATTAGTAAACGCTTTCTGTACCTGGGCTAAATTCCTTCATTTTTCACTGATTACCATCCACAAAAAATTACCATGTACCGCTTTTCAAATACAGACATTTTCAAAGTGCTTATATTTCCAAGAGGCATTTACTTTTCATTGTACATAAACATAATGTTCGTTTAGACACATGCTTCGTCTCTAAGATAATACATATACAAAATTCCACTTTGTTTAAATTCAATTGGTCTGTACAGATTTATGCATATGTTATACTTTAATTCCAAATTTATAAGTAACACACTTGAACGATTTTTTAAAGTACTTGAAAGAACATAAAAATGTTGATTCATAGCTTTACAATTAATTTATATTTTCTTCTCTCCCCTTGAATATTTCCAGCAACTTTGATGCCATATCGAAAAATTGTAATATCAACTATTCAGATTATAAAATCTTGTTTACCGACAAAATGACGAATTTTAGCATTTTTTGTAAATACTGTCGCTGCAGGTATCCAGACAGAGAATAATTTTTTTGCTAATATTTATATCATAAACCTTAATGTTAAAACAATATCTGAATTCAAATCTAGATGTTCTCATCACATACGCCCCGTAAAGAGTAAAACATGTTTAACAGATATATTCAACGGAGTTCAAGGGAAATGTACGCCCCCTGTGAAGTGCTTGTGTTAATTGCAAGCAAAAATTTGTCAGATATTAAGCTATATGTAGTTAGTGGGCTTTCAAAACAGGGAGGATTGCCAAGACATTTTATTTATTTCAGCATTAAGTGTTTGTTTTAGAGGAACGTTCCAATATACTGATGAACAGAGATCTTTCTTCAAAAATTCTAACATCTGTGTTTAATATCAAACAATCGTTAAGGTAAATTTAATAATATGCTTTTTCACATAATTTTGACAGACGTTTTTGAACGTAATACGCCTCAACAAATAACGTTGACGCGTGAGACTTGGGATAACCAGAAGTAAGCACATAAGGAGATATTCTGGGGAAAACCTTCAGGCACACACATATTGTCCCTGAGACATAAAGTATTTCACATACACATTCCATAGTTTGCTTGTATGTATATATTTTGATTACCACACGTGATGCTTATTTTGCAATCCAAAGTACATGTGTCAGCCTTCAGTTCTTACACTATACAAGTGAAGATGAATTGTTCAAATAATGCACTTTATTTTCTATATAACTCTGCACTTAATACCTCATAGCTTGTTATTTTATGACAGTGAGTACGAACTGAGTTTTAGTTTTAATCTGTAAAATTCACGGCTAAGATGTTTTTAATGTTTTGACAGATTTGTTTTTACTTTTTCATTATTTGTTGTTTTGTTACTAACATTATGTCCTTTTCTCTGATAACTCATAAGAACACAAGGCATGTCAATGATACATTGTTGCTGTAAACCCTGCTTATAGGATTTGGCGATGTGCAATGTAATTCAGATATATCACAATTTCTTAAAACACGCGTGTAACCGTGCTGTTACGAATCTTGTAAATATGCTCAGGGCTTTTGTTACTGCAAATATTACAATTAATTTCTTTTTTTTGTCTAAACTTGTGAACTCAAGCTGTAGCAAATATCTCTGTGTTGTCTGTAACAGAACATACCAGATTTATATGTCAGCCCTACGGTAACTAGGATTAAAATGTAAAATGAAAGCAAAACCAGAATTTTGCATTGAGTAATGCTCGTAATCTACATTATAATTCTGCTCTGATAATTTTAAATATTCTTATTTCAAATTGTAACAGCTCACTCATATAAAGTTTGGACAATTGTGACAATCTTTACTTTCTATCTTTCATTTTTCGCGTTTCGCCTAAGGGTTTCTTCTTAGATTTGGTTTCATTTTAAAAACTACGTATACTTTCAAACACAAACTTCTACCATTTGAGCTGTACTTTCTATTTCGAATGCTTACTTATTCAAACAAATATAATACTTTATTAGCATTCTGTATGAGATGTGTCGCATAACACACCAATTAAAGAACAAAGCATAATTGCAAAACTTCCAGTGCACTTATATTACTCTTGTCTCGAGAATAAACAAGTAAGACAAAGAGAGAAACACATGTGAGGAAACACTACCTCCCGACAAAGTAGAGATAAAAAGAGAGCATAAATTTATATACTGATCATTTGAAAAAGACACCACAAACAATAAACGAAAGTAAGAATCCGGGTGGTTACCGCCTTAGACGGTCAGTGGATAAACATTTGTCACTGATGGGTTAAGTCAGCCTCAATCTTGCACCAACAGGATCTCAATTGAACAAACAGGTACAAATTGTCTTGGTGAATAAACTCCAACCTACTTATCAACCCGACTATGTTGCATGCAAACATATAACACATAAAAAAGCGTATGGCATTGTAGAATAAACGGTTTGGTTAATTTTGGTTAATTTTGGTTTAATCGGGCTAAACGCCAATAAAAGCTGTGGTCATATCCCGACGGTCAGTCCACTTAACAAGTTTTCCTGAGAATCCAACCAGTTTACTAATCAATTTCTTCACAAGCGACTGACTACTTTTTCACTTGATTCAGAGGTGACAACATACCTTTAGAGGAGAATGAAAAGTAAAAGTAGGTACTCAATGACCATACTGATACTAAAGCGTTGGGAGTCAAATCAGCAAGAACACAACATGAATGCGTTATTTGTACATCTGTTTAGTCGGAAATAAAAGTTGATTGTAAAACCAAAACCACCTTGAGGAATTGTAAAACACTTCCCCATCAAGTTATGGCATTCGTCGTTAGCTTTGAGACCGATCTAGAAATACGGTATAAAATGAACGTAATATACTTTATCCTGCTGGTTCATGTTTTGCCATAATTAGAAGCATAAACTGATTTTTAAGGAAGTATGACATTTGTACCTGGCTTATCATGTTCTTTCAGAACTCTGAGATTTAACACATGCAGTACTATCCTGCGCATCGATCGAACGTTTCACTTTCTTACCTCTGCTAAAATTTAATTTTCAGAACGATATTTTTATTTTTAGACAAGGAAATCCACAGTTACTTTCCAGCCAATCAGTAACTAGCTTACAACGAAATGTCCATACATACAATTGACAACCAAAAATGTCTGCATGTTACTTACGTAATTCACTTTTCAAAGTAATTTTTAATATGTATATGTAAATAAACCAGTTAAACTATCAAAAAAGTTAAAATCATGATGGTATGGTTGCATCTTAATCAGCAATCATTTCATGAGATAAGGTTTGGCAACGCAATTAGACAATGAACTTTGTCTTGAAATTGAATCCTGTTAATTCAAGACATTAATTAAGATAGCTATAAATTTTGAAATTAAAGCATAAAGACGAAAGAGAGAGTTTGAGAGAGAGAGAGAGAGAGAGACTTAAAATATTGATACTTTTCAGCACCGTATTCTCAGTGGATTATTCTTACCGACACATAGGCGTAACAGTTACTCTAATAATAGAAATGAAAAAAATACAACTATTTAATACATTGAATCATCATTTGCTAGCTAAGATTTGCTCAGATATAGCAAAATAATCTCTTCTTTATAGACCTCTGTGTCGTGTTTTCTTAGGTAATCAAATAAAAATGTATAAAAAAATTCATATAAATGTAACTGTTAATAATTTAGTGAATATTGCAGATAATCAATATTTCTGGAAGAAGCCGCTGTGCTATCCTAAAGACAAAACGAAAAAGAAGTGCAATGGAAAGTTTCATCAACAACAAAAGAATGATTCTAAAGATATATATTAAAAACTACTATCAATCGAAATAATCGGTAAATAATCGTTTAAATCATCAAAAAATATAAACCTATACTGTGATATCTCACTAACAATATATAAAATAGTCATGCAAACGAATTTAAGTTCATTTATGTTTCCAAGTTCTGTTTTAATATTAACTATAATTTCCTGTTACCAAATCGTTTTATAATTATAACTTCTTGGCTTATTCGAATATACATCTTTTAAAGAAAAGTGATAAATATTTTACTCCCGTAGAATCTTTAGAAGAACCACATGGCATAGTTATATCAGTCCATTAAAACGCAGAAAAAACAAATCGGACCTGCAATTTACTTGACGATCTTTGAAAATAATTAAATAAAATTTGAATATCCAGATTCAATTCCATATAAAAAAAAATACTACAATAACGGAATTTACACATGTGTAAAACCTATTCTTAAAACAAGCATCTATATGTATTATAGACATTAGATATTTTTCTCTGTGCAATAAATCGTGACATAACACGTGACCGTAGCTAATTTGCATCTAGTTGATGCATCATCAAGTAAGTGAAACAAAATTTATAGACATGTTATTGTATATAGCTGTTTGAATGAAGGGAATGTTCATTAGAAGTACAGTTGTTACACATATCTAAATCATGCTATTTTAGTATACTTTTCGTCCGTGTAATTGAAACTGGATCTTTACACAACTTCCTGCATATTAACTTCTGTATTCATTTGGACAAGCTCTTGGCAAGTCAAATGATATGGTGTTGCAGTAAACTTTGCTCACTACCGACTTTGTGCCATAAAATGCCAATATTTTAAGATATGTAAGAATAACATTGAGGTATACGACTTGTCAGATGTGTTAAACATTGTGTAAATATGTGAAGCCTTTCTGTTACATAAAATAGTGCAATTGATACTGTACATATTTGTTTTGTTAATTACCTGATAAGAAGTTAATGCATCAACTGAGGCTCAGCCTGTGAGGTCCTTTAAAAACAATCAGTCTTATACTTACAGCGTGAGAAACCGTGTTCGAGGGATAGAGCACTGGACTCCAGACCCGGATCCGTCGATCTTCGGCGCGAGTACTGGTTTGATGCAATAGAGCGGTCTTTGAGATAATTTGATGTAAGTTGCAAAAATGTAAATTTTGAGCGATTTATATTAAAATAGTTTAAACTAAACTGAATAATTCTGGTAATTGTACGTCAGTACTAGAGTGTTTATTTAGAGTTCGTAAAAATCGTCTTCCTTTGATCTGGATTTGAACTCGGATATTCTAGATCACAAAGAGGACACTCACCCATTTCGCCTTAAAAGGTAGCTGATAGGCAAAGTAATAGAAGTGACTATCAAAACTTTCTATATTAACTCCTCTTAATTCGCAATCGAATTATTGCAAACTGAATGACTGTTAGATCAGCTGACCCGGAGAAAAACTACTTACCACTTAGCTACATACGTCCTTCCTTCTCGAAATTCGATCAGCATGTGGGACATTCATCACATCTACTCTCATGGGTTATTTAAATTTGGCGCCTAAAGGATCTTCGAAAAATACACTTATTCTGAACTGAATTTGAGCTCTGGAACCTTTGATGTACAAAATACATATTACCACATCGCAATAAAAGCTATAAAATGGGGAAGGGAAGAGAAGTGCCGTATTATACCTCTATTACATATTTGTAAAAATTTGCAATTGGTATCCCGAGCGTTCGGTCATAATATGATTTTATATCTGATAAGAATCTATTAAAACATGTCCAATATTTCTAATATTTCGTCTGTTCAAAAGCGAATCATAACAACTAATCAAAGCCATGTTAATTTGTTTTGATGAAAAATAGATGAAAATATTTTTATAATGACGTGTTTTGTATATAGAAAAAATAGAGAAAAAGAAATACACTTTCTGATATTTTCACAATTTATCATTACCATTTTATATTACGGAATCGCAAATTAAAACTAAAATGTGCATTGTAATAAAATAAAAGTTTGAATGTCACACTTAGGGTCCAAAGATATTACTTTTGTATTTATTTGATTCTTAAGATTGTATTTTGTGTACGCGGCAAAACAAATCAGGATTTTCTTCCAGAATGCAGATCTAACAAGTTTCAACAAAAAAAGTAAAATGATGACAACTGATATCTTTTGAAGACACAGTGACCTGGAATAAGACAAAATTAAAGAGAAAGGATAAATTATTACAACATGGTGAATGGTCGAGAATGTCTAGTGATTTTTAAACTTATCGTTTAGATAACAACTAAATATTTTTACCACTTTTCAGAATGTGTGTTTCTTGATGCCAAGTTTTTATATCTACCTGAAGGATTGCAGCATGTATCTGATATTCTCGTGCAACAGTTCTAAAACTTGATAACCGTATCCATATTTTTTATCTTAATACTTTAAATACCTAAAACAATTTATAGATCACTATGATTTAAACTACGAGAAATAAATCTTTATAATACGTTTTATAACTACCCAAAATAAATTTATTCATAAGTAACATAAAACAGTTTCTTTGGTAGATGGTATACTGGCTTCAGTGTGATGAAAAAAATGAGTTGATCTGAAAACTGAAAAAAATGTAACAAGACAGTTTGGTGAGAAACCAATTCCTAAAAGAAAGTGTTCAAATTGGTGTCTGTTTGAAAATAATGGTAAATATTAGAAATTATTTAAGATTCTTTTCTAACCTTCAACGTTCTTATTAACTTTCTAAATAAAATGTTTCTTCATTCGATTCGTCTTAACCACTTTCTCCTTACTTTTTATACATCATTCAATAGGAATTAGCAAAAGAAATGTGATATAGGTGCAATACGTGAAAGAGACAATAAACTATAGACATTATACTATGACATCAACATTAAAATAACCAGGCGCGGGATTATGTGCCGTGAGCTCTTATTCTAAAAATAGACACGGCGACTTTTTTCCTAAACCTGTAAGTCTGATATGAGTCAAACACCTTCTTAGTTATACCTCAAAGCTGTCTAAATATTGTGACAACAGTATTATAACTAGTTCATAAATATTACAATATAAAGTGGTATATTAACTGTTGGATGATTGCAAAGAAACCCTTCTTCACTCTGATTTTCTTTATGTTCTAATTATTAAAAAATCTTTTTTTAAAAGCATGACTAGTTCAATCACATTATCTTAAGGCAGGCTAGAAGAGAGGCAAGAGCCGCCGCAAGTGGGTGCCTCGCTCAAGTTTTTCCAATGTCCATAGGCTAACACATCGGAGGAAGCACATTGTGGGGAAGGATTTTCAAAGGCATCTTCATTTGGAATTATTATCAAATCCATTCATTAATATCAAATTTATTTCCGATTTTACAAATATTCAATAATTTGACCTAGAAAGTCAAAGTCAAATAAAGGTCACCGTTAAGTTCGGTTAATTCTTGAAGGTATTGTCCAAAGGGTAGTTATGTCCAAGAAAGAAAACGATACATCCATAAATAAAGATATAGCCAATTTTAGCACAATCAAAAGCATTTAAATGTCAAAGTCATACTTGAATTTTTCAACATGTCTGTTTTGTTTTCAGTGTTGGTTTGTTCCAGTATGAATCAAATCCATCTGTTAATAACAAAGTTGTGGCAATTGAAGAAAAATTCAATAACCTGACCTTTACGGTCATGGTTATTTTAAGGTGAAAGTCATACATGAATAATTAAGCATGTCATTTTTTGTCAAAAGTGTTGTTATATCCAAGTATGAATCAAATCAGTAAATAAAAGTCAAAAGTTATTACAATTTAAGTAAAATTCAATAATTTGATTTTTACGATCAAGACCATTTTAAGGTCAATGTCATACTTGAAGTATTCAACATGTCGGTTTTGTCATAAGTGTAGGTTTGCCCAAGTATGAATCAAATCCAAATTCAACAACTTCACCTTCACGGTCTAGGTCATCTTAAGGTCTAAGTAATACTTACACAATTCAACGTGTCGGTTTTGTCATAAGTAATGTGTTGTTTAAGTATTGACCAAATTCGTAAATAAAGGCCGGTCAAGGTCATTTTAAAGTTAGTGTCATACTTTAATTATTCAACATTTCGGAATTGTCAATTAGCAAAATTCAATTATTTGACGTTGAAGCTGAGGGTCAGTTATGAGTCAAGATCAAGTTCAGTCTGGTCTACTTGAAAGTCTTGTCCAAAGGGTTGTTGTGTCTAAACTTGCAGATAATCCATTAAGAAATAAAGAAGAAAATTATCGATGTTAAAGTTTTCGGACTGCAAAGGCAAAGACAACAACGCCATGACTGAAGCAGTAGCTCGATTTTTTTCTTCGGAACCGTCGAGCTAAAAACCGTTGTTGTACAACGACGGCTGCGTGATATGTCATAAATGTAATTAATAAACTTTTCTTATCGTTTTGAGTTTTTGTAACATTTTATCATCGCCTCTGGTTTCTTTTTTAGCATTTTTAGCTGTCATCTCTGTCAAAACTTTCGAAGTGTTGAGATAATGTAGCTCCAAGATTATTATGACGTCAAATAATTACTGTCATGTCGATTTCAACAATTTCTCAAATCAATAATATATCGATTACCCATTACCTCTAAAAAACAACTAACTCTTAGACAGCGCATATTTTAGTTTCAAGACAACATATATAATATTTCAGACTCGCTATTAAAAGTAAAAATAGAAAAGGTCACACGAGCTTCCTTTGATAAAATAATAGGCCTTGTCGTAATTGTTAAAGAAGGTCGTGATTAAAAAAAAACATTTGGAATTTCAAAACTGTAATAACTGAAATTCTTAAATATACTGTAACTTGTCAACGGCAACCACGACATTATAGTGGGTAACAAGCTGCCATCTGTTCTTGTTTCTTAAACAAGATATACACATGTTTAAAATATCTACAAAATCTGGTCATATTTTCGAACTTCAATAACAAAAAGAAATACTGAGGTTTTCAAACGTTTATATTTATAAAAATGGTTTGCAGCACTATATTTCGGAGAGACACCTGTCTACTCAGCAGGAACACTTAAGAACTCAGTACATGTCTACTTCTTAATCTCAGCACTGGAAGGATACCAAAACCCTGCTTCAGTTTGTTAGAGGGCTAAAGAGGAGTCACGCAAGTAGTCACAACGTGATACTTAATACCGTTGTTCTCATTTGGATAAACCATCTACCTCTCCAAACACAGCAATCGATCTTATGATTGATTGATTGGTGTGAGGTGGACACTCGTATGCCAATTTTATGCACAGTTTTTGCAATGGCCGAGTGGTTTAAGGTGTTCTTACTTTGCATTGTTTGACGGTTGGTGCTGTTCGATGCGGGTTCGAATCCCACTGGGAACTTGCATATTTATGTTGTTGCCATTCCGTGATGTGCTTAAAGTACATTTGTACTTAATACCACTGTGTAACTTTCGACGGAAATACCATGTAGTCCAATTTGCTCTTTATCTTGTACCCAGTTATTTCTGACTGACCCCATAAAATGAAATTTATGTGACTTCACAGTGCTTTTACACAGATGGTAATTCTTCGAGACAATGATACGTATTCTACCCGTGCACCGCTACCTGTAAATTACTGCTTGATTAGCGAATCTTTCAGGCCAACTGTGTTACCAAAATATCGACGGCTCAATATTAACTTAAATAACACATTCAAACAAACCAAGGAATACTTTAATAGACATAAAAATCAGACAAACTTTGTATTGTAAGTTGTATTAAAAACAAGGTATTTTGAAGAGGATGAGTATAATTTCTGTTATAGATCTGATTTGTCGATGTGTATTAAACTTTTCGTGTTTTGGAAAAATGTTCTGAGCTCTTTTACTCTTAGACAAAATGCTAATGTTCCCTCACAGGCAGTCAGACAGCTAGACTTTTAAAAAGAATAGTTCTGCTGTATAGATCTTCCGTTAGCCTATCATTTATAGAAGAATGACTTGAGCTAGACTCCTTTACTCCAAGAAAAATTCTTCTTTTCATTTACAGACAAAACGACAGACAGATTTACAATTGTCTTGCTACGTTGAATGTCAGTTAACGTATCGTGTTCTTAAGTTATGACTTCGACTAGACTCCATAACTTCAAAAAATAGAGCAGCCATACTGTAGGCGGAAAGGAACTTTTACAACACTCCATTTATAATGTCTTTCACTTGCAGTCTGGTCCTTAGATAGACGTCTTGCAGCTAGTAACTGGTTACAGTGATTCACAAGACTGCGACGATATGTACAGAACCTTTGATACTTCTCAAAAACGAATATTAAAAGGGTACATTTTCCTTCTCCATTTCCTGTTGTGAATTGCTATTAACAGAAATTAATATGAACTTAGTAATCAGTTAAGCGGTCGTTCTTTTATTTTGTTCTTATAACTCATTTTTGTTAAATTATTGTGGTTTCTTTTTTAAATGATCCGTATGTTAAATCATGCTCTCTTTTTCTTTCTACCTTGAGTATGTCCCCAAGGCGGCTGTGTTTTCTTTCAGCATTTAAAAGTTTTTTGTTTGTTTTTTGTTTGTTTGTTTGTTTGTTTGCTTTTTTGCTTAATAAAAAGATATTTAGAATTGCATATTTTCCAAATGAGAATTGCAGCATCTTCTCGCCAGCTTGATTATGTATAAGACATATACGAAGAAATATTTTCTCACCGGTTTATGTTCTATACACCTAATTTAAAAGCAATTTGAAATCGGAAATGATAGATATTTTGTCACTAATTGTATAATTTAGCATCAGTGTTGAACCGAAACAAGATAAAGTACCTACAATGTATTGTTTGCCTTAAATGCAAGAATCATCATATAAACTAGATTTATAGGTAATTCCAGTTCTTGCACAACTACTAAGTTATCCGTGCTCTTTACATCTTGTCTTACAACCATAAAAGAACATAGTATTAAGTATTGCAAAGAGGTTTTTAAAAACCACTGGGAAAAGTCTATTTTTGTCGATTAAAAACACGGGTGACGTGTTAAATAACCATAATCTAAAATATTTAAGGCGTTCTCTTTGTCAACATATGCTTTTCCTACACTATACGCTTCACTTCCTCATAATTTGATAAGAGATAAGCTCACCAGTCCCATTGAAAAAAAAACATTTGCAAGAGAAAATAAAACCTTTATCGCTTGTAATGAACACAGAGGATTTTTACAGGTGGTTCTAAGATAGTTAATGTGTTACGGACTTGTCAAGACTTGATCGAGTCGCTCTCTTTTTCACTAGATAATATTTACGTTAAATTTGGCACTTCCATTTCATAAACAGGTGGCTGGCATCCCCATGGGTACTAATTGTGCACCATTTGTTGCTGATCTGTTTTTCGTACTGCTATGAAAGAGACTTTTTGTTATCACTTTCTAGTGAACATCAAGATGACATTATGACAGCCTATAACTACACCTCGAGGTATCTTGACGATTTGTTAAATATAGATAATAACATTTTATCCAGTTTAATAACGCAAACACTTCAGAAAAAGCAAGCATACTTTCTTGATCTAAATCTTTCTATTGAAAATGTTTTTGGTGACTTCTAAAATATACGATAAAAGAGATGATTTTGATTTCAATATTGTTAATTCTCCATTTTTAAATGGTGATATCCCACGCGTTACATATTATTTATTTATTATTTCACTGTTTGTTCTTTTTCTAGAGCTTTTAATAATGTTAAAGATTTCAATGAACGCATTCTTTGTATAACAGAAAAACTTTCGAAACAAGGGTATCGGTTTCAGAAATTAAGAAAAAAAAAATTTTTATCGCTGATACCCAGATTTAAGTCATAAATACAATTGCAGTTTAAAATCACTTCTTCAACAAGGTATTTCTCAACCAGTGTTTTATGGAGATTTGATTTAAAAATTCAAGAAAATAAAAAGCAGTATTAATTTCTCCATGTTATTTGTAAAAACCATCTGTAAATTCAAAAAGAAAGGCTAACAACATTATATTTAAAGCGCTCTGTCTGCTTGGTGATTGATCCTTCAACAGTTGGTCGCTTTGCTTACCTCTTTTCTTGCAAGACAGTAGCAGGAGTTTAAGAGTTTATGACGATGTCTAGGCAAGTCTTGAAAAGAGAGAAGAAACTCGATCTGTCTCTTTTATTCCATCGTGTTCTTGCTGATTTGACTACAAGTCTTCTGGTGTCAGTAAGGTCATTGAATACGTACCCTTTTCACTTTACGATCCCATTAGCTTTTTGTTTTATATTTTCGTGTGCTTTTGCATGATACATTGTCGAGTTAATGGGCTGGTCAGAGTTAATTCACCAGTATGTAGTGTCTCTTTCTTAACTGATTACAACTTTAAAAATCTATTGTCTTTGGTTTTCTGTTTTATTAACTGTGTAGGAGGGCTGTGTTTTCTGACTGTGGTTTTTCCTAATATGCGTTTTCTCACTTTTTATGTTTGTATTGTTTAACGCTGACCCATCAATCCTGTAAATAGTATAGTATTGAACAAAATATTCTGTCACACGTTCATCGCCCCTCAGTTTTGTATATACTCATATTGGGCCACTGAAAAATTAAAGTTACTGTAATGTATCTTTCTTCAGTAGCCTAAATGTATTACCGCTTCTTTATTTATATGTATGTGAATTAGGATAACGTTAAATGTCCCAATGTGTTAAAGCCCATTTCTCAGATACTGTTGCCATGTTTATATATTTAACATATTTATGTTGTGGCAAGATAAAAGTCCAAATGCAACGTGCTGCCAAGTAGATTTATACATTAAACATTAACATATGTGCCTTCGGCATTTTGGTGGTATATTTTTGAAAACTGAAAAGAAAAACGCAGTAATAGAGTTAACAAAAAAATAAAAGAGTGAAAGAAAAAAACAACATTTTTTAAAAATCTGTTTTAACAGTTACGTGATCTCTTTGAGTCATCTGCATTAAAATGTCCCGTAGGCTAGATAATTTGTCCTATGCTCTTATCCGAAAAACACATACAGAACACTTTTCTCCTAATTTTAAGTCTTATATGAGCCAGAACTAGTCAGCAAGATGTCCCCGCTGCTAAAATATTGTAGAAAACGTATTATTACTAGTGCATAATATATACTGTAATATTCACTCTTGATTTATTGTAAATGAAAACAGTAACTACCTTTCTGAAATACTTGAAAGTGTTTATTATTGGAAACGCATGTTGCTACATTGAGAATATTAGAATTATTATCTTAGTTTAATTACTTTGGTACTGTTCAATTTTTAAAGGAAACAATTTTTAATAAAGTTAATTTCATTCAAACGTATTTGCCTTATACCTTAAATCCGAACTTGTATAGTTTTAAATATTTCCACAACAAATATATGCGCTTGGAAACAAGGTATTTATGTTTCAAAGATAATGTGTAATCAATAAAAAATTTGTTTGCTGACAATAAACTAATTACCTCACCTCAAAACAATCTTTGAGGCAAAACTATCTCATTTGTGTTGATAAGAAAAATGACGTCATGCCTATTTGTTACAAGAACTTAAAATATAGAATCAGTTAACAGCTCAAGATTATTGCTACAAAAGAATCTGAACTGATAAAAATTGTTTTAAAGATAGATAAAGTTCAAACGTTACTGCTTTTTCTGTCTTTATTTTTTCTCATATTTCATTGGTAAATACTGTCGGCATTGTATATTGAAAGTTTTAAACACATTTTTGTTACTTTAAAAATTATAACATGTGACGGATTTTTTTCTACGGCAATTATTAAATGTAACAAAGCAATGCCTTGATTTTATTAATGTGCGATACAACGACTAGAATTTGTAAACGACATAGTTGATGGAGGGTTTTCTTTGAGAGAGCGTGTCTTGGAGAAAAGAAAAACACCTGCTTGTAACACTTGATAGATAAAAATGCTCTGTATTGGATTTGATTGATTTTATGTCACCACGTTCTTTTGGAACTTCAGTTCCTGTATAATGTAAATATTCAAATTTCGTGAAAATTTTACTCGGGCAATATGTGATGATTTAAATCCATTTGCCTGATGAAATAATGTGAACTTTTCAACAGTTTTTAAGTACGTTTTGTTATCTCTTTTTCCTTCATTAGTAAAATGCTACTTAATATATTTTCTTTCCGATCATTTCAAAACATTACTTTCACGGTGATAATGGCTGACAAACAAACATTATATGATATAATGTGTAGACAACGGTCTGAATGTTCCTATCGGCAAAAACAACGGCTGTCAGTTGTACACATTTTAAAAACAGAACATCATTATGCAAATGTTACTTCTCTCAAATCGTTTGTTCGTGCATCTAACCATCCAAAAGCTGAATGCTCGCCAATAGCGGGTACAGTGTGTATGTCTTGCCATTCCATTCTGAACTATTCTCTTCGAATATATGATAAAATATTTTGACAATTCATACACTAGTTGACATTTGATTGCTGTAGTACATAAGTCTTAATAAAAAAAGAAGTGCAAAGAATGCTTCAATACTGAGTAAGGGCAATCATCCTATGAAGTTTGAAGGCTGTGGGTGAAATGGTACTCCTGTTATTGAATTGAAACGGTTTTCATTCTAGAGGTCCATCTGACCTTGACCTTTGACCCACTTACCCAAAAAAACAAAAGGGTTCTTCTAATACAATTACCATATAAAGTTTGAAGGCTCTGGTCGTAATGGTAGTACAGTTATTCAGCAGAAATACTTTTCACTCCACAGGTCCCTGTGACCTTGACCTTTGACCTACTAACCCCAAGAACTATATGGTACTTCTATTTATTAAAAGCAGTAAAAACAATAAGGTTCTTCTAATATAATTACCCTGTGAAGTTTGAAGGCTCTGAGTAAAATGATACTACAGTTACTGAGCTGAAACAATTTTCACTCTAGAGGCCCTCTGAACTTGACCTTTGATCTACGGACCCTAACAACAATATGGTTCTTCTAATACAATTACCCTATAAAGTGTAAAGGCTCTGGGTGTAATGATACTACAGTTACACCGCATAAATACTTTTCACTCTACAGGTCCCAGGAGAACTTGACGTTTCACCTACTAACCCCAAAAACATTACAGTTATTTTGTTTCGTAAAAGCAATCATCCTATGAGGTTTGAAGGCTCTGGGTGAAATGGTACTCCTAATATTGAGTGGAAACGGTTTTCACTCTAGAGGTTTCTCTGACCTTGAACCTTGATCTACTGACCCAAGAAACAAAAGGTTTTTTTTTACTTAATAAGGGCAATAACTCAGTGAAGTTTGAAGGCTCTGGGTCAACTAGTACTCAAGTTATTGAACAGGAATGAAGTGTGACAGACAGACAGATGGACAGACACCCATGGACAAGGCAAATACAATATGTCTCCACCAGAAGGGCGGGGTTGGTGGGGGGAGATATAACAACAAAAAATTGAAGGTCCAGCCCTTGGTGTTTCAGAACAGCAGATTTTTTAAGTTTTCCCTATATAAGTCTTTGTGTAAAATCAAATGACCCCAGGGTGGGCCAGTTTTGACCCCAGGGACATGATTTGAACAAATTTAAGAGGTCCTCTAAACAATGCTACATACTAAATATCTAAGCTGTACGCCTTTTGGTGTCTGAAAAGAAGATTTTTAAAACTTTTTCCTATATAACTATATATAAAACAAGTGACCCCCGTGGCGGGGCCATTTTTAACCCAGGGGCCATGATTTGAACAAATTAGGTAGAGGTCCTTTAGACAATGCTACACACCAAATATCTAAGCTCTATGCCTTTCGGTTTCTGAAAATAAGATTTTTAAATTTCTTCCTAAATAACTCTATGTAAAACATGTGACCCCTGGGACGGGGCCTTTTTTGACCCAACCATAACCCTAACCCTTGGTTGAAGTCCACTAGACAATGCTGCACACCAAATATCTTAACTCTAGGCCTAGTTGTTTCTGACAAGAAGATTTTTAAGTTTTCCCTAGTATATAAATTTATGTAAATTCAACCGATCCCTAGGGTGGAATAAGTTTTGACCCCAGAGTCATAATTTGAAAATACTTGGTAGAGGTCTACTAGATGATGTGCTTCATACTAAATATCTAAGCTCCAGGCCTTTAGGTTTCGGGGAAGAAGATTTTTAA
Organism: Cyclina sinensis; assembly: GCA_012932295.1. Classification (NCBI taxonomy): domain Eukaryota; kingdom Metazoa; phylum Mollusca; class Bivalvia; order Venerida; family Veneridae; genus Cyclina; species Cyclina sinensis. The sequence continues at coordinate 36,854,441 of JAAONU010000006.1, read as the reverse complement.
AGATCCAACTTTTAAAATCTATTTTTATCTCCAGTGACCTAGAAATGCAATGGACCAGAACCATTTGAACAATCTTGGTAGAACTTCATGCATGGAACATCACTGACAAGTTTCACTAAATTTCAGAGGAGATGTCGTTTGAATGAAAAGTTTATGACGGGCGGACGAACGGACGAACGACGGACAAAGACCGATCAGAAAAGCTCACCTTGTGCACTTTGAGCTTAGATGAGCTAATATGCATATCTCAAAAGCATGGACAACTAATTACAAATGGGAGCCGTTCATTTTATGAAGCTAAGAGACCAAATATTACACGTTTAAAATATTAAGTGACCCCAAATTATAAAAAAAAATCATTTTCATCGAAGAAGAATTATAAGAACATCATTCTGTAAGAAAATTTTGTACTTTCATTGCTGTAGTTTTCCAAAGGGAAATTAAAAAATAAATTTAACAGGCAATGTTTTTAGCAGTCTTTTAATGTTATAGTTAAATGATATTACTTGTGGAATTCTTTAGCCTGTGGAATTAATTAAAATACTATCAGTTTTTAATCTCGCATTTCTTCTTTGGCACCAGTAATAACAAATAATTGTACAAGTCATTTACAAAGTGTATTACTATTTGTTTTGGACACAAGGTTTTGTAATCAAATGTTATTAATTGTGAAGCTTACCGTCAAAATATGATGCCAGTGGTGCTTATCTGGAATTTTAAAAAGCTCTGTGCTTCTTCTAATGAAGAAAATGTTAAACACGATGAAATTCTTTTTAACGATAATTTATAGATACTAGAAAATACAAGCTGTTATAAAACGGTTTGTGTTTAAACAATTGGTGAGCAGATATTCATTCTAAAGTATTGTCTGCTGTTGGTTGTTCTATTCATAATTAATATCTTGCAAAAACACATCTTACAAATAGTGTTCAAAATCTAAAATTCAATTTTATACAGCGACAGTGCTTTTGTTATATCATTTCTTTACCGTTCTGATGGTATTTGCTTTTTATTTATGTGCTCAATGTAGACCATGATCCTAGATTCCATCAGACCACGGTCTACACTGTTCACTATCCACTCAGAACGCGTTCACGCTACTGTTTTACCATTTCAATGCAATTTGAAATAAGCTTCATCAACTTACAAGGATGTATGCATTAAATAAAATACTAGTACACAAATTGCCAAAATGCGTTTATCTATCCTGTCATTATTTGTATGAGGATGAATGAAGACTTTTTGCACATGCTACGAAATGTCACTTTTATGAAAGACAAACGTTGAGAAATTGCTTCTTAAAGCATGATAAAATGTGAGTACATGCATATGACAAAAGTCTTCATTTATTAATTAATGGTAGTGTTATTTGCTGTTCACTTTTTTTAAAAGGATTGATAAAATGGACACAACAAATACCTTATTTCACGTTTTCTTCTCTTGTTAGTTTTACAATAGTTTACATTCTAAATATTTTTGATACGTCTAAGTTCCTGACACCAAGAAACATTTAAGTTCCAGTTTACTGCCAATAAGGTTTCAAATCACCGCCCTTACCGATGCACATGTTGGTTTCAGTGATACAAATTTGTAATTATTTTTTTTACAATTGTTATAAAAGAGGGCAGTTTATTTTTCATACTGTCAAAACGTTCGCTTCATTTTACATCAAGATAATTGAACAAGCTATAAACGGAAGCAATTCTTTGGTTAGCCCACCTTAATTCACTTATGTTTACGATTTCTCTATGTTCGAGTTACGTGTGCACCTTTCAATGTCTCATGAAAAACGAAAGGTTGCATGTGTTTTACGGTCTGTCGGGCGCTGTGAAATAATACGGCATTCGTTGGTCTGCAGCACATTTCAGAGATAATTACATTACCACAAAGAAGTTATAAATTTATGATGCGTGATATGTGTATACACATACAAGATATGTCGGTAGATATGAGTAAAGTACTAAACGATCTGGTAATATTCAAATACGAAGAACTTGACGGCGTGTTTTACTCAAGTGGTTATGAAGTTCTGTACCTGAACAGGAAAACAGTTTTTTCGTCGAGTTCATACCAGGTAGTTAGTTCATTGCATTATTCCATTGAATGGTGTTTTATTTTGATAGATTGTTTGATCAGCAGTCATCTGACTTGAGTGTTGCATGTTGTATACTTTGTGGTCATTAATGAAAACAGTCAGAACTGTTGCAATGCAGTATTTTCTGAAGTGCATACAATGTACTTTTAAAGACGTGTGATGACGTTTTCCTGTTCGTGTACATATGATTTGCTCCTTGAATACTGTGACCCCTGAATGACTCATTGGAAAACTTGCTGCAATAATATGTTCCTGCCGTTGATTTCAAATGAATTATGTTATAATTCCGGTGGTTATATATATATTTACGAAGGTAGCTTTTCTAAAACATGGACATTTCTAAAATACTTGAATTTCAAAGAAGTATTTACTTTCAATAAATAATAAGATAAATTTCCATAATGTTCATTTAAGAGGATCCTGCATCTCTTTGCTGGTGGAAATATAAACTGCCGATTTATTTTAATTCAACTGATCTGTTACTGATTATTTTATATTTTACACGTCTAATTTTATAAGTAACACACTTTAAAGATTTTGGAAAGTACTTGGAAAATAAACTAACTGTTGATTCAAAGATTTTTTAGTTAATTTACATATTGTTCTTTCCTCTTGAATAGTTCTTGCAACTTTGATGTCAAATCTAAAAGTTTAATATCAACTTATAAGATTATAAAATCGTATTTACCGACAAAATGATTGATTTTCGCATTTTTAGATATTGTCGCTGCAGGTATCCAGACAGAGAATTTATGTTTTTGCTAATATTCGTATCAAAAGCGTTAAATAAATGTAAATTCTAATCTAGATATTCTAATCACATACGCCTCGTGAAAAGTTAAACATGTTTAATAGAGATATAAAACTGAAGTTCGAAGGAAAATCTACGCCTCCTGTGAAGTGTTCATGTTAATTGCGAGTGAAAATTTGTCAGATATTAAGCTATATGTAGTTTGTGTGTTATCAAAACACGGAAGATTGCCAATACATTTTACTTACTTCAGCATGAAGTCTACATTTTAAAGGAATGTTCTTATATACCGATAAATAAAGATCTTTTTAGAAAAAGATCTTACATATGAGTTTTATATTGAACAAAAATAAATGTTAATTAAACCTCAATCCCCGTTACAAATAGACAAGTTTTTTTGGACAGAACACGCGTCAACAAACAACGTTGGTGTGTAAAACAGGGATCCACTAAAAGCAAGAACACACGGAGGCAGTCTGGGAAACCTTCAGGTACAGACATTTTCTCCCTGTGATATAAACCTTTACACTTACTCATTCCATGGTTTATAAAATCATTCATTGAGTAAACCCATAATCAACATTACACTTCAGTTCCGAATATTCTTACATATTCTTGGAGCATTATAAATTGAAGTTGCTCACTCATAAAGTTTGAATAAATTTAGCAAGCTTTCTTAACCATCCTTCATTGTTTGTGTTACGCCTTAAGGTATCTTCACAAATTTGTTTTCTTTTATAAAACGACGTATATGTTAAATAAATGTCTTTCGTCGCTTCATGGTATTCATTATGAGCATTGATGCCGAATTAGAAATACAGTATGAAATGAAGATAAAAATATATTCTATCCAGCTGTATATAATGGTTCATGTTTTGCCATAATATGGAAGCATAAACTGATTTTTTTAAGAAGCATAACACTTATGCCTTGGTTATTATGCTCTTTCAGAACTTAAGACTTTAACGCATACAGTTACTTATTTATGTAGTCGTATAAAAGGTTCTTTTGAAACTTCATAATAGAAGTATCATATAAATACCTTCAAAACAGTTGTTGTGTGCGTTGATGTAAATCAATTAACAAACTAAAACGCATTTAAAATGCATTTATGGCGTTTTCAAACGTCAGAGCTAGAATGCCCAGTGTCCATTTGATTACCAGTATAGGCGATCTTTTACACTCTTAGCAAAAACATATTTGCATAGTTAATCGTTTTGAAATAGCCTTTGATTTGATTCAAAAGAAAACATCAAAGATTGATATATAGCAATCTGAAAATCTTCCTTTGAGAGCAGCAGAGTATGCTTCTTAATTTCCAATTTTATCTTCTCATACGAGAAGGTTTTGCACTGTAATTAGACAAGGAACTTTGTCTGGAAAATGAATTCTGTTAATTCAAAGAGTTCGATTAGGATAGCTATAAATTTAAAACAAAAATAGAATCGGAAGAGAGGGGAAGAGCGAGAACCGTGTCAGCATATCGATTCTATTCAGCGTAGTATTCTCAATGAAATATGTTCTTACAAGCAAGTAGGGATAATAGTTATCTGCTAATAAATATGAAAGAAAATACATTTTACAACTTTTTTAAGGAACTGCATGGGAAAAATTAGAACTTGCAAGCTTAGGTCATACTTGGTCATAGTACATCGTCTTCTTTATAAAATCCTATGCTGTTGTAATAAAAAAAATCATATAATATGTAATGGTTTATAACTTAGAGAAGGCGATGAATGAGCTTTTTCGAAGGAACCGCCGTGCTATCAAATGAAAAGACAATGTGAAAAACAAAACAAGAAAAAAGAAAGTTTCATCTACAACAAATACATAAATCTGAATATACTTAAAGTGATATGAAAAACTATTAAGAGTCCAAATTATAAAATGTTGCTAATGTTCGTTTGAATTATTTCGCAAACGAATAAAAAACATTTAAGTGTCAATTAGTATTTTACGTTTTGGTGTGACCGCCTGCTTTAAATATAAACTATATTCTCCTATTACGGCATCGTTTTATATGGCATTGCTTGTTTGAATATGCGTCTTTTAAAGAAAATAGATTCACACTTCTGAGATAGATAAGAGGGTCTACATTGAACCTTTAAAAGAACAAAGTGGCATAGTTTTATTGGTCCATCTTAAAGCAGTAAACGCAAAACGGACTTTCAATTTGATTTACGATCTTCAGAGTCAGATATCCAGTTTCACTTTCAAATGTAAAATATACTAAAAACAAGGTTTATATACGTGTTACAACTATTCTTTTAACAAGCATTTAAATTTATTATACACATTTGGCAATTGTTATGTTCAGATCTGCCGATAGTCTCTTTACTATACATGTAGGCTAATTTACATTTAGTTGATGCTTCATTATGTTAGTGAAACCATTATGACTTTGGCAAGTATGTAGAAATTGAATTGTGTAAACCTGTTTGAAGAATGGAAATGTTCATAACAAACATATTTGCAACAAATATGTAAATCTTCTATTTTAGTACACTTTTCGTGCGTGTAAGTGAAACTTGGTCTTTGAATTTTCCAATTTCCTACAAATTAACTTTTGTATTCATTCGGACAAGCTCTTGACAAGTCATATGGTATGGTGAAGCAGTAAAGCTGGCATACTACTGACTTTTTGCCATGGAATGCGGATGTATTAAGATCTATAAAAACTGCATGAGATGTATACGACTTGTCAGATATGTTTTAGATTCTGTAAATAGTTTCAGTCTTTCTGTAAGATAAAAGAGTGCAATTAATGATGTATATATTTGTTTTATAAAGTAACTTATAAAAACTAAATGCAGCTATTGAGTTTCAGCATGTGAGGTCCTATACAAACATAACAGTCGTAAACTTACATCGTACGGAAGAGTGATCGAGGGATAGGGCACGGTACACTCGACTCAGAGGTCTTTGGTTCAAACCATAGCAGAGATGAATCTCCGACGATCATTCCGACAGTGCTGGTTTGATCCCAAAGAGCAGTTATGAGATAATGTATTGAAAGTTGCAAGATTTGCCTTCCAATCGATATAGAATAAATAAGTTTAAACTAACTAAATTTATGCTTATAACTGTATTGCAGTACTTGCGTGTTATTCAGTCTACAAAGGACTTTTGAATTGCAGTCAAAATCAACACCTCTTTAACTGTTTAGTAACCAGCCAGTTAGAGCGAATCGTATTAGAAAACAGGGCAGTATTATTATGCCTTTGAACTGGCATGTTCAAGTACATTTTTGTAATATATTTCAATTTAACGTATATGAACGCATTACATGATAAATAATTAAAGTAGTATCGCCGCCTTTAAAAATGTTCCGCATTTTATAATTAAATTGCAAACTCTATTTATAGCCTTTAAACATCTACAGCAGTACAATATCATAAAATATGTCTAAGATAATGTTAGCTCAAAGATTATTTTGACGTCAAATTATAAGTTTTTTTTTCGATTTCAACAAATATTCAAATCAGTTACTTCATTGATTACCAACAATCCTTGAATTACACCAACTGCTTAGACAGTGCAAAGTGATGTTTTGTTCACATATACAATATTTCAGACTCGTATATTTATAGCAGAAAAAAGAAAAGTTGACAAAAAAAGGTTTTGCAGTATTTGTTAAAGGTCACGATAAAACTTTTAGACTAACAGAACTGATATTGAAATTCTTGGAATAACTTTCTGCATACATACAGTATCATAGTGGGTAATAAGCTACCATCTGTCCCGGTTCGAATTTTCTTAAACAATATGCACACACTTTTGAAATATCTACAAAATATCATCCGTTGGGAAAAGGTAATACTGAGGTTTTAACATTTTTCATTTAAAACAATGACATCCGTCTACTCGGCAGGAAAATTAAGTGCTTAGTACATGTCTACCTCTTTAACCTTTGTACTTGAAATAGTATTAAAACATCCGCTTCACTTTGTGAAGCTACATAGGAATCACACAAGTACCATAATGATACTCCCCTTTGAATAAATACACTATCTCTCCACAAACTGCATTCAGTCTCATGCTGTTGCTATTGTATCACTATTGCCAACAGGTCTCATTCAATGCTATCTTTAAAGAACTTAATATTACGACTATATACTCTAATTAGCTTCTTTACGTTTGACTGATCTTTCTTAAAACATTTGTGTCACTTGTCACTTTCCTTTCTTTTTTCCCTTAGGGCATCACACAGAATAGTGGCAAGTTTTTGAAATGCGACAGAGCGTCTATTGACAATGAATATGCAGCAGAGCTTCTGGAGCCGGAGATTTTCGGACATCCTTATTCTGCGACCCTGCAATCTTAACTGCGGTCCCAATGCGGTCCTAGTTTTAACGATGTGCAATCATTAGATTTTTCTAAATGAAAATGAGCGAGAGTTAAAAAATGAAGGAAGCTGCATTCAATGTATAAATGTTATTTTATTTTTTAATTTTGCATTTTTTTTGTAAATGGTGTGTTTAGATTTAGGAAAGAAATTATTTGCAATTAGTATTTTTTTTTCTTTTTTTTTTTTTAAATGTTGTCATTATATCCTGTGCTTGTAAAGACTTGTAAAGACGTATAATTTTTTTTTCATTTTAATAAAATTATTTGCTAACTATTACATCTTTACAATAATTACTAACATAGACAAAAACATTAAAGCAAGAAGAACTATCAATATCGCAAGAAATATTGCATATAAATGTGATCACATGTACAGTTCAGTCATTGGGCATAACCCATTTGGGTGTTTTTTTTAAGCAGCCAACTTATTACATAAAAGGTAATTCTTCGAGAGGAAGATACATATTCTACCTGGGTACCGCTACCTGTTTCCTGCCGATCAGATAAACCGAGACTATCAGGCCAACCAGTGCTACCAAAATATCGAAAGCTCGACACTGTCAACAGTTAAACATTCAAACAATCCAACAAGCCTACCTTTTTAGGAGATGACTCGAGCTACACTATATTACTCTAAGAAAAGACAGGTTTTTTAATCACAGACCAACAGACAGATTTACAGTTGTTTTGTTTTTCTACGTAAATGTTTTTTACCTATTGCGTTTTATCAAGCTGTAAACATTGTAACACAGAATTTTATGAAACACTCTTAGATACATGTTTTTGATTTCATGCATCCATATTTTTCCAACGGAAAATGAATGATTTCAGCAGCTTGATCATGTACACGACAGATACGAAGAAACATTTTGTCACTAGTCTAATATGAAAGTAAATGAAACCGGTGTCTGATAGACATTTAATCACTGATTTTCAAATAGTTTAGCATTGATCCGCCATTTCTTAAATAAGACAGATCATCTTATCATCTTTTAGTTTTATTCTATCAGTTTTGTGTCTACTTGTATAAGCCCACTGAATAATTATAATTTCTTCCTTCAGTTGTCTTAATGTATTTCTTAAATTCTCACTTCTTTGTTTATATGTCTGTGAATTATAATATGTTTAATGCATCCAAATATTATAGCTCCATTCTCAGATACTGTTGTCAAGTTTAAAAAAATATACGCTGTGGCAAGGTAAATGTTGCCTAGTTTTGTGCAAGCATTTACCTATATACTTTAGGCGTGGTGGTTGTATATTTGAAGTACTTTGAAAAGATTACGTTTTTTAAAAAGTAATAAAGATATTTTCATAATTCTTTCTGTCTTATCAGAAACTTGATCTCTATGATTCGGCTACATCGAAATGCCCGATAGCTAGGAAAATGTGTATTATGTTCTTATGCGGAAAAACACAGACAGACCACTTTTCTTTTCTTTTTTTTATTTTTTATAATTTAACATATAAAAACAAGACCACTTTTCTACTAAAGTTTTAAGTCTGATATGAGCCAGCACTAGTTAGCTGAACTTCAACGCTGCTAAAATATTTTTGGAACCATAATATTACTAGAACATGTTAAATTGTAATAGTCACTCTTGAATTGTTGCAAATACGCAATTACAACTTTTCTGAATTATTTTGAAGTGTAAATATTGCTACAATAAGTGTATTGCAATATCTTAATTCAATTTTTTCACCATGTTTCGGTAAAGACAGGCCGAACTGAATCAGTGTTTTATGGACATACTCTAAAATAAGCGATGATGTATTGCATATCTGTTGTGTTCTCTTATTCATCGAAAAATGAAAAATAATTGAAAATTGGAAGAATGTATGTTCAAAAAGATCGTTCAGGTATTTAGATTCTAAGAATGTGTTCGTTTGGAATAAATGGCTATTCACCGAAAAATGGTACAACGACAGCCCTCTATTTAAAGACTAATATTAATGCGTTAAGTTTACCTATTGCATTTAGATATTTTACTGACACCTTGGAATCTTGTAATATTTCATTCAATATAATTTACATAGACATGATTTTTTTAAAAAAAAAGAAATGCACACATCTATCTATCTATCTATCTATCTATCTCTTTGAGTTTATCGTTGGTACCGTATGTTGTGACGGATTGTATGATACAGAAGCATCCTATTCCAGAGACACCCCTGGTTCTTTTGCATGCCCAGTGTATAGCACTGATACGTGGGACCTCCGTTTAACATTTCATCCGAAAAACAATTAGTAATGTTAGTGGAGAAGTAGGGGATCGATCACGGGACCCGTGGGTTACCAGTCCAATGCGTTACAAATGGACCACTGATCCGTTCCGGATTGCACACAATTTTAGGACATGCCTTTTAAATAACGAATGACTGTCATTATCGTTTTATTTTTCCATAACTTTTTTATCAATTATTTTGAAGCAAATATCTTAAACTCTCTGGTTTGTTGATATTCATACGTGTTTGTTACAAACATCAGAACCTAATTAGATTATGTTATTTTTTCTTATCAACAGAAATAAGATAGTTTGGGCTCAAAAATTGTTTTGACGTCAAGTAATTAGTTTGTTGTTGACTTCAAAAGCAAACAATTATTATCTTTGAAATATAAATAATGAATTCACAAAACAAAACAAAATCAGGATTAATATGAAAATAAAACGTTCCCAAGCCTACATGTGTATATTTGTTGCAGAATGATTTAAAACGAAAATGTCCGATTTTAAGAAGAAGGTCCTATACGTTTGAAATGAAACAAGGCGTTCCAAAAAACAGGTTTATCCCCTTCCTCAGCGTTTGATAAAGTTTTCAGTAGTCTGAGAAACATGGAATTGCATTTATGGTGGCATGATTGTGAGAAAGCTTAAAGTTTTACAATGACAATAAGGTAGCATAGGTTTGGTTTTATGGAGCATTTAAAATATCATTTTAGATGTGAACTACACATCAGTAATTGGATAAAACATGATAAATCTGTTTTTGACATTTGGTTTTGTACCTTAAACAATGAATCTATAAATATATACTTTGTAAAGTAAATAACAATAATTTGGATGAACTTCATAATAAATAAATACAAATGTTCAGATTGACAAAGTACATTTTAACTGGTTTGTCTTCATTCTCTTGGTTACATGAAAATGAACCTTCAATACCCTTTAACGAACCCTCAATCACAAAATTAACACACAAAAGAAAAGTGTTGAAAATATGAGATTTAGCGGACCTGAAAATAAAGACTCGAACAAATGACTTTCAAGTGTGACCTTGAACTTAAACTGACATTGCGCGGCCATGCCTTCTGAACATCTATTCCGTAAGTTCTACATTTGATCAAAGTTTCAAAAGAATCGGTTCAAAGGTAAAAGAAATAATGAGCAGACACAAAATTGAAGGCTGAAACAATTGACCTTGAAGCGTGACTCTAACATGATTGGACAATGCGTTCTGCACATTGTCTCAATGAATTAAACATCTGACTAAAGTTTCAAGAAAATCAGTCAAAGGGTATAGCAGATGAAGCGAAAACGAAATTGTTACGGACAGATAGACGGACGGACAGACGGCTTGCCGTGTCTTCTGCACATCCTCTCAATGAGTTATAAATTTGAGCAGTTTCAAGAAAATTTGTTCAAATGTACAGGAGATAGAAAGCGGAAAGAAAATTGAAAGATGAAACAAATGACCTTCAAGTGTAACCTTGACCTTGAATTGACATGGCCTGACTATACGTTCTGCACATCGTCTCAATGAGTTAAACATTTGACCAAAGTTTCATGAAAATCAGTTGAATGTATAGGAGATATAAAGCGGAAACGAAAATGTTACGGACAGACAGGTAGACAGACAGACAAACGGATGGACTAAGGCCATTCCTATAACACTCCCACCCGCTTCGCGGCGGGGGTTGATTAACTAAACTAAATTAATTCCACTTTAAAGATCATAAAATCCAGACGTTTCTGCTTCTTTATCATACGTGATGTTTAAACTTCTCGCATTATTTGATGTATTATAGGTCTATACGGTCCTGTAAATTGAAACCATTTAACACATTACTGTATTTTTGTCACTTTATGAAATAATATTATGTAGTGGATTGTTTTCTACGGTAACAGTAAAGTATAACCATTACCTTTATTTTATCCATATGCGATACAGTTGCGACCAGTAACGATGATGGAAGGTTTTCTCTGAGAGTACATTATGTTTAAGAACAAAGCACCTGCTTGTAATACTTAATAGATTAAAATGCTCTGTATCGGATTTGACTGATTTTATGTCACCACGTTTCCTTGGAACTTTATTTCCCAGATAATATAACTATTAAAATTTCAATGAACAAATTTATGCAGGCAATATGTGATGATTGAAAACCATTTGCCTAGAGTTTGTGAAATGCTACTTAATATTTCTTTCTTTCCCATCATTTCAATGTTTTACTGCCACTGTTATAATGGATGAGAAAAGAAACATTATACGATCGAGTTGAACAGTTCGAACGGGCAAAATCATTTTATGTCTGAAATATACATGTTAAAATAGAGCAACATTATTCAAAAATCACTGCTGACAGAACGAGTACATGCGCATTTAAGCATCAAAACCAAAAGCTGTAGCTCGCAACTGGCGGGTTCATGTGCCTGTTTTGCCATTTCATTCTAAGCCAGTTTGTTCGAATATATGATACCAAATGATACTATAATCTGACAATACAGAAAAAAAAGATTGACATTTAAATGTTGAAATGCAGAATTTTCAGTTAGAAAAAAAATATTGCAAAGGGTGTATCAATAATATAAATGTCATATCCATATCAAAAGGCGCAGATAAATGTTTTTTTTTATAGCTGTAAATGCACTTAAGTAAATGTAAATATTATATCCAACAAGTATTAGCATTTCCAAAAATGCTTGAAATCGCCGTTCAGCCATGCATTTCGTCTTATCCATAGATGAATGTATTTCATGTTCTTCATTCATTAATTTGATAACCTTACAACATGCTTTGCACTGAAGAGCGAAGTTATATTTGATAATTTTCACACAGAAATTATAAAGTAGATGAAATATACATTGTAATTTTTATTGTAGTTGGACTATTTTTGAAAGCGGACGATTTGGCTTCTTAATGAAAAACATCCCAATATCTTTATACATCATGTTAAAATTTGCAGCATTAAAACCTTGTAAATATTGCTTTGTTGTAAACCAGTCTACGCATAATTAATTGACTATTGCGTAGTTTTTTAACTTTATTTATTACTAAAAAATGTATACTTAACAAAAGCTAGATACAGTTCTTCAATACCATAAGAATATTATATGTACAATGTAAACAGAATAAATTTTAGGTAAAAAATACGATATTGCCCTGACCCTAATCAAACATATATAAAACACGGAAAAATCCTGATCAAACTCCTCGCACCGGTTAAGCCACGCTTTGCTACTTTTACTGTACTAATCAGGGGAAGTAACCCCTGCGGGGAGTTTGTATCCTGGTTAGAATCGCCCGGAAGCAAGCATTTATTTTTTTCTTTAAGTGCAAGTTTAGGAAAAAAACAAACCATACTCTTATTTAGACTACATTCTCTAGTTAAAAATGACATGTAGCAAAAAATATTGCGATTATCCTGTATTTATCCTACACGAGCCTGAAGACTGGTACTGAGATCGTACATTGATGATGGTATTTTTCAGTTGTAAGAATAAGTAACCCGACAAACATGGCGGTTGGGCGAGTCCATTTACGCATCCCTTGCAGAAGAATTTTGACGTCCATTTTGTTATCATGTGATATGAAATGCTTTGCTTTGATTGGCTAAAGGCAGGCGGTGTACAGGCAAAACTGTTCAAATCTTGTTAATTGTATATATCGCCGTTCAGGAACGGCGATAATCATAAAACAGAGCATTCAAGTGGTAAAAACTCTCGTACAAATTCAATTTGTTAGATCTGAATGAAAATGAAAACATGTTTTATTTTTATTTTTTATTCTTTTATTATAAATTGTAAGTATGTGTTAAATTAAATATAGTAGGTAGATAGATGATCAGTACGACATTATGTTAAACTGTGTATGTAAATATAACTACGTACCAACTGTTGTAAATGTGTTGTACCACATGGGTCAATGGCCTTCTGGTTTTTTACGGAAGCCTAATAGTGCCATTTGAACTTACAACATAGATATTAGAACTTGGAACTTAGAAATTAGAAATTAGGACTTCGATATTAGACGAGAGACGCTGTGATACTCATTCTGGTTATTTGTATCTGTGACGTATTAAAACTGTGAAATATCACTGTTTGCACTAAGAAACAATTACAGAGGAAACTTGAAAAAAAGATAATTACTACATTTGCCTTCTCTCCGTCCTTCTCGCTATCGTCCTCAATGACACTTGTCCCGCCAAGATCAGGTATACAAGTAGCTCCTGAGTCATTTGTTCCAATTCCTAAGTTCTAATATCGAAGTCCTAATTTCTAATTCCTAAGTTCCAAGTTCTAATATCGAAGTTGTAGGTTAAAATGGCACTATTAGGCTTCCGTAGTTTTTCCTAGATAAAGTCTTGAAAATCTTGAATTAAACACCCTATTGTACGGTGGTATCTAAAATCCTCATAGCTAGAAAGGCATGGACAATGAAACTCAAACTATAATTTTCATATTTTTCAGCTGTCAATTTTGAGACCCTTGTAAAAATATTAGACAGTTTGAAGTTAAAATACACGTTCAATGAAGAAGCATTTTGAGAACATCTGTGAAAACTTCTGTTCTTTCCTCAAAATAAGTTTATCAGACAATATTTTCTGCAGTCTGTGTATGCTATAGTTAAATGGAATTACGTGTGGAATTCTTTAGCCGGTGGAATAATAAAAAATGTTATCCGTTTTTAATCTCGCATTACTTTCTTTTTTTTTTCTTTTTTCTGGCCCTAGTAATTACAAAAAATGCCATAAGTCATTTACAAAGTGTCTTATTGTACCTGTGGGACACATGGTTTTACAATCAAATCGTATTTTCTGCGAAGCTAGCCGTCTAAAAGTAATGTCTTGGGTGCTCATCTGGAATTTAAAATAGCTCTGAATTTTCTGCTTCTTTTTTTTCAAAAAACGGTAAACAGGATGAAATTCTTTTTTCATTCATAATTTGCAGATACTAGTAGAAACAAGCAGTTATCAAATGGTTTATAAATTTTGCGACGAGACATGCATTATATAATGTGTAAAACGTTTATCAGGAAAACCAGTCAGAAAACACAGCCCTCCTACAAGTCAAAAAGTAGAAAGGGAAAGAGAGCATACATTTATATAATTATCATTAAAAAATACACCACAAACGAAAATGTGAACCCGTTTGGTTACTGCCTTAGAACGGTCAGTGGCAAAATATTTGCCACTCGGGCTTTAAACCAGGTTCTAGGTTGCACCAACCTCACACTTGCCCCAAACAGGTTCTCACAAGATCAAACAAGTTGTCTGAGGTAATTAACTCTAACACATCTGTCAACTCGACAATGCTGCATGCAAAAGCACACAAACATATAATACATAAAACACGATTAAACGAAGCAATCAGCAGTAGAAAAATGATGAAGAAAGCATCGTTCGATGTCTGTTGTTCTGTGTTTAATTGATATTTGAGCAAAATTCATCCAGAGGAAAGACCTTGCCATCTATAGTGTTACTACATACAAAACTTAACTGAAATATTTTGCTTACACTATTTAATCTTAACCTTTCTGGTTATATGAGCTTTTGTTTATGTGCCCGCGTAGACCATAATCATCTGTTTCGTCTGATCCTGATTTGCACTATTGGCTGTCCACTCATTATTCTTGTATACTCTATGGTCATTAGTGAAATCAGTCAGGATTGCTGCACTGCAGTATTTCAAGAAGTGCTGATGACATACTTTTTAAATACGACACCAAAAACACGTTTGGTGAAGCTTCATGTTCTTGAGAATGCGTTTATGTTGGCAAATCCTAATATCAGCTTATAGCAGCAGTGTTTCGGGTGTAAAATATAACGTAATTATCAAGTAATCTTTCATTTAAAGTGTCTCAAATATAATGATGTAAAGAAAGAACTTTGAAATATATCGCCATAATAATTGTAAACAAGTGACTGACGAGGAAATATAAATACTTTTAGATAATTTGCGCCTTGCATATTTTGACCAACGGAAAATTAATGAGAAAGGTATTGTTGCAATAATCATAGCCGCTGTCGATTTCTTATGAACTAGCAAATGTTTCTGGTGTTTTTATATATTGTAAGAGGTTATCACTTCTATAATAAACAAAATTTACACGTCTTAAAATCACTTTAAATTGTTTAACAACATTAATAAACGCTTTCTGTGCATGGGCAATCGTCTAAGTCCTTTAATGAAATAGTGGACTGTTTTTTCAAATACAAACAGTTCTAGAATGCTGAATTTCAAAGAAGCATTCACTTTCCATTGTTAATAAACTTTTACAATGTTCGTTTAGGAACATGGTGCATCTCTGAGATTATAGATATAAAAAGTACCACTTTTTTAAATCCAATTGATCTATACAGATTACTGTATTAATTACACTTTAATTTCAAATTATAAGTATCAAATTTGAAATAGTTTTGAAACGTACTTTAAAAAAAACTGTTTATTCGATGCTCTTGATTTAATTTGTACTTTGTTTTCTCATAATGAATAGTTCCTGCAACTTTGATGCATATGTAAAAATTTAATATCAACTACTCATATCTTCATTTCGTTATTACAGACAAAATGAAGAAATTTAGCATTTTTTAAAAATTGTCACTGCAGATATCCACATGTTCAACAGAGATATTTAACTGAAGTTTGAAGATGATTTACGACTTCCGAAAAATGTGCTTGTTAATTACAAGTGAAAATTTGTAAGATGTAAAGCTATATGTAGTTTGCGGGTTTTCAAAATACGAAAGATTGCCAAGACATTTTACTTACTTCAATATAAAGTCTACATTTAAAAATCAACGAATAAAGAGCTTTATAGTTAAATACGAAGATATTACATATTATTTTCATAATAAACCAAGATTAATGGAAATCAAAAAGCAGTCCATGTGTTATCATTTAGATAGTCTGGGAAACTTCCAGACATATTGTCCCTGTGACATAAACCTTTAAACTAACTTACTCTATGGTTTGCTTGTAAGCTTTTTTTTTTATTTTAAACGCCACACAGGTGAAGATGTGTATTCTTAAATCCAAACACATATCAACCTTTACTGTTTACAGAATTCAAGTGTAGATTAACTGCTCAGTATTTTTATCAATCTACACTAAATGCCTCACAGATTGTAATTATTGCAGGGCAATGAGTACTAATCGGTTTTTAGTTCTAACCTGTATCTTGTACGTCACTTTTAAGAAATAGAGATTATAAACGTTTTCATAGATTTTTTTTTCATTTTTTCATATGTTTTAAGGCTAACTGCATGCCATATTTTCTTTTGATTTTAGAAACACCAGGTAACTCAGTGATACACTGTTTCTCTAAACCTTGCATAATTGATCTGAGGGTGTGCCATGGAATGCAGATAAATAGAAATGTTTAAAATACACAAGTGACGTGTTAAGAGTTGTATTCACATCTTGTAAATATGCTCAGAGATTCTGTTACTGCAAAGAATACAATTAATTTCCTTATGTTTGTTGTAGATACACAAAGTGCAGCAAATGTCTCTGAGTGGGGTCTGTAACAGAGAATATGGGTTCTATATGTCAACCCTAAGACAACTTAGATAAAAATGTGTCATGTTAGCAAACCAAAATGTTTCACTGAGTATATCCCGAAATACTTAAGCTCTGAAATTTTTTACATATTCTTTGAGCATTTCAAATTGAAGTTGCTTACTCATATAAATTTGGCAATCTTTAATTTCCATCCTTCAGTTGTTTAAGCTTCAAGGGTTTCTTCTCACATTGTTTCCCTATATTAAACAACGTATACATAAAAACCAACGACTGGAAAATTCTGAATTCCTCATTTTGCAAGCCGTCATATTGAAGATGTCAGGTGTGTCACCAAAGACACCAATTAAAGAAAAAAAGCAGTTTTACATAATTGAAAACGTTTCAGTGCATTATAATTATCATTGTTTAGAAGATAAACAAGTATGAATGTGTTATTTGTACGATTGCTTAATCAGAAATAAAAGCTGACTGTATAACCAAACCACCCTAAGGATTTGCGCCTCACCGTTGATTCATTGCATTCATCGTTAGCATTTAGGCTGTACGAGAAAACGATAACAGATGTATTACATGGTTCATGTTTTGCCAACACACAGAAGCAGAAACTGATTCTTATGAAGCATAACACTTGTATCGGACTTACTAGTCAATGAACTTTGTTTGTAAATTGAATCCTATTTATAAAGATAGGTATAAATTTTGAGAAAAAAAAACGAGAGAGAGAGAGACTTATCAATATATTGGTTCTATCGTGATTGACATATTGTCTATGAAGACATCAGCACAACAATTAGCCTACATATATTTTTTAGCCAATCGTTCAACAACTTTTCATCACGTGAGGTAAATCAGCCAATCATTCTTTACATAGTATATTTTGACAATTCATGCAGAATTTGACATGTGAATCTTGCAGTCAAAAATGTGCAAAGACTGCTTCAGTAATATTGCCATCATATCTATTTCAAGAGAAGCATGAAAATGTTAGTATTGTTGTAAATGACCACAGGTGAATATAATATCCAAGCAGGTACTAATATATCATGAAACAGAGCATTGTACTGTAAATTTTTGTAGAAATTCAATTTATCCGTTCAGAATGAAAATTGAAAACATTGTCTTTCAAAGCACTTAATTTTGCGGTAATATCAAAAATATTCATAGCTCAAAAAGCATGGACAATTAGAATAAAACAAGAATTTTCAAACATGAACCGTCCATTTTGAGTAACTAAGACGAAATATTACTCGTGTAAAAATTAAGTAACTTCAAGTTATATATATTACAAAAAAAGGACAAAAAAAAAAAAAAACTTTCAATGAAAAAGAATTATCAGATTATCAGTGAAAAAAATGTTCTTTTGTTGAGGTATTTTTCCACAGAGAAACCCAATAATAAGTTTAACAAGCTATGTTTTCCGCCAGTATTTTTTAGGTTAAAGTTAAATGGAATTACTTGTAGCATTCTTTAGCTGGTGGAGTAATAAAAATGTAATTAGTAATTAATCCAGCATTTTTATTTGGCCCTAGTTATTACAAGGAATGCCGTAAGTCATTTACAAAGTGTCTTACTGTTCCTTTGGGACACATGGTTTTACAGTTGAATCGTATCAAATGTGAAACTAGCCGTCTTAAAATAATGTCTCGAGTGCTTATCTGGAATTTAAATTAAATCAGAATTCTCTTCTTGTTTTTCAAGAAAATTCTAGACAAAACAAAATTCTTTTTTCAATGATCGATAGCAGGTACAAGCAGTTATTAAACGGTTTGTTTTTATAAATCGATCTAATTTTCATTACAAAGAATGATAAAAGTGTGTTGTTAATTGTTTTGCTTTTCAATTGATAATAGAATAAAATGTAGCCGGAAAATAATGTTTGGCATCTATAATATAATTATGCAGCTACAATTCTTTACATCTGTGATCTGTTCCGTCTGATCATGGTTTGCACTATTCGCTGTCCACTCATTACTCTTGTTTACTCCACAGTCACTACTGAAAGCTGTTAGGACTTATGCACTGCTGTGTTTCCAGAAGTGCCGAAAATTTAGCTTTTTAAACAGCTATCAACAAGACGTGTGATAAAGATTTTCTGTTCTTGAGTAAGCGTATATGTTGGCAAATCCTAATATCAGCTATCAGCCACATGTTTCGGATGTACAATATTACGTAACATATTATGTCATTTTTCATTAAAACTGTCTTAAATATGAGTATGTGTAAAAAGATCTTTGAAATATATCGCATTAGTAGTTGTGTAAACAAGTGTCTCACAAAGAAATATATTTGCGCCTTGAATACTGTGACCAATGAAAGACTCATTGAAAATGTTTTACGAGGTTAGAATTTCTATAATATGTGAGAATCAACATGTCCTAAATATCACTTTCAACTGTATAACAGCAGCAATAAATACTTTCTGTGCATGAATGAATTCCTTCCTTAATGACCTCATTCCTGGACCGCTCTTCAGATACAGACATTTTAAAATGCTTGAATTTCAAAGAAAAATTTACTTTCTGTTGAAAATAGAGTTTGTAATATTCATAATGTTCGTTTAGGGACATAGTACATTTCTAGAATAATAAATAAATAAACTACCACTTTGTTTAAGTTCAGTTGATTAGTACAGATATATGAATATACATTTTAATTTCAGGGTTATTAGTACCACACTTGAAAGCTTTTGAAAAAATCTGTAGATTTGAATTATATTATATCGTGTTTTCTCTTATCAATATTCCTTGCAACTTAGATGCAATATCTCAAATTGATATATCAACTACTCAGAATTTTTTTCCAGAAAAATGACGATTTAGCATTTATTTTAAATATTGTCGCTGCAGGTATCCAGACAGAGAATTAAGTTTTTGCTTATGTTCTATCATAAACTTTAAAATAAATGTTATAACAATATCTGATATTCTAATCTAGCATATACGCCTCGTGAAAAGTTAAACATGTTTATCAAACTGAAGTTTGAAGGGAAATAAATGCTTCCTGTGAAGTGTTCAAGTTAATTGTAAATGAACAGTTGTCAGATATCAAGCTATATGTAGTTTGTTGGTTTTAAAATACAGAAGATTGCCAAGACATTTTACTTATTTCAGCATGAACTCTACATTTTAGAGGAAAGTTCCAATATGCAGATGAATAAAGATCTTTACACAAAACATCTAACATCTGTGTTTCTTAATAAAGAAAAATCGATTGATAATCCCTGTAACATCATTTCAGACAAACATACAAGTTTTGTGAATGGAACGGAGTCAAGGGATTTGCCAGAACTAAGGACACCAGGACACAATCTTAGAAATCTTCAGGCACAGACATGTCCATGTGACATAAACTTTACTCGTATTCATTCCATCCTTTCTTTGTTATAATTTATTTTCAAAATTTTGAAAAATACATATGTTAAAATGGATATTCTGCTATCCAAAATGCTTTTCAACATTTAGTTTTTGCACAATACAGGTGTAGATGAGGTGTTCAGATAATGCATATTAACTTTAGTATAAATTAAAAAAAAATGACAACTTTTAATTTTTCTTCAATTGTCGCATTTCGCCTAAAAATACTTCAAATGCATTCAAAAACGACCTGAATGCATATCTTGATTGAGCTATAAATCAACCAACTAATAAAACGCATTGAAGGTAAAAGCCAAAACACAAGTTTTATACAGTTATGGAGTTCGGAAGCGTCACAAATAGAATGACAAGTGTCCAATTGCTAACGATAATGGGTGATCTGTGACAATCGCAAAGCGAACGAGTTGGCATTGTCATTTATTTATTTATTTATTTATTTATTTATTTGACTGGCTGTATTTAACTCAAAACAAAACATCAAAGATAAATTAGGTATCATTGTTTTACTGTTGGAAATTGTTTGCAACTACCTTTTAGCGAGCATGCATCTTTATTAACAAATTTATCTTCAAATGCGATAAGGTTTTGCAATGTAATTTGACGATGAACTTCGCCTGGAAATTGAATCCTGTTAATTCAAAAACTTTAATTAAGATACCTATAAATTTTGAAATCCTATAAATTTTGAAATTTAAAAAGAAAACGAGAGGGAGAGTGAGACTTATCAAAATATCGATTCTGTTTAGCATCGTATCCTCAGTGGATATCATGTTCGTACAGACAAGTAGGCATAAAATTTGTTAGCAGCTAAAAGAAATGAAAAAAATACAACCTTTTTAAGGAACTACATTGGGAAAATACATTGAATGAACACTTGCTAGTTATGATGTACTCAGATATATCATAACCTTTTCTTCTTAGACTTCTGTGCCGTGTTTACTTAGGTAAACAATTGAAAATATATAAACAAAATCATATACATGTAACTGTTAATAATTCATTGAATATTGAAGGTTATTAAAGAGTATTTTTGGGAAAAACCGCCGTGCCATCAAAAAGACAAAACCACAAATAGTGCACACACAAAAAATATTAAAAAATAAATCTAACACTAATAAAAGTGATATGAAAACTTAATTATCAGTCAAAATTATGAAATATTTCTAAGTTCGTTTAAATCATCTTAATAAGTACACTAACATTGTATCATCTTACATACCATATAAATGGCCTAGCAAACAAATATAAGCACATTTACGTTACTGGTTTAGGTTTTGGCGTGCCCGTCTGTTTTTAGTAAAAATCATTATCTCCTGTTGTCTCCTGCATCGTTTTAATTATTCGAACAAGAGCACCGTAGAGCCTAACAAAACATCTAGACTTGTTACAGACATTTGACATTTGCTAGGTTTGTAATACGTTCCGATCAGCCTATCATTTCGTGCCTACACACGCGACCGTAGCTAATTTGCATTTAATTGATGTATCATTAAGTTAGTGAAATCGTTTGTGTTTCCTACAGATTTTTAGATACGGGATTTATCTAGCTGTTTATGTAATAAGAATGTTCATTAGAAACAAAACATTTGTAAATCCTGCTATTGAAATACAGTTTTCGTCTGTGTAAATGCAAACAGATCTTTAACTTTTTCCAATTTCCTCCAAATTAACTTTTGTATTCATTCGGACAAGCTCTTGGCAAATCAATTGATACCATGTGGCATCAAACATGGCATACCAGTGAATTTGTGCCATAGAATGCGGATGTATTAAGATCTATAAAAACTGCATGTGATGTATACGCCTTACCAGATATGTTTTACATTGTGTAAATAAGATCAGCCTTTCTGTAACGTTAAAGAGTGCAACTGGTGATGTGGAAATATTTGTTAGTAAATTACCTGTTAAGACGTAAATGAAGCAATTGAGTTTCAGCCTTTGGGTTTTTATACAAACATAACAATGATTTACTTAAAGCGTGGGGAACAGTGCTCGATGGATAAAGCACTGGACTCCCTACCCAGAGGTCCTTGGTTCAAATCGTAGCAGAGGACAATCTCCGTAGACCTTTGACGCGAGCACTCGTTTGATCCCATAGAGCAATCTTAAAGGTAATTCGATGTAAGTTGCAAGAACTTAAATCCAGATCGATGTAAAATGGCTAAGTTTAAACTAAAACCAAAATTATGCTGGTAGTTGTACTTCGGTAATTGTGTCAACAAAGTGTTTTTGAAACGTATGATACCACATTTAGAATTGTATAATTGTTTTGGATTTTTGCTTTAGTTGAGAGCCAATTAGACCGATTCGTATTGAAAAATAACGCGGTGTGATAATGCCTTAGAACAACTGAAAAGAAAATTTATTGAAGTATGTTTCAGTTTCATGTACATAAACGCTGTGCAAGACAACATAAAGAAACTACTATTGTCACGTTTTATTACGTAATTAATTTTTTGTCTTAGATTACGAGCACTTTTTGTAACCTGGAAAAAAACACTTGAAGCTGGATTTGAACTTTGATACTTTCGATCACAAGTGGACACTCACCCACGTCGCCATAATATCTAAGTGACAGGCAAGGAAGTAGAAGTGCCGTATTAAACCTTACTACTTACATCCCCATTCCTGTTCAGAATTCGTCGATTTCTTGGAACACTGAAGTGCCGTGTTATACCTCTATTACAGATCTGTCATAGATAGGCAATTGTTATCTCAGGCGTTCCGTCATTATTTTAGATAAGAATCCATTTAAAACGAAGCCAATATTTTCTAATACTTCGTCTGCTGAAACGCGAAAAAATAACTTATCAAAATCGGTTTTACAATATAGTGTTCTGCATTAAATAAAAACTTTGCTTACAAAAAAAGTTTTCATAATTTTCACAATTTAATACTACGTCTCTATTACAGAATCTTAAGCCTTCAAATAAGACAAAAGCGTGGAATTTCACTCTAGAAAAGAGCTTTACTTTTGTGTGTTGATTCTTAAGATTGTGCTTATTTGTTTCATCGCAAAGTAACCATGGAACTTCCTTAGAAACAGAAGGTTGATTTATCCGGTTTGAAATACTGATAACTTTTGAAGACTTAAGTTCTCGAATAAGACAAAATGAAGAGAAAGGAATAACTTATGTTCATAGTATCTCCGTAACACTATACTGACGCTAAAAAAGACAGTGTGCAATTGGGTTTCACGATATTTTCACGTATTTTTCAGATTTACATATGCAAATTTAGGTAATTTATCTGCCGATAGGACACTTTCTTTTGTTAAAATCATCGGTACAGGAAGATGTTTTTTCGACGTTACATGTCGTAGTTGGTCAAAATTCAAAATTTTGATGTAAACTTGACTGTTTTTTCTTCAGGATTTTCTATAAATGTGTATATCGTTCAATACCGAGTATGTTCACCTCTCCTCCGAATCAAAACAACCATTCTGAACGCAACGTGTACCAGTGTCATTTGGAATAGCGTTCCATTCTCATATAAGTGCAGCTCTAAAGTCATTAATGTTGCTAATGACACGAATTTTCCTGTGTCAAAGAACGTCCAAAATCTGTTAAATATTTTCATGTCCGGATGCAAGCCGGCCATTGAAACACGTTAATTTTATAAAATTGGCTAGGTAATTTTGTGTCAATCTAGCCGTATGTGGCCGTGCATTATTCTGCATCAGTGTACCTGGATTTTTATTTAGAAATGGGACAACAACTGGACGGAGAACCTCACTAATGTAACGTTGGGCATTAATTATTCCAGGAATTACTATCATGTTAGTTTTCCTACCACCGATGCAAGCAATTATCGGCAAAACATTCACCTCTTCTGTAAAAAAAATAAAAAAATAAAACTCAGATTGAACCGGGACTTGTAAACAAGACTCTTGCCCACTGGGTTCGACGTCCAACCTAAATAAGGCCGAACCCAAAGCAACCAAAGATTACTATTGCGAGAATTAATTTACCCTACATATGGCCGCATGTCTCTTATTTGATCTGCAAGGCGATTCCGAACAGTTTGTCTTGATATGCCAAACTTGATACCGGTGCTTGTAGCCGTTTTAAACCCGTTATCTAGATTCGTAAAAGCAATGTAACGATCTTGACGCGGGGTCGTTACTTTTGGCCGCATCCTTGACTCTTCAAGTTTGCTGAAAGCGTTGTCGAGGATTTAAATTATGGTGTTCCGACGACAGTGAAATTGTCTTGCGACGTCAGACGCTAACACCAGAAGCAAGAAGTGCAATAGCCTGAACTCAATCATTTTCATGAGGCTGTGGCATCTTTGAATTGTGATGCATTGATATGTAATTTTTCGATTGTATAGATGTTGCATAGACCACGGTATCTTCGATTTGGCCAATCGGCGCTAAATATTTTATTTGTATATATCGCATAGACAATGCTTTATCATTGTCTATTTAACAGGCAAGCATCTCGTGTTATATCAAGGTTCAGTTGACTTGAAATTACTTATTTGTTTTCAGTAGCATGTTAATGACAACTCGCTCGACTATTCTCAGTGCTTTAATAGTGGAATCTGAGCATGCCTTTAAAAAAACTTAAATTCTTAACCATGATTCAATATCGCAAAAGGAATTCATGTCGTCAGGTTCCATGACAGAGTTATGCACCTTAATTTTTAAACTCACTCTATAAGCAAGTTATTATAGGTTTTACTTTAATTAAACCTTTTCTCGTAAATTTAAAAAAAAAATTAAAACGGGCATAATTCTAAAAAATACTGACACAAGCACCTTATCCCAGAGTAAAGCCTTATTGACATAAAGAAGTATAATTGTTTTTAATTGAATCTTTCATAACAAAGTTACACTTTATCATAATTCCAAATGACAGGAGAATAATTCTGAAATAATAATAAAACACTTTATCACAAATTTTTACCAAATTTCAAAGTATAAAAGAGGAATGATCCTGAGAATAATGGCAATACAGTTATGCCCTTTGCCTCACAGCAAGCAAGAAAAAAAGGGCATAATTTTGTAAATATT
Source organism: Cyclina sinensis (assembly GCA_012932295.1). Classification (NCBI taxonomy): domain Eukaryota; kingdom Metazoa; phylum Mollusca; class Bivalvia; order Venerida; family Veneridae; genus Cyclina; species Cyclina sinensis. The sequence goes on along the minus strand of JAAONU010000006.1, from coordinate 36,829,114 downwards.
TCTATCAGAGTTATGCCCTTGTCCAACAGCAGAGCTTGTCATTATATACAAGTATCTTAAGTTACAGTTGTCAACTTGAAACCCCTTAATAATGAACAAGCAATTACTCTTAATAAAAAAAACTTCAACCGACGCCGATGCTAGGGAGAGTGGAACAGCTCTTATTATTATTATCTGAATAGTTGTGCTAAAAGGGAATCCAAGGGCATGAAAACAGACAATATATACACGATTATTTTGTGTGTTTTGATTTTCATGTGGACCAAGTCAGACAGAAAAGCTTATGGGGTTGTCTATACGATATAGACAACCCCACTAGTTTTCTATCCTTTCCATACATTGGTCACTGACAAATAACTATTGCAAGTCGAGATCATTCAAACGCTTTCACAGACGCGTAGGCAGTAAAATAGACACGAGTACAGTTAGTACACGGGTATATATGTACTTATCCTCAAAAAATTCATTCATGTAGTAAAGTGGTTTAAAAATATAGCGAAAATATAAGTGCACTTCTTTCTGCGTCAGCATATTAATGATAAAAAGAAAGTCAGCTGAACTATCGAGAATGTCTGGTGTTTTTTTTCAACACTACTCAATATTCTTCCAATACGCAGAATGTGTATTTGCTGATGCCAATTTTTTATTTTACCAGAAGGATTATAGCATGTATCCGATGTGTTCATAAAACGTGTCTATGACTTGATAACGGTTACCAGAAATTTTATCTTAATACTTTAAATGCCTTAAATATTTTATAAATCACCTGTATTTAAATTATGAGAAATAAATCTTTAAAAATATGTTTTACTCGTATAATGAAAGAACCAGAATAAACACAATTAATTCATAAGGAACGTCAAACTGTTTCTATCTCTATGATAGATGGTATATTGGCTTGAGGGTGAGGGAAAAAACCCGAGCATATCTGAAAAATGAAAGATAGTGACACAACGCATTGTACTGAATCAATTTGCTCGATAAAAGTCTGTCAAAGTTCGGGGCAAGTACTTGAGGTACTGATCAATCCTGTAACATTTCATTCAAATTGTACAAGTAGTATAAGAGAAGTCAGAACGAACTTTAAAAAATAAAAAAATCATTAAAGGGCATTAACTCTGACATAATTCATTGAACTAGAAAATGCCGAACATATGCACAACTAAACTTGGAACGGATCATTCTTGTAAAGTTTGGATGAAACTGCACCAGTAGTTTTTGAGGAGTAGTTTTGTGATGGACGGACAGATGGACAGACAGACGAAGGAAAAGTGATCCCTATATGTCACGGCTACTTTGTAGCATGTCGCAGCTACTGTGTAGCAGGCGACACAAAAATCATTAACGGGCCAAAATGACTTTTTTTATTCAAGGGCTATAACTCAGCCAAAACTCATTCAACCGTAACCCCGTTAGATAATTCAGCGCAAGTACTTGAGGAACTGATCAATCCTGTAACATTTCATTCAAATTGCAAGAAGTAGTCCAGACAAATTTTAAAAGTAAAAATCATTAAAGGGCCTTAACTCTGGCAAAAATCATTGAACTAGAAAATGCCGAACATATGCACAACTAGACTTGGTACTGATCATTCCTGTAAAGTTAGGATGAAATTGCACCAGTAGCTTTTGAGCAGTAGTCCGGACAAGTTTTGTGATGGAATGACAGATAGACAGACAAACGAAGGAGAAGTGATCCCTATATATCACGGCTACTTTGTAGCATGTCGCAGCTACTGTGTAGCAGGCGACACAAAATCATTTACAGGCCAAAATGCCTTTTTTTACTCAAGGGCCATTACTCAGCCAAAAATCGTTCAACCGTAAAACCCGTTAGATAATTCTGCGCAAGTACTTGAGGAACTGATCAATCCTGTAACATTTCATTCAAATTGCGAGTAGTCGTCCAGACAAATTTTAAAAGTAAAAATCATTAAAGGGCCTAACTCTGGCAAAAATCATTGAACTAGAAAATGCCGAACATATGCACAACTAGACTTGGTACTGATCATTCCTGAAAAGTTAGGATGAAATTGCACCAGCAGCTTTTGAGGAGTAGTCCGGACAAGTTTTGTGACGGACGGACAGACAGACAGACGACGGAGAAGTGATCCCTCTATGTCGCAGCTACTTTGTAGTAGGTGACCCAAATACACTAAAATTCGTTTTTTTTAATTTTCTTCTTTTCAATGAAAAGGTTATTTGTTCAGTACTGAAGTGCTCTTTATTGTTGCGGAAACCCCTAAGTTGTGCAATACAGCATTACTTCAAGGAAAGAACTTGATCATGTAACTCGGTACAAAGCAATTAACCTATGAATATATCAAGTTCTCCAATTTGAATTTTGTCGAAAGACCAAAATGCTTCAGGAAAAATAATCAAACACAATTCCAAACGACTAGGGCAATTAATGTCAATACTGGTTAAGTTTTGTAGCAGAAATGAGTAAATTGCTATTACCACTTTTCTTAGATTATTCCAAGAGACAGAACTCTCAGAAGGTAAAGTGAACTAAACTTTGATGAATTAATTCCCTTCTACCACAGGCTATAGCAACAGTGGCTGCCTACATTTCACACCAAAGAAAACATATAACAAGAGGGCCTAGATCGCTCACCTGAATACTTTGACTTTGGGTCTGCTGTTGAGCTAACATCAAAAGCTTTTTTAAGAATCTTCCTATATAAATCTATATGAATTCAAGTGACCCCCCAGGGTAGAGCCAATTTTGAGTCAAGGGGCATAATTTGAACAAACTTAGTAGACGACCTCTAGCTGATGCTCCATTAAAAATATCTGAAGTTCTAGGCTTTGTGGTTTCAGACAAGAAGTTTTTTTAAAGTATTACCTATATAAGCCTATGAAAGATCAACTGACCCCAAGGGCAGGGCCAAATTTGACCAAAGGGGTATAATTTGAACAAACTTGGTAGAGGTCCACAAGACAATGCTACATACAAAGTCTTAAGGCTCAGGACCTTGTGGTTTCAGATAAGATGATTTTCAATTTTTTCCATATTAAAGCCTAGGTAAAACCAATGACCCCCGGGGTGGGGCCAAATTTGACCCCAGAGGTATAATTTGAAAAAACTTGGTAGAGGTCCACTAGACAATGCAACATACCAAATCTTAAGACTCAGGGCCTTGTGGTTTCAGACAAGAAGATTTTCAAAGTTTTTCCTTTCAGTTGCCATTGCAACCAGAGTTCTCGATGGAATTGAATTCTTTGAACAACTTTGGTAGAGCTTTATACAAGGAATATCCCAGGCTTGTTTCATTAAAGTTGGCTTAGCCGTTTAGGAGGTTCAAGTCATATTGTTGATGATGCACAATGCACACTGCCGGACGCCGGACAATCTCGATGATACCATTAGCTCACATTTGAGCACTTTGTGTTTTGTTTACGATTACTAAGCTTCAACATCATGGTTGTGCAGACAACCTCTTTGTATATTAAAGCACTGGCAACTCACTTATCTTCACAAGCTTAATACCATTAAAATAAAATCCGAACAACTGAACCATGTGTGGCTATTCAATTTCACAGAGTAAGGTATTTTGTAAATATAACTACTATATGCCTGCGCTTTTGTTGGTCAAACTTTAATGAAACAATGGTAAATGGTAGTACAAAAGAACTGAACAATTGTACAAAGGAAAAAAATAATACAGATCTATTTTCATTTTTTTAACTTTTACGAAATCAAATTAACAGTTATATATAAAGTATAAATGATCTGAACAATTTAAAGAATTGAACATACTCAAATATTATATCACAGATTCAGAAACAAAACAGCCACATTTGTAATGGTAAACAGTGTCATTCAAATTAAACTATTTATGAATGACTTATTTTGAGTTTACAATGCAAAGAAACAATTTCATTTGTTTCCTAAAACTTCCCTTAAAAATCCAAAGATCCACTCTGGTTCAAACATTTAACTGAAAAAATATCTTGAGAACACAAAGGCACATACATATTATATCGCAGTTCAGAATTCTACACAACAGTGTTATTTTTGTTGTAACAAGTTCTTCATTAAATACTAATTAACCTGTCATAATTAACATGTATGTCTTAGATAAAGGATTGTACTCAGCACATGTTAACAAGTATGATAAATAACCATAAAAAATTAACAAAAGTATTCCTTGCTTTTGCCTTGCAAGAAAAATCAGTTTTGTCCTATACAGCTCTGTATGGGAATAAATTGTGTATAAGGTCGATGCATCTGGCATGACATATAATCTGGAGCAAAAAGTCAAACACAAATTTTTGGGAAAATGTTGAAAAAAAGAGACATCTTTGAGTCTTTATCACTGTGAACTGTGTATATGTAAGCAATGCATTGCTCATTTGTTCTGAAAATAGGTTACTCTTTACCAACAACTGCTAACAAAACAAGAGATGTTTGTTAAACACCTATGCCCCCCACCCCGCCCGGCAGTATACATTATGGGCAGTGTACATGGAAATGGAATTTACCTTTTGAACATAAAATCAATAGGGGTTATCTACAGGTAATATCTGAGATGCATCAACCTATCAAGTATGACGTGTCTTAGCTAAAACTAGACCTAGATATTCTTATGATAAATCTGTATACCAAATTTTATTTCAGTATGTGCAACCTCTGCAAAGAAAATGAACGGAAACTGCAAATAATTGGAATTTTTCTAAGTCCAAGGGGCATAACTCTGTCGAAAATTGCTCGATCGTACCAAAAACAGAACTTGACCTAGATATTATTATGATTAATCTGTGTACTAAATTTCATTTCAGTATGTGCAATCTCTGCGAAGAAAAGGAACGGAAACTGCAAATAATTGGAATTTTTCTAAGTCCAAGGGGCATAACTCTGTCAAAAATTGCTCGATCAAACCCAAAACAGAACTTGACCTAGATATTCTTTACTCAATTTTATTTCAGTATGTGCAACCTCTGCTAAGAAAATGAATGGAAACTGTTGTGGGCATACAGACAGACCGACCGACAGCAGCAAAGCAATATGCCCTCCCTTTTTCAAAGGCGGGGGGGGGTGGGGGGGGGCATAAAAAAGTTGCAAAGATTTAAACAATAAAAACCTTTCAAATGAAAATGAATTGCTGAGAAGTGTCAAAAATAAATCAGGGGGTTACGTATAACTTTCTAGTAATAAAAAATATATGATGAACTATGTTAATGAACAACAGAAACATCCTGTAAAGTATTGTAGACATTCATAAAACAAGTTGACAGAACAATTATACTGCATATTATACCTTCCTTGGATTAACATCATATATAATGCAAAATGTTATGAGAAAATTTAACAATTGTTAGCTTGATAACAGTGGTTCATATTAGAAATCCATTAATCTGTTTTTCTTTCAATTCTTATGCAATGTAAACTTTAAGAAAAAAAAAGTTCAGTTTTGCAAACTGGTTCCATGACTGTCCTAAACAAAAACCTAAAGTTTCGACAGATTTCAACTCCTTTATGAGACATTGTAGTATAATGTTTTGTCATAAGGCAGAATCAATCCTAGCTTGACTACTTGACTACCAAAGTATCTTAATTGTTCACAATGTTTTTTTTTGTCTATGACCAGAAATACCCTGACATGACCACATTTCAATCAGTATCTAGAGACAATCAGCAATATGATCATTCTGGCAAAGTTTCATGAAGATTAAAAAAGAAATGTAGGCTATATAGTACTCATTAATCCCTTTTAAAACTTTTTTGACAAGCTAGCTTGACTCTACATTACTTGATTTCAAAATCCTTATCTTACACATTATGATGAAGTGGAAGTTTCATCTTAAAGGGTCAAAAAATGGACTCTGGAATATTTTATAATATTTACTAATCATGTAACTGGTGAGTAAATTGTGGCCTCTATAAGATACAGTTTAAAACTTGAACCACAAACAATGAGGACATTCTAAAAGGAATCGTGAAGATCAGTCAAAAATAAGGTCTCTATCGATCTGGTAACCGAGACTTTGACCCTGTATGTATCAGTTTTTAACCTGATTCAGACAATTATTCAATCAAAGTTTCATGGGGATTCAGCCAAAATGTGGATTAGTCATGTAAACAAGGTTTTCCTTTGATCTTAGATGTTCACTTTGTTTATGACCAATCTGACCCAGTTTTAAATGCAATCCAATTATCAAAACAAACATCCTACATTTAGCTGCATGTAAATTGGGCAGATAAGTGTTCATAAACTTAATGTTAACAACATATGACAGACAATGGGCAGTCCTCCCAAACGTTCTCAGTAAGCACCCTGTTATTAACCAGAATAAATTTCTATACACTGCTTATTGCACATATAAAACTTATCAAAACAATATCATTTCTTGATTTACAAACTAATTAACATCAAAATAAAGCAAGAGTCAATATGTTCAAAGTGTCATTGAAAAGAAATGCAGTGTAAGATTTCCTCATCACCAAATCTATGACATCTATCTAGAACTGAAACTGCTTGTTAAACTGCTAGAAACAATGAAAATAATTATGCTGCTTTCAAATGCTGGAATAACAGTTCTTCAAATGATTAGTCAGCCAATATCAAACATTACACACATTAGTCTGTTTAGCATGTTTTTATCTCTTGTACTGATTCATAACAAAGTCAAATCGACAAAATTCTTGAACATCAAAGTATCTCTAAAAAGAAGTAAATTCATAAACTATCTTAGTCTTCTTTGCTAGAGGCATCTGACAACATGGCGATGTTATCAATCCTGGAGTGCATAGAGGAGGATATCGAGGACAACACACTGCTAGGAGCAATAAGATCACTCGAGGATGTATATTGACGGCTCTGTTGTGATGTGTTTGGTACAAGGTTTGGGTAGTAGTGGTAGAGGGTAGAATCACCACTGTAACCTGGTCTGTACGTGTTAGTTTCAATAAGAGAACTTTTGTTCGCTGTGTATGTGTTGAAAATCTGTTGAGCTGTGCTGAAGCCGTCTGTGTAGTTGCTGCCTGAATATACACGGCTGTATGTCTGAAAAAACAACTAAGTTAATTGTATAACAGAAAATTATTTAGAAGTCTTTTCATAAAAGTTTGCATTGTATTTCTTCTTAAATTTTATATGGAAATTCAATGTTAAAGTCCCAGAATCCCATTGATTTTACTGATTTACTGATATAGAAAAACAAATGAACTGAAAGGATTATGAACGAACCATGTTTTTATTTTTCTAGAGCAATACTGACATATGTCTTTCTTTTGAATTCAGGTCATTTCTTCAATAAAAGAACCTTTCTGATTTTTTTATGCAATATCATTTTAAATAATAACTGCAGTATATCTCTATCATGTTCACTGATTTATAAAGCAGTTAGGGATAATTTCGGTAAAAAATAAAGAGCATTTCTACTGGTAAGGCATCTTTCTTTGTAAAATAAGAAATACTTGCAATTCTGATCCTGAAACTTTGAATTTCTCCATGTAAGGAAAGACTAAATCTTATCAAAGAGACAAATTTAAAAAACTCCCTCGATCCATTTATTAAACGCATTTTAAAATTTTATTTTTATTTAATTTTTTTTAATAGAAAGTTTCAATTATACCATAATTAAATATCATGAATTCAAGCTAAAATATCATTACTGCCAGCAATCATCATGTGATCACTTCAGATTCAAACTCATATCAACATGGTCATCAGTAGTTTGGAAAACCAATGCCCTAGACCACTGAGCCAAAAGAACCTATTCCTTGACACAGTTTTAAGGGGCTGAATTTACACAAATACATGTACATGTGCACTCAACTGTTTCACTCTCCAAACTGAAGATGGACAAGTCTACTTTAGAAATTATGCAAGGAAAAAAGTAAAGATTAAATTATGCTTTAAATGTCTGTTCATTGACATTATACAGTCATACGGTTAAGGATGTGTTGTATTTAATTTAAAGCATAATTATAATGTTTCACAGTGATTTTATATTCAGTAACTCATGAACTTAGCCTCACCTTTTCATCATGTGAATATGATTTGTTGTACAGACTGTTTGACTGCCCTGTGTAAGGTACAACATCAGTGTGTCCTGCCACTATAAAACATCACTGAACTTTATGCACTATATATAAACAGTTACTTATATATTATATAATGATATGTTATATACAATAACATCAAGTCTGACATCTATGGTATTACAATGACTGTACAGGAAAATCTCAAAGATACTTCAATTTTGTATTTGTAGAGAAAAACCAAATATTTAGCTTCAGGTGTTAATTGCCTGCCTGTGGAATTAATTAATATGATAATTAATAAATAGACAGCTATTGTTATTAAGGAAAATTTTGTGAAAGTTTTACATGTGAACAATAGGTATAATTTGAAAATGTTTAAAACCAAGGTTACCTAACTCAGCATATGATACTGACTCTCCTCTGTACAGTTTCAAAGGTTCCAGATATAATAAAGGAAAACAAATCAGATTACAATAAATCTTGTGTACAAAATTCTGTTAAGTACCAAAAAACTGTGCAAAGTATAGAAAATGAACATCTTTTTAGAAAACAACTCACAAGTGGGCTCAAGTCTGGCATCCAGATGGAAGCTGTCCAGATTGCTCTCAACACCATTAAATGCCTTGAAATGGGTACGCTTGGTGGATGGTATGTCTTAAATATCAAGATCATGTAGATATGATTATAGACTGTATAAATAGCAAACTTTTGGTCAATGCTTCAATCACCATTGAAAGCATTTCATCACAAACTACCCTTACAAAATGGCATACTGTTTGAGACAAGAAGATTTTTTTTAAAGTCTTCCCTATAAAGCTTATGTTAAGTCAAGTGACCCCCAAGGACAGGGCCAGTTAATGACCCAATGGGACTAATGTGTATAATCTTGGTAGAGGATCTCTAGAAGATGCTCTATGCAAAATATCTAAGCCCTTGGCATTGTGGTTTCAGACAAGAAGACTTTTTAAGTATTCCAATATAAAAGCCTATGAAAAGTCAAGTGACCACAGTGCAGGGCCATTAATGACCCCAGGGGCATAATTTGAACATACAAAATATCTAAACTCTAAGACATATTGTTTCAGACAAGAAGATTTTTTGCCTTCCCTATAAAAGCTTAAGTAAAATCAAGTGACCCCAGGGCATAATTTGAATAATCTTGGTAGAGGATATCTAGCTGATGCTCAATGCAAAAAAACCTTAGCTCTACTAGTCTTGTGGTTTCAGACAAGAACATTTTCAAAGTTTTCCTTATATAAGCCATTGTAAAATAAATTGACTCCAAGGGCAGGGCCACACATTTATGACCCAAGGGGCATAATTTGAATAATCTTGGTAGAGGTCCTCTTGGTAAACCTTTATGCAAAATATCTTAGGTCTAGGCCTTGTGGTTTTAGACAAGAAGATCTTCAGAGTTTTTCCTTTCTGTTGCCATAGAAACCAGAGTTCTTGATAGAATTCAATTCTTTGAAAAACTGTGGTAAAGCTTCATGCAAGGAACAACCCAGCAAAGTTTAATCAGCTTTAGGCTAGTAATGTTGGAGGAGATGTTATTTAAGGGAAAAATGGATGATACATGAAACACGTCACATGACCCACACATCGGGCCATCCTAAAAGCTTACCTTGAGCATATGCTCAGGTGTCAGAGCTAAAACTAAGAATACTTATGGCTGATAAACCAATAATGACTAATCAATACAGTATACCAGATGTATAAAACAAAGTTGAATCATTTACAAAAGGCAAGTAAAATAATTCTGAGGAGTTTCTTATAAGAAAACAATGTAGTTAACCTGTTATATTACTGCAAGTGTTGGCTATATCTGACAGAACCATATCCTCTGAAGTCCCTTTCTCTGATTCTCTTGTCTTCTCTATCAGTTCTGCTAATGCACCACTATAAAAACAAGAGGGCCATGATGACTCTATATAAGTCACCAGAGTATCACTGATACTTCAAGTTAGCAAGATGAATATCAAAGAACAGCACACTCACAGATCCATTGTATGTTCACTTAATGGCAAGTTTGACCTCTATCACCTGAATAGATTTTATACTTTGTGAATATCATGCGCATTAGTAACCAGTCAGGGCTCCAGAAAACATAAAATTTATTAGTCTGACCAAATTTCAGCCTCCTGGACTGACTTTTAAGTCCAAAACTAATATCATAATAATAAATCTTGATAATAAATCTTTCAAGATTTCTGATATAAACATAGGCCACTTTATCCGTTATCATAAATGGTTACTTTCTCAAGAGGGGGTCTGTTATGGTTCAGTACAAACTGGTCTTTAATTGTTTAATTGTATGAATACAACCTCTGTAAATTGCATCAGGGAATAGGGGGGGGGGGGATGATGCATTGCATATTTCTGTAACATTCTGTAACAGACTTCCATGTTCATAAGGAAAGGTCCATCAGAATAAGATACATAACAGATTTCAAAGTCTCAGCCTTCTGCATGGTTTCTGACTGGATTTTTTAGAAGTTATCTGTAAGTCTGTAAACATCTGGGCAAAAATTTAGAACAGATGTGAAACTTCAATTCTCTTGGTAAAGGTCCACTGGAGAATGCTCTTGGAGGATTTCAGCACTACTGTCCTTGTGGCTCAAGACAAGAAAAGTCTTAAAGCCATTCCAATTATATACTTCTAAGTAAATTCTGGACCCCCTGGTTGTATCTAATAATAACTTCAAGGACAAAATTTGAACAACCATGGTAATGATTCACAAAACAATGCTAAATAACAGAATTCAAGGGTCTCAGCCTATTTATTTCTGACAAGATTTGCAGAGTTTGTATTTGTGAAACATCTAAACCCATGATAGAGATAAAAAAAGACATGTCCACGGACAGCATTCTCCAGTGCTGGATAATAAATTATAAGCTAAGTCAAACAAGAGGCTCAAGTGAAAAGTAATTAATGTAAGAAGAAGAAATTTTGGCGGGCGGGTGGGTTGGGGAGGGGAGGGGATTGAGACCTGGGTTGCTCAACTGGGAAAAAACTACCAAACAACTGGTGGAATTGGGGTTGGGGGTGGCACTTAAGAGATGTGTCAGATATGGCAGTTCTAATAACATATTAGATATTTAACAAGAACTGTCACTGTAAGATGACAATGCCCCCGAAGTGATGCTTTGCTTTGGACTAAGGACCAGTCATTCAAGGGGCAAGATCAATTAACTATAGGTCAGTGGGAAAGTCTTGTCCACAGGGGTGTTGTGTCCAAGTATGAAGTAAATCCACTTACTAATAAAGAAGTTATGGTCAATGTTAAAGTTTTTGGACAATTGGATCTTCAAGGTGAAGGTCATCAGGGGTCAAGGTCAAACAAATATAGGTCAGTGAGAAGGTCTTGTCCAAAGGGGTGTTGTGTCCAAGTATGAAGTAAATCCACCTACTAATAAAGAAGTTATGGCCAATGTTAAAGTTTTTGGACGGACTGATGGACAGACAGTTCAAAAAACTATATGCCTCCCTTTGAGGGCATAAAAATATTTTAAAACCAAACAAGAGGGCCATGATGGCCCTAAATCGCTCACCTGAGTCTCATTGCTCATGTTATAAATATCATTATTGGTTTTTATGGGTGCAAGTTTGAATAAGTTTGCAATAAGTTTGAAGACTCTGGTGTAATGGTACTCAAATTTTTCAGCAGAAATAGTTTTACTCTACAGGTCCCAGTGACTTTGACCTTTGACCTAAAGACCCCAAAACCAACAGGGTTCTTCTAATATAATTACCCTATAAAGTTTGAAGGGTCTGGGTGTAATGATACTCCAGTTACTGAGAAGAAATAGTTTTCACTCTACAGGTCCCTGTGACCTTGACTTTTGACCTACTGACCCAAAAAATAATCGGGTTCTTTTACTGAGTAAAGAAAATCATCCTATGAAGTTTGAAGGCTCTGGGTAAAATAATACTCCAGTTACTAAGCAGAAACAGTTTTCACTCTTCAGGTCCCTGTGAACTTAACCTTTGACCTATGGACCCTAAAAACAATAGGGTTCTTCTAATACAATTATCTTATAAAGTTTGAAGGCTCTGTGTGTAATGGTACTACAGTTACTCTGCATAAATAGTTATCACTCTACAGGTCCCTGTGACCCTGACCTTTGACATACTAGCCCCAAAAACAATATGGTTCTTCTATTTAGTAAAAGCAATCATCCTATAAAGTTTGGAGGCTCTGGGTGAAATGGTAATCCTGTTATTGAGTGGAAACAGTTTTCACTCTAGAGGTCCCTCTGACCTTGACCTTTGACCTACTGACCCAAAACACAAAAGGGATTTTTTGTACTCAATAAGGGCAATAACCCTGTGAAGTTTGAAGGCTTTGGGTCATCTGGTACTCAAGTTATTGAAAGGAAACGAAGTGTGAAAGACAGACAGACAAACAGATACCCATGGACAAGGCAAAAACATATGTCTCCATCAGAAGGGTGGGGTTGGGGGAGACATAACAATGAACAATTTAAGGTATAGCCCTTGGTGTTTCAGAGCAGCAGATTTTTAAAGTTTTCCCTATATAAATCCTTGTGTAAAATCTAATGACCCCCTCAGGTGGGGCCAGTTTTGACCCCAGGGTCATGATTTGAACAAACTTGGTAGAGGTCCACTAGACAATGCTGCAAACCAAATATCTAAACTCCAGACCTTGTTGTTTCTGACAAGAAGATTTTTAAATCTTTTCCTATATAACTCTATGTAAAAGATGTGACCCCTTGGGCGGGGCCTTTTTTGACCGAGGGGCTATGATTTGAACAAACTTGGTAGAGGTCTAGTAGACAATGCTGTACACCAGATATCTTAACTCTAGGCCTTTTGGTATCTGAAAAGAAGATTTTTAAAGTTTTCCCTATATAACTCTATGTAAAACATGTGACCACTGGGGCAGTGCCATTTTTGACCCAGCGGCCATGATTTGAATAAAGTTGGTAGAGGTCCTCTTGACAATGCTACATACAAAATATCTAAGCTCTATGCCTTTTGGTTTCTGATGTGAAGACTTTTTAAACTTTTTCCTATATAAGTCTATGTAAACAAGTGACCCCTGGCGCAAGGCCTATTTTGACCCAGTGGCTGATTTGAACAAACTTAGTAGAGGTCCACTGGGCAATGCTACACACCAAATATCTATACTTTAGGCCTTGCGGTTTCTGACAAGAAGATTTTTAAAGTTTTTTTCTATACAAGTCTCTGTAAAATCTAGTGACCCCTAGTTTCAGGCCAATTCTGACCCCACAGCCATGATTTATATAACTTTGGTAGAACTCCATTAGATGATGCTATCAACCAAATGTGTAAGCTCTAAGCCTTTTGGTTTCAGACAAGAAGAATTTTTAAAAACTTTTTACCTACTTAACTCAATATAAGATCAAGTAACCACTGGGGCGGCGCCAGTTTTGATCCAGGGGCCATTATTTGTATAAACTTGGTAGAGGTCCAAAGTATCTACCTATCCCATGGAAGTAAATAGTTTTAGTTCTAGGCTAGAGGGAGTGGGTTACTACTCCTACAAGATTTTTCTTTGTTGGGTGGGAGTGGGGGAGTATGATGGGGGAGGGGGCTGGTGGGGTGGGTATTTAACAGAAAATAATGAAAACAAACTCAATGGGGGTGGGGGAAGGGGTTGTGAATGAGATGGGAGAGATGGTATTCTGGTGGGGTGGGGGAGGGTGTATTAAAAAGAAAATTATAAAAAAAATTCATGTGGGGTCTGATGGGGGAAAGGGCTGGTGGGAAGGGGTTTTCAAAAGAAAATAATGAAACAAAATTCATGGGAGGGGGTAAATGGGATGGGAGAGGGGTCCCATGCAGGGGGTAGAGTACCTACCCATCCCATGTAAGTAAATAGTTTACTTCTAGGCTAAGAATTTTTTTCCTATATATAAGTCTAAGCAAAATCAAGTGACCCCTGGAGTTGGGTTAATTTTGACTACAGGGGGCTTGCTGGTGATCAAGTTTGAAGGGAATATCTTTGACACTTTTTGAGAAATGGACATTAACAGAAAAGGTTAACCAAGAAATTAGAAAAAGGGGCATAACTTTGCAAAAATAAATTTCAGGGTTATCTGCCCTTTATAAATAGTGTAACATTTTTATAGTGCACATGTATTCTAAATTTTACATAAATTATAGCTTTGACAGTTTCTGAGAAAAAGGACTTTAACAAAAAGGTTAATCAATGCTGACAAAAGGGTCATGACAATAGCTCCACTTTTATTCTGCGAAAAAAGGAGCTAAAAATTGACAACTGCATGGGGTAAAGTTTGAGCAATCTTGGTATAGGTCCACTAGACAATACCTTGAGCTAGAATTAAAAGCTATGAACTTTTTTGGTCTCAAACATGAAGAATTTTAAAGTTTTTCCTATATACATGTATTTATTTCTATGAAAAATGTGACCCCCTGCCACCCGCCCCTCTTTCTTGAATTAGACTTATAGTGACCACAAGGGCATATAAAACTGTGGTTGAAATATCTTTTCTAACAAGTCAAAATCCTAACCTCTCCTTTTTTTTACAAATCAAAAGCACACATGCCCCGCAGAAAATCTATATTTATTAAGTAGAGGTAATATGGTATAATTCTACTCCCTTGGCTATCAGCTAGCTTCTATGGCAACATGGTAGAAAATACACTCTGTTACCTAGGATTTTAAAAGTTTGAGACTGGAGACTGATGGATGTTTACGTCACATTTAATTCACAAAACAACACAACATGTTATGTAGTGAAAAGCTATATTCCTTCAGTTATACATCTCTAAAGAATGAGTTAGTAGAGCAACTGATTGTTAATTTGTGAAACTTATTAAACTAGAAATGGGTTTTTGATTGAACAAATTAAACATACGTCTCCCCCCAGCCAGTTGCTGCAGGTAGTATTGAGTCAGACGATTGTAAAATTTGACATTTAACCTCCAAGAGTGACCTTGACCTTGAGACACCACACCCACAAAGTGGATTCTGCACGTCGCCTTGATGAGGTGAACATCTGACCCAAGTTTCATAAAAATCCTTCAAGGGCTTTTGAAAATACAGAGCGGACACGATTTTGTGGCATTTGACATTTAACCTCCAAGTGTGACCTTGACCTTGAGACACCACACCCACAAAGTGTGTTCTGCATGTCGCCTTGATGAGGTGAACATCTGACCCAAGTTTCATAAAAATCCTTCAAGGGCTTTGGAAGGTACAGAGCGGACACTATTTTGTGGCATTTGACATTTAACCTCCAAGTGTGACCTTGCCCTTGAGACACCACACCTCCAAAGTGGGTTCTGCACGTCGCCTTGATGAGGTGAACATCTGACCCAAGTTTCATAAAAATCCTTCAAGGGCTTTGGAAGATACAGAGCGGACACGATTTTGTGACGGACAGACGGACGGACGGACAACCAGGGGAAAAACAATATGTCTCCCCCATTTTTGGGGGGAGACATAATAATGTGACCAACCTTGGAGGTACGGAGCTTTTCACAGGCGTCTTTATGCTTCCTTTCTTTCCTCTGATCTTACTCTCCTTGTTAGGCACAAGAGTCTCATCTTTGCTCAGTATCTCAACAATCTGAGGACATATACAAATATATCACAGCAGTTAGAGTGATTCAAAATATTATCATCCAACCCAGACATTTCTACTGACTCATACTGCTAGTGTATTTATAACACCAAACATAGAGGATGACGAAGATGTTGATGATGAAATAAGTAATTTCAGTGTTGATAAGTGTACATAAGTTTCTAATGTTGTTAATGGGTAATAAATTTTAAAAATGATTCTGATAATGAAGCTGTGATGATTTGATGATGATGAAGATAATGATCATTATGATGATGATGATGTATGCATTGCTGACCTTGCTGCTGTTGCTGTTTAGTATCATTTGTTGGTTTCTGAAGATAATAATGATGGTGATGATGAGAATCTTATGTTGACAGGCATTAGTTATGCATTAACAACTAGTCAACCACTGACTGTCTCAAATTCATCGGATTCAGTACTTTATTTCTAAACTAAATATTATGTACAAGAGATAATTTTTTCAGCAAGGTAAGTCTTGCATGGTTATCTTGAATAAATATCAAATCATACTGAAGGTGATAGTACATAGTGTTTAATTTTGCCTAAGAAGAGTTAATGTCAACCAAGGCACCAGCACTATGTTCAACTGCTGTCCCAATACATGTACGATTTCAGTCAGCTTAAAAATTATAAAAGTGCACAGTTTTGAAAGTGTCAGATGCCACAGTTTTTTTAATATTTTAAAAAGCCCTTACTGATACAGACTTTGGAAATCTCACATTCCATTTTTTTGTTAAGATGTTACATCTCATCAGGGTGATTATACAGACAGGCTCATTTCATACATATTGAAATTTAAAACAGCATACTCATATGTGGTAAAATAAAACAAATCATCACTTTCACTGCCTATAAAGATTTTACATTGAATAATTAAATAAGGTATAATAAAGATATACAGATATGTGAAATAAATGCTCCAGGAAACATTTCAAGTTATATTACATATAATATGCAACCTTGATTCATGTTCTGATGTTGAATTAATAATGAACAATTATGAATAAACAAATCAAAGATCACTAAGTGTCTTATTCCTCTCAACGAAATTAGCACATTTTTAAATTAAGGATTGTTATCAATTAGGCTGTAAAAATATAATTTATGTTTTCTATCTAAATCTTGTATCACCAGCTCATAAAAGAGCAAAATCAGAAAATCAGAAATGGCACAAAATATAATCATTATGTTAGGACCTTTCAGATCATGCACTGTTCACAAACACTTTACAGTTGAGTTAAGGACACTGAATTTCAACAGCAGACTTTAGGGAAACCCAAGTAATATTCTTGAAAATGTTCCAAGTCTGTCAATTAACATCAAAGTCAATCTCTGAAAAAAAATTCAAATGGTACAGCTGCAAGTAAATTAACAAACAGTTAAGACTTGTATACCTGGTCATGAAGAGACTGTGGCATACACATGTTGACAATTCTCAGATAGTCCACCGCCATTTCCAATATGGAAGCCATGTCTGTTTTCCGTCCACGTATGTAAGGCAACAGAACTCGAAGCTGATCACAACTGTCTTTTATCCTCTCCCTGTAACATGGGGATCTGTCCATGAACCACAGGTACATTTTGTTCAAACAGACACTCATTTTATTTCAAATATATAACTAAAAATAATTATTATCATATAAAAATCATTTGAATAACTGTTAGATGATACTCCTTTAGTAACACTGCATTATAATGTAGTGATCAAGCCATAACATTAAAGTTACAACTCCAACTATTTTTTACATCTCTTGAAAAAGCATTTCCTTATTTTGCTCTTCATACATTAGTTAGAATACATAATATTACACTTAGCAAAGATACAGTCAAAGTTATAGTTCTAGAAGTTTTCAGATTTAGCCATGTTTCTAGTAACAGTGCCTGTAGTACAACTACATTGAAGGTTTAACCAGGCTTTATAAGTCTTACAGGATAGGATTCAACATTTTTACCAGGGTAGGTATATATTACAGTTCATCCTGGATGTTTTCATAGAAATTCAAACCATCAATGGGAGCAATAGTGAATGAAGACATTTTTAATTTCTAAAGAACGCTGCAGATCTGAGAACTTATATACTTTGTAGACAATATGTCATAGGTTACAAAAGTATTTCTGTCTAAACCCAGCAGCTGATCATGTACATACACTTTGTAAAGTTCTGTGTGTTGCAAAAAACAAAGAAAATGGGCAAGAAATGCAACAAACTAAAATGGAGAACTATGATTCGCACAAAGATGACATAACAAAATTCCAAGACTTTTGCCTGACCGAATTCAATTTTCCATTTCCAAACTTGGCGCTAATGCAGCCACTCATAAATACAGTCATCTATGACCATGAAATGTACTTTTAATTTTGGCATCCTTCCTCCCCCAATAGCCAACCCTTACCTTCTTGTTTTAATAAAATGAAAACATGCATAATGCAGTAACTGTGGTCATATCATTAACAAAATCAATTATCTATTGATTTATTTTTACTTTTATTTCACAAGGTTTTAGCAGGTGGTGTTAAATTTATGTCCCAATCCACCCAGAGTATTTCTTTTCGACAGCTCTGTTATGAAATCATAAACACTGTATATTTCAGGTAGTAACTGCATAAAGCCAGTTATAACTGATGCTTGTAAGCTAAAAGATGAACTAGAAATGTGTCCATAGGACACAGATACCCCCGCTCAGCCCCAGAGTGGGGGCATAAAAATGTCCCTTGGGTCACTATTGGACCTACCTGACTAAGTAAGGGGCCATAACTCTAACAGTTCCAAATAAATCTTTATTGGAAACCCCAGGTGCACAACTTCACATGCTGATCAACATTCCTGTAAAGTTTCTTGAATCTAGCTCCAGCACTTTTGGAGCTACAGGCAACAACTTTTTGGGATGGACAGACAGACGAAAACCCAAGGTGCACAACTTCAAATGCTGATCAACATTCCTGTAAAGTTTCTTGACTGTAGGTGCAGCGCTTTAGCAGGTACAGGCGACACAAGTTATATTACTATTTTTGACTAAGTAAGGGGCCATAACTCTAACAGTTCCAAATAAATCTTTATGGGAAACCCCAGGTGCACAACTTCACATGCTGATCAACATTCCTGTACAGTTTCTTGACTCTAGCTCCAGCGCTTTTGGAACTACACGCGTCACAACTTTTTGGGATGGACAGACAGACAGACGGACTGACGGACAAGGGCAAATCTAAATTTCCCTCCCCCCCCCGAAATAAACTAAAATGGAAGAAAATAATTTAGCCCTTCATGTTTCTTCTCCTGCTGTGTGACAATCATCTTTTAATTATAAAATTCTCTGACTTTAGCTTATTTTCAAAATTCCCTGACTTTTCCCTGATCTTGGGAACCATGGAAACAATGTAGGTTTGGATTTGCTTGACTGATGGAGACTTACTTTGGATATTTGCTTGACAATTTGTTTAAAGAGTGATCAAGACACACCAACATCTATACATTTGCTTACCATGACATACACAGTAGCTGTATTAAAATCATAATGTATGTTGTTATTTTTGTAATCCATGTAGGCAAGATCCATATGAGACAGACATATTCTAATAGCTTTTAATAATGTTAAAGTTGAAACAAGTAATTTACAGATTTTTCTATTTGAATTATGATAAGTACACCAATGATATTTTTATGAGTCTCTGGGTCTGGTGCACTTTTCAAGAGGCATCAAACATGAAGACAAACAACAACTGCTTTCCTACTAACATCGCACTTCCTGCAGACGCCAAATGATCATCTATATCTAAAGAATTAAAACAATACATTCTACTTCCTGGTGTTTGTTCTTTTTTATCAAATGAGTTATAGAATTAAAATTAAAAAAATAAATTTAAGCAATTTAAAACTAAGTTAGTTTTCTAATTACTCACTTAAAATTAATGTAAAATGATTTAAGCAATTAAAAGATAAAACAAAGCACATAAAAATCTTTTGTTTCTTTACACCCCAGATTACTTTTAAAATCATAAAGTTTGTAAATTACACCAGCTCAGTATACCTTTAGCCCTCTTAAATATTTAACAAGATGCCTTTTAATGACAAAAGCTGGTGAGCAGAAGTATCTTCAGCACATGAAGATTGTTATTCGTGACACCCACTGTACAATTTTCTCCATTACTCTGAACTATACTTAACTTTCTGTCACGTAGGCATTTAGTATTTTTCAGAATTTTCTTGTTCCATGAAAAAAAGTATTGTTCTATGGAAGTATTTTTAAATAGCAATATTCTAGAGACATAAACATGCACAAAAATTGATGAAGGCAAATAATTATGACCAGTAAACATAGAATGTACCTTTCCTCAGAACCTCTTCATCAGAAGTGAGCAAGCATGAATGCTCCGAGTATTTACATATGCAAAGCAATTTATGTCCTATCTCTCTCTGAAGCAAGGAAGGGCTTTCTTCCCTACAACCTTCAATGACAGTTAAACATGTGTTTTTGTTTGTTATTCTTTATTCTTTTCTTTTTCCTTACCTGACTATTCACAGTCACATCCCTTCAAGATTTGTTTGAAATGAAAACAACAACTACCTTACCTCCTATGCTTCTCTTTATTGGTGTGTTCAGTTGCTTTAGGGGTCCTTTTCACATCTTTCTTGTTGTTTTTCAGGCTACGTATGTCAACGATCTTGTGTTGGCTGGTTTCTGTGAAGGTGTTCATTTTGAAAGGAGATGGAGATCCTATACCACTGTCCAGTGACACACTGCAGATAAAATGTCTGTGTTAACTGATTCATTAATTTACATATATAATCCTAAGTGGACAGGGTAATTGCTGTCAGATGAAAAGGTCAAGGGTTAAAAGATGCAACAGATGCAGACATCTGAAGACATATGTGCCATTGACTAATCTAATTTAAGTGAGCATCAGTAGTAAAAATTAACTGCCCTTCTCTCTGGTGTTACCTTCTACTACACTTACTTTAAAGTTAAAATACCACCCATTAACAAAAAAACTAACATTTATAATCACCAATTTATGCAAATACTCACACCAGTGCAGACAACTTGCTAAAAAGAAAATCTGCTGGGTTTTTTTTTTCACTAATAACTTGACTATGTTTGCGGATGATAGCGGATATAAAAACACCTATTTTCTGTAACTTCTCAACCATTGCTGGGATTCAGTTGGAGCTTCTAATTTTCATACATAGCTAATTTTCGAAACAACCTTTCATTTACGGGACCTGTCAAATGTAGTGAGGATAAGTATTCTAAACAGATCATACTTTATCCTCTGTATTTTTTAAAGATTTTTTATCAGTATTGTAAAGGTTCTGATGACCACGCCTCCAAGTATGTTTTGTTCTATCTATCTTTTTGAATTAACCTACATTTTAATTGATCCACATTTGTTGTCTGCATCACATATTCAAAATTGATCATGTGACACTGCATGACTTGTTTTATGGATATTGGTGAAGTGCGTTCACATGGTTAACCATTTACTGAAGCAATTTATGACCAATGGGTCACAATATAGTTTTGATAATTTAATCTTGATGTATCTCAAATTAAGCAGTACATCACCATTAACAAAATTAATTGTGCAGATAGAGGGTTGATAATGTTTTAAGTATTACAGAATTCTTATTTGATTTCTTTTTATGACAACTGTGGCCAGAATTAATTGTAACTGTAAGTTCATTGACTATAGTCTATGTAGTATACATTTGTTAACAATTTAAGAAACACTCACCCTTTCTATGTCTTCAAATTATGCAAAATTTAATTCTTGGACTTGTATCTCTGTTGCAGTCCTTACCTAAAACCTGATTTGTCCATGTCGTGATCTGATGCTGGGGTACAAGGAGTATCAGGGGTCAGCGGGGTCGCCGGGTTAGATGCTGTATCATCATAGTCATCTTGTGCAGTTCTTACCAAATCATCTATGTAATTACATGTAGATCTAAGGAAGACTTATATGTCTTCATTAATTTAATGTGTACAATACAATAAAAAATTAGCATACCAAATATCTGTCCATGGTTTGTAGGCACAGGCATTTCAGTTCTAGCTGCAAGCATGCTGCAGCAAATTTTCAAAACTTAGAACATTTTATCTTTTGTATTTCCTTAAAAATTGTCTGGCAATTAATTTTGAAATATAAATGTCCTCTTACACCTGAATCAAAGACACTTAATGGTTAAGAAAATGTCACAAAAGTGAGTGTCATGTTTTATTTTCACTTCTCAAACTGACTCCACACATGATAAAAGATTGCTTTATGGCATGAATGAAAACCCAACGTGTCAGTGAACGGAACATGCCAGAGACATTTTCACATTACTGTTTATTTGTTTTCTCTCTCTCTCTTAGCTGAAATCTACAACTTCTTTACCGAATTTCGAAACTGCTTCCATTTATTTTCCCCGAGTTACAGAAACCACTTCCATTTATCTAACAAACTTTTCACATAGCAACTTAAACAATGATAAGCATAAGCTATATAGATTAGAGCAACAACGGCTGCCAACATGAAATAGATTTCATTTTATTTCATTTGTACTCATTCCATGCAAGGGATTATTAAAACAAACCACATACGTATTACGCTTTCTTTAACCTTAAACAGACTCCTTACGATAAATCAGTCAGACCTTTTGTCCTGAAACTTACAGCCAAAACATTCTTCGTAAACTTCGTCCATCTCCTTTGACAGAAACGCTAGTTGTAATTTGACAACTATTCCTGTTTCCGGTGTATATTTCTGTCCACTGATTGGTCCCTCCTTTCTTCAGACCAATCACGGATCAGTGGCGACAGGCACGTGTCGTGTGAAACATGTTTTGCACGGGGATTACATCGGGATTTAACACGACGCTATAGTCGTTCTTGATTTATTGTTCAAATGTTAACCGAGTACAACTCTACATCATGGACACTTTTTAAGTATTAGAGTGAAGTTGGCTAAGAGATCGGCAATCGACGTTCGACATTCAATGTACAGCTATGCAATCAACATTCGGCTATGCATTAGCAGATATGCTAATACACAGCTGTGTAATCTACGTTCAGCTCCGCATTCAACGAATGTAGAGCTGTGAAATCGACATTCGGCTCTACATTCGAAATACAATATTCCTGAATGTAGAGCTATGCATTCGACGTTCAGCTCTGCACTCCCCGAATGCAGAGGAATGCAGAGCTATGCAGTCGACGTTCAGCTCTGCATTCACCGAACGTAGAGCTGTGCAATCGACTTTCAGCTCTCCATTCGAAATACAATATTCCTGAATGTAGAGCTATGCATTCGACGTTCAGCTCTGCACTCCCCGAATGCAGAGGAATGCAGAGCTATGCAGTCGACGTTCAGCTCTGCATTCACCGAACGTAGAGCTGTGCAATCGACTTTCAGCTCTCCATTCGAAATACAATATTCCTGAATGTAGAGCTATGCATTCGACGTTCAGCTCTGCACTCCCCGAATGCAGAGGAATGCAGAGCTATGCATTCAACGTTCAGCTCTACATTCAACGAATGTAGAGCTGTGCAATCGATATTCAGCTCTACATTCAAAATAAATTATTCCTGAATGTACAGCAATGCATTCGACGTTCAGCACGACATTCAACGAATGAAGAGTTGTGCAATCGATATTCAGCTCTACATTCGAAATAAATTATTCCTGAATGTAGAGCTATGCATTGGACGTTCCGCTCTGCATTCAACGAATGTAGAGCTGTGCAATCGATATTCAGCTCTACATTCGAAATACAATATTCTCGAATGTAGAGCTATGCGTTCGACGTTCAGCTCTGCATTCAACGAATGTAGAGCTGTTCAATCGATATTCAGCTCGACATTCGAAATACAATATACCGAATGCATAGCTATGCATTCGACGTTCAGCTCTGCATTCAACGAATGTAGAGCTGTGCAATCGATATTCAGCTCTACATTCGAAATACAATATTCTCGAATGTAGAGCTATGCATTCGACATTCAGCTCTGCATTCAATGAATGTACAGCTGTGCAATCGAAATTCAGCTCGACATTCGAAATACAATATTCCGAATGCATAGCTATGCATTCGACATTCAGCTCTGCATTCACCGAATGCAAAGCTGTGCAATCGACATTCAGGTCTACATTCGAAATACAATATTCCTGAATGTAGTGCTATGCATTCGACATTCAGCTCTGCAATCACCGATTGCAGAACTGTGCAATCGAAATTTAGCTCTACATTCAAAATACAATATTCTTGAATGTAGTGCTATGCATTCGACATTCAGCTCTGCATTCACCGATTGCAGAGCTGTGCAATCGAAATTCAGCTCTACATTCACCGAATGCAAAGCTGTGCAATCGACATTCAGGTCTACATTCGAAATACAATATTCCTGAATGTAGTGCTATGCATTCGACATTCAGCTCTGCATTCACCGATTGCAGAGCTGTGCAATCGAAATTCAGCTCTTCATTCACCGAATGCAAAGCTGTGCAATCGACATTCAGCTCGACATATTTTAACATGTTCAGACCCAACCGAGTCTATTGCATAGATCTGCCACTGTTTCTGACACTCCCGCAGACTTTCAGGAACTTTGGTGCCAATCGTGAAAATGTCATGTAAAATGTCTAGAGACCACAGCGGTTCGATTTAACCGGTCTGCGACTGTTTTTAACACTCTCACAGAGTTTCAGGAATTTTAGTGCCAATCAAGAAAATGCCATTTTTGATGTCTAGGGACTCTCAAGGGTCGATTTAAAAGGTCTGCGACTGTTTCTGACACTTTCGCAGACTTTCAGGAATTTTGGTGCCAATTGAGAAAATGCCAGTTTTGATGTCTAGGGACTCTCCATGGTGGATTTAACCGGTCTACGACTGTTTCTGACACTCTCGCAGACTTCCAGGAATTTTGGTGCCAATCAAGAAAATGCCATTTTTGATGCCTAGTGACTCTCCAGGGTGGATTTAACCGGTCTGCGACTGTTTCTGACACTCTCGCAGACTTTCGGGAATTTAGGTGTCAATCTAAAAATGCCATTTTTTATGTCAAGGGACTTACCAGGGTGGATTCGACTGGTCTGCGACTGTTTCTGACACCCTCGCAGACTTTCAGGAATTTTGGTGCCAATCAAGCAAATGCCATTTTTGATGTCTAGAAACTCTCAAGGGTGGATTTGACTGGTCTGCGACTGTTTCTTACACCCTCGCAGACTTTCAGGAATTTTGGTGCCAATCAAGCAAATGCCATTTTTGATGTCTAGGGACTCACCAGGGTCGATTTAACAGGTCTGCGACTGTTTCTGACACACTCGCAGACTTTCAGGAATTTTGTTGCCAATCAAAAAATGACATGTTTTATGTCTAGGGACTCTCCAGAGTCTATTTAACCGGTCGGCGACTGTTTCTGAAACCCTCGCAGACTTTCAGGAATTTTGGTGCCAATCAAGAAAATGGCATTTGAGAAATCTAGTGACTCTCCAGGCTCGATTTAATCGGTCTTCGACTGTTTCTGACACTCTCGAAGACTTTCAAGAATTTTGGTGCCAATGAAATAATGCCATTTTTATGTCTAGGGAATCTCCAGGGTGGATTTAACCGGTCTGCGACTGTTTCTGACACCCTCGCAGACTATCAGGAATTTTGGTGCCAATAAAAAATCCATTTTTGATGTCTAGTGACTCTCCAGGTTCGATTTTACCGGTCTACGACTGTTTCTGACACTCTCGCAGACGTTCAGGAATTTTGGTGCCAATCAAGAAAAGGCCATTTTTGATGTCTAGTGACTCTCCAGGGTCAATTAAATTGGTCTGCGACTATTTCTGACACACTGGCAGACTTTCAGGAATTTTTGTGCCAATCAAGAAAATGCTATATTTTTATGTCTAGGGACTCCCCAGGGTCTATTTAACCGGTCTGCGACTGTTTCTGAAACCATCGCAGACTTTCAGGAATTTTGGTGCCAATCAAGAAAATGCCATTTTTTGATGTCTAGTGACTCTTTAAAGTCGATTTAATCGGTTTGCGACTGTTTTCACACTCTCGCAGACTTTCAGGAATTTTGGTGCCAATTAAGAAATTGTCATTCTTTAAGTGTAGGGTCTCTCCAGGGTCTATTTAACCGGTCTGCGACTGTTTCTGACACCC
The DNA here is from genome assembly GCA_012932295.1 of Cyclina sinensis. Taxonomy (NCBI): domain Eukaryota; kingdom Metazoa; phylum Mollusca; class Bivalvia; order Venerida; family Veneridae; genus Cyclina; species Cyclina sinensis. The sequence goes on along the minus strand of JAAONU010000006.1, from coordinate 36,803,391 downwards.
TCACAGACTTTCAGGAATTTTGATGCCAATCAAGAAAATGCCATTTTTGATCTCTAGGGACTCTCCAGGGTCGATTTAACCGGTCTGTGACTGTTACTGACACTCTCGCAGACTTTCAGGAGTTTTGTTGCCAATTCAGGAAAAACCATTTTTGTGTTTAGGGACCCTTCAAGGTCGATTCTACCGGTCTTCGACTGTTTCAGACAATCTTGCAGACTTTCAGAGTTTCCTACTGTTCTAACTGCTACTGCCAATTTCCCGTTTTTCCTATTGCTACTGCTGGTACTACTACTGCCAACTTCATGTTTGATATTATTTCTATTGCGGCTACTGCTAACATCGATTGCACAGCTCTACATTCGGTGAATGCAGAGCTGAACGTCGAATGCATAGCTCTACATTCAATTAAATGTAATTTCGATTGCACAGCTCTGCAATCGGTGAATGCAGAGCTTAATGTCGAATGCATAGCTATGCATTCGGTATATTGTGTTTCGAATGTCGAGCTGAATTTCGATTGCACAGCTGTACATTCATTGAATGCAGAGCTGAACGTCGAATGCATAGCTCTACATTTAATTTAATGTAATTTCGATTGCACAGCTCTGCAATCGGTGAATGCAGAGCTGAATGTCCAATGCATAGCTATGCATTCGGAATATTGTATTTCGAATGTTGAGCTGAATTTCGATTGCACAGCTGTACATTCATTGAATGCAGAGCTGAACGTCGAATGCATAGCTCTACATTCGAGAATATTGTATTTCGAATGTAGAGCTGAATATCGATTGCACAGCTCTACATTCGTTGAATGTCGTGCTGAACGTCGAATGCATTGCTGTACATTCAGGAATAATTTATTTTGAATGTAGAGCTGAATATCGATTGCACAGCTCTGGATTCGGTGAATGCAGAGCTGAACGTCGAATGTATAGCTATGCATTCGGAATATTGTATTTCGAATGTCGAGCTGAATTTCGATTGCACAGCTGTACATTCATTGAATGCAGAGCTGAACGTCGAATGCATAGCTCTACATTTAATTTAATGTAATTTCGATTGCACAGCTCTGCAATCGGTGAATGCAGAGCTGAATGTCCAATGCATAGCTATGCATTCGGAATATTGTATTTCGAATGTTGAGCTGAATTTCGATTGCACAGCTGTACATTCATTGAATGCAGAGCTGAACGTCGAATGCATAGCTCTACATTCGAGAATATTGTATTTCGAATGTAGAGCTGAATATCGATTGCACAGCTCTACATTCGTTGAATGCAGAGCTGAACGTCGAATGCATAGCTCTACATTCAGGAATAATTTTTCGAATGTAGAGCTGAATATCGATTGCACAGCTCTGGATTCGGTGAATGCAGAGCTGAACGTCGAATGTATAGCTATGCATTCGGAATATTGTATTTCGAATGTCGAGCTGAATTTCGATTGCACAGCTGTACATTCATTGAATGTAGAGCTGAATATCGATTGCACAGCTCTACATTCGGTGAATACAGAGCTGAACGTCCAATGCATAGCTCTACATTCAGGAATTTTGTATTTCGAATGTATAGCTGAATGTCGATTGCACAGCTCTACATTCTTAGAATGCAGAGCTGAATTTCGATTGCACAGCTGTACATTCATTGAATGCAGAGCTGAACGTCGAATGCATAGCTCTACATGCAGATATATTATATTTCGAATGTAGAGCTGAATTTCGATTGCACAGCTCTGCATTTGATGAATGAAGAGCGGAACGTCCAATGCATAGCTGTACATTCAGGAATATTGTATTTTGAATGTAGAGCTGAATGTCGATTGCACAGCTCTACATTCGTTGAATGCAGAGCTGAACGTAGATTGCACAGCTGTGTATTAGCATATCTGCTAATGCATAGCCGAATGTTGATTACATAGCTGTACACTGAATGTCGAACGTCGATTGCCGATCTCTTAGCCAACTTCACGCTAATTTTTAAAGTAATGCTTTTACGAAAAATATACGTAACCGTGTCAAAGCATCAGATTTTTAATAGTAACCATACAGAAAATTACAGATATTTACTGTGGGCCATAATTCTCAATACTTTGTTTAGTTTGAAAAGCATTTTCTGAAGGTTATATTGAATTTATAAAACTGTTATAGTGGACGTTTGTGTTTGGAAAGATTCTGAAGCATTACAGAACTAGACATTATACGAAAAGAAGGTTATTGAGCTTGTAAAAGTATTGCATTAAATCAGTATTTTATAAAGCCTTAACCAAGCAAATTTGAGAAATTGACATCCCCTGCCGAGGGTAACATATTTAGGGAGGAAACTACTTTGAAAACATCACATACCTTGAAAATTTGTTTGTGTGTGTGTGTGGGGGGGTGTTTTATTCTAATGGGACCAAACGTGCGACATTACATTATGACTGTGACTATAAAAGCGTCATTCCTATACAGCCCGACACAAAGTGAATTTGTCGTATGTCCTTTTTCACAAGTACTAAGTATAAAAAATAGACACATTGGTACTGTGTTTAGCTTGCTGAGAAGGCGGGTGTCTCTAGGAGTTTTCGAGTTTCACAGCAATCAGGTGGTGTTGTGTGTATGGCAGAGGTTTTGTTACTGTCGGGAGGTTTAGCAGAAGGCTAATGATGAGGTCCAGCGTGTCTCCAGGGTAGTGGGTTGGAGTGCAGATATACTGCTAGAAGCCATTGTTTTATACGAAAATATCAAAAGTTTCAGTATTTGCTATTTGATTAGAATGTCTAGGGATGGCCAGATTCTGTAGATTATTCGGCTAATTAAACCTACAATGATGATGTATGTTTGCAAATATAGATTACAACAAGTATTAGTGGAAAACAAGGTCTCTGACAGGCTCACTGTGCTTTCCGGTATACCGCAGGGATCGGTCTTAGGTCCGTGTCTCTTTCTCGCATACATCAATGACCTGCCAGGAAGTGTCAGGAGCCGGGTGCGTCTATTTGCCGACGATACCATAGTTTATTTAACACTTAAATCACAAGCATCTGCACAAACCTTACAAAATGATTTGCACAACCTTGAAATATGGGAAAAAGAATGGTCAATGGAATTCAACCCTGGCAAGTGTGAAGTACATGTACTCAGAATACACAGGAAAAAGAAACCGGTCATATTTCCCTACACCCTACATAACACTATACTGAAAACCACAGAAAATGCAAAATACTTAGGAGTTACTAGTAGTAGTAAGTAGTAGTTTAAGTAGTAACCTAAACTGGTCATCCCATATAAACAATATCACAAACAAAGCAAAAAACAGCTTAAGGTTCATCAGACGAAATGTCACAACACAAAACAAACAACTCAAAGAAGCAGCATACAAAACATATGTCAGACCACAGGTTGAATACTGCTCAACCATATGGCATCCATGGCAAAATTATCTCACTCAAAGAATTGAAATGGTCCAAAGGTCAGCTGTAAGGTACGTTCATAATGATTACCACTATACAAGCAGTGTAACAAACATGATTAAGGAATTAGAATGGTCAACTTTAGAACAAAATGCTACACAGAATAAAAAAAAACAAACAGGTCAATGTCGATCACAGTCACCTTACAAACACAAGAAACAACAAAGTCCTCATCCCACAATCAAAAACACAACATCACATGAACTCATTCTTCCCAAGGACTATACGACTCTGGAACGAATTACCGACCGAGATTAAGGCTACCCAACTGTGCCAGCTTTTATCAGTGGACTAAACAAGTTTTATAGATTTTAAGTATTCAAAATAAATGTTTAAGTAAGATCTTCAGTTAAATCTTGTTTTCTTTGTTATTATCTTTTATAATTTTATTGTTCCTGTCACGCGCCTGCCTAGTAAAGTCAGTTTTGACTTTTGGCAGTAATAAGTTGAAGTTGATATGTAGATCGTGGTCTTAATTAGTTTGGTCTATCTTTATGAAACAACACAGGAAAATAACTTCATAAATAAATGGATTGTGACAGCATTTGACATTTATCATTACCTATTTTTCACTACTACAACATGACAAACAGTGACATCTAGTTATGACTCCGGACAGACTTCGTCAAACAGTTAATATGAAAGAACAAAATGCAATAACTTCGCAACCAATGAGTAGTTTATTAAAGTGCTTGGTGAGCATCATTTGCTAGTTCGTTAACAAAACCCTACAAAGTTCAAACAAAATAAATCCATAAAGCAACCCTGAATTTTGTCTCTTAACGGGAGAATTGCCAAAATTAAAAAAAGGGTCATAACTCCACTATCATAATTTTCAGAGATTTTTGGCAAGCTTTACTCTGTTAAATTCTTCAAGTTAAAACTCAATCAAGCTGATTATTTTTTAGTTACAGTGATGGACAAAAATATTCAAATATTTATAAATAGCCCCAAAAAAATCACTCTTTTATAAGTGAGGAGACTGCGACATTGACGGCCCACTTTAAATACGACCCAAATCAAAACGGTTCACATATCCAACTTTTTTCATTTTTTTATATTTATACTGCTGTAAAAGGGGTATTAATCAATAATTCTGTTTAAATTTTGTAATTGTGTAATTGTTAATCAACTATCTCATTAACCCATTTTTCTCAAAAATATAAAGAAAAGGGAGCCAATTTAATTTTCTTTACTATATTCATATCTCATTTGGAATAATGCATAATGAAATGGGTGTTGTTCCGTAATTCGTTCTAGGCAAGCGTGTATTTCATATTTAGATAATATTACAAAGCAGATAAATTAAAACATACAAGTCAAACATGCAACTTGTCCGTATTATTATTAGTATTGATTAATATGAAGGCCATGTTGACTTGGACCGATTTGAACTGGGGGCCGTTTTGACCCGTTTCCTCCGGCCAGCCTCTTCTAACGGTTTTTGCTCCGAACAGAAACGCGTGACAGACGAATGGAAGGACGGACGAACCACCCCCGTTTCATCATCCCTGCAGAGGAAAAACACAAATAAAAGCAAAGTGTTTTTCAAAAAGAATTGACGGTGCAGATCAGTGGTCCAGTGGTAATGCACTGGACTGGTAACCGAGGGGTCGCGAGATCGATCCTCCGCTCCTCCAGTAGCATTACTAATTGTCTTTCGGATGAGTTGTTAAACTGAGGTCCCATGTAACAGTGTTGTACACTGACCATGCAAAAGAACCAGGGTGTCTCCGGAATGGGAAGCTTTCTGAAAGTTGCACTATCCCCCACTACATAACTTATCTCTGCAAGGGAGTGGGGGGTGCGTCGGTCATATGAGCAACCGGTACTGACGATAAATAAACTCAAATAGATAGAGAAAAGAACTTACGTTTTGAGATTGGAAGAAATTAGCCTTTTCGGATATTTTGAAAGGACGTAATCGTTGACCCATATTGTCAGAAAATAATAAGAAATAAGTAATTTTTTGTTTTGGTTTTTGTTTTTTTGTTGTTTTTTTTTTAACTGCATACTTAACAGAATAGTTATTTCAGCCGTATAACAACTTGACCATTCTCTTGACCTTGCTTGACTAGTTCGCATTCAACTTAAGTTTTCGGAAGACTTGAATGGCAGTCATTTTAAAACTGTATAACTGTGCATTTTGGAGACATTATGTCAGTAGATGGCAAATTGAAAATGAATCTATCAGGTGATTCATGCTTTTGTATGTTTCTCCAGAATCAAATATTCCACAAAAGTAGTAAGTTTTGATGAATTATATGTATTTTGAAAAAGCAAACTTAAGTTTAATTGTATATAAAAAGTTCACGTCTGTTTAATCGGTGTTTATCTGTACAAAAAAATTTAGGTCTGATAAACCGGTGTTAATCTATATAAAAAGTTCAACTCTGATAAGCCAGTGTTGATCTGTACAAAACGATTCACGTCTGATTAACTGGTGTTAATCTGTACAGAAAGGTTCACGTCTGATTAACTGGTGTTAATCTGTACAAACGGTTCAAGTCTGATTAACTGGTTTTAATCTGTACAAAAAGGTTTAAGTCTGATTAAATGGTGTTATTCAGTACAAAAAAGTTCAAATCTGATTAATCATTTTAATCTGTACAAAAAGGTTCAAGTCTGATTAAATGGTGTTATTCAGTACAAAAAAGTTCAAATCTGATTAATCATTTTAATCTGTACAAAAAGGTTCAAGTCTGATTAACTGGTGTTAATCTGTACAAAAAGTTCAAGTCTGATTAACTAGTGTTAATCTGTACAAAAAGATTCAAGTCTGATTAACTGGTGTTAATCAGTACAAAAAGGTCCAAGTCTGATAAATCAATTTTAATCAATACAAAAAGGTTTAGGTCTGATTAATCGGTGTTAATCTGTACAAAAAATGGTTAAGTCTGATTAACCGGTGTTAATCTGTACAAAAAGGTTCAAGTCTGATTAATCATTTTAATCTTTACAAAAAGGTTCAAGTCTGATTTACTGGTGTTAATCTGTACAAAGAGGTTCAAGTCTGATTAACTGGTGTTAATCTGTACAAAAGGTTCAAGTCTGATTAACTGGTGTTAATCAGTACAAAAAGGTTCAAGTCTTATTAACTGGTGTTAATCTGTTCAAAAGGTTCGTGTCTGATTAACAGGTGTTAATCAGTACAAAAAGTTTCAAGTCTGATTAATCAATGTTAATCTGTGTACAAAAAGGATCAAGTCTGATTTACTGGTGTTAATCTGTACAAAAAGGTTCACGTCTGTTAATCAGTTTAAAAAAGTTTAAGTCTGATTAAATGGTGTTAATATGTACATAAGGTTCTAGTCTGATTAACTGATGTACATCTGTACAAAAAGTTTCAAGTCTGATTAACTGTTGTTAATCTGTAAAAAACCATTCACGTCTGATTAACTGGTGTTAATCTGTATGAAAAGGTTCAAGTCTGATTAACTGGTGTTAATCTGTTCAAAAAGGTTCAAGTCGGATTATCTGGTGTTAATCTGTACAAAAAGGTTTAAGTCTGATTAAGTCGTGTTGATCTGTACAAAAAGGTTCAAGTCTAATTAATCAGTGTACATCTGTACAAAAAAGGTAAGTCTGATTAACCGGTGTTAATCTGTACAAAAAGGTTCACGTCTGTTTATCAGTATAAAAAGTTTAAGTCTGATTTAATGGTGTTAATCTGTACAAAAAGGTTCAAGTCTGATTAACTGGTGATAATCTGTAAAAAAAGTTTCAAGTCTATATTAACTGGTGTTAATCGGTAAAAAACGATTCACGTCTGACTTACTGGTGTTAATCTGTATAAAAAGGTTCAAGTCTGATTAACTGGTGTTAATCTGTACAAAAAGGTTCAAGTCTGATTAACTGGTGTTAATATGTACAAAAAGATTTACGTCTGATTAGTTGGTGTTAATCTGTACAAAAAGATTAAAGTCTGATCAATCAGTTTTTATCTGTACAAAAATGTTCAAGTCAGATTTATCAGTTTTAATCTGTACAAAAAGGTTCAAGTCTGATTTACTGGTGTACATCTGTACAAGAAAAGGCTCAAGTCTGATTAACTGGTGTACATCTGTACAAGAAAAGGTTCAAGTCTGATTAATTGGTGTACATCTGTACAAGAAAAGGTTGAAGTCTGATTAATTGGTGTACATCTGTACAAGAAAAGGTTCAAGTCTGATTAACTGGTGTTAATATGTACAAAAAGGTTCAATTCTGATTAATCGGTGTACATCTGTACAAAAAGGTTAAAGCCTGATTAACCAGTGTCAATCTGTACAAAAAGGTCGGGTCGGGTCTGATTAACCAGAACAATAGAAGGAAATCGTGTGCAGTTCTATTAAAAAAGCATTCAACTCACGATTGTTCAACTTTTTTTCACCAGAAAGAACTACAGTGATAAGAATAATAATTATAACTTATCTGGTAATTTCATTTTGGACATTTTTTGGGTTCTTCTTGGGGTTTAAGGCTAGAGAGCTTAATCGACCAACTTCATAAATATCAGGGCATATGGAACTAGATCGATAAACTTCATAAATATCAGGGCATATGGAACTAGATCGATAAACTTCATAAATATCAGGGCATATGTAACTAGATCGATAAACTTCATAAATATCAGGGCATATGGAACTAGATCTGTGAAATACGTTATAAAAACTACTAGTAAACTAGTTGTTTCAAGATAGGATAAACTTCTATATATTGGTTTTGTGCGAAAACTGACACCTTTTTTCGTACCTATGAGAAGAAATAAAACAGCCGACTTCAAACAAACAAAGGGATTTAATCAAACTACAGACTAACAGGTAACAATATATCACAATATTCTAAACAAAAATGAACAAAAGGTTGGGTTTTTTTTCAATAACTAATTCAGATAATATCACAGTCCTTTGATCAAGTAACAAGAAATCACAGACATGTATAAGTTCTGAGAGTCATGATCTAAAAACTAGATCCGTTTCCACAGAAACCACAGATTTCATTGTAGAATTGACCTCTTGGCTTTAGGAGTCGAAGTCTTGTTCACCGATGACGAACTTCTGAAACAAAAAGGAAAGACATTTCAATATCAGCTCTTCTCCTCTAGATGAATCTATAAAAGTCACCAATGCCTATATTCGTCCCTTGGCTGATCTATATATGCAAAACCAAGTAAGTGTCGTTAAGTCAACGGGTTTTCATTCTAGCAGAAAAGTCCGTACAATACTAATATACCTTTTTTGTCTTGTTTCATTTTCTTTCAAAGATCCCTTGGCCAGTTTTGTAGATAGGAATTAAAAGCGAAAATATGTGTTTTTTTTATTATCAATTTATTTCAAGTCTTAAGCTATTTCACAAATGTTACACTTTCTCATTAAAGTTGAGTATTCAATGCTGGAATGAAAAAAGTTACTTGAGATAAAAAACGTGGGAAAATGTGATCCAATAAAGAGAACTAACACGAACTGTCACCCCCTAAGTGGTGCTTTGACTTTGGATCAGAGGACCAGTCCTTCAGGGGTCAAGGTCAAATAAATATAGGTCAGTGGGAAGGTCTTGTCCAAAATGGCCTTGTGTCCAAGTATGAAGAAAATCCACTTACTAATAAGGAAGTTATGGCCAATGTTAAAATTCTCGGACGGACGGACAGTTCAAAAACTATATGCCTCCCTTCAGGAGCATAAAGAAAAAAAAGGAAGTGAAAGTACTTATCTTGTGAAAAATCTGATGTTTGGTGTCTTAAGAGTCCAATATCAACAACTTTTGTTGCTTGTTTTTGGTGCAGTTCAAAAATCTTAACTAAAGTTAAAATAAATAAATTGCAAGCAAAATTCTACATACATATTCGAAATATCCTTAGTAGTTTAACTAATAGTTTAAAATAAGCTTGGACTTTTTTACTCGTTCCATGGTATATTGTATAAAATGTCGTAAATGCTTATTTTGTTTAAACTAAGATGGTTACCCATTAGTTTTGACAGCAGCTCTGTTATAGACCTCCTCCTCGTCCGAGCTTAACTCGAGATTCAACTCCTTCTTTCCTGTTCTGTAACAATAATGAATACTTAGTCTATATAATTAATATTATTATACCTCACGTAAACTGCCAATACTAAATTCCCATTGGCGATCGGGCTTTTAAAACTAATGTTACATTTTGCATCAGCTCTGAGGGTAACATTTTTTTTTCAAAAACCCTCCGGGTGTTATTGTTTTTGCACACCCTGCAGAAAATTCAAGCGTCTGATGACGTCGAAGGCGCTTATTGAATATATTGACTGTAAGCGTTTAGCTCAGTTTGATTTGACTCGTTACCAAACGAAAACAGTCCTAAGGTATATATGACATGATCACATGTATGGTTCGGTATAATAAAATAAATAACACACATCAGCGAGGATGATAGAGGATACTGACAACCCTCAAAAAACAATAACACCCACGGCTGTCACCTCGGGTGTTATTGTTTTTTCGGATTGTCAATATCCTCTATCACCCTCGCTGATGTGTGTTATTTATATAGTGTAGCATTTAAATGTAAGTCTAATGACACACGAAGACCCACAGACACATACTGTCGCACTTTTTACTGCATACATCAAAGCATGAAGTACATAACCTGTATATAACCAGTTCATTATCTTCGCATAACCAATATGCAATCAATGAACTTGTAACACCATACAAGCACACAAGAAAATAAAGGATGCTCGCAGACATATTACTTCATGCCCGCTTGTGAAAAATATCTAAAGGTTATCATTTAATATTGTTTACATTACAGCTTTACATATTTTCAAATTACATACCGAAGTCTGAAAGCAAATGAGCCCTCAGTGCCATTTGTGGCATAAGAATAGAGACCTTTTTTGCTTTCATATCTCCAAATGGATGTACTATAGTCTTACGCTAAGAAAGATACAGGTCTCTGTAAAAACATTAAACTTACATGCTTACAACATACTGACTGTTGCCTTTATCGACTCCAGTTTTTGACAGTGTTATATGCATTGGAGTTCCGTCCTCTTCGCCAGATGCTTTGAACAGACCAAGGGCACCCTTCAGCGGAACACCATATTTTGACCTGCAAGAATTGCTTTGTTTTCCACTTTGTTTTCAGTCGTTTACAATATATTTCTCTGTTTTAAATTCCACTTTTTTTATTCTTTAACCCACTAATAAGCACGGCACCCATGAATAGAAAAATATAACACATGTGTACACCTTTTTTTCAATTAGTACACACATATCAGTGGAAGAAACGAATCTAAGGCATTTGGGACCGGGATAATGTAAAGCCTGTCAATTTCTTATTGCATTTACCTTTTGCTCAGCTATTGCTATAAAACAGTTCTGGTAACTTAATTTCAACAAGGCAATCTGAAGGACAGCAATATCCCCTGCCGCAGTAGAACATTGGAATGGATAACAAGTGTGAAGAGAGAAGGTTAGACCTCCCAACATGACATAGGATAATGATTTCTACGGAAAATGGGCAGCTACATTTGGACGTCACATTTGTAAATGATGGAATCATGAAGATGAAATTGCGAGTTATTCAACTGATGAAATATTGACGATATGAAAAATTGTAAAATAATTAAAATTTGTGAATGGGTGGACTTCTCAATAAGTTATGGAGAAGAAACAATGTGGATTTTTTATATTTGACCTCTACATGTGACCTTGACCTTGGTGTAGCGAACTAATTGTTGCTCTGTTCACATCATCTCGATCATTTGTGCCAAGTTATTATAAAAACTCTCAAGCAGTTTAAAAGTTGTGGAGCGAAAACGAAATGTGGACTTTATATATATATATGACGCTTCAGTGTTCCCCTGACCTTAGGGGTAGTGACCTGGTTGTTGCGATCTGCACTTTGTCTCATAATGTGATCATTTGTGCCAAGTTATTTAAAAACTTTCAAGCAGTTTAATAGTAACGGAGCGGACACGAAATGTGGACTTTTTAAATATGACCTTTGTGACCTTGACCTTGGGGGTAGCGTCTTTGTTTTTGCGCTCTGCACATTATCTCATAATGGTGATCATTTGTGCCAAGTTATTTTAAAAACTTTCCATGAGTTCAAAAGTTTTGGGGCCGACACGAAAATGTTTTGGACTGACAGACGGACAGGCGGAGGCAATTCCTATAATCCCCTCCCTACTACGCGGCAGGGGATTAACTAGTGATATAGGAAAATAAAACGGGTTACGTTTTCATGCATCATAAAATAGGCCGTTGTTTTTTCAAGGCTTGGTCTGATTTTAATTTGAATAATTATAATACTTGGAAGAAACCATCTTGGTATAAAGTTTGGAAATTTTCTAGTAATATATATTTTAGCAGGAAATTTCGTTGAGAATAAGTACAAACACACAAACCTGTAGTGTACGAGACATTTGTAGAAACAACAACACATGATAAACATGACAAAGGAAAACCCGCTGCCAACTGCCATTCCAAGCCACAGTGTTTGATCTACAATAAAGTTTGCATATGAGATTCAAGAATCAAGCTTTCTTTACACAAACAGCATCATTACCGCACTCGTTCGGTATCTTTAACTTATATAAGGCTGGTAATGAAAAGAAACCCTCCCATATTTTTTTCTTCTAAACGTTAATAAAAATAAATGATGTTTACTCAGTAAAACAGTCAGAACTCTTTTGTGTGGGTAAAAGAATAAGTTACGTCTATTCTGAAACTATGAAACCAAAAAATACGTAAATCTTTCTTAAAGAAGACCATTAAACCCACGTAGAATTATAAACTTTTATTTTTTTCACAGTGTCTTTTAGAATTTTTGACTTAATGGGATTGTTCCTGGTCATCTGTCTTAATCCGTTTCCTTTATTAATGTTCGTGTTACACAAATTCAAGAACATGCTGATTTTAACTGACTAAATATGCTTTCATGGTAATCTTTAAAAAATTTAAAGTGAAAGTGATAAACGGCCTTCACAATACTCTTGTTATACCTGCAAGCAATGAAGTTTCTTTGTCTACTGGTAACATATGACTCTGTCCGGTTCTAGGAGCCTCAGGAGTCGGTACTACGGGATCAGCGGCTGTCGACTGTGTTGTTGTTTTGTAACTAACACTTGTGGTTTCATGAGTTGCATGTTTCTGTAGCGGTCTGTTTCTAAGAATGTCTGCGTAATTTTCCATATCCTGTTGGACTTGTTGTATTTCCGGTTTGCAGTCTAAGTCTTCTTCAATTTTTGAGTTGTCTTCATCAGATTTTAATTTCTCTTTCAACTGTTTCAAGTACTTCCTCCAATTCATCTGCTCTTGTTTTAAATGTTTGTTGCCAAATCTGGATTTGTTTTTGTAATGTGTCTTGTGTTTCCTATTTGTATCTGAGTTTTCGTTTTTTGTCTTGTACCTGTTCTTGTCTTTCGTTTTTGTCAATTTATATTTTCTGTTTTTTCCTTTAAGATTCTTTCTGTTGCTTTTGTGGTTTTTCTTTTCTTCTTTATGTTTCTCTATCTCCACCTTATGCTTCTTACTAGCATTGTTGTCCTGTTGTGAATGTGACGATGATCCGCTCTGTTCATGTCTGACATGTGAACCTTCATCTGTCGGTTGTCTATCTTTACCTGGATGTTTCTGTACGTGTATACGAAGCTCCGGCGGTTTTCCTTTAATTTTTCCCACCAAATTAACCCCATTTTCCCCACTTTTTGTTAACTGATCGCCTTTTCCGTCGGTACTATTTTGCAACATGATGTTTGCTAAAGTGTTGCTTGTATTCGCACTGTTTTCTGCATTATTCACAGGCTTTGCGTCCGGAGTTCTCGCCTTTTCATCCGCATTCAAAGAATCTCTGTGCCTCTGGGTAAGTAGCTGTTCCAATTTCTCTATACGTAACAATCTTCTGAGATGTTCGGCACTGCCATGAGCTTTTTCTATGGCACTCGTCAAGTCTCGCGAAACATCGTTTTGGTGTCTGTTACCTGAATCATTTAAAACAGTAGAAATTATATTTTTCCCTATAATTATATCATAATTGTGTATAATATTTTCAACGCCAAAATATCTAAGAATCAACCAACTTAGGCTTCATAAATGTGATCTCGGACAGGCCGGTTACTCAACTCTTGTCACTAAGGTATTACTTAGACAGTTCTCAATGTTTTAAGGCAGGAGAGTTGAGGGATGGGGTTCTTGCATGTATCGGGAGATTCCCACCAGTGCTTTTTGATAAGCTCACGGAGAAATAGGCAGAAGTTCATTTCCAGGGAGATTTTATTTCCCATAACGACTCGAGATTTAAACTAAACACATGTATAGTAATTATCAAGGATCTACAGTTCATCACAATTTCTTTGGTATACCAACCGCCAGCCCGCTTTACAGACGTTTCGTCGACCAATCATTTCGTCGAACTGATTATGTATAGTAAATGAAAAGTCATTTCGTCACTCTGAATATTCAACTGGCGGAAAGTGTGAAATATTTTTGTAGTGTAATTCACACCTAATTACTCGCGCATGTGTAACTGTTAAACCAAAACAAAGCATACTTGTAACAAAATGGCGCAAACATACGTGTTTATTTTTTGCTAGTTTTATCTTTTTCTTTTTGATATTCGAATATTTCAAAGGCATACCAACCTACATTTAACAACTATAATTAGAGGTAATTTGTCTAATTTTATGTGCCCAATATTGGATTAGTTATCTGCTGATTAATTAAATGCCAAAAACACCCGTATTGAAAAACCATCATTAATAATGCTGTAATTAGGTGTGAATGAAGTATTTCACACTTTCCGCTTATTGAATATTCAGGGGGACGAAATGACTTTTCATTTACAATAAATTTCGACGAAACGGTTGGTCAGGAATGGATCAGTGGTCCAGTGGTAACGCGCAGGACTGGTAACTCAGAGTCCCGAGATTGATCCCCCGCTCCTCCACTAACATTACTAATTGTCTTTCGGATGAGACGTTGAACCGAGGTCCCATGTATCAGTGCTGTCCACTTAGCATGCAAAAGGAACCAGGGGTATCTCTGGAATGGGATGCTTTCTGTATCTTGCACTACCCCAACAACATAAAATAACTAATCTCTTCAGTGGGCGTCGGACGTATGGGAAATCGTTTCCGATGATAAATTTGCTCAAATAAATAGAAAGACGGTTGGTCGACGAGACGACCGTCACCTGCCAGACCCACTGCCCCTGATGGATAAAAAACATTGATGATGCAATTTCTTTTAAAAATAATTTTACAGTAAGACTTGTCGAAGTATTGATTCTAGTGATTTCAAATGTACTACCCCTTCTTCAGGATTAACGCATTGTTTGACTGCTTAAAGACCATTCTGGTAGAGTCACCAATGAGACCAGCCTTATTCAAGGGAGAGTACTCGATTAAAATCTTTCAGATATTCAATGGTAGTTCACTCTCTTCGATTTGGCTTAAGAAAAAGAGAATCACAACCGTGCGACAAAACAAATTTTCTGTACCAAAAACTCCAGATCTCGTCAAATTAGGGAAGTCACGTCTTTAAAAAAAATGACCATATCTGAATAAATTCTGAAATATATCTCGAAAATGAAACTGTATGGATCTGTCTGTATTACAGAGAAACGATTTAATCTGTACATGATTCTACTAGTTTATTTGATAGTCTAATCCCAAGTACGGAAAGATTTTGGCCTTGATTCCACGGCCACTGCTTTCGACGTTGTTGCTGGTAAAATAAAGCAATTTGCCATCGATACCAAATGATTACCATACATTACTGATGTAAAGCGAAATAATGTATTTCTACAATCTCTGTTAATCTGACGTCGCGCGATATTCATAACTCATATAAGATCAGGGCCTTAATTGAGAATTAAGGCCCTGATAAGATACTCGCAATATACGTAACATCAAATTCAGAGCCTTGCTTTTATGAATAACTCGGTCTGCATTTATTCATAGAATTTATTTCCTTTTCTTAAACGATCCAGTTTCGAGTTTTATTTCATCGTACAGAGATATTATTGGAAATAATATGAATTCGTAAAAAGCTTTGACTATCAAATCTTTGTATCTTAAAGCAGACATTGGGGCCTATAAACCCGGTATGCGAACGCTACCAGTAGGCGGACACTTTCTTATTTCGTGTTTTGTTAGTTAAGAGCAAGATAAATTATTTTAAAATGTTAGGGTATTGTTTTCAAGTTCTGGTCCATTTGTTCTCTGTACCATATAGGTATGTTTGTTCATATTTTTTTCAAGAACACAAACAAGACTTTTTGTGGTAACTCTTCTGTATCAAAAACTGAAATTTCAGTTGGAGTTTTAGCGTCAAAAAATGGACTCATCAGGCATGTCGTCTGTTCGAGGATAGACTGAACAACTCAGACAGTTTTACTATCAGTGATTGTCTAAAAACATGTCCATCAAAAATATCTTCTTTCTAATTTTGATGTTCAAGTCAAGAATGTAAGATTAATAAAGATGCTATCCGATTGAAAATTATTTTATTTGAAAAACTCGTTAAAACACTGGTCAAAACTAACATCTTAGGGAGTGAACATAGACTGAAAGAATTTCCTCTACAGTCCATGGAAGAACTAATTAGAAGTTGCAAAGAATAAAAATTCGCTTTAAAATTGAAGTTAAAATAGTGTATTCTTTAGAGTCAGTGTACCCGGTTTCGCACACAATATGTAATATTTTTATAAAATAAATTGATAATGAATTATTTTAGTGCTTACCTATATTTAAAATGAAAAACAGACAGTGTACAATTAAAATTGTTCTACTTTTATTTTCTTTGAAAATGACGTCATAGATTGGCCCGCTTGATTATGAAGACCTAAAAATGAACCGGTTGTTCCAGCAAAGTGGACCCGGTTTCGCACACCCGTGATTCCTGCAATAAATGTAACTGATGAAAAGGCATGCATGTTAAAGGATAAGAAACTGACTCAAGCTTGCAAAACATTAATCATACTGTATTATAATCATACTTTGTTGTAGATAAAGCTCACACTTTACCATACTATAGAAAGACAGAAAACACACACTCAATACAGGTCTGTGAACACATAAAAACAATAACTATACCATTTGAACTATAGTCAACTTTTTCAACAGTATTTTTAACAGTTTTTGTGTCCTGTATAACAGTGTCATTCTTCCTGTACACAAGTGTTGCAAAACCAGTTGGTTTTTTGTTTAAGACTATCATCTATCAATTTTTGCTGAGTGGTACCAACACATTCATAATGAACCCATCGCTCACAATTATCACATCCAATCCAAGTCAAATCATCACTGCCAGTCATACAGACTTCACAAACAACTTCATTTGCCTGATCTATATCTGTACCGGTTTTCAAACCAGACTTTTTATCATCAATACAGGACCTACCTTTTTTAATTTCAACATGGGTAAGTACTCTAGCAGACTCTAGTTTTCTTTTGGACGTTTTACCTTTTTCATTTTTAGGGTGTGGCTCAACCAGGATTGTTTTCAATTCATCAGGGATAAGCCCCAGCTTCACAAGACAATTATCTTGACTAGTATGGCCACACTTGTCACATTTTGCAGACTGTATATTATCAGGAGCTTTCTTAACAGACTTGGGTAAAGTCTTAGATAATGTGGGTCTAGCCTTATTTGGGTCAAAAGGACAGATTCCTACACAAGAAAAGGCTGATGCAACAGAAGAACCTGAAATTCTATTCATAGCAAGGTGCAACAGTTTAGGAAATTTATCTCTAGGAACACTTTTCAAACCTGTATACCCTAATGCAACACTCAGGTTAATGAAATGCACCTTCAAAAGGTGATAATACCCAACATCAAGGGGCTGCAACAAGTGTGTAGAGTGAGCAGGTAAGCAGAGTAGCTCGATCTGGTCTTCTTGTGCAAAATCAATTAATTTCTTATCCAGATGAGTCACATGATTATCCATTATGACCAAAATAGGACGAGACCTGCCACACTGCTTTGCAAACTGCTCTTTAAACCATGATAGAAATATTTTTCCATTAATGAACCCACTTTCTGAGCAGTCAAACCCCCAGTTGTCAGGTATCCCATCCCTATAATTGCATCTAGGGAGGTTCTTAGAAAATATGACAAGCGGGGCAACAGTTTTACCATCTGCAGATACAGCTAACTGTAAAGTTACGTGACCGTTAACTGAAACAATTGGTTGATATGGATGTTTTGTACCTTTTACAACAACTATTTTCTCTCTACCTTGCATCTTTGAGGAAAACCCAGTTTCATCAAAGTTAAAGATGCGTGTAGGGTTGTCTTTTATGCCAAACCTTGTGACAGTTTGATCAAGTAAATGATAAAAACCTTGTATTTGCTTGGAGTTCACCTCAGACCTTACTCGCTCTAAACCATGTGGTTTCCTAATTGAGAGTTCTTTATGTCGCTTAAGAAAGTTACGTAACCACTTGTGACTTGGACCCTTTTCTGAGCTGAATAGACATGGGCGTCCAGATTCTAAAGCTATGTCATAAGCAAGCTTGCGGATGACCTTTCTTGTCAAAGGAAATACCCTGTCAGCCATGTATTGTACATAATTACACAAAGCTTTCTCTTCAGTGTTTGTAAGAGCATATATACCACCACGCTTTGTAATTTTGTTCATATATCTGCCTCTTGCATGATCCTTTATAGTAGAAACTGGGACATTTGTAAGGGCTGCAGCCTTCCGGAGTGATGTTCCTTTCCGTACTTTTGAAACAGCCAAGTTTAGGTCGTCTCTGGAGTATCTTTTTGGCATTTTTACCTGAAGGCGAAGTATGTGTAAAGCGGTTTTATCATCTGAAAGCCAAAATTTGCAAGCAGCTTTTTGTTAATAATAGGTTATTTACGTTAGTAAGCACATCCGATGACAATTTAGCATTTTAATGGGTCATGAGGTGTTGGATATTGTAGATGATCCTGTTAATCGATTAAATAAATCACTATTTAAACCTTGAAATGAAAAATCAAGTAAATCCAAGATTTTGGCATGAGTTGGGAGAACTTTATTTAAATGGCTTTTTTCAACAAAACTATACAAAAATATCAAGTAAAAACTTACTTTTGTTTTGTATTATACACTTTGACAGGTGACTGGTCTATTTATCTGAGAAAAAGTGCCTTTCAACTTAGAAATTTTAGGTTTTTCTTTGGTTGACCTAGTGACCTACGTAGATTTGTTTATATTTTCGTCTGCACTTACCAAAGCGAGGCTCACGTGGGAATCCCTGGTGATGTCACATTTTCTGAGAAACTCGATTTCACATTGAAAACAAAACACAAAATTTTGAAAAAAATTGTTTTGATATCAAAAATGTGCATATAATAACGAAGTGTGCGAAACCGCGTCCTGTGCGAAACCGGGTACACTGACTCTATGTCTGCGTTTTGTTTATTGACTGAGTAAAAGATCAAGTTTGACAGTTGTTGGGAACCCAGAAATAGATCTAGATCTAAATTTTTCAATCAAAGTTCTTTAAAGGCCCATTAGTATCACATACCTGATGCAAATGCGTCTATAAGAGTGGCGTAAAGCCACAAATAACTAACGCAGAAAACCTTCATCGCATCGTTTTCAATGTTTACTTCGCCATTTTGAATATATCACGCGCTTGTTTCCAATAATTTGACGTATTATGTGACGTCACTGTAATGGTAAAAGACACACTCAGACCAATACATAGATACAAATTCCTAGAAATCGACTTCAGCAAGACCTCATTTCATTTCCTCATTTCACGTGTTATCTTCAAGTTACTGACTTGTTGTCTCAACTTTAATAGCTTCTACGTATAAATTTTACACTGCTATCCTCTGCTATCCACTAAACGTGCATGTGGAGTGTAGGCCTATACCTTTTTGTCGTTCAGAAGATGATTTCGTACGGTAGGCTTTTTTTTTTTTTAATTTGCTGTTGAATCCAGAATGGTCCCCTTCAGAGAGAACAGTCATATTTCTATTTTATCATGGCAACAAAAACAAAATGCCTAATTTAAACTCGAAATGAAGCAGGCAGATCTAGACCTAAATTTTAAAAGCTGTGTGGGTGTTTTCATTGATTAATTAATTAATTCATTCATTCAATCATTTATTCATTCACTTTGGTTGTTGTTGTTTTTTTTTCTCATGTTTTTATTTTTATTTGTTTATTTATTTATTTTTTTTTGATGGGGGTGGGGGGTGAGGCTAAGCTGTCACACTTTTTTTTAAAGAAGGTGTAAACATATTTATATCTAGTCATTTTTAATGCATGACCTTATAGATCTATATGCTTTATTTTATGATGTTATGGCTGTTATGTTAATATGTTGTCTTTTTGTCTGTAAATATCTTCTTGCTGTGTTAAAAATTTGTGTCAACCGGTTTGATATAAGGATTGTTGTATGATCGATGTGTAATAATCATCTTCGGCCTTACCATTATGTCCTGAGAAAAAAAACACCTTTTCACAACAATTTTGTTGCAAACAAGAGAAACTTTAAGTTATTTTCCGTGAAATGTAGACGTAATTGTAACTGACTAAACTCAAAATTATGTACGTGTGTGGGTTCCGAGCTAAGATGTTCGCTTGTTTCCATCATTTATATCTGTCAAGAAATGTTTATCATGTGTGAAAAGGGAAGGAAAAACTTAAAGAATTTATACCGCAGTAAGTCACAACAATGGCAGACGAAAGTTATGGAGGGAAAGAGATCTTAAACTTTTTTTCCAAACGAGCGCACAGATGCACTCGATTTACTGATTTTCAACAACTCGCCTTGATTGATGTATAACCAAGAGTTTTTGTACTCCCAGTTCATCTGAGTGATTTACAACAGTGGAAAGGCACTTCATATTATCGTAAAGCGTATTTTGTGGCGTACACCTGTCCGTCCGTGTCTGTCACGTGTCAGCCAACTTCCGGAACCTGTGCGGAATTCTCGTTTTCGAATGGTTTTAAAAACTTTAATTTTAAGTGTTGAAAAAATTTTCACACTTTCCAATTTTCAGCACTTCACCTAAAAAGTATGGTTTCAGTTCCCGAAGATGCATTTTGCAAGGTAATTTTTATATTCAATGTTTAAGGTTTCATGGATTATTTAGATTGCCGGCTGTTTCAGGTGGGTTGTTCTTTGTAAAAAAATGTCCGAGGATGTACAGTACAGTCCAATATTACTCTATTTTTGATTTATTTCTTTTTAAAGAAAATTGTATTCGGTTTCGTTTCTTCTAGTTCCTCCCCCTTCAAATCAGTTTATTGTCTTTCATCTTATTTTCCTTTACAATTTTGTTTCTGTATATAAATCTACAAGTGTTTATTGTTTTCTTTTGATACTAACTACTTTCAGGCTTAAACTGTGCCTTTGAACTTTTCACAGCAATACAATTGTTTTTTGTTTTTTTTTTTTAGATATTTGGAAAAATAGCGTCACGTCTTTTTCTGGGATAGATTAACTTACTTTGTTAGATCTATGTCGAGTGAAGTTGAACAAAATTGAATCGGGTAGGCAAAAAGTGAAGGAAAAACAACAATAGAAAAGGCAGAATAACAGAAGATCCACAACACAAAATTCAACAGAAAATATAATGTTTGCTAAGGTATGGTTACTTATCGTATGTATTTAAAGTAGGCCTAGCCTAAAACTTTAGTCTTTTAACATCTAAAATACAATTTGCATATTCAGTTTTCTAGTAAACGCCGACTCTGTCATTTAACAATTTCAGCTCTGCAGAAAACTACCCTGACACTAACACTGAGATGGTTGCCAAGTGAGTGAATCCACGCGAGATTCTGCGATGATATACGAGAATTGAACGGAACCTGCAGAGCATCTCTGTAGATTTCGCAACGAGTGTCGACGTGGCTGTCGATTCTGACCAAACTTTCCATAAATCATCATTAACGAGCAATAGCTGCAGGTATTCTCCGTGTGCTACAAGAAACATCTACAAATGGTGCATCCTCCTTCCGCTGAGAGCGCTCTGTATCAACGCTTTTCATTCCCTGTTTTCTTTCTTTCTTTCTTTCTTTCTTTCTTTCACTTCCGCGTTTGTTGTTGTTGTTGATGCTGCTATAGACTTTGGTAACATGCAAGTTCTTCGTGTAAAGAGTGGGTACAGTCGTGAGACTTTGTGGGCCCAACTAGTAATTATGTTTTCAAGACACTCCTTTATCGCGTGCAAGAATAGTTTGCTTACTTTTATAATGTGTAGGTAGCATAACTTGCTTCAAAAAGCTTTGAATATACAAAATGTAGATTAAATATTTTTAAGAAGACAAAATTTCAACACCAACGTATTTTTGTTGACTTCTTTTGTGGTACTAAAAACGTTTCTCTTTCTTCCATGAGAGATATATCTTACAGGTTTTACGACCAGAGCTAAAATATCCCGAATGGCATAAATTCGGAACATCTCGAAGAGGAACGACTCGTTACACGTGATTTGTAGACTGTCAAATCCCTGCTGGGGCAACACTCTATAAAACGAGAGAACTCGTGAGATAAGGCGAGATACTCTCTGAGTTACAAATTATCTACAATTTCCATACTTCAACATGCATGTCATGTGTTTAATATCTTCACTTCATAAAAATTCGCGATAAGACCCCCATATAACTCTCAGCAGAATTCTGCTAAGTTCCATATGTTTGCACGTTATTCTACCCAGTATTTCTGTAGTGGCACGCAATGCTAGATAGATTTTAGAGTCTTGAGTATTTAAGACGAAAATGTGTTTATAGATTTAAAAATTTCAAGTTGTAACTTTTATGTGTAGTTTCAATATTGTGTACAGACACCTTATCAGCTTGGGTTGATAGAAAAAAGTAGTTTGCACCAATCTTTAGTTGTTATGAATATATTTTTTCAAAAATCAGTTCAAATTGAAAATACGTGAAATTAAAGAAATCTCAATTTTAATGTTGACCTGAATTTTGTACGTGTAAGTTCCTGCTTACATTCAAATAAATGAAAAAAAAACAATAAAAAAAATGATCAAGTAAATACATTTTGATAAAAATAAGAAATGCAAAAATTTAAAGAAGTTAAATATCTGTTTGTTGATAAAGTAAATTTCATTAAATAATCTACATAGATGTGATTTCAGCGTAGAAATAATGTGGGTTAAAAACAGAAGTCAATGTAACTTTAAACGTGCGCCAAAAACGCGCTAGATTTATGCATGTTGTGTATCAACAAAGACATTTGACACGTGAAGAATTATGGGGCATGATAAGCCTTTTGGCGGAGCATACAATCACCCTGTCCTTACTAACTGATAACACGTGATAAATGAATTGTCAATATTTTCTACTTTGGAGTGTGACTGTTATAACCTTGTCTGCATCCAGATCTTATATTTCATACGCCCACGACGCAAACTTTATATAATACTCCTACATTTTTGTTATTTTCTATTTTATCGTAACTATATTCACAAAGACAGAATCAAAGCCCGTACTTAAGATCCATCGAAAACATAATTTTGATGTTTATAATGATAGTGAAATCTTTCAAGTATAGCATTTTTATATTTGTTTACTGATCTGAAATCTTCTGAATATCATTCTTAATTTAATTATATTCCCCTACAACTAATACATTTTTTCTTCTAATCCAAACAATTCTATAGATCTTTTTTTCCTGTGATATTTTACTTCTGTTGTGAATAGCAAATGGAATCGATTCCAAAATTCAACGTAATTCGATATTGCTCATCTGATATATACTGTTATTAACTTCGTTATATTTGAAAATGCAAATTTGCATCTTAACATTAAGAGGGCTTTGTTTTCGTTTTTTTTTTTTGAACACTTTAAATCTTTCTTTTTTTATTGTCTTAATCTCGGGGTTGCAAGTTGTTGGTAAACAAACAATAAAGAAGATCTTAATTCAAATTAAGATATTGATTAGTGTTCTTAACGTGAAGAGTTTTTGCACAAACTTAATTAATACATGTAAAACCCACAATCTGACCTTCACGCAGTTTGATAAATCCCTTAACGTCTTGAGTTATCAGTTCAATTAAAGTTACATTTTAACGTAAAACAATAAGGACAAATACATCAAAAGAAATATATTTTGAAGCTATAAATAGTTTAACTTTTGACTTATGAAAGGAGGTACTGTCCAAAAAATTTAACATTTAAGTTCTTTTTTTTTCTATTTACTATGTCGAGATTTCATAAAAATGCCATTACTGAATCTGTCTTAATGTGTTTGTGTAGAAGTATGTACACTTAAAAAACAGATACACAAAGAGAACAAACATATGTTTTCTCATTTACTCTCCACATTGAGACAATAGTCATAGGTATATTAATATCATATCTTCATGTAATTCTTTTTAAGAATAATCACATAACAGCTCATAAAAGCGAATAAGCAGTGTTCTAGCACAAGTCACAAAATATTTACATAATTCTGTATTTTTTCAATGCAGTGAATCAATCATGCATTTTTTTAAAGTTCACATATGATTTATATTCTGCATGCAGCAAAGGTGTAACTGTTACAAGTATATGGTAAATTGGTACTGGAAGTATTATTTTGACATAATATAGTATTCTATTCTTTGTAACAGCATAAAGAAAGAAAAACAGACCAAAAGTTTACTCGTATACTTCCAGGAAAACAGCTTTTGTAAAGTGACGACTGCTTAGTTTTAAAACACCTGACTCGTTGTTATGACAACATGTATTTTGCGCCGTCCATCGCGGACATGTTTCCGGTTTGTGTACACACTAACTAGTGTGATTGAATCTGTAAACATAGTCGTACTCTTCACAGAGAAATACCCCAAATACAATGCTTAATACAGTACTGACACAACAGTCACGTTTAACATTGACTGAGAAAACTATAAGGATACCACCAAAGCAACACCACAAACGCCGTCTTTTGAGCATCGAGCACAAGACATCACAAAGCACGAGACAATATATGGATTCTAAATTAATCTTAGCAAAAATTCCAATTCTTTCATCATTCAATTCTTTACATATACAAAACCCACTGCTCTCTTTTCTTTCGTCCTTTACACAGCATTTGAATTTAGTCATGGTTAACCTAAAACCGCTACTACGACGTCACCACGTACCACAAGTAGACTTTCAACCGAAAGTGTATAGAAATTACTCCTTAAAATCTTGCATAAATGTAATCTCATAGCACGTACATGTCAGGTTTGTGTTGTAAAGTCACGGTCATTTTCTAAGAATTCAGGACACAATGAATTGCAGACATCTTAGTTTTTATGGCTGTCATCGCAATTTATTCCTCTCTACACAGTTTCTTTCTCTTTTTTGTATTTATCAGTTTATCGCCGATATTGAATTTGAAAACAGTTCAGAAAGTCCACCATTTTGTTGGTCGTAATCTGTGATTCCAGCGGGCATGTCCGGAAGTGATTGTGTAGAGCTCATATCCGATAAAGATGACGAGCTATTGTTACTCATTTCCGTGTACCCTTTTTCGTCTGCCTTTTCGTCATCACTCAGACGGAACTCGCTGTCGTTTACAGGCTGACCTTCACCTTTCGTCTGCTCTTGTTTTAGAACATGTCGTCTGTACTTAGCACGTGCATTTTGAAACCAAACCTGAATGAAGAACACAAAAATGTAAGTATATAAAAGAAGTATTTCATTGGCTGATAACACATCATTTTTTTTCTAACTGGCTTTAAGCTGTCTAGATCTGAGATAATACTGCCCTTCTAATTCAATGAATATTACCTGTGAAAAGCAAAATAAACCAGAACTGTCATCCAATTTGAACAAGTTTACGATAATACACCGATTGTATGTATTATAACTATTTGTGGTAAATAGCTATACAACGACATGCATCCACAAATGTGTCATTGCAGTCTGTTTTTTAGAGAGGCATAAAATTTGTATCATTCTATATGATTGTTAAAGATAATAAATAAATTATTACCCGATGTCAATATTTCAGTAAACAAAAAAATGTATAACACCAACATTGAATACATTAATATCAGTCGGTATACACCGGGTTGTTGTTGTCGAACCATTTTAAGCGGACTGCGATTTATTACAAATGATCATCTTTAGTGACTGTATACCCAAGGCTGATAGGACTGGATATATGTTTTTTCTTAACATTTTCAGTATTTCTATTAAATAGCGAATGAGCCAACAAAAACACATTCAGTATAACATCTCCTAAGTTTTTTGGTATACCCCTTTAAATAAAATCGGGATTCCTTTTGCTGCAGGGGAATAGCTATTAATCCGGGCTGAACTTTTACCTGTAGAACTCGTTTTGAGAGTCCTGTTTTCTGGGCCAATTGTTTGAGATCTTTGGCGTCAGGGTTGTGGTTCAGTTGAAAGTACGATTTCATGGCTCGCAGCTGATGATGTTTGAATGAAGTGCGCACGCGCTTCTGTCGCGGTTGCCCGGATGTAATGTATCCATCTTGACCTACTTGTCCTTCACGCGGTGCATCTGGGTCTCCAGGCATGAATCCTGTAACAAGAGATGACCAGTATAATATTAAGGGTAAGGGCGAATGTTTAGTTGGCTTTTGAGAAGGCTATTGTTATAGTAGTATATTGTAGTTAACTTTTCAATTCCTAAATTATCTAGCTCTTCTTTATTTCTTTCTTTTTTTATTTATTTATTTACTTACTTACTAGCTTCCTTATTTATTTATTTATTTATTTATTTATTTATTTATTTATTTATTTATTTATTTATTTATTTATTTATTTATTTACTTACTTACTTACTTACTTACTAGCTTCCTTATTTATTTATTTATTTATGTTTTATTATATTTTGGTCTGTTTTATTTTTATTTAGCCATTTATACGAAGAATGGACAAAGAACACGGGACTATTTATGTTAAGTATTTTATTTTATTTAATAAAATACGTCTTTAGCAAAGGTGCTCGTAGGTTTCGCATACTTTCATAGAACTAAAGAAGTAATTTGAAAGCTTTAACGGCATAATGCGTTCTAAAAGGCACAACTCGCAACTCTAAACTTGTTTATGTAATCACCTTGCTGTTGCCTGACAAGCCGCTGTAAAATGTATAGTGTTACGGTCTGATCTACTTTCTTCTAAGGCTAGTGAATAAATTGATCTACTTTCTTCTAAGACTAGTGAATAAATTGCACCTATACTATTTGCCCGCACTGGAAATCTTCTATTCCACATATAGAAGCTTGTTCTGCACCTCGTTTCTTATAGAAATAAAGAGGCTTTTTTATTGCTTCATTTTCCGCGGGTTTTAATGTGTGCTCATGCACTCAACGGTTTTTGTACCTAGACTGAAAACAAAAATATTGAAAGGGACATGCACAGACATTAACAGTGTTGATAAAAAATGATTATCCATAGCTTTACGAAGCAAACTTGCCAGTTAACAGTCTTTGTCGTTGGCGTTGGTAAGGCTTGTGCTATATACTACATCTATTACGTACTGAGAATCAAAGCGTTATTCGACAACGCCTGCTGGCAATGTCGTGTATATTGAGATCCAACTTTTTATTTGGACATTTTGTGAGGTAAACACTGAGTACTTCTGTTTTGTCTCAATTCTCTGAAATCGAGTGATGGAAATGAAAATGTGTTTAAGGTAACTAGAACCATCTCGGGTATCTCTGTTTTGTTACAATCGTTTTCGTTTCAAAGGTTTGTTTTAATAATAACTGAAGAATGTAATTTTTCAGGAAGATCACTAGGAACGCCCTTTTTCAAAGGGAGAAAAACACTGTAATACAATCATCGTCGGTGGCCAGAAATCAAAGGCACGTCAGAGAACGTTGCACCGGTAAGAACGTATTCTTTTTACTGATTGTATAAAAATCTTCAAGAGCACCACTTCAATTTCACCTCGGAGTATGGATTCAACAGCCTTTTTAACCAAGTGTTTTTATATGAATGTTCCACGTGTTTAAGAACACAAGTCGGAAGTAGACAAACAAAACATGTTAGGTGTATAAGACACGTTTTTCTTTACTTTACTATTATAATATTTGATTACATCTGTGAAAATACAGTATAACTTTACTCCTTTACTCCTGAAAGTAAACACCGAAATGGAGCGTCAATATTTAACTTTCTTCGTCAGATCAATAGCTGTGAAAGAATTGTTCTGGTTATCGAGGTGTAAGTTTTCGTTTGCATTTGAGCTCTTAAAATTTTCCCCAAAAAAAGTTCATTTTGCTGTATTTATTTTCAAGTAATGACAAGAAACACATAGCAGACTGATTAAATATTTTGATCAGTGCATAACATTTGGCCTTGTTTCCAATATTTTTTAAGCATTACTGAATAAAATATTTAGTTTCTACTTCTTTATTCATTTCTCTCAATTTCCCCATCAAAGATGTCAATTTCAAACGATGAAAGTCTAAAAAATCTTAGTAAAACAAAAACATGCCTCCTACATACCAAGTTAAGAGTAAGTGATACAATATATAATCATAATAAGAAAATTCACAGCATAAATGCAGCATGAGCTTCAAGTAATGATAAAAAATATCCCTTTTGAGAAAAAGCTGGTAATGTATAGTAACATATATTGCTAATTTTGATACCGTTATTCAATGTCAATACAAATGTTTGTATGAAAACTGACGCATATTTTTCCCATGGATGTAATAAATTCTATTGTAAATTGAACAAAATCCCTATCCTTTGAATGAATATAATAGAAAAAAACATGGTATATAATTATTATCATAAATACATGTATTACTAACATCATTATAATGATTATTATTTCCCTCTTTCACTGTCTTCAGTGTTGTAATCTTTGTTGATATGTTATTATTTTTGTTCATGTTTTTATCTTGATAGATATTATTATCTTCATCATTTTTACTATTATTGTAGAATCTTGGCACGAAACTGACTCTGGAAAAAAAGCACTGTTGTAGAAATACTGACTGGATGTCTTTTATCACGGAACTATATTTTTTTCGATTTTTTCCTTATGAAATTAAAGGAAAAAGAAAAGACTTGTAATATGAAAATGGGAATGTTGGGCTGTTATATTGTCTCAGAGGTATCAACATATGTGCATTTTTTAAACTCATTATCCAAGTTATATTTCATTAAACCATTCTGTTTAAGTGAAGGCATTATTTCTAATATCCAAACAGTCAGGTTTTCACCAGTTATATCAGGTGCTCAGAAAGTATGAAAGGTACTTCTCCTCTATAGCCAGAAACATTCAAGTCACAAGCATACAATCGAACTTTTACAAATTTGCACGTTTATAACCTTTGAAATTCTACTGAGAGGTTTTGATGTTTGCTAAAAGAACAAAACAAGCGTTGAAAGTTTAATCTTAGCCCCAAGCCTCGGCCTGCGTTTCAACATTTCACTCGATTTCTCGCCAGGCTTTCACAATGATTCGCTGCACGTTTGATTGGATTGAAACTTAATCATCTTAAAATATAGTTGTACGAATACAGATGTGGATTGTCCACGTTATATCAACTGTAAATAAGTCTTTCATTGTTATCTGTCTCGGATTCTTGCCCCAACATGCCCCCTACCGGCGTGTTAGTTCCCCACTGATGACCCTTTTTTAAGCGTAACGACGCCCTGTACAGGATACATGTGTGCGTACAACCTTTCTGTTGGAACACCTTTTGACATTTTAAGGTGAAAGAACCCCACAGTAAGGTTTATTTTCTTTCAGTTCACACTTTCAAATACACGTAAGTCAAACCGCACAAGGTATCCTGTCCACTGAAATCTTAAATTTACTTATTCATAATAATGGTCATTTCCAAATGAAAATTAAGATGTTTAATTTTGGCTACACGTTTTTTATTCTATTTACGACACTGATGACCAAAACTTTTGAAGGCTCGATTACATCAACATGAGGGGAAAAAGATGATTGGTGAAAAACAGAATTTCTTTTAATTTTTAGCTCAAACTTTGACTGATAGTTTAGACTTTAATGTGTTTTTCTAAGTAATAAAAGAACCGTTAAACGTAATATTTTACATTGCGTTAAACATCACATGTGGTGTTAAAATAAATCATATGTAACTACACACAGTACCACCTTTTGTTCAAAGGGCTATTATTAATCATTAAATATTTGGAGCTGATATCACTATTTATCATAATCGATATTTCAAAGTGACTTAAACCCCTTGAAATCGCGACAGTGTGTTATTTCCCCTTATTACCAGCATAAGTATTCAAAAGCAGTAACTTTCGTCTAGATTGTGTCCTTCAACTCAACTGAGTGATTCTACTACGTTGACAAAACCACTAGGATATACATTTGTTACTCAATCTTTTCAAGCTGAAGTAGATCTAGGTGCCTAGAGCCACTGGCGGGGCTGGGAGCGGTAGACTGCCCACTGATCGCTCTTAAAGCCTTCAATCAGCCGTAAATCTTTCGCTCCCCGACATCTCTCAAGAGCGTATTGTCCGCGAATTTTGTACCCGGACAACCTGCTGTCCGAAATAAATGCTATTTAAATATGGATGTATTAACGCAGCGCCAGGCTTTTATTGCGCGACAAGGGGTCTTTTTACGGTCTGTTATTACATATTTGGACGACAAAAGACATTTTAACACGATAGAGATGGACTCTTTTGAGAAAATCTAGCGGTGTAAAATGTCACATTGTTTCTTAAAAGACTGAAGTTCATTTAAAATCTCATATACTTTAGATGACCACATTCGCCATAACTAACTCCGGGTTATACTGGAAAATATATAATAAACCTTGAGATCACTTTTATCTTGGAGAGAACTGAGATAAATCGATGGTTATAAAAAAAATCTATAATTTAGATAATAAAATCCCTATATTTCAGTGACTTAAATATAACAAAACGACAACAACAACAACAACACCATCAAGCTTTTGATTCAGTCATATGACTATGACTCGATTCGAAACAACCATGACTTCCAGTTGGATTTAATACAATTCAAAGACGAGAAAAGTCAACTTTTTTCTAATACCTAAACTTTTTTTTTCAAATTCGTCCTAGATAAATAAAAAGGTGTTAAACAAATATTAAAACTACCATTTTTAGAAATGTTTACGAATTGCTATGTTTGAAGATAAACTAAAGTGTTTCACTGAAATGAAACATACCCATAGATCTGTACCCGTTATCTGGTGCCACTATTTTTCTTTTTCTTGGTCGACCTTTTTGCGTTCTTTTTGTTTCTGTAGGAAAAAATGGAATGTTTTCTAGTCCGGGTCCACCCATCATCCCCGGGCTGGTCGAGGGTTGGAGCCCGTGCCCTTGGGGTACACCCTGCATCATGTTTTCGTAGTCCTCGCGACAGTATATCATGTTGTCCCTCATCCCGAAATAATCTCCGGGAAGTAGAGTCTTATTGCACAAAAAGCACGTGAAACATGTCACGTGATACACAAAGTCTCGTGCACGCATCACCATCTCATTTGCCGCGATACCATGACGACACTTAGCACAGCATTTTATTGAAAATCGTCTGGAATTAAAAAAAATCATATATGTATACGTTATGGCTTTGGTTTCTACATTTTGTATTAATTGATGATTCAGAAATTCTGATTTTAAGATTTCATGCAATACTGTTTAGCAGGTAACATACATATTTCACTCCTCTTTTAGTATAAACAGTATCTGGACTGTGATTTGTGTTTTATTATTCTATATTAAAAAGCATCTTAATAAAAACTATATATATTTTTTGGCACCGATTTATTTAAATGGATACTGTTCTTCGCAAAGACATTTCTCCAGCAAGAGAAACAAAGTTCAAGCCGTCAATAATCATGTTTCTACAGCATTGATCCATTAAATTCCTGCATCCAACGGTCCAGACATAGCACTCTTACGTCATTCAAAGAAAAAACTATTGAGAGATCCAATTTTGCATAATTGAATATTTCTCTCGCTATGGAGGCTATTTAGCACCAATCTCCTCTTACAAATTAGATGTTTGTCATCCGTTGACCGTGTTAATTATAGCCCTAACTCGGCTTGAACAATGTGCGCAGGACTAGAGCCGCAGAAAGAGGGTTGATAACTGTATTATAAACTCATTGGTCGTATTTCAACTACGCAGCGATTTTTTTTTCTAAACTGAATGATGACTCAGTTTTTTTTATTGAATATTCTGAAGATGTAGCATAAGCATTTAAGGAAACATTTCTTTAAAAAGATCTTTCTTTTATGAAACTAGAGATTATCGGTATCGTCAATTTTTCATCACAAGACTAATATATTCCCAGGATCACAATTACAAGTGTCTTACCGGCGGAAATTATCTTTATTTGTACCGAAATCATTCCTATCTTTTTTTTAATCAATGGACATATAGTGCAGTAATTTTCAATGATAATGCAAATGAAACAGAAAGACTTTCTCATGAAGAAATGACTTGAATGCGATAGTAAGACAAATGTCAACAATGTTTTAGAGTGAATAAAACATGGTTCTTTCATTATCCTTTCAGTTCATTTATTTTTCTATATCAGTAGATTCAATGTGATTCTTGGACTTTAAAGAAATATTGAAAGCTATGTTCATACTGGACATAATGGTGTAATGACTCACTCACCCTGGTAATTGATAGCCTGTTTGGTATAATATTTTATCTATCTTTTATTTATTTATTCAATATCATGAATTAATACATTTTAAACAAATTTAAATACCAGAAAAACAACATGGACATGTTATCCTCTTCAGAAAAATAGTTGTGGCGACTTTAAATAAAGTCGTTTGGGAAATTTATATTTAACACTCAATAATATAGGTTTGTTTATGTTTCGTTTTCTTTTCCAAATCAAAGATTTTTTTTTACATCTTCGGCAAGTATAGAATTATTCTGAAAACAAGATATCGTGACTTATAGCCTAGATATTTTAACACCATTGTGAAATATGATTCATAAAAATGATAACACAATTAAAGATATTAACCTGGAAAAATACTCAAGAGCGAGTTTTATGTTTCAAAATTACTGTGATGAACGTAAAGATATCAGTAAAGGATGTCGAAAAACTGAATCAAATAAGACAGTTCTGATAACGATATTGAATGAATAAATGAATGAATGAATGAATGAATGAATGAATGAATGAATGAATGAATGAATGAATCAATGAATGAATGAATGAATGAATGAAATAGGAATGGAATGGAATGGTATAGACTTGAATTGAATTGATATGATTTAATTTTATCTGAAATGAGTGAATGAATGAATGAATGAATGAATGAATGAAATGGTATGGTATGGAATGGAATAAGAATAGGAATGGAATGGAATGACATGGACTTGAATTGAATTGGTTTGATTTGATTTGATTTTATCTGAAATGAATGAATGAATGAATGAATACCTGTAATAATCTTCTTTACAGTACACATTGCCTTCACGCACGAAGCACGTGAGTTCGTTGTCAAGATTCAGCTTACAGTCGTAACATTGTAGACATTGCACGTGCCAGTGTTTGTCGGCGGCCATCAAGAAATACCTATCATCTATTCTACATCCACATCCGGCGCAGTACCGGAACTCACCGGACCCATGCATGTCCGGCATGGCCTGGAAAATAAAAGGTTACAACTTAAAAACGTGTTTCCTAACCATGTAATGCCGCACTGTCGGAATGTGACAAAACTGAACTTTAATTCTAAAGGCCATTGAACAATTATACATGAGGATGTGTTTTTTTATAAATCAAAGACATTCTTCCGTTTAAATATGATATAACAATTGTAGAACCGTTTTGGTTTATCCATTGTAGTGAGAAGAAAAAAGAATGTCGGGTTTGAAGTCGTAATAGGAAGAAGCATACACATGAAATGTCTCCAGCTAGTTTGGTTAATGAAACTTTTAGCCATTTTGAAAGAAATAAGCTCATGCGAAGGACATCTAGAAGTAGCTAAAAGAGCACAGACAATGATGTGAGGCAGTAAAAATCAACCTGGCTCAATATGGCATCTACAAAATTATGTTATGTAAACGTATTTATTAGTTATCTGACAATTTACTAGTACCATGCTATTATTCTGCTTCGCAACTTAAATCAGTTTCCATATCAAACGGAAAATTAATCTAATTTAATAACTGTAAATCTTGCAAAAGCAATAAAATAACATAAATCATCTAGAATGATTACAGAGAACTGGACACCATAAGAGATCTATGTTTTCAGATTTCTGTACTGTAAATCAACATATAATAAAATACCACCACAATGTCTCTGTATCTTATCCCTGATTGATTCGACCATCATTAGTTAATCTGACAGTTTACTTTTTGACTGATAACAATCAAAATACGTAACACATTGAGATACTTTCAGCTTCGGATTCGTTATGTACTGATTAGGAAAGCCTGTTTCAAGCTTAGTTAAATGCGTGTAAGAGAATGCAACTCTCCATTCTGGGAGCGCCAACACAGGACGCAAGGCTTTAACGGAAGAAGGAAGATTTATTCTAAAATGTTGACATTTTCAAGTAAAAGTTAAGAAGCATTAAGTGTATGTACTCAAAATATTGACACTTGAAACAATCCCTAACACAAACTTTATCCGCTCTCCTCTATTCTAGCTATTTTGATTGTTATGCAAGCTATAACAACAAGTCGCCATTATTTGTGTTAGGTCGGACCAATTTGTTAAGTAGAAAAATAAAGATACACCGTATAGAGACCGTTTTATTTCTATTTATTTGTTGTATTATTACACTTGACAAAATTTGTACTCTCCAGTTACAAGGAACTTTGAATATGTCGGGGAAAATATTTAACAATGATCTTAAAATCTACGAGAATTTCGAAACATAAGGAAAAATATATGTATGAAGGGAAATTTGAATCGAACCAATCAATTCTTGCTGGGATTTACTATTAATATACGATCCCTGATTCTTGAATCTTGTAAATCAATTATTTCAATATTAAATATCTATGAATAAGTCTGTTTTTCTCTTTAGACAATGTGCGGTTTTTTGATAAATCCTCTATATACACTTTCCCTCTTTATTCCGTCTCTCATAAAGATATTGTACTGAGCGCATTGGACACCTTCTCTTGGATAACAAGTTTCTTTTTATACAAATATACTCGCAGTTACTAGATTATTTAGTATAGATTTACACTTCTTATTAAGACAACACTGTCGGGACACATTTTCTACGCTTAACATGCTGTATTTAAAACCAGATTTAAATAGACAATCGAAGTAAACAAAGTATAACAGATATTAAATATAATATGAATAGGTATAACATAAAGCAAAATAATTAATTAAATTAAAAACAATCCGTGTAAGTGTATCAAGAAAAAAACATTGACCGATTTACTTTTCTATACATCTTGGGTAGCCTTATATAGTTATTTCCAAACCGTCTTCTTTTACATATTAAAATAATAAATATTGCATTTTCCAGTTGAAATTCCGAATAACAATTTAATTTTACCTCACGAATAATCGATTCTCTTTTCAGTATTGAGCTCTTCAGAAAAAAAAAACAAATATGAACTTGGAAAATAAACAAATATTAATTAATACCTAAAATAGACTTATGCACAATATTTATAAAGTATCCAGTTTTTGCCATTCATATGAATGGCGATTGCAGAACTAGGTGTATTCATGAAAATACATTTTTCCCCCAAGGTTAGAGAGTAGTAAAAGGTTGCAGAACAGGGACTCTACAGACCCCAGTTGAGTAAGTTCATTCAAAGATTACGAACTCTCAACAGCATTTCAAACATGAAATACAAGACATATCTGAGAAATGTGAATGATAAAGCACCCTATGGGTCCTTCACGTGAAAATTATACACACAACTGTTTTATCTACAATCGCAGTGTCGAACTAGATGACTTATAAATCAGATTGCGAACACACTTGACGTATGTTTCCATCATTTGTAGCATTTTTATGTTATTTCTGTTAGGATAATATAAGAATTTTAAAAAACTGAGATGAGCCATGACTTTTGGTTGATAAATTATGAAGCAGATTGTTTTAGATTCGACATAATTAACCTTTTTCACCTATTAACTTACCCACAAAGCCCTCCCTGAATAATGTAGATTTGCTACTGATTAAATTATATCTATGGAAATTACAAGTTGTGCAGTAATTATGTGCCCAAGAACTGCCCCGTTTTTTGCAAATGAAACTCGTGTAAGCTGACATTTTCCTTTCAATAAAACATATGAGCAAATTTAGTATATGGTTTACCGTTTTTGACAGAACTGTATAAAGTTAATACCTGTATAATGAGCCTACCATTCCGTAAAATAGAAATGTATCACAGAAGACTATGACAAAAATGTTTAGTTTCAATATTTCGACTTTTTTCACTGTGCCTCCCGAGTTAACAGCCATCTAGTTTAAAAAGCAAGTAATCCACAATGCACAAATTTAGCAGAGAGACAGAATTAAAGACAACTATATGAGTTCATTTAATGAATACCATGATTGTAATGCAACACTCTCCATGTACGAGGTATATGTCTGGTTAACCTACCTCGTTTAGATATTCCATATCGTGGTCGGTCCGATATCGGTCCTCATACCTCGTCTCTTCAAACCTCGCCTCGCCCTCTAGCGGGTTCATTGTCTCTACCATACTGTACCACTCTATTACGATTAACGTTTGTTTAATAGACTCTAACGTCACTTTCTTACTACGTCAGTAGCGTCACTACCGTCACTGTATCAGGAAAAAAACTTTCCGAGCAAGTTTCCGAACTCTGGTTTAATTTGGATCATCCTGTAAATGACACTTGTGATTTGTTCAGAAACCAATTAGTTTTGAAATCCTTTTAATGCCTAAATGACGCAAAATATCGTGAAATAAACTTTCATCTTTCCCGTGTCCCACTTTCGTGCATGACACGGGTAGCGTTCGGTTATCAAACACGACACCTAGATCGCGCTGTGATGTTCCAGAAACCGTTCAGTTGACAAATTTATCTGTAGCTATCTATGATATTTTCAGAATTAGTTAGAGTAAGAGTCCTTCAAACTATATAATTTTTTAAAAACAATCTCTTCTTAGTCTTTCAACACTTTACCTTGTACTTGTATATGCGCGTGTATCTCAATTCCAAATGTTAAAATGGAGGTAAACACTTGTAAATTTCACTAAAAACGATGGTCAACTTTCTGATTTTAATCCGTATTTGTTTATCCCCACAATGACAACTATTAAAGACGATCGGAATATTTATCGTGCTGATAGGTTTATTTGTAAAACAGCTAAGCTTTTCTAGCTACCAGCGTGAATCACAGAGGAATTATTTGCTAACCGAGCAAGTGGGCGTGGTCTCGTTTTATTATTATTCATGAAGTGACAGCAGGGCGTTACCCAGACGGGAAACGAGCAAATTCCGTGAGCAGATGAACGTATTGATTCTCCCCTGTCAGGAAACTCTACCAGCTATCCCCAGGGAGATATTGCTTCCAGTTCTCATTGGTAGGTTTCTTTTAGCAGACTTCTAAAATTCCAATAGCGCGTGCGTTGCTATTCACGAACGTATTTGCAGTGTAATTTCAGTATTTTGTCGTTGAGATCGAAAGAATAAAAATACCCTTGGCTAAGAAGCCAGAGAACAAATATATCATATAGCTAAATAGTGTTACTGTTCCTTTTCACTTTCAACAAAAAAAGAACGTTAATTGAAGCTGTAATTAGTAGATTGTCGAGACCGACCGAAATGTAAATCTAAGTACTATCTACATTCTTTTTTTATCACAAAATATGTACAGTATTGCCAGCTGACTTTGTCTCCAGCTGGTCTCAAATGCTTTGGTAAGATTAAAACATCTCTCCAGCCTGTCAATCACACGTATAAATGCTATATATAGTATCAACCTTTTCTTTTACCTAGTTAAAATATTTAGAGACGACATTATAATTATCCGGCTACATTTCTTGTCCTTCATTATCTTTGCAATATACAAGTAAAAAATCTGTTTATGTTATCCTTGTAATTAACGTAACTGTCACGATATGTCTTTATTCAGATAAATCTATACTGACAGTATGCCATTGCACATTGGAAACGGAGCAAATCTATTTATAGATCTATTCTGCTAGAAAATAACACAATATCTTAAGACAATTTTTAGTAATGGCATAACATTTGTTTGATGTAATACTTCGTTGAATGAATATTTTGGAACTTTCTTGAGACTGGAACTAAGTAGGTTTACTGTTTTTCTTAAGTTTATTTTCATTCCGCTAGCACCGCTATTCAAACACCTGGACAACCAGAATGGAACGGTATTTAAATCTGACATCTGGATTCCATGTATATAACAACCATACAGCAGACTTCAAAAAGCTGGTGCATGAAAACTGAGGCCCGTAAAGAAAACACCATCCGGTCAGTCAGCCCACTGTAACGCTTATGTGTAGAACCAACGCTATTTGATTTGACAGTCGGCAAATAATAAGGAATTTTCAAGAACCAAACCAAATTCAAGACAGTTGCTAATTAAATCACACTACTTATTATGGAACTGGATTCTATTATTTGTATACGTTTGATTACATGATCATTTTAAGAGCTTTTCCTTATATATACCTAGAATCAACTTCACTACGACGTAATAACCTTTCTTGACATCATTTTTCAAACCATCTTTTCTAAGTAACTTATAGCGTCTTGTTACACGCCCATTTGTCAGTACAAATGCATTTCTTCATACGTAATTACTTGTCAAGTAAGGTATTATAAAAGAATTAAATATATCATCATTATTTGATTTATCGTATGTCCATTCATTATAGTTGTTGATGCAATTTTATTTTCTCTGAAGTTTTCACTTATGATACTTTGTATTTAAAAAGCACACAATAGCCTTTTTTGTAGCAATCGATTGAACCAGCAACCCATTTAACACATAAGTCAACGTTTTCAGGTGAGCTTCTAATGAATAGTTTATAAGTCAACGTTTTCAGGTGAGCTTCTAATGAATAGTTTAGAAGTCAACGTTTTCAGGTGAGCTTCTAATGAATAGTTTAGAAGAATGCAGACTCCTCTCCGCCATCATTAGTTGGTCAGCCACGTAGACATCTAGAAATATTCTTTCTAGTCTCAGCATTTTGTTCTCTTAGCATAATTTATCGTTCATTTCTAACCTGGTGCAGCTTACGGTGTGATAGACAATAAACCGCACGTATGCGCTTTCATACATACTGTATTTTTTCCCTTTGCTTTTGTAACTTTTGAAATAAACTGAAACCACACGCCAGTGAAGGAAGTGTTTTCCAGGTGTTTTCCGACTTCAAAGGTACGTAAAATCGAGCGACTCCTGTAACCTGTATCAAATGGGCAGATTTTTGTAATCACTCTGTTTTCAAAATAAACAGCTGATTTTAACGCCAATATTTATTTTGGACAAGTTTACTATTTGCACGCGCTTTGGAGAGTTTCATCTTGGTCTCGTGGGTGCTTGATACAGCGCTCGTCTGTTTTTACTTCCAGTTTACGATGGTAAAAATCAAAGGGGGAAATTTCTTCCAAGCTGGTAGGCCTTCCGTTACATTTCTTACCACAAATAAAAAATTATTTCCCAATTTCTTACTGAATTGTGGTTAAAGGTGTTCGTGTATCTGAGCAAAAAAACTCATTCGTCTTAAAAGATTTACTGTTATGCTTTCTTTCCAAAAGAAGGCGTGATATATATGTTCAGAAAATATAAATTTCTCCTTTTGTACGTAATTATACAGAAGATATCTGAGTTTGTCGATATCCATGCAGACAAAATAAAATGTATGGATATTTTTCCCCGAACACTTCAACCCATGTATCATCTTCAGCAGAAGTTCAGAGCGTCTTTTCTCCTTAACGATGCCACTTAGATCACAAGCTGGCGCGTGCCGTCCTGTGCGCATGTGTGTGCAATTCATTATTTCCGTTCTCTGAGGAAAAATGAAATGGTCGCGTAGAAATCTTACAAATTACAAATCATTGTTAGAGTGTGTTTAAATCTTATTTTCAAGTAATTAAGGGGAGGTTTTCTGATTAATGGGTCTTTAACTGTCATTCGACACGCGTACAAGTATGTAATGAGGCCATGCTTTTAAAATTGTTCAGGGAGAGGAAAGAGTCTATAATTCCTTATATGGAGAAAATAACAGAAATGGAAAAATATATTTGCTCTTTACTGACAATAGATGTAATAACGAAATTTTGACGACAGCATCTTAATTGATAGTTTGTGAAAATAAACATGGGTGTTTATAGAAAATGTTTTAAAAAAGGATGTTTTTCCATCGAGCTATAACAACACCATTTTAGCTGAACAAAAATGCAGGAAAAGACATTTTGGATATCTACTGTAAAACCCTTTTCTTAACATAAAAGAATGAAGTCCATATCCTGTAACTCTGTCTTTCCGTCCCTCAGCATTTCAAGTCTTTAGTAACCAACAGATTTACAACATGGATCTTGGTAGAGTGTTAAAGATTATGTTTCCCCGACGTATATGCAAGGTTTGCAAAGTCAAGGCTGTCTATACTAATCATCTCACTGACATAGTGACCTAAACAGATGATTCTCTACGTGAAAAAAACGAAAATGAACCCAATGGATTTTAATAATTTCTAGTCTACTCCTCTAGAAAAAGTACCTTTTTTCATTTATCTTATTTTACAATTTTATTATTCTTTTATACAGACATATTTTTATCGAAACAGGACAAAATTTATACGTTGTATGTCTAAAATATAAGGAAAACCGTCTATAAATTTCTCTAATAAAAGTGTGCATGACATTTCAAATGTTATCATTCTTCTTTTTTACCCTATTCGCACGATCAATATGATGAGAGAGAAAAGTAAAACACCGCGGTCAGCCGGCGCTGCTGGTCGCCATTACAGTCAACTGACATCTGTGTAAAATGTGAGAACCAGATTGGGAGCGATTGAATATCACGTGCAAATATTTTATTGAACAGTAGGCTAAAACTGAAATAGGCAAGCACGGAAGAAAACGTTAGTGAGAAATTATTATCATACATATTATTGTTATTAGTTGATGGTGTGCGATAAAAGTGACGATAACGATACGATAAGGCGGCGATAATTGGCGGCGGTGTGCGGCATTAGGCCTTATCCTAATGATGATTTACAGTTTTATTTTACAAATAAATTCCGCTATAATGAAAGAGGGTATATAACGGTACATTTATAAGCTGACCGTCTGTTTAAACCCAGCTAATTGGCATCACAGAGTATTAACTGATTCGACTTTTCCTGCCCCTCGAGTATAATACAGCGGAAATTCATTAGAATCTCAGAAAATATTGTACTCCACTCCACTCGGTGATCAACAAACTAACAAAGCAGTTCTTTCATTACATTGAATTATTCTGTTGCAACCAGTTCTTATGACTGGTGAGAGTTTATTTATTTATTTATTTATTTATTCATTTATCTATTATCATCTTTGTCGATGTCATCATTATTCTTCTTATTGTTGCTATTATTATTGTTCTTACTGTCATGTTTATCATTTTTTCATCACCATCATCCTTTTAAGTAAAATATATCAACCCATTGTATCTATATTTGAAATGTTTACAGGGATAACACTTCTAAAATCATAACCTGAAATTAGGTTATGTATTTCTACACTTAAACGAAAGAAACAACAAAAAGAGAAGAAAAAGAAAACCTTGACATTTTACTACCTTTCATTTTAGTCGTTTTGTTCAAAGGTTAGAGAAAAACACATTTATTAAACAGTGTCGTTGACAAAGCGAAAGAAAATTAACTACCGAAAATAACTGTAATTTGTCCATGATATGTTTGTAACTACCGGTTTCGCTACCAAATGCTCAGCCAATATGTCACTTTGAATTAATGGGGTTCAATCAAACAAGAACTCGTTCTTGAAAATCAAACGCCTACTTCAAGAATTATAATCATTTACTTGTTTTCTTGACAAAATTTGGAACAATTGTCGAAAAGTCGAAATCACAGCAGAACACTTTGACGCTTAAGACAATGAAATGCAGTATTTGGAGTATATATATCGTGGCAAGTTGTCGTGACGACTAAAGCCGTCAGCATATCTGGAATAACTCTTTGATAATATTTCATTTACTAGAATGTGCCATTTAGACTATTAACACAATATACAAAAGTTGCAACTGTGTATGATTTAATGAAAACAGAAATAACTTTTGTAACAGAACAATATATCTATAATTCCTTGAAGTAAAACGGAAAAAAAACATTTCACGTATGCGGAATGGTCAAGTTTTCCTCCATCGTTCACGTGCATCTACACGTGACACAACCATCAGAACCGACGTAAAGTCCAGAATATCCGCCAGGACACTCCTTCAGACAGTCAACAGCCTGACAGTTAACCGTCGTCAAAATCTGTGACATTGTAGTTGAGTAAACCAGTTGTTTCATGTCCGTCGTTGACAGTATAGAACTGGCACTTGTCGTCTGCTGTTCTGCTGTTGTTGTCGGAATCATGTCTGAAAATGAAATGATTCAACGCAATAACGATAAAATAATTTTGGCCTTCAAGAAATCACAACCCTAGTTCCGTTATTACTTTAATGCCGTTCAGTTACCTTGTTTAGTGACAGCAAACCATCAGAGAGACACGCTATAGTGTGTGTAAGGCTGCATCGGTCTGCTTCACTCTGACCTTGACCTTGAAGTACATTAGTTAGTTATTTATCGTTTTTGAGACAGCCCTTATATAAATTTTACTATATTAGATGCACTCTATTCTGTCGCGTAGGAAAACTGCGTTTTTAGGTTTAGTCTGATTTTCAGTACGTGTTCATTTGTCAACCGGTGCTTTATTTAAAGGTTAAACATTACTAAATCAAAATCTACAGTTTCATTTCATTAGCTTCAGAAATTCTCATTATACAATAGCATGACCAATCAAATTTCCCAGCATGACTTCTCGATGATGATCATCTCAGTCATTTCATTATGTCGTAATGTCTGTGAAGTTATATTGGAAATACGACATTGACCAGTCGACATTAGCCATTCGACGTGGTAGATTCAAGATTTTAATCACTTGAATGTATAATTTTGTACTAGCACACGACATTTGACATTCGATGTTTTTTTTTTTTTTTTCGTTTGTAATTGAATGTTGTGCTGGCACGACATTCGACATTCGAATTTGATATCACATGAATAATTAACCTGCTAGCACAACATTCATAAGCCAAGTGATTCAAAATTTGAATGTCGAATGTCTTATGTCGTGCTAGCACAACCTTCATAATTCAAGTGATTCAAAATTTGAATGTCATACATTAAGCTAACTTGATACATATTATTTTTGTTTAAAGTCTGTCAAAGATTCCTGTTTATTTTAAAACGATAGAAATATATGAGAGATGTCTGACACACTAAAATTTTCTCTCATTTTTTTCTAATCCAGTCTTTATCATCAATCAGGCTTTTTTATTATTTTATAATTCCGCAAAAATCTAATCAATACTTACTGGTTCTCTACAAAGGTAGAATGATAGAGATGGGGAAAGTATTACTTACCATACTGACATATAAAATCATAGTAATATGGCCACAGTCCGCAAGTCTGGTCCCACCAATGACCATTGTCTTCATAGTTTAATATGGCGCAGTCCTGGGCTGCGTGGAGCAGTTCGTGCGTCTGTCCTTCGCCCCAATTAGTATAGCCACTCAGGCTGTTACCTGTGGATGATGTTAGAGAGAAAAAAGCACGTTTAAGGTGTCTAACTGAAATGTTACATCTAGTTGTCAGAGGTGCTACTTTTTATATCAGGTGAGCGTGCTCAATATGACATACAAAATCCTTTTGATATATTACCTCTTTTCTAGCGCTTTTTAAATGCTTATATTCTATTTAAGTTCAAATTTGATTTTGCCATAAAGCCAGAAAGTTGTCTTTGACTATTTAAAGAAAAATAGTATTCTAAAATGTCGGTAGTGACTAATACAATTTTCTTAGCAAGTGAAAAATGGTCCTGGACAAAAAGATTATGTACAGAGATTTGTTTACCGTTATCCCATACCCAGTGTTTTTCGTCACTTCTGTCGTTCAGGCCTATCCAGAGCCCTTTGTCATCAGGGTCAAACTTCAACAACCTCAGTGCCCTCATCAGGAAGGTCTGAGTGCTAGCGTCAGGAATAGTCACCAACGTCCCTCCTCTTTCATGACAATAATTTCTACATCGTCAAATGAAAAAAAAAGTATTTATCGGTTTATAAATACCA
Source organism: Cyclina sinensis (assembly GCA_012932295.1). Taxonomy (NCBI): domain Eukaryota; kingdom Metazoa; phylum Mollusca; class Bivalvia; order Venerida; family Veneridae; genus Cyclina; species Cyclina sinensis. Next base: position 36,759,748 of record JAAONU010000006.1, on the reverse strand, counting down.
TCGGATATGTAGGCATTACCTCTTTTCACAAACACACTGTTTTTTCTAAGACGAAGGAAGAAGTAAGGTGCGCGCATCTGGTACATGTACTAACATCTAAATTTGAAGTTAGAAATTCAACATCGAGACAGCTCTGAGATTGGTGCTGGAAGTAAATCCTGTGAACTTCGAGGTGAGATGAATATTGAACAAACCCGGAAATCAACTTTCAGTTAAAGTGAAGAATGTGAGTTAGTGTGAATGTCATCGTTGAAATATATCTTAAGGTCGATATCGGTTTTTGAAAGTCAATCTTCGATTTCAGTGTCAATTTCTAGCAGTAGAAAAATGACTTTGTTAAGACAAGAAAGCGGTTTAGAGTATAACACACAAGAAAAGTGTATTATTTTATAAATATATATTTATATACTAGCATTTTAAAACAAGAACCACAAAAACGGGGCCTAATCTTTTCGAAGAAAGTTTGTCCATTATATCAATGACTGTTTTGCTTGTTTCTTACCAAGGAAGCAATTTTAAATTATGATTCAAGTCGTTTCATCCATAATGTTTAGTGCCTGTGAAATTTAAAATTTGAAGCAACCCTCAAGCCAGTAGGAGGCTTTTTTAAAACTAAATCTTTCATTAGCAGTTCAGAGATCACTACCACTCCAGGTATTCAAGCTCCGAGAAAGCTGTAAGATATCAACGTTACCCTTACACTGTGATTTTAACGTTGACAAAATCTTCTTCCGAAGTTACGTGTAGTTAGTTATACGTAACGTGAAACTGTACTTAAAGAGTTCTTTGTGAAATTTACGTGTTATATGTTTGAACTGTTCGTATATTTCATACAAATTTATTAACAAAAAAGAAGTTTCGTCATTAGGTATATGGTAAGAAATCATTTGTTTGTCAAATTTATTTTGCTTTGGTTTGGCTTTCTATACTACCGGTATAACAGCTTTACTATAAAAAGGGGGATAATTCCAAATGAATGAATATCAAACATTTAAGAGCGGAGACATGAGTAACAGTTCATAGCGAAAAATGACAGTGATGTTTTAGTTACAAAACAGTCAGACGGATCAACGGATAAAGTTAAACATAAACATATTCCTTTGCCATTCCTTGTCCAAAATGAATCTATTTCTATTTTTCTATTTGAGTTTATTACTCTTCTTTACCAGTTTCCAATATGTCCGACTCCCTATTTTAGGTTGTGGGGGATAGTGCATGATACAGAAACCATTCTATTCCAGAAAATCCTGGTTCTCTTACATGCTCAGTGTAAAACACTACGGACCTCGGTTAACTGTCTCATTCGAAATACAGTTAGCTGTGTTAGTGGAGAAGCGGGGAACCAAACTTGCGACTCCTGGATTACCATTCCAGCGCGTAACCACAAAATTAATGATCCGAATAAAAGCAGGCGATTTAATGTAAAAAGATTTACATTTATAAAGTTCACTACAAATTTATCACACACATCTGTTATGTCACGTGTGAAATTTAAATGCAGTTCTACCTATGATTTAAATTCTGTGAAGCTCATGTAGGTTTAAAGCTTTCATTATCGAAAAGCCTATTCAACTGTCTGATCTTAACCAAAATCAGTGTCAAGGTCACTCACCTAGCGTCTTTCCAGTATAGCGGGTCACCTATGACAAAATCTATACAGTACTGCCCGAATGTAAACAGTCCTGATGTATGGTTCAGATTGGAAGGACATCTGTACCAGTCCCGGTTAAAATCTTCGAGTAAAAACGTCGAAACTAGAAACAAAATAAAATCGTCGAAACAGTAAGCAACTCTAAAAAGCCGAAGCTGGAAAAAAATATTAAAGTCGAAACTATACAAAACAAAAACGTCGAAACTGGAAACAAACATAATGTCGAAACTGAAAACAGAACAAAAACGGGACACTAAAAACAAAAAAAACGTTAAAACTATCCGATACAAAACGTCGCAAATGGATACAAAACAAAAACGTCGAAACTGGAAATAAAAAAACAAAACGTCGAAACTAGAAATAATACAAATGCAAAAACTTCAAAGCAGTAAAAAGCAAAACTCTGAAACATCGAAACTTGAAACAATACAAAAACGTCGAAACTTGAAAAAATAAAGAATCGTCGAAACCTTAAACAATAAAGAATCGTCGAAACTTGAAACAATACAAAAACGTCGAAACTTGAAACAATACAAAGACGTCGAAACTTGAAACAATAAAGAATCGTTGAAACTAGAAACAATAAAGAATCGTCGAAACATGACACAATACAAAAACGTCGAAACATGAAACAATACAAAAACGTCGAAACTTGAAACAATACAAAGACATCGAAACTTGAAACAATACAAAGACGTCGAAACTTGAAGCAATAAAGAATCGTCGAAACATGACACAATACAAAAACGTCGAAACTTGGAACAATACAAAGACGTCAAAACTTGAAACAATACAAAGACGTCGAAACTTGAAAAAATACAAAAACGTCGAAACATGAAACAATACAAAGACGTCGAAACTTGAAACAATACAAAGACGTCGAAACTTGAAACAATGCAAAACGTCGAAACTTAAAACAATACAAAGACGTCAAAACCTGAAACAATACAAAAAAGACGAAACTTGAAACAATAAAGAATCGTCGAAACTTGAAACAATACAAAAACGTCGAAACTTGAAACAAAACAAAGACGTCGAAACTTGAAACAAAACAAAGACGTCGAAACTTAAAACAATACAAAGACGTCGAAACTTGAAACAATTCAAAGACGTCGAAACTTGAAACATTACAAAAGCGTCGAAACATGAAACAATACAAAGACGTCGAAACTTGAAACAATTAAGAATCGTCCAAACTTGAAACAATAAAGAATCGTCGTAAATTGAAACAATACAAAAACGTCGAAACTTGAAACAATACAAAAACGTCGAAACTTGAAACAATACAAAGACGTCGAAACTTAAAACAATACAAAAACGTCGAAACTTGAAACAATTCAAAGACGTCGAAACTTGAAACATTACAAAGGCGTCGAAACATGAAACAATACAAAGACGTCGAAACTCGAAACAATACAAAGACGTCAAAACTTGAAACAATTAAGAATCGTCGAAACTTGAAACAATAAAGAATCGTCGTAAATTGAAACAATACAAAAACGTCGAAACTTGAAACAATACAAAAACGTCGAAACTTGAAACAATACAAAAACGTCGAAACTTGAAACAATACAAAGACGTCAAAACTTGAAACAATACAAATACGTCTAAACTTGTATCAATAAAGAATTGTCGAAACTTGAAACAATACAAAAATGTCGAAACTTGAAGCAATAAAAAAATCGTCGAAACTTGAAACAATACAAAGACGTCGAAACTTGAAACAATACAAAAACGTAGAAACTTGAAACAATACAAAGACGTCGAAACTTGAAACAATACAAAGACGTCAAAACTTGAAACAATACAAAGACGTCGAAACTTGAAATAATACAAAGACGTCGAAACTTGAAACAATACAAAAACGTAGAAACTTGAAACAATACAAAGACGTCGAAACTTGAAACAATACAAAGACGTCAAAACTTGAAACAATACAAAGACGTCGAAACCTGAAACAATACAAAGACGTCGAAACTTGAAGCAATACAAAAACGTCGAAACTTGAAACAATACGAAAACGTCGAAACGTGAAACAATACAAAGACGTCAAAACTTGAAACAATACAAAGACGTCGAAACTTGAAACAATACAAAGACGTCGAAACTTGAAACAATACAAAAACGTCGAAACTTGAAACAATACGAAAACGTCGAAACTTGAAACAATACAAAAACGTCCAAACTTGAAAGAATAAAAAGTCGTCGAAACGTGAAACAATACAAAAACGTCGAAACTTGAAACATTACAAAACTTGTAACAATACAAAGACGTCGAAACTTGAAACAATACAAAGACGTCGAAACTTGAAACAATACAAAGACGTCGAAATTTGAAACAAATCCAAACCTCAAAACTAGGAACAATACAAAAAACGTTGTAACATGAAACACTGCAAAAACGTCGAAGCGGGAAACGGTACAAAAAACCGAAACTAGAAACAAAACAAAAACTTCGAAACTCAAAACAATACAAAAAATGTCGAAACTTGAAACAATACAAAAATGTCAAAACTAGGAACAATACAAACACGTCGAGCTTGAAACAAAACCAAAACGTGGAAACGTGAAAAATTAACAAAACGTCGCAACTAGAAACAAAACAACCACGTTGAAATTTGAAATAAAACAAAAAAATCTAAACTGAAACAAAACATAAACGTCGAAACTAGAAACAAAACAAAAAGTGCGAAACTTAAAACAATAAGAAAACGTCGAAACTTGAAACAATACCGAAACGTTGAAACTTTAAACAATAAGGAAACGTCGAAACTAGCAACAATACGGAAACATTGAAACTTGAAACAACACGAAAACGTTGAAACCTGAAACAATATGGAAACGTTGAAACTTGAAACAATACGAAAACGTTGAAACTAGGAACAATGCAACAACGTTGAAACTTGAAACAATGCGGAAACGTTGAAACTTGGAACAATATGGAAACGTCGAAACTAGGAACAATACGGAAACGTTGAAACTTGAAAAAAATAGAAAATGTTAAAACTAGGAACAATACGAAAACGTTGAATCTTGAAACAATACTGAAACGTTGAAACTTGAAACAATACGGCAACGTTGAAACTAGAAACGAAGCAACAAAGTTGAAACTTGAAACAATACGGAAACGTTGAAACTAAGAACAATGCAACACCGTTGAAACAATACGGAAACGTTGAAACATGAAACAATACAGAAACGGTGAAACATGAAACAATACGGAAACGTTGAATCTTGAAACAATACGGAAACGTTGAAGCTTGAAACAATTCGGAAACGTTGAAACATGAAAAAATACGAAAACGTTGAAACTTGAAACAAAACGGAAACGCTGAAACATGAAACAATTTGAAAACGTTGAAACTTGAAACAAAACGGAAACGTCAAAACTAGGAACAATGCAACACCGTTGAAACTTGAAACAAAACGGAAACGTTGAAACATGAAACAATTTGAAAACGTTGAGACTTGAAACAATACGGAAATGTCAAAACTAGGAACAATGCAACAACGTTGAAACTTGAAACAATACGGAAACGTCGAAACTAGGAACAATACAACAAGGTTGAAACTTGAAACAATACAGACGTCAAAACTAGGAACAATACAACAACGTTGAAAATTGAAACGATACGGATACGTCGAAACAAGGAACAATACGTATACGTCGAAACTAGGACCAATACAACAACGTCGAAACTTGGAACAACACAACAACGTCGATACAAGGAACAATATAACAAGGTCGAAACTAGGAACAGTACAACAACTTCGAAACTACGAACAATACAACAACGTCGAAACTAGTAACAATACAACAACGTCGAATCTAGGAACAAGACAACAACGTCGAAACTAGGGACAATACAACAACGTCGAAACCAGGAACAATACAACAACGTCGAAACTATGAACACTACAAAAAAGTCGAAACTAGGTACAAGACAACAACGTCGAAATTAGGGACAATTCAACGTTGAAACTTGAAACAATACGGAAACGTCGAAACTTGGAACAGTACAACAACGTGTAAACTAGGAACAGTACAACAACGCGGAAACTAGGAACAATACAACATCGTCGAATCTAGGAACAATACAACAACTTCGAAACTAGGTACAATACAACAACGTCGAAACTAGGGACAATTCAAAGTTGAAACTTGAAACAATACGGGAACGTCGAAACTTGGAACAGCACAACAACGTGTAAACTAGGAACAGTACAACAACGTGGAGAGTAGGAACAATACAACAACGTCGAATCTAGGTACAATACAACAACGCCGAAACTAAGAGCAATACAACAACGTCGAAACTTGGAACAATATAACAACGTCGCAACTAGGAACACTACAACAACGTCGAAACTTGGAATAATACAACAACGTCGAAACTAGGAATAATACAACAACGTCGAAACTAGGAACTGTACAACAATGTCGAAACTAGAAACACTACAACAACGTCGAAACTATGAACACTTCAACAACGTCGAAACTAGGAACAATACAACACGTCGAAACTAGGAACAATACAACCACATCGAAACTAGGAACACTACAACAACGTCGAAACTATGAACACTTCAACAACGTCGAAACTAGGAACAATACAACACGTCGAAACTAGGAACAATACAACCACATCGAAACTAGGAACACTACCACAACGTCAAAACTAGGAACAATACAAAAACGTCGAAACTAGGTACAATACAACAACGTCGGAACTATGAACAATACAACAATGTTGAAACTAGGAACAATACAACATCGTCGAAACCAGGAACAATACAGCAACCTCGAGACTAGGAACAGTCCATCGTCGTCGAAACTAGGAACACTACAACAACGTTGAAACTAGGAACAATGCAACAACGTGGAAACTAGGAACACCACAACAACGTCGAAACTAGGAAAAATATAGCAACGTCGAAACTAGGAACAATACAACAACGTCGAAACTAGGAACAGTATAACATCGTCGCAACTAGGAACACTACAACAACGTCGAAACTAGGACCAATACAACAACTTCGAAACTAGAAATACTACAAAAACGTCGAAACTTGGAACAATACAACAACGTCGAATCTAGGAATACTACAATAACGCCGAAACTAGGAACACTACAACAACGTCGAAACTAGGAACACTACAACAACGTCGAAACTAGGAACACTACAACAACGTCGAAACTAGGAAAACTACAATAACGCCGAATATAGGAACACTACAACAACGTCGAAACTTGGAACAATACAACAACGTCGAAACTAAGAATACTACAATAACACCGAAACTAGGAACACTACAACAACGTCGAAACTAGGAACACTACAACAACGTCGAAACTAAGAACAATACAACATCGTTGAAACTAGGAACTATACAACAATGTCAAAACTAGGAACACTACAACAATGTCGAAACTAGGAACACTACAACAACGTTGACACTAGGAACAATACAACAACGTCGAAACTAGGAACAATACAACAATGTCGGAACTAGGAACAATACAACATCGTCGAAACTAGGAACAATACAACAACGTCGAAACTAGGAACAGTACAACATCGACGAAACTTGGAACACTACAACAACGTCGAAACTAGGACTAATACAACAACTTCGAAACTAGAAACACTACAAAAACGTCGAAACTTGGAACAATACAACGACGTCGAATCTAGGTATACTACAATAACGCCGAAACTTGGAACACTACAACAACGTCGAAACTAGGAACACTACAACAACGTCGAAACTAGGAATACTAAAATAACCCCGAAACTAGGAACATTACAACAACGTCGAAACTAGGAACAATACAACAACGTCGAAACTAGGAACACTACAACAACGTCGAAACTTGGAACAATACAACAACGTCGAAACTAGGAATACTACAATTACGCCGAAACAAGGAACACTACAACAACGTCGAAACTTGGAACAATACAACAACGTCGAAACTAGGAACACTACAACAACGTCGAAACTTGGAATACTACAATAACACCGAAACTAGGAACACTACAACAACGTCAAAACTAGGAACTTTACAACAATGTCGAAATTAGGAACAATTCAACAACGTCGAAACTAGGAACAATACAACAACTTCGAACTAGGAACAATACAACATCGTCGAAACTAGGAACAATACAACATCGTTGAAACTAGGAACAATACAACAACGTCGGAACTTGGAACAATACAACATCGTCGAAATTAGGAAAAATACAACCACGTCGAAACTAGGAACAATACAACAACGTGGAAACTAGGAACAATATAACAACGTCGAAACTAGGAACAATACAACAACGTCGAAATTAGGAACAATACAACAACATAAAATTAGTTTTTAAGAACAGACACAAGAGACAGCTTTGAAATTATTACTATGTTCGATGTTTTGTATGTTTTTTAATCCTACATTAGTTGAAATAAAAGAAATGCGTGACTACTGTTATTTTATTTTTTGTGCTGATTTATTTCTTTAATGTAACTATGTCAATATGTTATTTTTACAGACAGGAAAATACAACTTTTAAATTCTTATTATACGTCATAGTCTAATAACAGAAAAGACACATATATTTGAAATAAATATAAAACAATCACTATAACACATATACATTTATTAGCTTATATATTCATAAAATTAAAATTACATAATTATGAAGCTTTATACAACTATCGTGGATTTTTAAACAAAAATCAAGGAATTGGGTCACAATCTTACATGTCACGTTAGACAGACATTACCGACGGACAAACAGATAGAAGATTGTCACCGCAACAAGGCTCGAATCTTTGCCCTTAAATTTGAATTTAGTCCCGACAATTATTGGTGTGATACCTTAGAAAATCTTAATATATATTATGTGAGAACACTTCGACATAATTATAAACAAAGAATGTACTGCACCCAAAACCACTCCTTAAAACCTAGGACGTGTGTTTTACAAAATTAGCATTTGTTTAAATATATACAGTGCAAAATTGATGCTAAAGAATCATACCTAAGGAATCCTATTTTTATCTTCAGATATATTTATTACCTGTTGAAAATAGTAAATATTCCACAAAGAAAATAGTTTTCAGATTTATTTTCATTTTCGTACTAGTTTAATTTCAGGTCAAAAGCTGTTTTATTGAATGAAGAGTTCTTATCTAGTGACCCAGAATTCAACCTTGTTCCCATTTACTCTGGTGAAACCCATGTCGTCATAAAAAGTCATGCAATTGATTAAAAATGACATAATTCTATTTTTTTAATCAACTAAAATGTTGATAATGATTCTGCTAACATGATGATGATGATGATGCTTCTTCTTCTTATTCATTATTATTATTATTATTATTATTATTATTATTATTATTATTATTACTGTCATTATTATTATATATTAAAAATGAGATTTTTATTATTATTGTCATTAGTATTATCATTATTTTAACAAAAATACACTTACAATGTAAACAAACAAACTAATTTTAAGTACGCTGTATTATTTTATCTGAGCTTTTTAAATTTGACCTTGAAGCCATATATGTTTGTTACCTGTTATATGAAAGGCTAAAAGGAATAATAGCACTTTCTTTTAACAAAAGCAATAATTTGATAAAAGTGGTACTTTCGAGGATTGTTATTTCGCGATCAAGGCTGCGCAGAAATATACAGACCAAAAATATCAAACGTGAAAGAAAGAAAGATGTCTTAAATATCGCTAAAATTGCTTCGACGCGTTTAAACACGGGTCTTTTTTTCTTTTTCGAAGGTTCCTGTCTTTCCTGCACGTGACTATCACGTGATCTTGAAGAGACGACAACGGTCTTTCGATGTACAGACCGCGACATCGGCACCCTGCCGATTAAATTGTTTCTATATCCGAAACTAAATACATTTCAATGAACAATTACTCGATTTGCCAGAGTAATTTCGTGCTTTAACAACCAGACGATCATAGGTTGCGGAAACTGATGACATTTGGCACGTGCCTCACCGGATACTGTCATTGATTATTATATCAGATCTTCGTGTGATATTATAAAGATATTAAGCTGTAAAAATCTTGATAAAGAATGGTAAAAGTTTAAATTTGTTTAAGATTAATAATTATAAATTTGATATCTTCTGCCATTTAATTATTGTATCTTTAAGAAGCCTACGAAAACGTTTCCCTCTGGTAAAATCAAGACGGGATATTTTATATAATTATGAACCACCCCAATACTATTGCGCGAAACAAGAATGATACGGCTTCTCGCATTAGTAAAGCCTGCGTTGCTTATTTGTTTAGTGAAATGAAACAAACTGAAAATGTGATGGAAGTGATACATAGCTTCTTCTGTGATGTTGTTGTTGTAATTGACGGGTCAACTCAAAGTTTTCATTCAATTTTCTAAAAAAAATGTTCTTCTTTCATTGCTTAGTTTATATTCTGTAATATTGACAAAAGTTCCTCTGAGTCATTCACAGAGCTTTGAAGTCGAAGCTTTTCATAATCTAAGCCAAGTAAAGGATATTTTGCCAAGTAACAGTTAGCAAAACGTAGATATCTTTTGGCAATACTTTACATCAGCATGACTTAAGATATCAATAATTTGATTTCACTTTGCAGACATTTTCATGACATTTGTGTAAATATATCTCATACTTTGTATATTTTAAATTCAGTTTCATCTAAATAAAAGGGGCATAACTGTGTCAAAAACATGATAACTCAGACAGTCTATTTTGACAGTATTAAGTTAGGCCATCATCTGAAGATACACGAAAAGCACTTCTTAGAGGGTGCTGTAAATTTTATGCTATTTTTGTAAGATTAAAATCCTGTTCTTGATGAAGCGTGTCTTTGTAGAGATGTTATCAACCGCCAGTAGATTATAGTCACTTGTCAGCATTTCGTCTTTTATTTCTGAGAATCGACCATAAAAGTAGGGCGGTGATATTTACCCGCGATATAACAGTAGGGTGGAGGTATTTATACACCTGTCAAATGTAGGCGATGACATTCGGTGAAGGAAAGCGGAACGTGCCAACAACACGTTGTGAAGTTTACTTGAAGAAAACAAAAAGGTTCCTGAAAATGTTACACAAGTTAATTGGGCTGCATGATCCCGTTCTTGTATCAAAATCAGCAAGTAAACAGTTGCTACCACACGATTGTTTAATTGACGTCCTGGGAGTTCAGTAGAATTGCGATGTGCGTTCGTTTTTTCTTGATGTCTCAATTTACAGTTTATAACACGTTTTTATTTTCATAGCAAATAACAAATGGGTTCAAAACAAAGGGAAAACAAAACAAAGAAACGGGCGAAGAGAAATAAAGAAACACAGAAATTATAGATTAATGAACATGTTGATTACACTTATCACAATAAAATAGAGAAGAAATGCATCCACTTGACTAACACTGTACACTACAGAGCTGAGTAGAAGATTTATTCTATTATTTCAGCTTAAGTTTAAATTCTACACTTGAAATAGAAATAATAACTTCTGATAAAGTATGAAATGCAAGAGCGTGTGTGCATGTTACTTTTAGAAGTCAATACTATCAAGATATAAACAATATTCATTTTGTGGAAATGTAAGGGGTTTTTCTAACTTAATTTAGAAACAAAGTTTAACACTAATTAGATGATTCCAGTGTTCGGTGTAAAATTCAACTTTCAGATACATCGATTGGAAAACCTCTTTGAAATATCAATCCCGTTCAATGAATGTTTTCTGCTTTCCTTTTGACAAGTGTAAGGCTTTAACTTAAAAAGTTCGAGTAACTCGTATTCACTCGGCTCAATGATTGATTCCTGCGAGAAATGGTTAATAATTTCAATATGTATATGTAATGATAACAGTAACAATTTGTAAATGGCAGGTGACAGTGGCATAATAAAGGCTTTAAGAAATTAGGGATGTTAAGTATAATATGGTGTTCGAGGAAAGTTTAACAAACGGGCAAAACGCGAAAAAATAAAGCATTTGCGTGCAAACCTTACGTGTAATGTGAAAAATAAAACGACTACAAAAGCATGGAAAATTGTGAGTATAAAAAACCGCATCAATCAAAGATTCACACATATGGTTTCAGATATAGAACGATTTAAAAATAGCCCGTGCAACATTCGTGAAGCTGAAATTCGATCCTTGTTTGTATACTTCAGGTACAAACAGGAAAAGGAAGAATAAAAGACCAGCACTATTTAATTACAATGACAGGAGAGGTTTGGCATATCGGTTACTCCTTCTTCTATCTCCAGTATCGGCATGAAAACTTGTTCACAGCATTGGTCGTATGGCCCTTTTCATTTTATCACGATCGAAAACCTATTATCTAGGCAAATATTTGACTAAGTTGTTGAAACTATGGCGCACAAAAAAGAACATAAAAGGACAATGTTCTTCTAGATTCCGTACAAGCGCCTCATCGACCCAGAGTAAATAAGAACACAGGTGTTCTGGTATTTAATACTTTTGCTATTTTCACATGATATTCTTTAGAATGAGACATTTTCTAGCAGGGTTTTGGTTAAACAGTACTTAAGTCGAAACGGTAAAATACGGTAGCGGGTGAAACTGTTTGTCTGTACATGATAAAAAGTAGTAAAAGTATAAAAGTATAAGAATAATTTTTTATTGAATTCGAATGTCTAGGAAAAGTGAACTGGTGGGAAACTGATACACGCTCATTTTTTTCCGGAAAGTAAATGACATTTAGGCCGCATCTAAAAACGCTCTACATTGTCAAATGTTTCTCTCGGTAAAGTTATTAATTAAAATATACCGAAAACAAAAGTGCACAAACACTTCATTCTAGTGTGAATTGTATGATACTTCTGCAATTTGTTGGTCACATGTGTTCCGTGTTATTCCGGCGCTAATCAAGCACTCCTCACACTGTACGGACAGGTTCCAATCAAGTACGGCTATTAATCATGTCACCAAGCGTTCGGGCGACGTTGATGAAGTGGTCCGCAGTAACTGAGAGATAATTCATTGCAACTTTTATTTCTTTTGGCGCAACAAATTCATTTACATCAATACCAAACAATAACAACGATCGTATTTTTATTTCGCTTTAACTTATTTTTTCTTGAAGGACGAATAAGAATCGTTCTGCAGAAAATTTCCCAGAACGGAAAAAATACATGTATACTATTTTACATTCGGATAATAAAAACAGAAGAAGATCAAGTTTCATGAAAACAAAATCACGTCTTTATGCAGTGTTAAAATTGTTGATTTGTCTTTTAGTTGATTGTACCGATCTACAATTCAAACCTGATCTTGTTTTAGATATTTATTTGGTTATAATGAAAGAATAAGAGGTAAGTCATAACGACATGAGTAAAATACTATTAAACAGCGTTGTTGTTTAGCTAGACACAAAGAATGTTTTGTGTCAACATCTAGTATTTGTTTCTGAGGTTAATCTTTTAAAATTATAAGTAAACATAATTTGTTTTTGAGTTGTATCTTTTTTAACCGTGACCAAAGGCAAAGACTAACAACTTTAACTTTTTATTACTGTAGCACTGTAAGGTCTTCTCGTAAAAAAAACTTGCAGAAAAAAACTTGTCTCTCCCGCCAGCCGGTTGTAAACAGAACGTAGTTAAGCACCTTTCAAAAAACAATAAAATCAATTAGCAGTTCATTTGTGTTTATCTGTGCTTGTAAAACAATACTTGTATTATCTGCCACTATCAGGGAATGACTCGTGTTTCCAAGAGGCTTATCAGTTTTTGTGTATTTCATACAGTTTTTCTACAGGGTCTGTTCAGGCTCAATGCGATTAGCAACAATTGCATCAAAAATTAAAGGAAACAGCACAGCTTTACAATGTTTCCGTGATCAAACAATGAATAAATTCCGATATATTTTTAAGAACAAAGCTGCATGCATCTTAATCAAGGGAGGATGTCACATAAAGATTCTGCATACGTTTAAATGTGTTTGCAATAAAATATTTGTCCCCATATGATTTTCAAGAGATTTCTCTGAAAAAAATAGGGAATTTGATTTCTCTGTCTGTTCAAGATGCTAGCTATACAACCAATTTGTGTAAACAAGCGAACTAGTAAACAGACAATAAAACAGACACGCAAACAGACACACATGTCAAAAGACAGACAAACATACAATAAAAGACAGACAGTCACTCGGACTGACAGATGACAGACGTACAGAAAAATAGGCAGGCACATACACACACATACACACAGACTCGCACAGACAGACATTAAACTGACAGACACTCAAACAAACAGACATGCAGACATACAGAATGACACACAGTTTGACACACAGACGGACACGCAGACAATCAGTCAATCGCACTTTGATTTTTTTTTGGCAGACACACAGACATACACACACAGACACTCAAACAAACAGACATGTAGACATACATTATGACACACAGTTTGACACACAGGCAGCCACGCAGACAATCAATCAATTGCAATTTGACGGTTTTTTTGTTGTTGTTGTGTTTGTTTGTTTGTTGTTGTTTTTTTTTTTGTTTTTTTTTTGGGGGGGGGGGTTGCAGACACACACGCACATACACACACAGACAGAGATAAAACAGACAGACACTCAAACAAACAGATATGCAGATATATAGAATGACACACAGTTTGACACACAGACAGACACGCAGACAATCAGTCAATAGCAATTTGACGGGTTTTGTTGTTGTTGTTGTTGTTTTAAGTACACATTTGGGAAGTAATATAACAATATCCTAAACTGTAACCACATTTTACATCTTTAATCAGCTTAGCTTATTGTCAGGCTGAGGTTTTGAGCGCACGGCTATCTTGTAGAACGGGTGTCATCAAGACAGGGACGCTGTGCTTACAAATTCCATATCAATGCTATCAAAGACCGCACCGATATTTCTGCCTATCATTTCTGCCAAACTACAAGAAATCAGCACCATAAATTGGAGGTAAAATTTTAAAATCTGTAATAAATCAAATGTAACGGTGGTAATTTACGACATCCGTCACGTGTTCATGCCTCGATCTGGGTCGCATAGAAATATCGAATTCTGATTTTTATCACGACATGGGATGATTTGCGGCAAAGACGATTATAAACCGAAATATCAAATCTTATAAAGACGCGAAAGAGTTATACCAAAAAAAAAAAATGTTCTAAAAATCTCAGTAAACTGTTTATTTCATTGGGATTTTTAATCCGTGAGGGTTTCTTTCCTTTGAAATTTACTTCGACATAACAATTTCAGAAAACTTCCGCATTTTCGGCAATCAAGTCCTATAGAAGCTTGACTGTTCTTTTATTATAACATTTATAGAATTCTTTATATGAAATCAATCTACGGGAATTGTCTGTGTTAAATAGATAGAATATTAAATTACGAAATGTCCATTTGTTTGCCCAGCTTCGAAATTCTCACGATAATATAAATAAAACATACATTCATAGACATTGTATGTAAATATTTCTCATATTAGCTGTGTTTGATTTTAGTTTGAAAACAAATGAAAATACGAAAAACATATGAGCAGTTTGTAGTTTGGTGACTAGAGATTCTGGCCTTACTTTACTTCTTAAATATAACCAATTATGCATTGATAATAAACACATTTGTAAAATGTTAAACAAATATCACAAAAAAAATTCGCAAAAGGTCATTTAAGGAAATGTTTGATTAGAAAGGAAATATTATTGCCAGTATACACATTTTAATGAAAACATTCTGGTTAATATTTGTAATATTCTTTATTTAAAAAAAACAACAAAATATCATACATAATCATATCTTTATTTTATTCTGATGTAGTACAGTGGCTTACGAAGATGTAAAAATTAGACTGATTATGAACGGTCAAAAATAAAAGTTTCATAATCTAGACACACATTTCTTTTCCGTCGATAAGAGCATTGTGTACATTGCATTTCTTAGGAATCGAAAATCAAATATTTCGGATATCTTGTTTACATTCATTTTAACATTATCAGAAAGCTTGAAATCAATACAACTGCACATTATTTTTGCTCTGCAGAAAATAGTCGAGTAAACGTCTTTAGTCAATACCTTTTAAATTTATATCAAATGGTTAACGGGATACCTCTTAGTACAGCAACGCCGTTTAAGTGGACCCCACTCCTAGTTTGTAATACATTGTAAATATTCAAGAGGGCGCTGTACATCAATACCATTACAGTTAATACATTACTTTTATTACATTACAAATGTTTTAGCAAAACATAGCACAAAGGACCAGTGCTCCTCTTTACATAGAATGCCATCATCAGAAGATGGGCAAGTGATGTGATAGTAAAATAGTTTATGATTGAATCATAAGTAATCATAGTAGTCAAGGTCAAGAAAGAGACAAGAAAAAATAAAAAAGCCAAAAATGGAGGAAACCTTTATTCTGAGAGAGAGAGAGAGAGAGAGAGAGAGAGAGAGAGAGAGAGGGGGAGAGAGAGAGAGAAAGAGACGTGAACTTGATGAGGGCGCTTTGTTCGTGTGCGGTAATCATCAGATAAGCAGACCGCGACGGTCTGTCAGTCCTGTCGTCACGAGATTCCTCGGAAGTCATCGGCACTTTCCGCTCCTTCAAACATCAGATCATGACTTGCGATGTCATCAGTAGCTGATCGAACTTCGTTGGTATGTCGTCTGTCAGTAGAACAACACAGCTTATGTTCTGCAAGGCTGAGTCGCGAGATTCCCCCACAAAACATACTCAAAAGGTGAGAGTCATTTTTGTTTCTTCCTTCAATACTTTAGAAATTCTGAGGCCCATGAGCAGAAGAGAGATACGGTAAAAAGTGGCCAGTAGATACAGCATGCCGCTAGGACATACTATTATCTTTTAAATATCTTTGGTTGCGTTAACGAAAAAAAATCTTATCTTATAATATGAATTTTTACGAAGACAACTTAAAGTGAGATGGTCGAACTACTGAGACCTAGTTGAGTTTCATATATGTGGGTGATTAACTGCCTGCTCCATATAGCTGAAGAGATCCAATACATTTCTTATTCAAATAGCAAACTCCGCCTTTGGGAGGAGCTTGTACCAATGTGCTTGAAAGCCCCGCCTCCTGCTCTGATTCTGAAGGCACCTGCAGATTTCAAATGAAAATGAAAAGACAATCAAACCCGCATCGATTTTATGCTGTTCAGATAATGTGAAAAGGGTTAAAAAGTTGTAAATACCCGAAAGGCAGATTCATACACCGAACAAACATGTAGAAAATCTCGTGACATTTAAGAGACCTATTGTTTGCATAGTGAAAAAATCAGTGGGACATTGGAGTTGTGTGAAAATGTTCAAAATCTTGTAAAAAACGGAAGGAATTTACATACAATGGCACAGCGGTATGCCGTGTTGGATTAATCTCGCAATGACCTCGGGAATAAAAAAAGATAACTGCACTACAAACTTTGGTAAACAATTCAAACATGTGCTCCTTTTCAACAGATTAAAGAAAATACCTTTAAGAGAAGAAACGAGTTGAAAAAGAAACATTTATTTGATGTAAGGTGTCACATTACTGACTTTGTCCCCACAAGTGCACTTATGAAAAATCAAACATTTTTGACAAATATTTTCAACCGTTTGCCTTTGAAGAGAAGATAAAGTTCAAGTTCTGAATATCTCCTCTATGACAAACGTTATGATAGACCAAGTGTATGTAGGCGCGGAGCCTGACGTGTTCCTGGACGTACAGACGAACAACACAGATAAACATTACGACACCAATATAAATCAGGTAAGTAACCAAGCAGGAATGCACAACACCATAACTATTTTTCAAAATCATATCAGAATTTATTTACGAGAACTTCAGCATGCTGAAGTTGACTAAAAATACCGATAACGGTGATGATAGTGATGACGGTGATGAATATGATGATGATGATGATGATGGTAACGGTATTGTTGCCGTTCTTTTGCATCTGATGATCCTGCTGATGGCGGTGTATTTGCTTGTTGTTTTTTGTTGTTGTTTTTTGACGTTTTGTTGTTTTTTTATAAGAAAAGGATAATGATGATGCTGGTATTGGTTTGATTGTTGTCTTGTTTTATTTGACACTTTTGGTATATCCTTACAGTAAATGCACAAAATATTCAGATATTCAGGAATAAAAGAATTCAACTGAAAAAATATATTACACAACACGTCTTATAATCTCATCTTTGTTGTCTGCACTAAAGATACAAATTTAAACGTCAAATTTTGATTTTTTTGTATCAGTAACGAAAGTCATCATCATCATCATCATCATCATCACCATCGACGCGTCGCTATTATTATTATTATTATTATTAGTATTATTATCATCATCATCGTCAATGATAATAGTAAAATAATATATATCTAAAGAAAAGATAACAAAGACACAAAGAACAACAAAAAGAAAAAAGAAGAGGTGTCGAAAATAAATGATTAACTCAGAACTCTTAACGTCTTGCTTCGTCTCCGCTATAAACACTCTTCATTTAAATACACGTAAATCATTTAAGTTGTTTGGGCGAGTTTAAGAAATATACCAAGTGTTATTCATGTAACCCTTGTGCAGAATTATTTTGGCCAAAACCGTTAGCAAGCAGCTGAAGTGGAATATTTTACCTGCTTATTTACCACACACGTCTACAAGTTTTTCTATACCTTTTTTTTAAAACATTTCTATGGAATGTGGCACGCGTTGTGCACTAGACCCAACACACGGCTCATGCTCGTTTACTCTTCATTCTGCACGTGCTATAAGTTCATAAACCCTATATGAAATATGCCAATAACTTAACGCGTCATTTACGCTTCGCCAGATGGGCATATCAGCCAGACTTCTTCAATATTTGTCGACTAGAAATGATTTCTTTATTAATCATCGTAAATTGAAGAGTGATCATTTAGTTGCATTCTTCTTGAGAAGGAGAAGTGATATAATAGCTATCAATTTAATATCCCCTTGCAAAATTAGATAACCGACGCAAACAATTTCGCAGGCAAAACTTTTGTGTCCATTCTGTGAACTTAAAAAACTACAAAATACTTTAGTCTAATTTCTTTTTAATGCTTATTAATAATATAATTAAATAAAACCATAAGTATGTGCAAAAAGTTAAAAACTTGAAGTTATGTAAATGGTCAAAGTGATCCTGAATCTTGAGAAAATCAATTTTAAACAAGATAAAACAGGTATTACTAATCTTTTTACTAAAAAAAAACAACTCATTATTACTTCCATTGAGTAAACTTAAATACGGTAAAAATCATTTGCAACAGTTATAAATAAAATTTACAAATAGACTGAAAGTCAAAGTTTTATTATGTATCTCTTTAAAGTGAAAGAAATATTTGATAAATCTTATTTACAAAATTTCTGAGCAAGAAACTGTATTTTCAGCATTTTATTTTTCTTGCCATACATCTTGGTCAATTTGAAAATGTAAAACAATGCACTTCTATAAAGGAATAGGAGCTCAAAGCTGATAAATTCACTGTTTCATACATTTAAATCATCAGACATTGAAACTACGGGGACATATTCTACCTAACATAAGATTGCATAATTAACATAACTGTTGAAATGAATAATTTCACCTTTAAGCCATGTGGCTTATTACTTGAAATAAGATAATAAACTGAATAACTGACAAAACTGTATTTGAATGTATTGAAAAAGAAGACAGAACTATTTGAACACATTTAATAGCAATTAACTGTTGGAAAAAGTTGGGAGTGAAAACTGTAGGTACTCATCCCAGAACTAACACTATTTTAATCTTGCAATCTTTTATATGTGTTTTTTTTTTTTTTAAAAAAAAAAACACAGAGTGCATATTGAAAGGCTGACATTTGTCCAGAAACGTATTATCTTGTACTCAAACAGTCAATTAAGATTATGATTCTATATTTGCCCAAAAATTGTAAAGACAAATCGGAACATTAATCGGACCAGTAATGAAATAAACGAACATGTGCACTGAAGAAAACCGGAAACTAGCGTAAATCCTCCAAACCAGACGAGTATTAAACAATGACTTATAAAACTTATCCCTTTAGCGAATAAAAGTTTTTTTGTCAAGGACATAATATTTCTGTGATTTCATTCATCACTTTAATTTTTGCCTGAAGCTATCAGGTCGTATTAACATTTTTTTTTACTTATTATTATTATTATCATTATTATAATAATAATTATTATTATTAACTATCTTAAAGATTGCATTGCAAGTTCAAGGCCTGTGTCTTGAAGAAGAGTTCTTCACAGCAAACAATTATCTCCATTCTGTTTCGAGTATGAAATCTGCAATTCATCTTACACAAACGTCTCCAAACCCCACTCCAGTAGATGAATATTAGATGATTTATTATAATCGCAGATAATATAATAAGTGATATCTGTAATATTTTATTTTGTAAGTGACAATTATAGAAATGAGTAAAAATGTGAAGTGTACAGAAGAAAATTCTAAAAATGTGAAGTGTACATAAGAAAATTCTAAAAATGTGAAGTGTACATAAGAAAATTCTAAAAATGTGAAGTGTACATAAGAAAATTCTAATATCTGTAATATTTTATTTTGTCGGTGACAATTTTAGAAATGAGTAAAAATGTGAAGTGTACATAAGAAAATTCTAAAAATGTGAAGTGTACATAAGAAAATTCTAAAAATGTGAAGTGTACAGAAGAAAAATAAGTTACAGTAATAGAAGAGACCATTCGTTCTGTTTTAATAAAATGAACTGAACTTGACCTACTACGAAAAGTTGTGAAATCTGTACTTGAACTCTCTTTATTAAAAATATATTCTCAAATAAATAGAAGTGAAAATGGTTTCTGTATTATATTGTGAAAACTTACGATTTTTATATAAAAATTACTCTCCTAACTTCACAACGAAGTTATGAAACTCTGTATCAAGATTCTGTGTTTTCTTTTGTTGAGATAAAATTTTGACATTTCGTCAAGAACGTTGTGCGAAAAAAAAGCAAACTTTATTCACCAATAAAATGTTTTCAGATAATCATGAACGTAAGGTTGCTGTCAAAATACAAGTATGGTCTCAAATTCAGCGCTGATCACAGTAAAATATGTCTGTTTCAGATGGTTCCCGATTCATCGGCGGACAACCAGACTATAATTTGCGCGGGATGTGGAACCAGAATAGTGGACAGGTACTTCCTCCTGGTTGCCGAACAACATTGGCACGTGACCTGTTTGAGATGTGCGGACTGTAACCTTCAACTTGACTCACAGCTGACCTGTTTCATTCGGGACGGTCTTATATTCTGCAAACAAGATTACCACAGGTTTGTCTGTAATGTTTTTCTAAAAATTAAGCTTCGAAAACTCGAATCTACATCGGAACAAAGGCTTCATATTTCCAGGGTATCAGTGTTATCAGAAAATAGATTCATATGCAAATACCTGACAGTTCCAGTCACACGCACGTACTGACTAGCATTTCTAGTGTTCTTAAAAAAACGAAAACAAAGCAAGCATTTTTGTTGAATACAACCTAAAGTTGGCAATACCTAAGTGACTACAGTAGAAAAAAAATATCGGCTATGCTCTAGCCAAAGACCTAAATTTCGTTGAAACGTAGTAATGCGTCTTTTACAAGAAGAAGTTGTAATGCCAAGAGATCACCGATGACGTTTATGTACTGAGGCTCACATTCTTGCTGACTTTTCTTTGAATATTTCCTGTTTTCGTGTCTGTTTTCCGTCTCAGACTGGGTAAATTTCGGATTATGCGAGGGTACCAAAATTTTCACTTAAAAAATCAATTCTTTTAAGAAAACATGTTTCCCTTAACAGTATCGCCCTCTTAGGCTGTACATCAAATTTCCATTGTTTTATTGGAGTCTAATACTCTTGAGATAGTTTTCAAATACACAGTAGAATAATTCCTATTATTACACCGGTAGTCATTACCGGAAGTTCCGGAAACGACGGAAATGAATTCTTTATGTCTGCTGCTACTAAAAGTTTCGATTTTCACACTGTCTCAAAAGACTCATGAATTGTGATGATAGAAATATAATGTGATCGGAAGTTTTAGGCTTAATATTTTATATTCTTTTGACACGAAAATCAACTCTCGGTGGATCACGCAGGTGCAATGTCGGCGCTCACAATGTCCGGCTCATTCTCTAAGATGCGGCTGCAAATGTGACTGCATCATTCCTGATATTCAATCAATATCACAAAGAAAAATATATTTCTTTAAAAAATGAAGACAAACTTCCACACTTATTTTATTGAACTATGTTGAAATGGATATGGGAGGGTGGGGGTTGGGTGTACTTCAGTTTTCTAATATATTCCTAAGACTGTACATTCTTTTACTGCATATAGTTGCAACTTTATTTTTCAAAGAATTACTTTTAAATGAATATGGGGTAAAGGTAAGAGACAGATAATTTCAGGAAAGGTTACAAGAGGAAGTTTCATTTTTTTTGGAAATATCGTGAACGTGATCAGGCTGCATATACCGTTTTAAAAATCCTGACTTTACATAAATCTGTATTCTTAAAAATTTGTAGTGCATAACTTAAAATTCAAATAAGGGCAGGAATGTTTAATTTTCATCTTGAAAAGAATAGTTCTTTTTTATGCCTCTTATTCGTGTTAGCTAAAAACATTTTTTTAACCAAAATCTCTATTCTGGTAGTGTTAACACAGTATCAGACGACAACACGAAATAAAAAAAAATAGATACATTTAACATTGAAATATCTGGTAATACCGTTTAGCAGTCGACCTTAAGCACCGCGGTCTCGAATTTCCAGGGCCCGGATGTAGTGTTGCCCGGATAGTTCAATGAGTGACGCTGATTAAAGTACCAGCCTGGGACTTCTGCAGAAACCATCAGGTTGGTTTTCTGACAGATTGTTATGGAAAACGTACTCTTAGTTTTGACAAGAAAAAAATCAGAGATATTTTGATGGAGGAACAGGTTATTGTTTGCCGTGCATCTCACAATAGTATTCTTTTTGCTATTTTTTTGTGTATGATAGTTTCTTTCACCGTTTGAATGAACCTGGCAGCTTGTTAAATATAATTCAAATGTCAGAACCGATAGGTACATAATACATTTGTATTATAATTATTATTAAGTATTTATTAGCGAATTTTTGCTCTGCTCAGAGCTAACATGATGAGTTTGTTTCTAAAGTCTGCAAGTTAAGCTTACTCAAGACAAAGACCCGTCTTTACTGTCGTAGGTGTTTTTTTAGGTCCGTCTGTACGTCAGTTATAACAAACAGGGGAAGTAACCCTTAGCGTGAAGCACATTTTCTTTTAATTTTCATTTTCCTTTTATACAAATCTATTAAACGTTTTGCACTTTCTGGTCTTTGAATACTAGGATTGAACTTTTTATTCTTACTTTTGCATATTTTATTTTGTTCAAAATTGATTTGGACATTCTAGACCATAATGCCTTATCTATGAGTGAAAACTGAAATCTTACAATTCGGCACCTGACTTGTATCTTGTTCTGCTTCGAGAAATAAGATTTTGTAAATATACATGTAGTTCCTATCTTTCCCAGCTATCTATGTATCATACCTATATGAGCTCCGGTTTAAATCCCGTCGGAATACGATATCTGCACCTTAACAGCTTCGCTTTCTGAAGAGGAAAAACAAACTCATCTCAAATCCCCAAATGATAATGCTACTCGAAGCATACAATATTTTATATTAATAAATCATTAGAATAAAAGCACGCAAAAAATTAACTTACGTAATTAGATAACCAAAAAAAAATATTTCAAACACGGTGAATGCATTTGAAGAATAACTTTTAATATTTCTTGTGATATGCTAGTCAGAATCAAAGCATTGTGTATGTTTGAGGTTTTTTGTTTGTTTGTTTGTTTGTTGTTGTTTTTTTAATAGAAATATTGTAATTTCAAAGACACATTTCGACAGAAGTAAGGAGCCGATCAGTGGTTCAGAAGTAACGCTATGGACTGGTATTCCAGGATTCGCGAGTTCTATTCCTTACTCCCCCAATTAACTTTTCTAACAGTCTTTCGGATGAGACGTTAAACCGAGGTCCCATGTATTAGTGCGATATATTGAGCATGGAAAAGAACAATGAGTCTCTCTAGAATTGGGTACTTTAGTATATTGCAAAAGCCCCCTCAAACTAAAATAATTCACCTCTGCAGGTACCGACAAAAATGAACTCCTGTAGGTAGAAGTAAGGAGGCAGTGGTCGAGGCATTCAAGCGTCTGACTCCCGATACGGCGTTCTCGATCTCTGGTTCGAACCCCAACAGGGATGAGAGTCTCCGATAGTTTTCTGTATTCCACACTTTCGGTGCGAGTACTGGTTTGAACCTAGTGAACAGTCTTTTGGAGGAATTTTATTAAGTTGCAAAAACGTGCTTCCAGATCGATGCAAAATAAAGAAGTATAAACTAAACACAATATAATAAAAAAGATTTGATGTAAGCAACAGAGAAAGAAAATGAAACTTGTGTGGAAAAAAATCTTTAGATATACCGAAATTCAAAAAAGAATAAAAAAGACGTTTTCACAATAAAGCCGCATTTAATTAGTTATATATTGTATTGTTTTCTGGGTCATTTTTCTAACTAAATATAAATGAAGTGAACGTACTTAATTACCTTTTGAGCAGGTGTGCTGTAATGTAACGCACGTGTGCACGAAAATATTGCAATGGATCGCAGGTTGCCTCTATATAAAAATGTGTGAGTCACTCTAAATTCTGAAGTCGTTAGAGTTTAAAAATAAAACTTTATTAGGGACAGACTTTAATATACACTTCTAAAACCTTGGAGAAAAATCATAGGTAAATAATGGAAAACTGAAATTTAAACAAAGAGCGTTTTTGGTATCATTGCAACGTTTAGGTTACCCTACTTGTAAAAAAAAAATAAATAAATAAAAAGTACAATGTGTGGCTAGTCTGGTCAGCTTTGACAGTTTCTTCTGCAACATTTTTATAAAGAACTTAATCCAGGTTACACACTTTAAATTTGTCATCAGTGATAACATTTCATTGTCCCTTTTCAGAAGATATTCCCTGCAAAGATGTTCCCGTTGTCACGTGGGACTGTCAGCACACGAGCTCGTGATGCGCGCAAGAGACTGCATTTACCATGTGGAATGTTTTCTGTGTTTCTCGTGCAATAAACCTCTGACTACAGGAGACACTTATGGCATTCACTGTGACCAGATTTTTTGTCAGGAGGATTACGAACATTTGCTGAACAATTTCAATACAGACGCTGGCTACTGTAATGACTACAACCCAGCTTTTCACGGTCACATGGGTGATATGTTGACATTTTGTGGGGAACCAGTATCCAAGAGCCGGAGCCGGAAGCGGAAGCATTTACTTGCGCCAGACGGATGTTTACAAACTTTAGGTATGTAGAAATGGATGCACGAAAGCAAGAATATCAATTTATTCCAACCATTTTCGTACATGTTATTCAAAAAATTTAATTTATCAATTTTACTCCTAATTAGAAATTATGCTCAAAAATACAAGAACAAGGTTCTGCTTTATTGCGTGACCTATATTGATGTGGAACCATCGATTTCTTATACACTATGATCCAGTGTTTAGACAGATACTATAAATTACAGAGCCAAATAAGCATCATTGTAGGGTAAACACATTTGTAATTTAGAAAAAAGGCAAACAAAAAATTAGATCTATCTCATGATTGTTTCAGCCTATCTTATTCCAGTTAAAAACAGACTTGGAGAGTGATTTAAGTTGCCGCATTGGTTGTTTAGCCAGTTTGCGAAAGCAATAAGAATAAAAAGAAGAGTAAGTGCAAGTTTTCGTCTGCGTTCGAGAAATTATATACATGAATTTACCACTTACGCTATTTTTATTACCAATTTATTCTAAAATACTGTCAAACTGTATCACAGTTAAACTCTCTGGTCAAGAAACCACCGTTATTTTTGTCAGACCCAATTAATCCTAAGTATCCGCATGGCCGTTAAGGGGAAACATCCGTCTAACAGTTAATTGGGCGCGCGGACGTGTAAGAAAACACCGTGGTACGGACTAATTGCCTCTCGAGATAATCTTATAGAACGGAACGGCTTCTTCGAGAAACCGATGAACGCTGCCGATGGAAATGAAAACTAATGAAAGTCGAGACGTGTCAGTATTGTTCAACATTACTGATCAATCTCTTTAACACACCTGAGTATTCGCATCACTTCAAAGAAATAGTTCGAAAAAAACGCAGACGATAAATAGGTGAAAGCAAAATATTTGAATATATTTTTTGTTATTTTAACTAAATAAAAACTGGTTGAAAACCAAATTGAGCGGAACGCAGCACAATTTATCCGCAAGAAGCGCATTTATTACAATACCAGAGTCGTAAGTGAACAAAGTCAGGAAATATTTTAAAACAAACTGATATAAGAAGCGTACGTTCCTACAATTATTATAGAGTATATCATTTATGTCCTAATGCTAACAGACATGGGATTTATTGGAAAGAATAATTTATGATGTGTCAAATAAAATGATTAATTCAAGCTTTTTTATATAAAGAAACAAAGACCAAAATCTGCCATGATAGCTTTATTTCATTTGGCGAGGTGAGATTATTCTTATAATTATTTGCTTTGGTTCAGAAGCGTTGTGACAACAGTCAGTAATTTGCAAGCATTGAACATCCAAATAAACATGATTTGTGTAGAAAGCTGACACAATCTTGCGTAGGGTGTAGATCCTGTACCGGTCCTTCCATGGAATGATGGCAAGGTAAACTGTCACCTTTAATTAAATGACTCTAACAAAATAAAGAGAAAAACAAACAACAAACAACAAACAAGAAAAAAAAACAATCAAAGAAAGAAATAAAAACAGTTTGGGATCTGAGCTCAAGGCCAAAGAGTTTTAAAGAATACATATTTTTAGGAATCAAGAAGATGATTTTTAGGTGTTTCTTCCTTTAACCCACGTCTGTTTTAACAATATGGACCGTAGTGGGACTAAAATTTCGGCCTAATTTGGAACCTTTCAATCTCATTTCATTAAACTGACTCACATGTTAAGACCGCATATCTGTGTAAACACGACAGTCCTTGTTCTCTTGGACAACTCCTTACAGAC
This sequence comes from Cyclina sinensis, assembly GCA_012932295.1. Classification (NCBI taxonomy): domain Eukaryota; kingdom Metazoa; phylum Mollusca; class Bivalvia; order Venerida; family Veneridae; genus Cyclina; species Cyclina sinensis. The sequence continues at coordinate 36,732,955 of JAAONU010000006.1, read as the reverse complement.
ATTTTGTTGCAGATTTTTTTGTTCAAATATGTAAACATTTATTTCTCTATGTACAGTAGCTACTTCTGTGAACGAGAGGTTTCCTGTCTCCCTAGTGTATACAAGTGCTATGCTGAGAGAAGTTTACTCTGCGTTCAAAATGTCAATTATGTTTTCCTTTACAGACAAAGCACTTGAGATGTTATAACTTTATATCTAATGCCAAAATCACGAAAGTGAACTTTGATCTTTTGGACTTTTGGAACTATTAAACATCACAGTTTACAAAAGCTGGCTTACAAAAAAAAAAGAAAGGCGTAAATGTTTCGGAGTATACTTAAGAGTTAGTTCTTCGTTGTTATGTGGCGCTGCTTCTATTCTGCTAAGATTTTATTTATAAAGACCTTTAAATTAATTCGAGTTCTGAAATAAAAATAAGTACCTAACACTTATAAGTTTTAAATTCCCTGAGAATTTGTTGACAGATTTATTTTTCTAAGCATAACGTCAGAAATACGAAAATTTCAAAGGTCTCGAAATATTTGTTAGTCTATCTAATGAAGAAATATGCATATTTCTGTCTAGAATAGTTGGCTGCTTTTTCATAACTTTTATATGTTTCTGTCATTATGCCACTTAGACTATAGTCTGTGCGTATTAAACCAAATCAGTTCCTTTTTTATCAATTCAAAAATCATACACTTGCGTGACAAAGTGAGTTTTATCGTGAAAACTTGTAAGTATGTTTGACTCTTTCTCTAACTTTTACAGGTTTATGTCATTATGTCATTTATATATACAAAAAAAATAGTTTACACATAAATACACACACTAAAGATCTTTTCACGTAACTCGGTTAGTTTTGTCGTGAAATAAGCAGATGTCTTGATTAAAGCTGAGTGCAAGTTTTAGAGGTGTCCCTGTTCTTACAAAGATGAAAGTTCGAAACAGAAAAATGTGATGCATCTTTGACAAGACCTCCGAGAGCGGGATTCGACTCCCAGATTCTCCCGCACCGTTAACGAACGTTCTAACCACTGAATCGATTTCTCATCATAGTGGTCAGAGGTTGTATGTATGTATTTATAGGGCAATGTGTCCTGTACCGTAACACTATGACATAACACAGAGCACGCTCTCTCAAGTGATCTACTTACCATTTCAGGAAAATGGGTCCAAAACTTCAGAGAATGAATTAAGTTTGATTCTAGATTAGGCCTATGTCTGTTGAAATGAAATGAGAGACAGACGAATATACCTAGATTGTTATAGCAGGGAGGGAGGACATCTCCTATACAATGAGATGCCAGTGTTTTTTTGGCATACGTTACATCTGGTATTGTTATGGTTGTAAGGAAAATATGAATGCTGGAGTGGGTTTCTCTAAGACAACAGCTGTCAGCCACACTATACCACCAGCATAATAACTTTACCAGGTAAACACAGGGTCAGAACGTTTCAAGTCTGTTACATACATTTACACAACAGTTTGAACGCTTTTACAGATCCAAAGAATGTGTCTGTCTTTCATATCACGGCCGTATGTTTTTATTAACATGTTAACTGAATTCAATCCACGGAAGAAGAGGTGATGCGACATTCTTCATACAGAAGCCTCGCTATTGATGCCTGGTCAGTTTAAGTAGATAGACGCCCCGTATCTAAGAGACTGTGCAAGGTTTTTGTTCAGTGTGTTTGGAAGACCAGTCTACCACGTGATAGTGCCATAAAGGCTAAACGAGCCTTAGAAACTCGCAGGATTTATCCAGACAAAATCTGTTATTTACTTCTATGGACATTTTTTCTGTTTCTGTATCTTTCTTTTTTGCACGTCATCTGATGTAACAGGTGCTACACTTTTGGTGATTTTAAAACAACAACAACAAAACACTTCGTTTCTCCGATCAGGTTACGCAAAGTAGAGAACAGGGGTAAGGGACGACGAAAACGCACTTCTAATGAGTATTTACTTTACAAAAATCATTGTGAAGATACAACTGTCAAAACTAATCTTAACTCTTTAAAAAATGTAAAAACGGGGGTAGCGAATTACAGTAAAATTATTTGATGCAAGTGACAATGATATAACACATTCTTTATTTTGTTATATGTATAATCTACTGTAAGCAACTCCGAAAGTGAACTCAACTTATTACTATCATATGTATTACAAGAAAGAACCTGCTCTTACTGAGTTGCACTTAAAACGAAACGGAAGAGTGATCTTAAAGATGCTGTAGATTTTATAATTTCGTCCCCAGCATGGTACGAGTTGACTCGGGTACGAACATCGGTTATTGCATCTTCAGTGATAAAACATTAAACGCCCCCTACTGAAATAAGGAATATCAAATGATCAAAAAAGAGAACATTGCATTTTGCACCTGATTCTGTCATTTACTTTTAGATAGATTTAACACCTTAACATGCAAGTTTTCTCAACATCATATACAAACAGAATAAAATGCATGTCAGTGGGTGAGTTGATAACTTGCAAAAGCTTGCGATGTTTGGCCCTGAAGAGACACCCAGTACTTCTCTTCAAAACATTTAACTTTGAGCTGGAATGTAAAGCACTTGATTTGGTTTAAGGGTTTCTTTCTTTTTTCAAAGATATGTTGAATAACTCGCCACTAGTAGTCGCCTCGCTTTCTGTAAATTGTAAGAGACAAATTGAAAATTCGTTGTAGTTTCATTATCTGTCATAAGCGCTATTTTAGATACATACATTTGTATATAAAAAAAGCATTTCCGCCTTTCATGTCTGTCCTTTCCACATCTTGGCCATGAAATCATGAAAATAAATCAATATAACACAGAAAGAAAGATGAAAGAAAGAAAAGAAACAAAGCTAGGTAGAAAGAAGAAAAAAAAGAAGACACCGACAGGAATTTTTTTTATAAAGAAAGAAAAAGGAGTCTTTCTGAAAAATCACTCGACGTGGCACTTGATTCGGTGACAACTTTTTCAAACGTTATTCAAATGATTTAAAATTTGACGTGGTTGAGATTTATGTACTTGTAAATAAGCCAACATTCTGAAAACGCATTGCATACTTTACAAATAAAAAATAACACAATATTTCAGCGCATCGGTAATCAATCAATCAATCTCGCAAGATGAGATTTCGTATCACGTGTCAGGTACTGACCGTATCTAGGAAATCTCGCGAGATGTATCCGATTTTTCCCGCCACACACAATGTTACTATGAACGTGTCATGCGTCAATCACACGGTCCATAGCGGAACAATCTTCAGGATTCTTTTACTAAAATATTTCTTACATTATCATACGAGAACCGCATATGCTGCAGTTGGCAGAATAATGATATTTCCATCAAGAATTTCTGACTCGAAATATTCATAGAAAAACGTCGTCAGTATGTCATGTCTTACATTTTGTTATGTTTTCCGTTGTTTTTGGTCGTGGTTGGTGCTTGGATATTTTACATATCTGTCGTTCATTTCATTGAAAGTGATTGCGAATCCTTGATACCGTTGTAATACAGGCGTCGTCTTTGAAAGCAAACATAATTATGATTTTTTAAAAGTAAAACTTAAGAATTACAATTGCTTTAAATGAAAAAAATAAAAACGTTTATTTTTGAATTGCAAAAGGCAATATATAAGCTGATTACAACTTTCCAAGAACATACGTGGGTTAAGAGTAAAATTATTTTATCACTGTTAGTTTTGCAGTTACAATATTTGAAATGCCGGTCAGTAACGTAGACTTTGAACTTTCTACCGTGGCCGTTCAAATAATTCACAGTTATGCATAAACTATAAAATATTAACCAACCTAAACACTAAAATGTGTGAGAATGGAAGGCACTTTTTTAGCTACATTAGCCGAATGTCGTCTAGTTATCTTATCTGAGTGAGGTAATGAGTAACTGATCTATTTTGATAACTGGCCAATGAAAACAAACAAGCCGTCAGGGATCATTCAATACCTGGTCATATTTCACCAGTCAAGATAGTTTTACATTTCCTGGTTGGTATAATTAAGGGTTATAACCTATCTGTACCGAATAGTCTGAAAATAATTGATACAGAAGGAATTTCTTTTTTCTTACTTGAAACCCGATAAAGATTTATATATACATGAGAGGGTTCATATTATTACCAAATCCAAGTGATGAACTATTTAAATGTGAAGGGTAATTCACCACTTAACCCTTGCCCATGTTTGTTCTCATTTCATCGCTTTGTTCTTGTTTCCGGTCACTGGTCATCATCACTATTACTATTGTAATCATTATTAATATTATTATTATCATCATCATCATCATCATCATTATTATTATCATTATTATTATTATTATTATTAACCATTTTCTACATATTTGCTCAGAAAATATTTTCAGCTGAGATAATATTTACAGACGCAATTTGATACTAAATGAATTTATGTCGAGGAAAAGGTAGCTTCAGCAGGTCTAATATTTTTATGAAAATGTATGAAAGAAAAAAGTAATCAGTTTATAGAATTTTATTTCAATTTTGACCATTATTGCTCAATTAAAACCTATTTATTTATTTATTTATTTAAGTCTCTATTACATACATGTACATGACAAATCACTATACAGAACATTGATAACTTAATATCGAGTTAGAATACATGTATACAACCATTCTAAAGTAGAATTATTAGAGACTATTAATATCAATACTTATCAATTAATCTACATTGTAAACGATAGATTACCATTACGTAGAAACTGTAATAAAATTAAATAGCATTTACAAAACTGAAAATTTAATAAACCTATATAAAAAAAAAAAAAAAAAAAAAAAAAAAAAAAAAAAAAAAAAAAAAAAAAAAAAACATCTACACCAAATTTTATATTACAGCTAAAACAATTATTTACAACCATAGTTGTACTTGAATCGGAAACAGAGTGATTTCTTTGATCCAGAATTTGATAAGAGGTCTTGGCAGTAAAATGTACAATTGCTTCCTGATGTAACAAGATCTTTAATTTATCCATATATCTCACATTTTCAAAGTCATTATATATGTGTTCTGCTTTACTAATAAGTGGCTTTCTTAGTTCCGTGTACAGAAGACATCCGAGTAAAACATGCTCCTCATCCTTGACAATATTTAAAATGCCAGTAGTCTTGCAATGGACACAATGTCTTTGATCAAGTGGTACATTGTTGTATTGACCAATTTCAAAATGCTGTGCCGCTCTTAAACTTAGTGATTGCTACCCTATGGGCCCTATTACCATTTTACATTATGGTCCAGTTTCAAAATTTTTTTTTAAACTTCTATAAAATCAAAGTTTTTTCTACCGTTGCCTCTGCCTGCATTCACTCTCTTTATCTCAAATCTCCATGCAGCAATATACTGTTCATGTAACTTTGGTAACAGAGATTCACCAATAACATATTTACGTGAATATTGACCTATATCACAATATTCTATCATAAAATTTGATATATGACCAATAACTTATACATATCAGACTTTCTAAACATTTCCTCAACTTTATTTAACCTATAACCTACATCATTTCTCATAAAATCACTAAGTCCATATATGAAGTCAAGAATTTGTGCAAATCATAATTAAATATTGATCTATACTTTTCAGTTTTCAAGATATACATAATTATTATGATCGATCATAAAATTTCTTAGAATCTTTTTTTTTCAGGACTATTTACGAACGAGCGTGGCGAAATATTGTCACGTGATGCGTTCAACTCAAGTCATCCTCCGCGACAAAAACGAGTGCGCACTTCTTTCAAGCACCACCAGCTGCGAACGATGAAATCTTACTTTGCAATGAACCACAATCCTGATGCGAAGGACCTGAAAGAACTATCAAGAAAAACACAACTCAGCAAACGAGTACTTCAGGTAGATTTGCATTTTTTTTAATGCTAAAAATACATAAGGATAGTACACGTTATTATTCAAGTATCAGCGTAAAGTAACAGTCGCTGAATGAAAGGTTTTCAGGTTAAATAATGTTTTAAGTTTAAAGATACGATCCTGCTTAGTAACCATTTCTGTCGATTTGTCATTGTGTGGTAGAAAACGGAAGCTTGACGATTTTCAGTGTTACTTTCTTTGAGCGGTAGTCAGGTTAACACTGAGACAGTCTACTCAGAAATACTGTTTGATTTTTTACTTGATTATCGGTAAATAAATGCATTTTAGTTTCATATAGATTTGGTTCTGTCAAGATATAGATGTACTGAAAAATAACTGCCTGCGTCGTTTGATGTAAGGGAGGTAATTAGTATTTAAATATTTCCTTGGTTCTGGTAAATATAGTCTTTCCTAACTAATGTGTATGCCTCAAGATCACTACTATGCTAAGATATAAAATACTGAATTATATACATTTTAAAGATATGTTTAAGTTGGCAAGTAAATGAAACGCTAACACTGTTGAGTCATTGTCTATTTAGGTATGGTTCCAAAACGCACGTGCAAAGTTTCGTCGTAGTAATGCGAAACAGGGTTCGGAGGCAACAGAAGATTCGGACACAAAGACCGCCAAAGACGACAGCGAGACACTTCTTGACCTCAGCAAATGTAGGTCACCATCCGCCATGTCCGATGTAAGTTCCAACCACTCAGTGACGTCGTCTCTAGACACAAATAACCAATCAGTGATCTCGTCTCTTGACGTCGTGGAAGAAAGGGACACGAACTGTGATGAAATAAATGAACTGTTTTCGGACGAAAATTCTACGACGGGATAAATGATTTTCGTTCAAACATATTATTATTTTTTATTTAAATAGTAATAAGCTAATAAGGTTTGAATTTTACTTGTTGAGCTCTGCTTTCTGACGTACGATCGAAGCGAAGTATGTTTAACCATGACTGCATATTTTGTCACGCTTATTAGGTACACGAGATATATTCAGCATTGTGTCTATTATACTTCAAGTTTAAAGTGTTTGTTTTCGACATGGTTATACTTCTTCTTACTGTATCGATAAACTTTCAAATAAGCACAACTACATTATGTACCGTGGGATATTTGACTGCTGATTATTCGTTTTCATGAATATTTATTAGCAAAGGGATGTTACTCTTCGTCGAATGAGATGACACATTACAAATAGACACTCTTCAGTGTGGAGAGTAGGCATAATGACAAGTTACTTAAAATAGACGTATTTCCTAGGATTTAAACATAGGCGCGGAAGGCAAATTGTAACAAGTAATTTCACTGGCTGAGATTCCGCAAGGGAAATCTTACGGAAACCAATGAAAGTAGGTAATGAATTATTCATGAGTACGAAATTTTACCAGCCAATTGTCCCACGGTAGATAAATAGAGTGAAACGGAATGGATCGAACGTGGGTTTCCGACGATGGGTGTGGTGTGGTTAAAGCTTTGACGTATGAGAGCAGCTATTGACCTCTTGCGTTATGGTGTAGTATAAGGACCCGGATACATGATTGGAATAAGTAATCTTGTGTATCATGACGACGTGCAATAAACTTTGAATAGATTTGTTTTAAGATATACATGTAATATGAACATTGATGATAAAAAAGAGAATAAATATGATGAATATTAAACATAAAGGTGTTAGTATGTACAAGACTAAAATCTATATATTTTAAGTCTAGAATAGGACATTCAGTATAGAAAGGAAGGAACAAGCTGTAATTATACTTCTAAATGCATTGTTGTTGATTTCCCAATATAGTTTATATGTATAAAGAACAATGCATCTATCTATCTATCTATCTATCTATCATCTGTCTGTCTGTCTGTCTGTCTGTCGATCGATCGATACACACACACACACACATTCAACTTTTGCTAAGCACCAAAAGTTTCTCACTATATTATGAAAAGTATAAAAGGTGGGTCAGTTATTGTGTTGGGAAGCATCAGCTGGGACGGACGGACTGACCTACTTGTGCTAAACAGAGGTACATTGACTGGTCAGCGGTACATCGATGAGATGTTAGACGCCAGGTTAGTCTGTATGCCGGGGCAGTGGGCGATCAGGTCATTTTAATGGACGATAATGCGCATCCCCACAGGGCCCGGGTGGTCCAGCACTACCTGCAGAGGGAGAGTATTGAGCGCCTTGACTGGCCAGCTCGATCACCCGACCCAAATCCAATTTAGCACATGTGGAATGGGCTGCACGTACGGATATCAGCTCGCCAGGTGCAACCTAGAAGCATCCAGGACCTTGAGGCCATGTTGGTACAAGAATTGGCCGCCATCCTCGCTATGACTATGAGAAACCTTATAGGGGTCATGAGAAGGCGTTGCCAAGCAGTTGTCGTTGGCAATGGGTCACACACACGCTACTGAGTCTAAACTTGTAAACATAAATGGGGTTGTGAAAATCTGGAAAACAAGTTGCGTGTCCAAAAACCTTGGATATAGGGGGTCTTCCTCTCCTCTTGCACATAACTAATGCAAAATCAATAGAACATGTTAAATTTGTCCTTTAATCAAAGTGATTAAACATGAAATTGATATTAAAGATCATTTGTACGACGGTAATCAAATAATTGCAGGACATATTCACACTAAAACATTTGGTGCTTAGCAAAGGTTGAGCAGTATTTACATAGTCAATATAGATACTATATCCATATGTATATATTGTGTAAAATCATTGCAGTACACCAACTCCTCTGGCCTCAGTGTATATAGCATCTATATACACTGTATAGATGAAGGTATGCTTTGTGCCTACTTTACATATAGGCTTTATAGAGAAGTACAATGTAATGGATTTAGAGAGGAAATTACAGCTTCTACCTTCCATTCTATATTTAATGTCCATTCTAGAAAGTTAACTAACAGTGTTACTTTAATTATAATAATGCCGACAGACAACTGTAAACAGTCCTGTTCTTTCTTCTTTCTGGCTCATTGCGCAAGTCCTTTTAAAGTACTGGTCTATATTTGGATTAATCTATTTAACATATAGTCCGTGTAACCAAACGCACACACCCACCCACCCCCTTCCACACACACACACACACACACACACACGCACACAACGAAAAGTTTATTTTTCCAGTTTAAATGTTTTAAAAAGGGACTGACACACAGATGGGCCGACGATGAAAAAAAAAAAGAAAATGTTTAGACATCTGGAAATTCTAGGTGTAATTGTGAAGAACATCTAAACTAAGTTACTGAAAAAGAAAAACATCACAATATAAAGTTTCCCACACTTTTATATCGGTAATAAAATTACCCCGTTAATCACGGGATAGATACTTAAGTTATATTATTAATTTTGACGTATCTTGATAACCTTACTCTGTGCCTCAGTGGTGAAAATCGTCGCTTTTTATATTTTACTGGCCGAAAGGGCATGGGTTCGAATCCTGGTAAAATCAAAACTTTTTTTTTTTCAGTTTTCATAACGTATAGAAGCAAAACATTGTGTTTTTTGCTATGGTATATTAACTTCTCTTCATTTTTAAAAAAAAAATCAGCTAAATTCTGTGTCAGTTGCTTTAACGTCTCAGTTTCAGTACTTTAGTATATGCTCCCAATACAGCACTGATTTAGGGAGTTTCGTGTTAACATCTATTTCAGTTCGTTCAGTACGTTCCATCACATCATGGATCCACCCCTGCTCAGTAATGGATTTAGAATGAGGTGATGTTTCATATAAAATTATCCAGTAGCCAGGGATGATCACTCAAAATCTGCTACGCCGTGTACACACAATAATAGTCAAAAGTCTTAACATTTGTCAACTTATTTTCTTTTTCTTCTTCTTTTTTTTACTCCCAGACATGTAAAATTGATGAAATTCCCATTGTAACTCAACAAAGTAAGAAAAAAATTCTTTAAAAAAATTCATACATGTATACATAGCTGGAAACCCGTGCCGACAGAAATCTTATCCGAAGAATGAAGAGGAGATCACTGCAAGGCGATAATCTGTGTATTCGGCATATCTAACCTTTGATATTGAAAAAGAAACGTTAGGGAAATGTTTGATACGTTGCTATTTTTCCAAAGAAGACAGTATCCCGTTTCTAGGTTAGAGTTCAGCATTTCTTAGCGTCGCTCGCTCAAAATGTACGGAGAAGCTTTAGTGTAGCTTAAAGTGATACCTAAGCTACTGCTTATTGAAAGTAGTGACATGCACCGATCTCTGCTTTTTTTCCTTTTCGCACTAAAGGTAACTCCATATTTAAGTCCTTTGATGTATGAGCACGTTAGACTTTGAGTATCCGGCTGTCCTTCACAGCACGTTAAACTTTGACTATCCGGTTGTCCTTCACAGCACGTTAGACTTTGAGTATCCGACTGTCCTTCACAGCACGTTAGACTTTGACTTTCCGGCTGTCCTTCACATGGATATATAAGCTGTGCTGTTGGGTTTCTATTTATACGCTATTTCTGTGTAAGAAATCTAGTAGGGATAAGGGTTTATAATTTCATACAGACAATATTTGAAACAACTGAAGGAAAATGTAAAATAGTGGAGATGATAAAGCTGTTAAACTTTTGGCAATTATCCTTTTTCTTGTAGTACTGACGAAACGTCACGAAGAACCCCAAAGAAGTTTCCATCATTTTTCTGTGCTGAGCCAGATCGCTGGCAAGGCTGGATAAAACCTACGGGATAGATTCTAAAAGTGATCAACTTTAAGTTATTGGTAGGTTTGATCTGTTACGCTATGTAAGAAAAGATACACAATTATAAGAGACATGACATTAAAGGTTTCAACAGGGAACCCACAAATATTGACAAACCGAACACCGATCCTGGTTATCCGTAATGGCATATTTCATGTAGTATATTATTAATCGCCTTTTCACTTTAACCTTATATTCAAACTTACCGCATGTCCCAAATAAAATGTTAAATTCAATATTTAAAAGATTACAGAGAGAATGTTAAAAAATAATGACTGTGTTTCGAAAATTCTAAACAAATTACAGACATCTACTTTTCAGCAGACTAGCCCACTATAACAAAACAACATATACCCGGTAAGTATAAAGTTTCTTATACCTAAATCGATGACCACATTGCCTCCCCTCTCCCACCCCGCACACACACACCACACAAAGACTCACACTTTGGGACAAATATGTTCGTATAGAATGACCTTAACTATGTGACCTCGCGCATATTTACAGTGTATTACATCCAGAGTCACAAAACTCCATAGAAATTGTAAGTTTCACAGATGGATGCACCCGGTAGATGCAGAGTAGCATCTCTTGTCTAAAGAATTTGTGTCGCGCGTATTACACAGTGTGTAACAGTCAGTGTCAACAAACACTAAAGAAATATTGAACAGCATGTTAACATAATACACCTTGATTGTTTTGTATGGAGGCGGCACGTAGATAGAGTGATGGTCATTGATAAACAACTGTTATGTCACGTATCAAGTGTCAGAGTCTCCAGATTCTACAAAAATGTTAGGCAACGTGCAAAGCTGTGCATCACTGGCTTTTCGTTTGGATGCACTATAGATATAGAGGTTTATCTTTTAACTAAATATTTTACATCGCACATAATTCACAATGTATAAAGCCAAATGCATATATTGCCCTTGACATATGTAAAAGCGTATAAATTAAAGCTAATTATAATAGAAAAAGTAAAAATTGTGTCACAAGTATCTTCATGTATAACATCTTCAAATTATGTCTTTATTACTTTCTTTTTTTTAAACTTTTTATCACGAGGATGAGGATCCAGAAATGCAGCTGGTACGCTTGACAAAGTTAAAATCTATAGCTGAGAACAAAATTTTGCGTCCGATATATCTCCAACTATTTTTTACTTACTTTCATCGAACTTAAGAATTATATCAAAATTTGATATTGTGCAACCGGGTATTTTGTCGCTGAGTTTGAACAAATTCATTAATAATACAATAATGGTCTAATGGTATCCGGCTGTCATTCACAGCACGTGAGGTTTAATTATTCTTTGACTTCTTGAATTCAATATGGAGCAAAACAAATGAACAAGTACTTTCCTACTTTTCCTAATTACACGTGTAACACTTGTGAACTCTGGACACATTTCTAATGTTTACTTGTATGCATAGTAGAAAGTACTTTAAATAAGGTGCATTATCCAGTCATACATTTTTTTTATTTATTTATTTTTTTTTTTTTTTTTTACAGTAAACTAAAATCTAACCCGAAAATTGATATTGTTAGATGACAACATTTTTAATATGAATTCGCAATAAACTTATAGCTTTTAGTCTTAGCCAATGAAACATAACGAAAGATTGAAAAATAACCAATTACAAACGTTCTACTAGAGCGTAGTGTGACATGTTGAGCAAAATGGCGGCGACCATGTGAATTTGAAAACATTTTTCAGATTATCTCAGCTTAGCGTAGATGTTTGGCCTTTAATTCCGTATAAACTTTAGAATTTACTGATATTGTGTCCAAAACCGTGTAAGTTTTTAACTGACTTGTTCAATTCAACGGAAAACCTTAAATTTGTAAATATTTTCAGACACTTTTTTGATGCTGCCTTCACGTCTCAACCAGAAACTACAAAATTAGTAGTGGAAAGTGGATTTTGTGAAATCCCTATTTTCCCAATTGATTGACAGTCATTTTACACTGGTACATTTGGAAACTTATTAGTATACTATATTCTGTTTGAATGTTCAATAAAACCCCTAAAAAAGCAAAAAGATGCTTTTAAACCTACATCAGTCTCTTGCTTACATCAACCATATCTGATGGAGTTGTAGGCTCACTGAGAATGCAATAGCGAATGAAAACAGTGCTCTATTTTAAACTCTCAGTAAACCATTATGAAAGCTCTACATGATAAACTAGTTTTGTGCGTGTAATTGGCCTTAAAAAAACTGTCGCTTTAAAATTAGGATAGATTTACTGCCCGTAATTGCAATACACAGTACAGGGTTCACATATACACGGTGCCGATACCACGTGACTTCGATGGATATGTGTGGGTGTACAAAATGTAAACAAAACGTCGATTGAGGTAACATTTTTTACGATATTTTTTTTAATACATACTAATTTTTCATCGGATAGAGTTGAGGGCCCGCTCCCTTTGGTAACACAAACTGTCCCCAAATGTTTCTCGCAAATATTTTGTAGTTTTTTAATGAAGTGAAACGGCGCGTTTTAAATTGCTAAAATTGCGATGATATGTGTGGAAGCATATCTTAAAAACGATGCTAAATCCACCTTTATAGTTTGTTTAAGAAACCTATTATATGACCGGAGCGAACAATATTTGATACAGAATAAACATTGTGTGTGGAATGCATTTGATTCAACAAGTGAATAAAATAATGCCAAATAATTCAAACGAGATATGTGTGGAATAGGTTTTTAAAATGATATGTGTGGAAGCAATATTTCAACGTAACCACTATCAACATGGTTTTCGGCAAGAAAAACATTGTTGCATAACATCAAGTCGGCGCAGAAGATTCTGAAGACGCGAACATATCGGATTCATGAAATTTTACACATACAGACTATTTAAATAACTGAAGAATCGTTAGTGCATTTAATAGACCATCTGTGAGTGGAATTCGTACTCATGCCGCCTCGATCATAGGTCGTATTTTAAGGGACCGCGTGTTAAGAAAATGTTGATCAGTATCAAACATGATCATTTTCATTTTCATACCGATGAAGCATTTTATCAGGTCTTCAGGTTAATAGCTTAGTTTTTATTTCAGTTATTTCTGTTCAGTGAAACGACATGATAATAAGGAAAGATTAATTGTCAAAAACAGCTTGTACACGATTTTTTCTATACTTTTAATAATATAATGTTATTAATTAGTCGAATTCATATTGGCTTTGTTATTGGGCTGAAGACAGTCATATTGGCCTGAGGCCAAAGGCCAATATGACGTCTGAAGCCCAATAACAAAGCCAATATGAATTCGACTAATTAATGACAATTTTATTGATTAACTTTATAATATTATGTTCAATTATCAGACTAAGTAATCCAAAACTCTTAATTTATAACAGGGTAAAACTTGTGATTGTCTGCTTTTAACTTCCGCGCAACATAATATTTGGTAAATATGAAAATCACTAAATGAAAAGTTGAACACTGCTAAATTTACTGTGATCCGATAGCGCAGGGTCTCCGCGAACTTTTTTTGCTACTTTTTGAACTTTTTAAGAGATAAAAACTTTTATGTAAAAACTAGGCTAAGCATATTCAAAATGGCGTCCAACATGGTGAAAATTCTAGGCTCATATAAGGCCGAGTTTTTCCTGAATCCTGATTGGCTAAATCTCGTATTGGCCGACTTTTTACTTATTGGCCGTGTTTTTTTTCGTATTGGCCGAGTTTCGAGCTTTATTGGTGAGGCTTTGGTTGTATCAAGCCAACAACATGGTCAGAATCTAGTTCAATATTATAAAGTTAATTAATAATATCAAATATAGTCTGAGCACCGACTGATAGAATGGTATAACAGCATAATAACATAAAAATTGTTGCACGGAAAAACTGTGTAATTCTGTTAGTGCATGCGTTGTAGGTGTGTCTTTTTCATTATGTCTCCCCTACAATCCCAAGATATTGTTTTTCTACTTTCCGTCCGTCTGTTTGTCTGTCTGTATGTCACAAAGTTTGTCTGCCCTTATTCTTCATAACCGATGGTTGGATTTCAATGGGTCTTGCTATGTTTATTTGGTACTAAGCCAAGTTGAGAAAATCTTCGGCTTTTCCCATTCAAAGATTTCCGGCGAAGTTATGGGACTTCAAGTGTATTTCCGAAAGTGAACACATATTGGCATATCTCTAAAACAGCTAGTCTAATTAAAAAAACATCACAGGAATTTAAGCAAGTACAGATTTAGTTGATTTGCTCCAGTCGGCAGAATTTTAGAGGGTTTATTCACCTTGATTGGTCAAAATTTGAACACATATGGGCATATCTCAATTACCACTTGTCTGATTGTGACAAAACTTTACATGCATGCTTGTTAGTAAGTGTAGATACAAGTATGGTTGGTTTGTTCCGGACCGCCGATTTTAAGTGGAAGGAGGTGCCTCCATTTGTTCAGAATTGATTTCATATTTGTATATTTCCCTAATCACGTTTCTGATTTTGAAAAATCTTCACCGAAATGATTTTTAGCAAAAGTATGTATAAGTTACGTTGATGTGATCCGGTTGGCTGTTTTAGTGGAGTTATCGGCCTTTATTGGAACTGATATGAGCAGATCTCCTTAACCCTTTGTCTGATTTTGACAAAATTTAAGAAAAGTCATTGTTAGCTAGTGTAGGTTTAAGTTTTAAAGATGTGTTATGGTGATATTAATCAGATTATAAAAAGATTTTCTCAAGTTGTCTTAGTACCAAATAAACATAGCAAGACCCATTGAAATCCAACCATCGGTTATGAAGAATAAGGGCAGACAAACTTTGTGACATACAGACACTGACATACAGACGGACGGAAAGTAGAAAACACTATCTTGGGATTGTAGAGGAGACATAATGAAAAAGAAACACATACAACGCACGCACTAACTGAATTATACAGTTTTTCCGTGCAACAATTTTTATGTTATTATGCTGTTAAACGATTCTATCAGCCGGTGCTCAGACTATATTTGATATTATTAAAAGTATAGCAAAAATCGTGTACAAGTTGTTATTGACAATTAATCTTTCCTTATTATCATGTCGTTTCACTGAACAGAAATACCTAAAATAAAAACTAAGCTATTAACCTGAAAAGCTGATGAAATGCTTCATCGGTATGAAAATGAAAATGATCATGTTTGATACTGATCAACATTTTCTTAACACGCGGTCCCTTAAAATACGACCTATGATCGAGGCGGCATGAGTATGAATTCCACTCACAGATGGTCTATTAAATGCACTAACGATTCTCCAGTTATTTAAATAGTCTGTATGTGTAAAATTTCATGAATCCGATATGTTCGCCTCTTCAGAATCTTCTGCGCCGACTTGATGTTGTGCAACAATGTTTTTCTTGCCGAAAACCATGTTGATAGTGGTAACGTTGAAATATTGTTTCCACACAGATCATTTTAAAAACCTATTCCACACATATCTCTTTTGAACTATTTGGCATTATTTTATTCACTTGTTGAATTAAATGCATTCCACACACAATGTTTATTCTGTATCAAATATTGTTCGCTCCGGTCATATAATAGGTTTCTTAAACAAACTATAAAGGTGGATTTAGCATCGTTTTTAAGATATGCTTCCACACATATCATCGCAATTTTAGCAATTTAAAACGCGCCGTTTCACTTCATTAAAAAACTACAAAATATTTGCGAGAGACATTTGGGGACAGTTTGTGTTACCAAAGGGAGCGGGCCCTCAACTCTATCCGATAAAAAATTATGATGTATTTAAAAAAATATCGTAAAAAATGTTACCTCAATCGAACTTTTGTTTACATTTTGTACACCCACACATATCCATCGAAGTCACGTGGTATCGGCACCGTGATATAGTTGTTAAATGTTTACCTCTGCAGCCATTTTTCCAATAAGGCCAAAAAAAAAATATGTCTGGTTACTGTGACATGCTAAAAAAAATAGGGTAGGTAGGTAGGCAATTTTTTTTTTTTTTTTTTTTTCTTTTTTTTTTTTTTTTTAGCTTTGCTTGTTGGACAGCATATCGCTGTTTTCATTGTAGCTAAATGTATTCACCCTGCATGTCTGACATATAATAATTGCTGTTAAATTCTGTCATATTGTAGTTAAATGTATTAATTTACTATTAAAGTGAGAATTAGTTTCCCCGTGATGTCAGTCTGAGTGGCTTAGATCAATTGTACTATTCGAAAGGGCACTGCTTCTTGAACGGGTGGTCATACATGGAAGCAAGGTTTTGTCCACGTGTTCACGTTAGTTTTAATATCAGACCTTGGATTAATAATATATGATTTTACAGTGGATAGAATCTAGTTATTAATTTTTAGAAAAACATTTTGGCCAGTACAAGTCGATTAATTTTTATAAAAACATTTGGCCAGTACAAGTGGCCAGCTTTTTTAAATATTTATTGAGAACCCTGCATTTATATCTTTTAAAAAAATTTGGCCGGCAGCCGCCAGTTTATTTTAATTTTTACTGACACAATATCGCAATATATTAAAATAAAAACCTCGTAAGCATTTTCTCCGTTCATCATGCTGGATGCCTTTGTGGACAAATTGTTGACTGGTTGAATATGAAATGAACGAAAAACATCCTCGAACGTATATTTTAGGGGAAAAGGTGACATTTTTCTGTACGCCTCATGGCGATGAATACATTTATCGGCAAACACGGCTAACATGCACACTGGTTCGTCCGCCATCTTTGTTTGTAGTGTAGACGCTTGCGCCGCTTCCTTTCGTTCGTACCCAGTAATTTTCGTACCTTTGCTGGTTTTTGTTGTTTTTTTTTTTTGTTTTTTTTTTACAAAAATCGGGAAAAAAAGTTTAGGGTCGGCGGGAAAAAATAGGGTCGGTCGGGTCACCGTAACCAGACATTTTTTTTTTTTTGGCCTAATGGATTTCAGCCTGTTAAATCTATAAATTTCTTATCTGCCACTACGGACATATTTTTCAACAAACTCACTTGAAACATACATCTTTTGAAGCA
Source organism: Cyclina sinensis (assembly GCA_012932295.1). Classification (NCBI taxonomy): domain Eukaryota; kingdom Metazoa; phylum Mollusca; class Bivalvia; order Venerida; family Veneridae; genus Cyclina; species Cyclina sinensis. The sequence continues at coordinate 36,715,358 of JAAONU010000006.1, read as the reverse complement.
GGAAATTTAACTCTTTCACCACATTTGTATTTTTTTCCCCATATGTTTCATGGTTTTTATGCAAACCGGTGCCTAACAGATTTTGTTGGGCATTACATACACAAAGAAGGAAAAGTTTCCACCACATTTTGAGTCCTTTCTGGTTTGTACTCCGAAGGTGGATATCGGCCATTCCAAAAATAGCACAATATTCAACGTTTTGAGTACATTTACTTGGACTAGTGTAACACCAGACCTAGTAAAATCATCTAAATTAAACCAAGGGGGAAAAGTTCATCTGATGTGGAAATGGAACCTACAACTAGAGCTGTCATTGATTCAGTCAGATGCATATCGTCAATATTGCGATATCTGATGACAAATATCGACGATACACCGATATATCGATATATTATTTATCTATATTTCACTTTCATACATGTATTTATTATTTCAGTAAAATACACCTTCTGTACATAATATTATGATGTGTTTTGTTTATAATTGCTCTCTGCAATCATGCTTTTTTTCTTATCATATTTGTCATCACTACTAAGAAATTTGTCAGTTATTAAAATAAATACAAAACTGTGGATAAACTGTGGTTATTTATTTACTGGCATCTACCCATATATGCCATAAAAATTAAACATACACTAAGTTTAAGACATGTCCTTTTGACAGGGCACCTACTTCCTTCTATGTTTCAAGTGAATTTTGTCATTTCAAGACATTAAATTATTAGTCAAAGTTATTGATTTTTTCAAATCCGTATTGATAATCTATCGACAGAAATATATCAACGATACATTGATATCGTTTCTGTCGATGACAGCTCTACCTACAACCCTAAGAACTCTAGTCCACAGTTTTACTTACTGAGCTACCCATGGTTAATTTGGTTTTAAACTAAATGTTACCACTGCACTCCTCCCAATTTACCTTTTGAGGCAGACTATATTTTACTTCTGATACCATGAAAGTAAACCATAGATGAAAAGTGTATCTGACATGGAACTCCAACCCATGACCCCTGGATACTAGTCCATTGCTCTGCCAACAGAGCTAGGGGCATTATAGGAAAATAAAAACAGAGTTTTGGGATCCAAAACTTGCAAAAAACCTGTGCATCTATCTTTTTTTAAAAATTTATCTATGAAAAAAAGGAACTGTCTCACTACAAGCTCTAGCTGTCTGAATCACAAAATATTGGGGACCGACTTAGTCTTCTTACTCTTAAGTAACTGTTACTGATAGGAGAAGTAACTCTGCTATAAGTTTGCATTATGACACAATATTAGAACTGAGCATTCTTAGTTGTATTTGTCACAGGAAGGGCATCTGTTGTTCTAGAAAAATTTAGTCTTGTTTCTATGCTTGAGTGTGTTGTTCTGGGGCACTGTTATACTTCCTGTAGGAAAGTTTTAGCTGAATGTATTGCATTGGATTTCAGCTGAGGTAGCTCTGCTGGTAGGGCACTTGATTTACTTTTACCCAGCATTGCCACTACGGTACTTCTCATTATTTTAAGATTGTAAAAATAACCTACCTCTATATTTCTGGTGTTAGCATTTTTTTTGTAGACAGTCAAATTTGTTAAGGATGATGGGTTGTTATTGTTGCTGTTGTTAGTTATAATGATCAAAAAAAGGGGATAAAAGGGAGAAAAAGGGCATCTGAAATGAGTCTTTAACTTATGACCTTGGAGTAATAGTCTGGAACTCTACCACTTAAGCAAGCCAGGGGCTGCAGCTTGCTGTGGTTCTACCCAATGTCACTGCTACTCTCCAGTTGCTGTGTGTTTAAAAATATTTTCGATAATAAAGAAAAAAATCCTGATTAAAAATGTTGTTGACTGATAGTGAATTGATTTATCTTTTTCAAAAATAATGCTTTTCAAACATACCCATTTTTATATGATTCTATCCTTATTTTATCTTAGAAATGGATACCTGATGATCAATGTGTAGATATATTACATTTGTATTCTCTTCACTGATTTGATGAAAGCAGTCTCCACCAGTAACTTATATTTTTTTCATATTTCAGCCAACATGTCATCCAAATCAGCCCAGTACTTGTTCCTCAGAAACAGTAAATTTAACAACTGAAATAAATTGTTTGAACCAAAGAATGGTCTAGACCTTTTTACAAGTTTGTATAGTTGTGTTTTGTAATTAATGACTGTATATAATAAGCAAAGTTAAGAGGTATTAACATTTACTATTATTGTCTGTATTATCAGGTATAACCCTCCAATTACAGGTTTAATTGAGCTTCCTGCACCATGAGTGAAGACACAAAACATCCCAATATTTATACATTCAAAGATGAGAAGCCTGTCAAGTTTGATACCCACTACACTCCCAGTATCAGAGACCAGCATGTTCCTCTAGTCATAGATAATGGTAAGTTTAAAACCTTGGAATTATTAGTACAGTTAAGTGCAATGAAGGCATCTCAGGAACTATTCTTCAGCTGTTACCTTTTACTTGCAAAGAACCAGATAGGAAGTGAGATGTCATGGAAGAATGAGCCCCTGCCCCCTTCACCCAATACTTTAATTAAGCCTTTATAGGTTATGATGGTTTACAGTTACATTAATATCAACTGTCAAAGTTAAGGCTTGCTTGCAAACTAAATAAAAAGATTAAATGTGATAGTTTTCAGTTCTCTGTTCATTGACAAAATCAGAGGTTTCATTAAGAGGCAGGAGGTGGGGAATTCCCCCTGCTATTTTGAGATCTTCCCCTGGCTACTTTTCTTAAAATCAGGCTTATTCTATAACAGACTGGCAGCAAATCCCCCGCCTACTTCACATGTATTGCCTCCAACTCAAAATCTTAATGAAACCCGTGAAAATTAAGAACAATCATAAGGTTACAAATTTGTTGTAAAAGTATAGGCTGTTTTTTGCCTTCCTTGATTAGTTATGTTACAGAAAGGTCCATCAATGAAGATGTTTAATCAAGTTAGTGTTGTAAAGTCAGCAATGATCTACATATTTTTTGCAGGGTCTTACCACTGTAGAGCTGGCTGGGCACTTCATAACAAACCTGACCTTGTGTTTAGAAATGTGACAGCCAAGTTTAGAAGCAGAAGAGAAAAGGTATGTTGTGCAAATTTCCTGGCTACCTATGAAATTACTCACTTCTACTGATAGATAGAATTCCTCCTTTTTTATTGAATGCACAGTTGAAAGTGATTTCATACATTTTTTGATCTTTCGTCATTGTAAATCAATTAAAGTAACAATGAAATATTAAGGAAAGGTAATTCTGTGTAGTTACTAAAGTGTACCTTATTCTCTCCATTGTTTTCTATGTACTTGTATAAATACATACACATTTTGTCAGTATTTTTTTCCACCACATGTTTGCAAAATCATATCATTGTTTGTCAATTCATACTGTGTCTGTTGTCATATCATTGTGTGTCAATTCATACTGTGTCTGTTGTCATATCATTGTTTGTCAATTCATACTGTGTCTGTTGTCATATCATTGTGTATCAGTTCATACTGTGTCTGTTGTCATATCATTGTGTGTCAGTTCATACTGTGTCTGTTGTCATATCATTGTGTGTCAGTTCATACTGTGTCTGTTGTCATATTATTGTGTGTCAATTCATACTGTGTCTGTTGTCATATCATTGTGTGTCAATTCATACTGTGTCTGTTGTCATATCATTGTGTGTCAATTCATACTGTGTCTGTTGTCATATCATTGTGTGTCAATTCATACTGTGTCTGTTGTCATATCATTGTGTGTCAATTCATACTGTGTCTGTTGTCATATCATTGTGTGTCAATTCATACTGTGTCTGTTGTCATATCATTGTGTGTCAGTTCATACTGTGTCTGTTGAAGGATGCAGAGGTTCAGATTGGAAATGATGTGAGTAACTTTGAGATGGTCAGGCTGATCATGAGGTCACAATTTGACAGGAATATCATCACACAGTATGATGTACAGGTTTGTAATTAGTGAGCAAGTTTGACAGGAATATCATCACACAGTATGATGTACAGGTTTGTAATTAGTGAGCAAGTTTGACAGGAATATCATCACACAGTATGATGTACAGGTTTGTAATTAGTGAGCAAGTTTGACAGGAATATCATCACACAGTATGATGTACAGGTTTGTAATTAGTGAGCAAGTTTGACAGGAATATCATCACACAGTATGATGCAGTATGATGTACAGGTTTGTAATTAGTGAGCAAGTTTGACAGGAATATCATCACACAGTATGATGTACAGGTTTGTAATTAGTGAGCAAGTTTGACAGGAATATCATCACACAGTATGATGTACAGGTTTGTAATTAGTAAGTTTGACAGGAATATCATCACACAGTATGATGTACAGGTTTGTAATTAGTGAGCAAGTTTGACAGGAATATCATCACACAGTATGATGTACAGGTTTGTAATTAGTAAGTTTGACAGGAATATCATCACACAGTATGATGTACAGGTTTGTAATTAGTGAGCAAGTTCCGTAACACAGTAATCCATGGCTAAGTGGTTACAGTGCCTGCCTGTGGGGCAGAAGGTCAGCAGCTAAAGTCCTGTCCTGGGCTTTATTCTGATTATATTGTCGGTGAACCACCCACTCAGTTATAGTATGCTTACTGTACTGTCTGCCTGTGTGTCTGGTTAGTGCGAGGAATATGGAATCAAAAAGTAAATACGTTAGAGGTCTAAAAAGTCAAAACAGATGACAGTACCATAATTGGAATACTTTAGTTTAGTCAGCATGCCAGTTCGGTGTAGGGTAGAGAGATAAATTTAGGTGCAGTTGTTTTGAAAGAAAACTTCTGCAGATTAAAGGTAAAAAAAAGTTGAAGTTTTGCCTCAAATCTTTACAATAAGGGTTAAAGCATGTTTGCAATCAGGTACAAGCTTCCTTTCCTAGTTACATTAAGTTTGCAGATGTTCAAAAAGCAGATAAATTTACAAAGTATTATCAATATCAGATATAGCAACATGAATATGTTATCTACAAGATAATAGTCTTTCAAAACTTATTATTTTCACTCTGTCTTCTCCTTCTGTGAATACAGGAGCAGATATTTGACTACATGTTTTCCAACCTTGGTATCAACACAGATGGCAAAGTGGACCACCCAGTGGTGATGACAGAGCCAGTAGCAAATCCTAACTACTGTAGACAACGTAGGTACAATTGTCACGCACTAAATCAGCATCATTTTTATGCCCCCCGGAGGGAACATATTGTTTTTGGTATGTCTGTTTGTTTGTCACCAAACTTGAACCTTGACCATTACACATATGGTAAGTCCTTCCACCTACAGCCACAGGTGCATGCACCTTGATGAGCTGTACTTTCGAGACACTTAAAAGTCACAGGGTCAAAGGTCAATGCCCCCCTTGAGCATGGCGTTCATTCGTTTTTCTGTACTGACTATTTACAGTGTTGTAGGTGAAGTTTCAGACTATGCTCCAATGACTTGTAGATTATTAGACTGATTTCTTTCTGCTTTACTCCTTACTTAACCCTTACCATGCTAAACATCTTAAATAGACTTGCCCATCTTTTAATTTGGACAGATCCATTATTTATGGGATGCTTATTGACTGAATGGCGAGTAGTGAAGACCATGATGAGATTGCACAGATGTGCAGGCTGATCTTGGTCTGCACTAATTGCAAAGGCAGAGTTATTTGCCTCCAGCAAGGTAAAGGTTAAATAAAAGAGGTGTCCAATGCTTCTTTTGTTATAACACATTCAGTCTTCTCAAGTTGGCTGCATGATTTATATAGATATTCATACCGGATTAAACCACTTTTGCTAATAGACTAAGAGACAATCTGAACAAATGAATTTTTTCTTGAAAACTATTTATATACTTCTCTGTCTTCGCTAGCTGTTGCTTAAAGCTTGCTTAATAAGGTAAAAGAAATAGTTAACTTCAAAAAGATACCTTTTAAATAAAGGTAGGATTTTGATAGAAGAACTTATTAATAATATCTTCATAGTTCAGTTTTGAGGTTAAAGTTCAAATGAATATTTTGTGGGCAGAAATAAGCCTATTTTATTCACAGTTATATTTATTTACTTTGGTGTTGTAGAAATGTCAGAGCTGCTATTTGAATGTTATGGGATACCAAAGCTTACATATGGTGTGGACTCTCTGTTTAGTTTCTACAAAAATCATCCCCAGCCAGGTAAGACATGGTCATTGTCAGCACTCAGAGAATCAAGTGTTTTCCTCTCTGGTCTGTTGAGTTGGCTTATCAAGCTAGATTAGGTCTACAGGCATATCAAAAATCAAATCACATACTGAGTTAGATTTTTAGCTCACCTGTCACAGAGTGACAAGGTGAGCTTTTGTGATCACAATCTGTCCGTTCGTCCGTAAACTTTTCATTCAAACGACATCTCCTCTGAAACCAGTGGGCCAAATTTGAAAAAACTTGCCATGGATGTTCCTTGCATGAAGCTCTACCAAATTTGTTCAAATGGTTCCGGTCCATTGCATTTCTGGGTGACAGGAGCTAAAAATAGATTTTATAAGTTGGATCTTTAAAAATCTTCTCCTCCCAAACCAGAAGGCCTGGAGGTTTGATATTTGGTATGAAACATCATCTAGTAGACCTCTACCAATTTTTTTCAAATCATGACCCCTGGGTCAAAAATGGCCTCGCCCCAGGGGTCACAAGTTTTACATTGAGTTATGTAGGAAAACCTTAAAAATCTTCTTGTCAGAAACTGCAATACCTAGAGTTAAGATATTTTGTAAGTAGCATTGTCTAGTGGACCTTTACCAAGTTTGTTCAAATCATGACCCCCGGGTCAAAAACAGCCACGCCCAAGGGGTCACTTGTTTTACATAGAGTTATATAAGAAAACTTTAAAAAAAGTCTTCTCCATAACCACAAGGCATGGAGCTTAGATATTTGGTATGAAGCATCATCTAGTAGACCTCTACCAAGTTTGTTCAAATCAGTGGATACCAGTATACCCACTTTCTTCAAAAGTTCTTGGGTATTTGTATTAGAGAACCCTACTGTTTAAGATTCATAGGTCAAAGTTCAAGTTCACAGGGGCCTGTGGAGTAAAAACCTTTTTTGCTCAATATCTTGAGAACTCTTACACCCAGAATCTTCAAACTTCATAAGTTTATTATATAAGAAGAAATCTATTGCTTTTGGGATTTAAAGGTCAAAGGTCAAGTTCACATGGACCTGTAGAGTGAAAATTGTTTCTGCTTAATAACCTGAGTACAATAACACCCAGTCTTTTAATGTCATAGGGTATTTGTATTAGAAGAACACTATTGTATTTGGGATTCATAGGTCAAAGGTCAAGTTCACAGGGACCTGTGGAGTGAAAACCTTTTCTGCTTAATTACTTGAGAACCCATACACCTAGAGTCTTCAAACTTCATAAGGTAATTGTATCAAAAGAACCCTATTGCTTTTGGGATTCACAGGGACCTGTGGGGTGAAAACTGATTCTGCTCAATAATATGAGTACTATGACACTAAGAGCCTTTAAACTTAATATGGTAATAGTATTAGAAGAACCCTTCTATTTTTAGGGTTTATTCATATAAGGTCAAGTTCACAGAGACCTGTAAAGTAAAAATTGTTTCTGCTAAGTAACTCAAGGAGTCTACAAACTTCATAACTAAGTAGAAGAACTTAGGAGGAAAAGGTCAATGTCACAGGGACCTTTGGAATGGAAGTTACTAGAGTACTGTTTTAACTTTCTTTGCCCATGCTTCAGTTAGGTGCATGGGGAGACATAGCATCTAGTTTATATTTCTTTTATTCAATTCGTTGGTTGCATGGTACTCAGATGAGTGATATAGGGTCATCATGGCCCTCTTGTTTTCTGATGCCTTCCTTTATAATGAGTTTACTGAGTTTTGTAAAATTAATTTGTTTTAGATTGAAAAATCATGCCACTTATGTTCCTGTTGTATTCTCAGTTATGGGAGTATTTCAGTTTTATCTTTATGTTAGGCCACTGAAACTGGAGTAATCTTAAGATTGGGAAAAACATGTCCATTATATAATGAAATCTATATATTTTTTCTTGTTTGTTTATGTCAGTATTGGGACACATGCTACTGTTATCCTTCCAGCTAAAGCGAATGGTATAGTGATTGGGTGTGGCTACCAGACAACACACGTATTGCCTGTGCTGCAGGGGAGAGTGGATCTTCAGCACTGTCGAAGAATAAACATTGGAGGTATGCATGTGGATGGCTTTATGCAGAGGTTACTTCAGTTAAAATACCCAGGCCATGTGAATGCTGTCACTCTCTCAAGAGCTGAGGTAATTAGTCATAGTAATGTTTTTATACATTAAAGAACCATGTTACATTATACATCTGGTCATAGAGCCTTGTTCCTGTCAAAATAGAGTTACATGTTATATGAAAATAAAAGTTCATAATGCAATGCATCTTGAATAAGACCACACAGAGTGGGATTCTAACTCAAGTCCTCCTGCATTGAAAACCAACACTCCAGACCACACAGAGTGGGATTCTAACTCAAGTCCTCCTGCATTGAAAACCAACACTCCAGACCACACAGAGTGGGATTCTAACTCAAGTCCTCCTGCATTGAAAACCAACACTCCAGACCACACAGAGTTGGATTCTAACCCAAGTCCTCCTGCATTGAAAACCAACACTCCAGACCACACAGAGTGGGATTCTAACTCAAGTCCTCCTGCATTGAAAACCAACACTCCAGACCACTGAGTGAAAGAATCCATTCACTGATGCAGTTGTCACAGTTTCTATTTATACAATTATAGGCCAGTGTGTTCTGGACCATAACACATGTACCTTTGGCTCAGTCATATGACAGATTACCCTGGTGGTCTTTTTTTGGACTGTCTACACATAATTTCCAGTTGAGTTAGGTAGCTGAGGTAGTAATTTATCAAACACACTGGTGTATGTCCTTCTGAGTGAAAGCCGATTACATTATGTCATTCCGAAGATATGTCAGTTTCAACTTTCAACCTTTCCAATCTGATACATACATGTATTTCACTGTATTGTACAGCTCTTGCTCAATTGTGCAAAAAAATGTTTCACAGGAGTCCTGGAACAATTTTTATTAACTCATGATGGAGGGTTAAGATAAGCAGTTAAAGTTTTAGATTTTATTTTCATTCAATACCATAAGTTGTTTAAAATAGGTTTACATTGTTGTTAGATACATTATAAATATTACATGGACAGGTGATATTTGTAAGATTGAACTGAAAGATTTCATATCCTGTCTTAAGGTCCAAGAATATATATATGTGTTTGTTAGAATGAGAAGGTAGTGAAGAAGTCTGTTTAAAAAAACCCAAAAAATCGAGAAAAATTAAATGTCATTTTCAGAGCACTTTGTTCAGACTAAAGAGATGTAGTTTGCTAAAAAACATACTTACTTTGTGTAATTTTAGGAGTTGGTACGAGACCATTGCCATCTTGCTGCAGACTTTATGCCAGAGTTAGATCAGTGGGCATCACCGGAGTATTACGAAGAAAATGTACACAAGATCCAACTGCCATTTGCTAATGTAAGACAAGTTTCACTGGAAATATATCTGCACACATTTTTTACATTCAAACCAAATATGACTACCATTATTTCAAAACATTTCAGAATCATATTTTATTTATTAATCCTCTTCCGCAAAGCGGTGAGGGGATTATAGGAATGGCCTCCGTTCATCAGTCCGTCTGTCCGTCCATAACATTTTTGTGTCCGCTCCATAACTTTTAAACCGCTGAAAAATTTTTTGAAATTACTTGGCACAAGTGATCACCATTATGAGACGATGTGCAGAGCACAATAATTGGATTGCTACTGTCTGTCCGTCTGTCCATCCGTAACACTTTCGTGTCCGCTCCATAACTTTTAAACTGCTGAAATTTTTTTGAAATAACTTGGCACAAGTGATCACCATTATGAGATGATGTGCACAGCACAATAATTGGGTTGCTACCCACAAGGTCAAGGTCACAGTTAAAGGTCAAATATCCACATTTCACGTCTGTTCTATAACTTACTAACTTGGCTTACGAAAAGTTTTTTAATTACTTTGCACAAATGATCACCACTATGACACGATGTGCAGAACCCAACATCCAGGTTGCTACCCCCAAGGTCTAGGTTAATTGTCTCCATATTCTTTTGACTTTATTGAAGATTTTAAATAACTTGGCACAAATAATTACTATCATGAGACTATGTGCTTATAATATGCAAAGGTCAAGAAGTACTCATTCATATCTGCTGCTGAAGGTGATTTAGCTGTCCTTCAGACTGCCTTGTTTCAATATTGTTTTGCATCAGTTTGCTTTCAAACCTTAATATAGAGTAAAGAATGCTACATGTATGTTATGTCCAGTTTATGTCCAACCCTTCAGTTAGTCTCAGATTTGTTACATTCCTGCAGATGCTAACTCTTCTCTGGTATGTTCCATTGCATATGTAATTAAGCCCAAGAATACACCAAAAAATACACTACATGTGTTTCTCCAGTGTAATGAAATAGATTGAAAATAGTTCCAGCATGTAGTGTTAAATCAAAGGTGAATTATTACAGAATTATCAAATGTTATGGCTACTGAGCTTGTGAAAACAAGGAATTAAACTAAATAGAAGCCTGGCATTCAGGTTTTATAGGATTGATTTATTTCAGTCAACAGGAAATCTGATATCGGCACAACAACAACAAGAACGCAGACAGCAGCAGATACGAAGACTGAAGGAACTAAACATGAAGAAAAGACAGGAAAGGGTAATGTTCATGATGTTGTAGAAACTTAATTTGTAATGTTTTTTAAACCAATGTGCATTCTGTGAAATGCGATGAATTCACCATTACACAACCAATATTTGATGACATTGACCTCATAAATGTATTAAATAATCCTTTAAAGATAAATTTATTTTCAGTCAAAATGCACTCATACGTGATAGGATGAAATTACTAAGAAAACATTCCCTAGTTGTTTCAGCTCTGTCTTGATAGGGACCACAGACATGGTACAATGGCAAATATTATTCCTTGAATATATGATCATGTCTATAGCTGTTTCATCATTACATAGATACCCATGCCCAACTCATTCCAATACTCTCTTTTAACACATGTTATAACAGAATAAGGTACAGTTGGTGTCCAACTCTGTTACTGTTTTGAAGAAATGTGTTAAGACCTGACCTTCAAGAACATTACATGTATACGAGGTTTTCCAGATAAAATAGACTTCTTGTAATATTAGGTTCAAATAACTCCTTTTTTTAGTTTGTTTCATTATACCCCAAAAACGAAGTTTGGGGGGTATATAGGAGTCACCTGGTGGTTGGTCGGTCGGTTGGTCGGTCCATTCCTTGTCCAGATTATAGCTTGAAAACTAATGGTTTGAATTCAGTGCAATTTCATACAATGGTCAAGCACAATGAGAGAAAGTGTAGTGTTCAGAATCTTAACTCCATCTTCACTATTTGCAGAGTTATTGTCCTTTATTGGTTTTCCTTGTCCGGAGCATAACTTGAAAATTACTAGTTGGAATTCAGTGCAACTTCATACAGTGATCAAGCACAAAAACAGGAAGTGCAGTGAATAAGAGCTATAACTCCATCTTCACTATTTACACAGTTATTGCCCTTTATTGGTTTTCCTTGTCCGGAGCATAACTTGAAAACTAATGGTTGGAATTCAGTGCAGCTTCATACAGTGGTCAAGCACAAAGACAGGAAATGCAATGTACAAGAACCACAACTATCTTTAATTGCCCACAACCATGACTCTATTTCAATTCTTTTACAAAGTATTCTGTTACTAATAACTTCCTCAGTTCGGAGGCAGTCTTGTGGGGGTATTAATCACATTTAGTGATAGCTCTAGTTTCTTTTAATCAGGTTCTTATTTTCTTATCAGCTGGCAGAGGAAGAAGAAGAATTAAAGAAGTTGATACAACTACAAGAGCTGCTAGCTGATGATGATGATGATGAATTTAATGTTAGTCAAAGTTTTACACAATACCATTCTCTTTCTACTGTGGCTTAACTAGTTTAAATGAGTTATTTTACTTTGAATAGGAAAAGAAGTTCTTGCAACTCTTATAAATCTCTCTGGATGACTGTTTTCTGGATTCAAACCAGTACTTGCTGCTTAAAGTGTGGACTTTGGAAAGTCACTGGAGAAACTTACCTCTGATGGTATTTGAACCAACAACCTTCAGACCATGAGTCCATTTTCCCTAACTATTCAAACATTTCTCCTCAACAACCTAATTTTAGATGGATTAATACATGTCATTTTTATAAATCAGTCTTTTGTTATGATATAAAAAAATATATTTTCTAGCATAATTACAGAATTAATTAGAAAAATAATACTAGTATTTAAAAGTGTTTTGATATTTTGTTTTCAGAAAGTAAGATATTTTGATGTGTTAATTTCTACACTTTGAACATATTAATACAGATAAAAGTCATTCTGTTTCTTCTATATTTACAATCACAAACATTCACTCAATGCTAAACATTCCTTTTTTGTTAGTCATGTTTGAATCTGACTTTACATTGTATCATTAGAGATGTTATTTGATGAATTTATCATCCACATTGATCTATTAATGTACCAGTGAATGATCTGTTTAAACATATGTCTGTCTATAAATAGAATGCTTTGAGTGAGAACAACATAGAGAATGAGGAAGAGTTACAGGCCCTGATAAACAAGCTGACAGTCAGTATACAGAGGCTGAAAGCTGTCATAGATGGTACAGAGCCACCGCCAGATGAACCTGAGGTAAGTTGTCATTTTGTGTAGAGTGTGCATTCAGAGGGTTGCTAATTTTCTCAGTAATAAGAATTTTGACCCTCTGATAACAGACTTCCTTTAATTGTTCTATAAGACATTCAGTCTGAAAGTATCTGAAATGTGACTAGAGACATTTTATAGTTGATAAGACCCAGACTGCTTAACTGATATGTAATACAGATTCGTCAGACTGGATTGTAATTGACCAATCATTTCTATCAGTTGTGCAGTTTTTAGGAAGTCTGTGATGAGATCTTCATTGATTGGTTAACTTGATGTGACTGAAGATTTAGCATTTCTTGATTTAATGAAGATGAAAATATATTTCAGCCTCGTAAGCAGTCATCATTTGACCTGTTAGACATCCCTGACGACCAACTAACGCCTGACCAGTTAGTGAAGAAGAAACGTCAGTATATTCTACAGAAAGCTAAGGAAGGTCGTGCAAAAGCCCAGGCACAACAAAGGGAGAAACGACAAAAAGTGGGTTACAATTTAACATGTAGTTTTATGTTACAAAGATATACTTATCTCTGATTATGTTATAAATTCAGTTTCTTAAATCTTGTTTTTAAAAATGATCTAAATTGCAAACAGTTGTTCATTTATCAACTTTAAACTGATACACTTATTTCAGGTAAAAAATAATATCGAACTTTGTGCTGAATATGTAAGTGTCCTCCTACATGGGTGTCTAATAAGTTGAGTGTATTTAAAATCTCAATGGGAGGTATTTATCAGGAAGAGTTTTTTTTGTTTTTTTAATTGCATGTTATAAATGAAAATAAGGATCTGTGATTTATGTGTTGTCTGTTTTCTTCTGTTATAGGAACTTGTAGCAGAGAAAGAACTGGAAAAGAAAAGGTTAACAAATTTCCAAGGTTGGCTTACAGAAGTTCGGCATAAAAGACAGGTAAACTTCTCACATTTACAAGCAGTTAAGATCAGAACCGTCTAGAAATGATATAAAACTTTTACCACTGTTACATAGTTCTCAGGTAAGACTACTTCTGTGAGTAGCTCTGTACAGAAAAATTATGTTGATTAGAACTGATTTAAATATGCCTTGTATGTAAATATGTCTTATATTTGAACTGTTTCCTTTGTTTTACAGAAATTATTGGAGACTCGCACTAATCGTAAACAGAAGAAGCAGGACATGGCTCGTAGAAAAACTTACGCTGCTCAGCAGAGGATGAGAATCATCTCACAGCTTGCTAAAAGTAACATTTTCCAGTTACTTATTCAGCAAGAAAAATTTTCAGTGATATAAATGTGGTGTTAATGTTAAGCTTAGCCAACTTACAGCATAAAACAGATAATTGAACTAGCTTTTAAAACTTGCTTGTAACTGCTTTGTATTTATATTGGTTTAAGTAGGTTTTAAATTTATTCACACAGATTAAAATCATCAATTGCTTGTAAACTAGCCAAGATCAAATCAGCATTCACACCAGCTGGTTTCAAAGATGTAAACGATGCTTTGGTTACTTTGACAAAATACTTGTCAGGGGAGCACACTCTGGTGTCCCAGATAACAAAGCAAATGGTCACATGATATTAATACTCGGTAAACCCTGAACAACAAATGACAAAAAAGTGGGGGAAAAGTAAATAAGTTATATTTTAACAAGAAAATACCAGCAGTAGTTTTCATTTTCTTTTGGTTTTGGCCACTTCAGATACTAAGAAGGAGGATACATTTGGACAGGATGACAGAGATTGGGATGTGTACAAGGAAATTGTAAGTCATCATTATACTAGAGACAGAGTTTGGTCTTCGAAATTTCTAGATTAATTTTTTTTGTGGTTGTTGTAGACATTTTTCTTTGGAAAAGTTTAAGACTGAAGTTGGTTTTCCTGGTTCTTCATGCAGATCCATGATGTGTTTTTAAATTTTTTTCAACCCGGAGACCTATTTTTAATTGAGTCTCCTCCATCCATCTGTGTAAAACACTCTCTGACCTCAGTGAAATATGGCAGTGTTTTATAATTCTGTAAAACAAAAATGTAAAACATTCAGGTTGCTTGATTCCAGAATTTCTGTTGTTTGGCCTTAATTTTTTTATTTATCTAGGAGAAGATTTTAAACAAAAAAAACCTACATGTACATGAATATTTTTTCTCAGTACATTTTTCATGTGAAGAAGCAGCTTGGTAGCTTAGAAAATAGTTCACAAGTTAAATGTTTATGTTGGACCTTGTGTTTATAGAATCCAAACATGAGTGACAGTGACTCGGAGGCTGAGGAGATACAGCTGGAAGAACTGGAGACTATGTTAAAAGAACATGATCCTGAATTCCAGAAGTAAGAACTCAGATTAATCTGTAGAATTTTCTTTCAAGTTATAATGTTCATAATTATTTTGTTTTGGGGAATTATGTGGTATCCTAGATAATGTAGTTAGTTGGTTGGTAGATGTTTTAACAGTCTGGCAAAATAAAAGCAGTTTCGATGTAAACTACATGCTTAGTCACAATTTTGTGTAGATTGCTTTGAAATACTGAACTCATGTTGCATATACTTGTTGATGACATTTCAACAGCTTTGTTTATGCATATGAAAGTGAAACAAATCATAAAATCTTGATTGCCAACATTGGCCATCTTAATTGGTGTTTGGTTAAAAAATTTGTTAGCATAAAAGTAATAATTTTTCATGTAAAATTTCAAACAAATATTTTGCAATAAAGTATTAAAAAGAAACAAGACAGTTATGATTATTGAATTATTAATAAGACTTAAATTATACTTAAGAAATTACTATTTTTTCAACAGAGAACTTGACAAAGAGGCTGGGGAATTTGACATAGCAGAGTACTACAGACTTCATATTGGTGTTGAAAGAATAAGGCAAGTTGTTTCATATTGACCCTCTTTAGGTCAGTTTGATCTAGCCAGTCAGTGATAAACCCCACCTCACTTCACCTTTATAATGTTACAATTGTTGTAGAATAATATAAAACAGATTTAGGATCTGAACAAAGAGGTTTTATTTAGGAAATAGATTTTACATTTGAGTAATATACCATTGAATATATCACAGTGTCAAGGTCACATGTGTAGTAATTTAATCATGAAGGCCATAAACCTGAGTGATTAAATAATCATGCATATGAATAAGAAACCATGTTCATACTTCGGTAGATCATGAAAATTTTTCAAAATTTATTTCCATTCGAATACGTATGTATATTTATAAGGGGTGCAAGTATGTGTACTGTTGAACAGTGACATTCGCATTGATGTCAGCAGTTGTGTGCTTGTGTTCTGCGTGATATAATGTGTAAGATATATCATGGTCAGTTTCTTTTTTGTTTATTGTTGGCAAATGCAGATAGTATTATTTCCTGTGTCATGGTATGAAAAAAATAAGATGCAATACTAGTATCTTGCTTGTGTCTGCTGATTAGATATAGAAAAGATCAGATTCATATAAAGCTCAACTATCAAATAGTTGAGACTGGAAACAGAATAAAAAATGTATATGATTCACCTTGTGGATATTAATCATATGATTTACAGTAAAGTGGTTGGACAATAAATGTGCACAAATCAATGTTATTTATATAAATGGAAGAAATAATACCAGGATTTCCCAAGATACTAGACAGAAACCATTGCTTTAAATGATTCAGCCTTAGTCTCTCTGCTGAGTAGATTCTGACTGAAGAAGATATTAAATGAGTTTTCTTGTAATACA
Source organism: Cyclina sinensis (assembly GCA_012932295.1). Taxonomy (NCBI): domain Eukaryota; kingdom Metazoa; phylum Mollusca; class Bivalvia; order Venerida; family Veneridae; genus Cyclina; species Cyclina sinensis. The sequence continues at coordinate 36,698,851 of JAAONU010000006.1, read as the reverse complement.
AGATTTATTGCTAAGTTGTTTGGAAAACGATAAAAACTAGGCTGTGCTGAGTTTTTATCATTTTCTAATAACAAGTGTAATTAATTCTGTATTACATGACCACAAATATAATGTTCTATTTATATCATAGAAGTTCTGTAAGCGAACGGTGACAGAAACACACCGAAACTGTTTGTTTTGTCCGTATATGCATGAATGTTATGAGTGTATTATTAATGACGTTGACATAGAAGTGTTATCAAAATTATATCATGGCTTTATTACACTCCCACGACGTCATCTATGATACCGTATGTCAGGTTATTCTCGTGTACATTAGATTTCGCCATTTTGGTCAAAATTAAATTTTAGTGATTTTCTACCTCTGATTGTTATTTTTCACATTTTCCATCTTTCTAAAACTGCTCAATGAAAAGAAAATGCGTTCAATAAATAATTGTAAAGATATCGATTTAGCATGAAGATTATAAGAAAGACAGCTTAATTTAGCGTTCGGTGCACTGGAAGGCTTAATTAGGTATTACCCCACTATAGTTGATATCGTTTTTTAACGTGTAAATATAATTATACCCGTAGAGAGAAATGAAAGTAGGAAAGTCTATCTTCTACTGAAAAACAATGAATTCTTGGATTAAATTTTCACTGTTTCTAATTTTGACAATTTTGTTTGGATGCAAATAAAATGAAAATTAGATACGGGCAAATAAAATCTGATATACGGTATATAATGGTATATTGGTATTGTGTTTACATAAAGAAGGTAAGACATCTTTCCAGGTTTAAACTTGACTTTTTTGTTTACAGGGTACCAGAGTTATTGTTCCAGCCATCTATGATTGGTGTAGAGCAGGCTGGCATAGTGGAAACTCTAGATTATGTGTTCAAGAAATATGCAACAGATGTTCAACAATCTCTTGCACAGGTAGGAGGTCTCTATATTTTCTGATATGTGTATACACATGAATGTTGTGATACGAAAAAAAAAAAAGATAATAAAAGGGACTCTAACTAAACATTTTATTTGTTTTTATTTTTATGCCCCCAGGCATAAATAATTGAAACGTCCATCTGTCTGTCAGTAAGAGGTTAAGTTATTCTGGCAAGTTGGATATATCTTAAGTTCTACCTATACCAATGGCTTCATAATTTAAACACTTAATAACCAGTACAAAGTCCATGATCTTGACAAGTTTCATAACTGTGGCTCTATTTTTCTGCAGTTAATTCCTTATTTAGCACTTTGAAAATAGGTATGGTTAACCTATTCCAGAAAGTTAGTCAACTTAGATATATCTTAAGTTCTACCTGTACCAGTGGCTTCATACTATACACACTTATACAAAGTCCATGATCTTTTCCAAGTTATTTCCCTTTTGAGCACATTGGAAATAGGTATGGGTAACATACTCTGCCAAGTTGGATATATCTTTAAGTTTAATCTATACATAACATCATTACATAACTTCTTTTAACCAACCAATACATTGGCTAAGACCTTGGCAAGTTTTGTAACTGCAATATCCATTTTACCCCAGTTATTTCCCTTTTTAGACTTTGATTATAGCTTTCAACCAGTATTCTTTCCTAAGCATAATGTCAAGTTTCATAACTGTTTGAACCATATTTTCTGCAGTAATACTTTTCCCTAAACTTAATGATAGGTTTACATTTTTTGGGCAAGTAATTTGGATTTTTTTTTCAGCTGAATAAATTTACGCACTTGAACAGCTAATGGCCACTACATCATTATGTAACATACTGTGTGGTCTGTATAGTTAACCTATTCTGGCAAGTTGGATATATATATCTTAATTTCTAATTCTACCAATGCCTTCATACTTTGCACACTTACTTACCAATACAAAGGTCAAATCCTGGCAAGTTACGTGTCTGTGGCAGCCATTTTTCCCAAGTGAAATCCATTTGTCGCAAGTAATCTCTTCTTTATGCACTTTAAAAATAGGTATGGTTAACCTTTTTCGGCAAGTAAGATATATCTAAAGTTCTACTGCTGCCAATGTCTTCATACTATACACACATACTTACCAATATAAAGGCTATGATTTTGGCAAGTTACGTAACTGTGGCATCAATTTTTCCACAGTAATCTCCCCTATATGCACTTAGGAAATACTTACAGTTAACCTTTTTTGGCAAGTTAGATATATCTTAAGTTCTACTTGTACCAGTGTATTCATACTATACACACTTACCAATACAAAGGTCATGATTCTGGCAAATTACATAACTGTGGCATCCTTTTGAGGCAAGTTGGATATTTTTCAACTTCAACAAATAGCAATGACTATATAGGCACTTCACACTTTTCCTAACAAGTACAAAAGGTCATGACACTGTCAAGTTACATAACTGTGTCAACAATTTTTCTGCAACAATCTCCTCTTCTTGAACTTAGTGAGTAGGCCAACTTTTTTTGGCAAGTTGGATATTTTTCAGTTTCTACGAATAGCAGACAACGAATAGCAGACAGTTAATGAATTTAGTGGCCAGAGCAAATGTTCATGACTTCATTAAGTTATAAACTGTGCCAACCACTTTTATGGAGTATTCTGCCTTTTCTAAATTTAGAGGATGGGTTATTCTTTTTCTGCAAGTTGGATATTTTCCACCTTCTACAAGTAGCACTGACACTTTATGAATTTAGTTACCAGTACAAAATCCTGAATTGAGTTTATATCACGTGTGCCTGACTGTGCCATGATTTAAAGTTGTTTCCTGACAAGAATGCTTCCAGAGCCATGTGTTTCTAGCAAACACAGGATTTGTTATTGAAGTATCTTGTGGTGATAGGAATATTTAATACATGTTGTCTTCAGTGGAGTGTAAAATGAGGTGGATTATTTGACAGCCTTTGTTGAGTCATTGAACATTAGTCTCTTTGCAAACTTTTGAAAGATAGTAAAAAAGTGTTATGGTTTACATTTGTTAATGCTTATTCAGTATAGCTCATTTTAGATTAAATCTGTCTAAGTTCATATCAGTCGCAATAATTTTGTGACATCACAAAAAATGGTGCCAACTATTCAAGGACACAACCAGTAACACTCAGTTCTGATAGCCAGTTACAGCTGCTGCAGCATGATGTTAAATCAGGTGTCTTCTCACAAAGCACATAGTGTTCTAGCTTAGAACTGACCTAAGGATCGTGAGTCAAGGTCAACAGCAATAACCTAGAAACAGTTGATTTTTCCAGATGTCAAAGTGATATGATGGTTGAAGTCAGAATCAAGAACATTTTAAGTATACTAGAAGATACATGTATCTTTATGGTACATATTCATTTCAGCATGTGTTTCTGACTGGAGGTAATGCTAACTTTTCTCAGTTCAAGGAGAGAATGGAAAGAGAGTTATTACAGATGAGGCCATTCCAGTCAACTTTTAACGTATTTACAGCAGGTAATTGACTGTGGTTTATCGAAAAATTAGAAAAAAGGCTTTAAAATACAGGAGCCACATACATAAAACACTTCTTTTATCCTGCAAGTGAAATTAGTTTAGGGAGTACTTTGATCACTGTCAGTTAATTCACAAAACCAGGACTAAAAGAATGTAATCTCCTAGAGAAAAATAATCTAAGTTAGTTCTTTGTTTTTTATCACTGATAACACAGGACTTGTGATCAAAACCGGTAATTTAATTTTAAAACATGTTTTTTGTCAGTTATGACATGGAAACAGGGAATTACTAATTCTAAGTGACTTTAAGTAATTACAAATAAGTATAATGGTATAATGTCCCTTAGACCTTAATCATGTTAGGTTTATTTGGTACCAAGTATTACAGAATTTGTGTTTTTAAACTGCATAAAGGTCATTAATAAAACTAAAATTAATTGTCTTTGCTGTTTAGTTTTTTGTAATAAATTACAGTAAATATAACACTTATAAGTTGAAAGGGTGATGTACATGGGCACTCTCATACTATTACTGAACTATGTTGTAATATATAGACATTTCTTTGTGTATGTATTATCTATGATGATAGACTGTTAAGCTCTTATTAAAATGTATGGTCTGTACTGGTATGGCATATAACAAGTCATCTTGACATTCCTCAATAATTGTCATTGAGACTAGATCGGTTGTTCACCTTGTCACTTCCTCTATGAGTCCATTCAGTGAGAAGAAACTGCTTCAATGTTTGTACGATGTTTGTTACTCAGTTTAGTTTTGAAATGTGCACAGTCTGTGTACACCCTATGTTCCACATCGGTGATGTTATACATGCCCATTGTTACGGTCTAGTGCATACCTTCCTATAATTGTATAAATACAACCTCTGCCAACTGTGTCAGGGAATCGATTCTTTGGCTTAGTGGTTAGTGTTGGCGTGTCATGCGGGACATTGGAGTTCAAATCCCGCTCTGGGTTGTGTATTCTAAGATTCATGTTCGTAAGACAATACATGTGAGGCTTACATTGTGGAACCATATTTAAAATGGGAAAAAGCAGCTCATATAAATATCTTTTTTTTTTTATAGAAAACCCAAGTTTGGATGCTTGGCTTGGAGCCCGGGAGTGGGTGACATCTGCTGGTATAGGGAATGTGTGGATTACACGTGCAGAGTACCTTGAGAAAGGTGGTGATTATCTTAAAGAACATGTGGCTTCAAATCGATACCTACCACATCCTGTGCTTGTCAACAAATGAAAGAAAAAGTTCTCAAATTTTACTAGTGAAAACCTAGGTCATTGGTTCAGCAAATGACAGACTTGAGTCTTGGACAAGATTTAATGTGAAACATGTTTGCTAAAGTTGAATTAATCTTATTGGCAGTTGTAAATACTGTGAACATGAAGCAGTACTGTCTTACAAACAAAATACTTTTAGAAGTAAATGTCTGACAACCTGAATCCTTTCTTCAACAAGGATTTTTAGTGCTCTGTAGTTACAGTCAGTGTGTTTGGCTTTAAATTTACGTCTATAAAACTGTAATGATTGTAGAAGCTTGAGCCAAAAGATGACAGAAAAAACTTATACTGTTGTCATTTCCACGACCTTTGAATATTCACAAAACAATAAAATAGTCAATTTTGATATGGTTAGAATTGTTAAGTATGGATAAGATGTGACTTAACAAAGATTCGATGAATATTCAGTGGTAGATAAGATGGTTTGGGTGGAGCTAGCATTTCACCTCCATTGATTTGTTTGCTACAAAATCACCACATACGTGTTCAATATTTTTGCCTGTTGATGCATTGAATTAAGTACTAAATTTTGTTTTGTCAGTAACTGTATGTTAGAGATGAACCAAAAATAAAGTTTTTCAAATTTGAGATTGATTTTGTTGAGACTGTAGATTTTCAGTGAGTTATTAAAGCAATTTTAGAATTGGAACTTTTTAATTTGTCACTGCCCATTGTTTACTTTTTGTTTACCAAAATAGAATTAATCAGCAGTTAGTTAGTGTTGCTAAAGGATCTCAGTGTAAGGCTGACATGTTTTAAGAAGATTAAAAAAAGAATTAAATTTTGTTTTATCTATATGGCAGGCTTTATGTTACATTTTCAGTTGTGCTTTCATAAAAAATGGAAAGACTCAGTAAATAAGGGGAGCGAACTCCTTTAAACTCCAGAGAGCTTTAATACCCACCTTTGTTACCACATATGATTAAAATTATCCTCCTTTTTTTTGAATTGTAGGTTCCAAGTTTATTAAAAATAATAATTTTCTCAATCCACTAATGTCTTGCTACATGCGAAACATTTGAATGGAATAATTCAGCCTATTAGTGATTTTATGTGAAAATCTTCATTTAGCTGAATTAGTGGAATATTTAATGAAAACTTTGAACACCAGTTTTCATTTGGTGATGTGCTGGTGGCATAAATAGCAAATATTGCTTCGCAGCAAACTGAAACAGGTGGAAAGGAAAAAACACAGGGGAAAAACAGAGAGTCAAAAAGAATAAAAAAAAGTGATAAAATAGTTAGTTTAAACCTACACTTACTTTACAAAGATTTGGGAAACAAGTTCTTGCGATTTGTTGTAATCCCACTTGATGACTGCTTCCTGGATTCACACCAGCTTTTGCATCAAAAGTGTGAAATGCAGCAAGTCACCGGAGAATCTTACCTGTGGCGGGATTCGAACCAGTTATTTATGGATCAGAAATATGGTGCCACCCTTCAATTTCTGGTCCTCTATCACAAATCTCTGTGTTGTGTTAAAAAAAGTACATGGCAAGTTTAAAGGTTGAACATTTTATTTGAAACATTAAATATATCACAGACAATGAGCATTTAACAGTGATTAGTACTCTATTGTATTATGCATAAACATTTTCCATAATTATTTTCTTCTTTTTTATACAGACTGTACTTGAGTAACTATATTTCACATTTTTTAAACTACACAGCTGGTGATAATGTCAACTTTTTGTGACTAGGAAACTGCATACATATATCTGTATTCTAAATTCCTGTAAAAGCTTTTTAGGAAAAATATGAGTAACAATTTTGAACAGAAATACACTTTTTTGTGAGATACAAGGTAGGTAGGGATAGGGATTAGGTTTATATTTACACAAGACTCCTATCAATGTTCATGGCTGTCGACGAAAATTTTATACTTGTCTTACAAACAATAGTCACTATTCATTTCAATCAACATTTAACATACGACTTAACAATCAGGTCAGTATCTTTAACTGGGCTCCCTATTTACTAGTATTTTGGTGCTTACTTTATATTAAATATTTTGTGGTGAATAATTCAACATTTTCTGGTCTTTAAAACAGACCACAATTTAATCTACTAGTAAGTCCTATGTTTTAAAATGCAGTTTTTTCATATTTCACATTAACACTCGTAATCAAACTATACATTGCTGCTAACATATCTCCTTTAATTATGACTTGGTTAAGTCCACATGAATAGACACGCATGCCCATTTCCATAGAAAGGGGTTGGAAGCATGGTACATTTTGACTACATTTGTATTCTTCAACAGATTAACTTAATCCTATAATCCTATATGATTAAACATTCCTGCTTTATACTATTCAAGACAAAATTGGATAGAATTAACGTGTAATACATTTAGATGAACATGTACATCTTTGAGCCAATGCATTAATTGCCCCGACTTTGTTATTCGAAAGTTGAACTTTTCTAAATTGCCATTATTGATTGTCACTTCTTCAGTAAAAGCAGTTTTATTGGCCCTTCAATGGACAGACGCTTCAAAGAGCAATTTTATTGGCTATTAAGCAAAAAATAGGGTAACATAAAAGGAAGAAATTGCACACAATATACATGTATATAAAACTCATTTAAAATGTATAATTTCAAACAGCTTTGAAGTTTTGAATTCTAAAAAAAATGCTTTTTCACTATGGTGTCAGTAAAACAGAATGTCTTAAGACTGCCTGTTGATGTTGAAACAATGAAATTAACATAAAATAAAGTTTTTCTTCACATAGATGCTCGAACCTCCGATCGCTTGGCATTTTCTGTGCTATGGCCAAATGTGCCACCGTATCTGAACTTCTGACCTGAAATAACGAGGTGAATATAATGTTTTTAAACGAGACATTACCAGTTTTGTTAAATAGCGCTTGTTTACTGTGGGACAATGTTTGATTAGACTAATAATCAAGCAATTAAAGACCCTGACCTGTTTTTCCATTCATTGAAAAGATTCAAAATGTGATAGGGAAAATACCTTGTGCATATGACGTAACTTTTTGGTTTTGAAACAAACAGGCAAACAGACTGAAGCCGGTTCAGAGGCCTGTATGAATAGTGCAGTGGAAGTCGGTACAGATATTTAAGCGTATGTAAAAACGTTTTAATTTTATTTATTTATCTAGCAATTTGTAAAAATGGACTTTCCCAGTCCCGGTAATGAACTTATAAGACGGTTGTAAACGCAACATACATTTAAAATCAATTAAATTAAGATTTTGTTATTTAGCATGGAACATGACTTGGAATAAATGGATGGAATTTTCAGCGGCCCAACAGCATTTAGTCAGATTTTAATACATTTTGGTATACATGTAGTTGTTTTGCTTGCAACTTAATATAGTCATTTATGCGCACATAGCATGTAAAGCCAAACTTTATATAAAAGTAATACAGCCTATTCTACCATACCTGGTATATGTCCGGTATAATGTGGGACAAGTCCACTCTCAACAGGATAAATCAGCTTGGAATCTTTGACTGAGTTCTCGGCCCTGTGGATGGTGATTGGTTCGGTCTGGAGGTGCTGGAGGCGGGCAGTGTCGGAGGTGAACTCGTTCAGGGCCTCATGAGTTATAATGGGATAGCCCATACCTAAGCGAGGTCTTGCACGTGGAACAAAACCGGTGTAACCTGCAATGGAAGATGTATTTTGATAGGTAAAAGAATATCTCCCCATGAACAACATACGTGTAGCAAAAGACTACGCAAATAACGTGAAATTGTATTCTGCTGGATTGCAATGTTCAACTTTGTAAATGAACATTAAGTGTATTCATTTGATAACCGCATGACTGTTAAGTTATTGTTAATGTATAAAAGCACCAAAATGTCCAGGAACTCCACGGAAACATCAGAGAATGAAATGATTTAAGGCCAAAGCAATTCAAAAGAGAGATTTATTAAAGCATATTATGGATAGGTAGATTCTGTACATATATCTCAACCTACCTGACATAAATCTCTTCATCTCGTTATTATCAGCCATGTAGAATGGTGACTCGGCGCTCCTCACTGTGCTCGGGGTAATGTATGGTTTGGCGTCGGCAGATATTGACTTGAGAGGGGTTATGTACCGACTGCGGATTGGCTGAAATTGTTAATTATCATCAAATCTCAAGTAAATATTCAAATCTATACACAATAATCTGTTTCTTACCTATCGCAGAAGCATGCACAACATGGCGTCCCCGTGCTCCATTTTTAACGGAAATTAGGTCAATTGCTGATGCTATTATAGGCTACAAGTTTGAATTTCTAAAACAGACTGTTTATTATTTTCCAAATTTCAAACAATCTTTTTTTTTAGTTCTTCGTAAATACGTTGTAAACTTGTGGTCGTGCAGAATATAAAACATAATTATCTATATTTGACTTATTCATCAATTGTGATTACGATATTCCTCATTTAGGAGAGGAGGTGGGACATGTGACTAGAGATAGGACCAATCAAATCAGAGGAAAGTGAAGAAGAAACACCAGCGGTTTTCAAGGGTCGAAAGGTATACTTTCTTAACCAAAGCTACACATGTTTCACTATGCAGTGTTATGGTAGTGTTGACGAAACGTGTAGAGTATCCTAAAGAAGATACCGTTAGGAAGGCATATATTACTCACAGGAAGGTTTGGAACGGCCTTTTTATCTATTTTCCCTGACTGTACTGCCTCGGATAGCCTGAGTTCGTCTGCATTTTGCTTCTGTTTTCTGTGATCACCCTCAAAGTCCGATATAGCACCTTTACAATTGACGGCGTAACGCTTGCCAAAGTAATGCTCGCTGCGTGGTATAAAACCTTAAGAAAAGATTATAAAGTTTATAGAAAAAATCAAATTATTCTTTAAACAACAAAAGACCGCCAAGACTCTGATGTTTGCTGACACTATTAAAATCAAGCCCTAGTGCACAATTAACATGACATTCGTAAAACATTTTTTTGGGATAATTTTAATGCATGCACAAGTAAAAAGTTACGTTGAAGTGACGTACATTTAACGCACAATGTGTTGTAAATAAATATTACAAATAGTTTGGTAATAAAACTACACACCTGTATAGCCTGGAACCATTTGCTCCATTAATTTTTGATCTCCCCAGCTGTGTGTTCGAGACCTGAGTAACGTTGATTTTGGGTCTTCTTCAAATACTGGTGCGGAGCTGGCCCGGATGTCTGCAAGGACTAACTGACCAGAGCTAGCGACGGCGTCGTTGCGTAGCAACTTTGACGTCGTTTTACCGAACGTCTCACCGATCTGATACTTGAACTGTGGACAAAAACCCCCATATCTGAAAAAAAAAAGAAATAGGTACTACATTAAATCTATAAACAGAATTATATATTTACCTTATTTTTTTCCCCAAAATTCAGACTTCTGAAAGTGTTTAGTTTTTCTATTTTTAATGGGTGATATGTCACCTTAAATTTGCAAACTTGTCATATACGTTTGTAAAATGAACAAAATATATAACAGCTGTTAAGTTTATGACAAGCAGTTTCAGACAAAAACAACAACAACAACAAAATTGTACAGCAATTGTCAACAGAGTAGACGAGTTTCTTACAAGAAAGGTAGGACCTTGAAATTTAAGACAGGAAGGTAAAATCGTTTAAATTTGAAATTTGTAATTTAAATGATTCTTAGACAATCTAAGTACCAAACCATAGTTATATTATTACACGAGTCTTAATTAAACGTCAGTATATTTATATTTTGTTTAAAAGAGAGTGTTCCTTTTTTATCTTTTACAAGTCGACAAAAAAAATCTTTTTTGGCGCGTATTTTAAGCACACTTATTGCATTCCATTCAGCACGATAGGCTTTCTACTCGACTTAAAGGACCCTCCACTTGGTTGTTTGCATTGAAAAAAGTATTAAAGCGTCAGTTGAACTCATTTTTTGTTATCAAATTTGCAAATCTATGATTACATGAAGGTTTAAATGACAAACATTACAGAGATATACAAACAGTATTTGTTAGGCAGATGTAGGCCAACGCGTTGTTTATAACTGTAAAATATTAATATTAGCCTCTCAATATGACAACTTCGCAACTGAAAGACTGTCCAAGGCCAACATATTCAACATAAACTTTTATACTTTTTTTCAGGTTTTCATTGATTTGTCCCCACTTGGCCTGCCATTCGCTATTTCTCTTTATTGACTCGCCTTGTTACAAGAATTTCTATAACATGTAGGGTTTTAATGACTTAATCGTTTTCTAATTGTTAGCCACGTTCTGATATTGATTTAAAACCACATAAGCCTGTATAGTTCCGTTTCGGACACGATTCTAACATTTAAGATTGAAAAAAGAAGCATGAAAGACTCATTAAGATTTCAAACATTCGAACCTGTTAAATATCTGACCATTATTTGTACTGGTCATTTTAACAGCAAATAATGGACGTAAATAGACCTTTAAAAAATAAGTAACGAAAGTGGAAGTTACGTTCTAAACAGAGAATTTTCAAACCTACATGTATGTGACTTATATATAATTATATCAAATTTGATAAAGAATATGTCTAATATATGCTCGCATTTAAGATTTGACTACGTTTGGAAAGAGTTTTTTTTTGTGTTTTTTTTTTTTCTATTCAGGCGACTATGGTTAAATTGATCTGTTAATATCTGTTTCTTCTTTTGATAAGTTTATAAACTATGATTGTATGACTTTTTAGAACAGAACAGAACAATACCTTTATTGAAAGGAGCACAGATTACAAAAGTTACATTTTGTAATTACATGTGCGATAAAACATATTTTAATTACAATAATATATATGAAACAATAGTTTCGGTCAGAATCAAAAGTTCAGTCCCCATGTCTGTTGAGAAACGTAATGGTAACTATGGAGATAAATAGGGCTATCGCAGTTGCCATCAAAGAGTACAAAAACAGTGGCAAGAATAAAAAGTACACCTAAGAAACAATAAGTGTCAATATTGGAAACCTTTCTATCTGAAGGCATATAGTTACCTTTTGTTGAGTATTGGTCGATATCTTTTATTCTGCACAGGAAACGGTATATTTACAAACAAATAAAATGTTCCAATCAATGTCTGACCTAGACGATGTAAACTTCTCTCTGAATTATTGTCTTTTTGTTCAAATATGAAAACAGAAATTGTGATTCCCTTTTTTAAAAATGTTTCATGCTTTCGTTGCTTTGATTATTGTTCTAAAAGCGTTTTTTTGTTTCCATTTTTGTAATAAAAAATTCAACAGGAATAAAAAAAGAAAAAAATAAGAAAAGATAAACGTCGATTAAAATTCTAGAATACTCATCAGTCATTATTGCATGTATGTTATATGTCACATTATCATTGTTAGTTAAGTATTTTCCCCGCTCATTTTGAGCATGTGTCTTGTCAGTTTGACGTACTCATTGTATATCAGTGTAAAACTCTCTTACTTTAAGATCACGTCCGTTGAAGTTCTTGAACCTAAGACTCTAAAAATGTGAGAGGCTTGGTGATGACAATAAGTTCTCGACCTCAGTCGATTGATAAAAAAAAAACATGCTTTCCTTCGTGTAAACGTTGAACAGAGCCATGAAGACACCATCCTTTTGACAAACTAAACTTCTAAAAACTACCCCGCAATCTACGATAAGGTTCTTAAAACCTATTTGGTGTGGTGTTCTTTTCAGCGTCAAAAATGTCACAAAACGTTGGTTTTGGCACAGCTCGGCTCAAACATAACATTTAATACACGGTATAGAACAATTTAAGATCGACTTTCTGTGTTAAAGTCATTACGTTATCTTTTATCTATAATATATACCCGGTCAATACGATCATTTACAGGTTTAAACACTATTTTTACTGACATATTGTTACTTCGATGTCTAACCCAGATAATACCGAGATTAAATGTGCCATAAATAAGGCTTTCGTTAATCCCTTCACATTGCGATAAATAACTCGTGTACAAATATGCACGGAAAAAAAACATGTACAATATATTGAAAATGTTAAAGCATTTAAAAACTGTTTTCTTTTCGTATTTCGTTCTGTATGTGCACTGCAGCATTTCCACGAAAATATAAAATAACTTTCCAGAACTTTAGCCAAACATGCTACAGGAACAGCGACCCATCACCTTAAACAACCATTTCGATACCATACCTTTTCGAATATCATATCATATCCGATTTTTCTCTATAATGAAAGTTCTATGCACTCAGAAAATATCAACAAGACATTCGTCTGAAACCACTCATGTGGAGGTCGCGGGCTTTGCTATTTTTTTTAAAACAAGTCTTCTCCAAGTTAGCCTATAGAGTCGATCTAAATATAGATAGAACTGTAATAAATTTGCTTTCAATCCGTGAACAGACCATGTGCTATAAACATATAACTACCAGTTCTTTCTCCAGTTTTCTCTGTCTTTGTGTGAATCTTATATGGCGTCACGAGAGACACATACACACTTCTTTTTTATTCATATCTTTCTGTCATTAGTACAAACAGTATATTTTTGAGAGAGTGGAAGTTGGCACCAGAAAATCTGATACCGATCGGTTCGATATTTAATATCGGCTAATCTTAGGCGGTAGAAACAAAGAAAAAAATCGTTGAGCTGTTCAAACCTTTCTGTTATCAGTGTCACATTTTTTTCATTTAGTTTACCTTTATAATACTTAGAAATTTGAAATGATACTTGCTTCCATTAAAATTTAAAGAACACTGTTGCTCTTTACATATTCTACGTAATAACATGAAAACAAAAATATGTACAGCCAGGTTCTGGCATTTAGAGAACAGAAAGTAGATTTTTTACACTTATATGGCTTGTTCTTTGTTCGCTGCTGTGACATTTTTTTATGTGAAACAGTAGTCTATATATCTCGGTCTCTTAAGCATTTATATTCTTCAGGTATGTCAGTTTAAACCGTATTTTACCTGATATTTTTTCTTTTCTTTTTTTTTCATTCGATTTTGTTTTGGCACGGTTATAATCTATTGATCTTGACACAATTATTTCTATATAAATTATACACAATGTATACACTTTCAATAGAATAGCCACAGCTAATCCAGTAATGTCTTATATCTATAGTAAAACCACTAACGTGTCTCAAACACAGGTATTTGTATACCCACCTAATTTCTGTTTTTATGTTCATGTTTGGTGTATTATGCACTAATCTAAAGGTAAACTATATTCTATCTTTCTATCTTTATTGCCGTGCATGACGTTTTTCGGCCAATGTCCGCTCCTGAATTATCGAAAAGATCAGTGAAACATATTTTTTATATACTTGTATATTTGTTTCAACCTATTGAACTAGCTATCACTGCTACAATTTCTAACAACTGCAATATATCTGCCTGAAAGGGGATATATTTGTTTGTCGACAAGGGAATCTGCAGCTACAAATACGGGTAACAAAACGCATCTAGGTGACCGAGGGCTTTCAATACTGGTATCCAATCACAGGTGACCGATAGCTTCCAATACTGGTACCCAAATACAGCTAGGTGACCGAGGGCTTTCAATACTGGTACCCAATCACAGGTGACCGAGGGCTTCCAATACTGGTACCCAAATACAGCTAGTTGACCGAGGGCTTCCAATACTGGTATCCAAACACAGGTGACCGAGGGCTTCCAATACTGGTACCCAAATACAGGTAGGTGACCGAGGGCTTTCAACACTGGTACCCAATCACAGGTGACCGAGGGCTTCCAATACTGGTACCCAAATACAGCTAGGTGACCGAGGGCTTCCAGTACTGGTACCCAATCACAGGTGACCGAGGTCTTCCAGTACTAGTACCCAAATACAGCTAGGTGACCGAGGGCTTCGAGTACTGAAACCCAAACACAGGTGAACGATAGCTTCCAATACTGGTACCCCAATACAGCTAGGTGACCGAGGGATTCCAATACTGGTGCCCAAATACAGCTAGGTGACCGAGGGCTTTCAATACTGGTACCCAAATACAGCTAGGTGACCGAGGGCTTTCAATACTGGTACCCAAATACAGCTAGGAGACCGAGGGCTTTCAATACTGGTACCCAAACACAGCTAGGTGACCGAGGGCTTCCAATACTGGTACCCAATCACAGGTGACCGAGGGTTTCCAATACTGGTACACAGATACAGCTAGGTGACCGAGGGCTTCCAATACTGGTACACAGATACAGCTAGGTGACCGAGGGCTTCCAATACTGGTACACAGATACAGCTAGGCGACCAATCATGCAATGCATTATATGAGACAATGTCGACATTTGATAGACATCAAACACAGACACTGATTTTGTTTTGCATTATATATCTTAGTTTATTGTAGCAAGTGGTTGTGAATGTAACCAATACACTCGCTGCAGCTTGTTATTTTAAGTTTATAGGGTAATGCAACATACAAAATCATCATACTCCAGAGACACTCCTGATTCTTTCAACCTCTTTGTAAAGCAATCAAACATACCTGAAGTGAACCTAAGAGATTATGTAAGGACAACAACAAAAGTGAAGTTAAATTTTCCAACAGACACTAAACAAAATGACGACCTCTATGAGTAGTGATACAAAGGACCTAAGTATATGGTCTTCTGGCAGATAGTTGTTTGGATCGAGAAGCGGGTGTCGAACTTTCATGATCTTACAGGTTTCACTTAAAGTGTCAGTTGTGACTGTGATATTAATGGTTCCATAAGACTTCATAAGGGTCCCCGGTAGCCTAGCCTAGGTTCAATGCTTTTGGCAGCCATTTAATAGAATGCATTTCAAAACTTTTTTCTGGTGATGTTCTTCTTAAGATTATTAAATCTAAGTTCAAACTTTTAGGTAAAGTCTTTTTATAAAAGAGAGTCCAATTTTTGAGTTGTTTAAATACAAAAATGTACTGAAATATGGTATAATTAACGAATATTCAATTAAAGAACTTTAAAACAGATCATATTTCTTGAAATCAATATCTACTAAGCGAATAGTGTATTAACGCATTTGTTATATACCCTTTCATACAACGGTTTTCTAATCTCGCCTTTTGTATATCAATGCATAACAGTTTAATATCGATAGCGCTTATTATACCCAACAAGTTTGTATCAAATCCGTGTAAAAAACAGAAAGAAAAAATGCTTCAAGTAAATAAATAACTTACCCCGGAGTATGATAAGGATCCGGTGTCATTAAAATACTTTTGCCATTCTTTGGCAGTGGCATTTTGAAGTTTATTCCAAGTTATCTAAAATTCTTAACTGATAAACTCCAATACGCTACCGATTTCTCTTCTCGTTCTATTGGCACTATTGAGCGAAAGGCGATTAGCGTAGCTAAGGATTTCGTTTGTTACGTCATCAAGTTTTGTGTTCATGTATACACACGTTTCCAGCGTCTTTAAGTCGCAGAATGGACGTCGGGTCGCAATTTTGTTTCATTATGGCGTAATAAACGTAACAGCATATTAGTCACTGTAATTGTGCGATTTTTAATATTTTCAGTGGTTTTATAGCTAGCGGAAAAGTTTAAAAATTCAGAGAAAAATGGCAAATTCATGATAAACCGACTGTACATTTCTTGTACACTGGGTACGGAGTTTAAACACTTTTTATGGTTCTCCTTAGCTTAATCATTTCTGTATGTATTTATGATATACCGTCTGTAAGGCGTAAACCATTTAGTAAAGTCTTAGTTTTTCAGTTATTAGATCTACAAAATGACTGTCAGTCAGTTCCTTACATTTTATTTAGTTGAAAAGCAAAGTTTTTAGTTTAGTTGAACGTTAATTTTTTCTCAAGTATGCAAGTTAAGTGATAGCATTTTATGAAGCAAATATATATAAAATCAAGTGCTTCTTAAACACCCTGATTTGCAATAATTAAAGTTACAAACACCTGCACACTTTCCATACAAATAACTGGATTTTAAAAAAAGGGACGAAACTCTTACAAATCTACAGTTTCATTTGACTTTTGTAAATACTAAATTGTCAGTCTTACGAACTAATTTTGTTACAAAAAAAAAAAAAAAAAAAAAGACCTAGACATCTACTACCTAGACTAAGGATTCGAACCCATGCCAAGTCAATCATGAGTAACTTGAAAAACCAATGCCCTAGACCATTTGGGCAAAGAATTGATTGCTTAACACAGTAAAACATTAAAATCCAAAATGTCCATCAAGATTGGACACACATATACATAGATGCATATGATGAATTATAGCCTTTTTATATGTTTTACACTATCTGGATACATATCCCATAATATACGGTACAGTAACATTTCGACAGAATAAAGTGGAAACGTGATTTAGTTTGTGTGAACGCAGAATGCACTGTGTTGAGACCAGCTGTGCTGTGGAGGTATAGTCGATTTGTTAATGTCCCAAATCCTTACCCGACGACTTTGCCTCAAATTAAGATGTAACAAAGAAAACCTACCCTTAATCATTTGATATTATTTCAGTACGTATGGCCGCATTAGAAGAAGCTAAAGTTAGTTTTTTAATCTACTTCGGTGAAAACCCGATGATTACTAGCATGTAGCTATGTAACGATGATAAATGTGCTATACAATGACGAGACAAAGGTGAAACAACGATAAAACAAGATCAGCAACTTCGCGAATGCAGATCTGGTGTCAATTAAAGAGCTAGATCTGCAAATTTTCTAATGCAGATCTGCAGAGGATATCAGAGCTATAATTGCACATTAACGAAAGCAGATCTGACGTAAATGTTAGAGCTCTGTAGAGGATATCATATATATATTTGCACATTGACGAAAGCAGATATGATGTCAATGTTGGAGTTCTGTAAAAGTTATCAGAATTATATTTTCACATTAACGAAAGCAGATCTGACGTCAATGTTAGAGCTCTTTACAGGATATCAGAGCTATATTTGCACATTTAGGAAAGCAGATCTAACGTCATTGTTGGAGCTTTGTATAGGATATCAGACCTATATTTGCACATTAACGAAAAAAGATCTGATGTCAATGTTGGAGCTCTGTATGGGATATCAGACCTATATTTGCACATTAACGAAAGCAGATCTGATGTCAATATTGGAGCTTTGTATAGGATATCAGACCTATATTTGCACATAAACGAAAGCACATCTGACGTCACTGTTGGAGCTCTGTAGAGGATGTCAGAGCTGTATTTGCTCATTTACGAAAGCACATCTTATGACAATTTTAGAGCTCTGTAGAGGACTTGCACATTAACGAAAGCAGATTTGATGTCAATGTTGGAGTTCTGTAGAAGTTATCAGAATTATATTTTCAAATTAACGAAAGCAGATCTGACGTCAATGTTAGAGCTCTTTACAGGATATCAGACCTATATTTGCACAATAACGAAAGTAGATCTGACGTCAATCTTGATGCTCTGTAGATGATATCAGAACTATATTTGCACATTAACGAAATCAGATCTGGTGTCAATGTTGGAGCTCTGTAGAGGATATCAGAGCTATATTGCACATTAACGAAAGCAGATCTGATGTCAATGTTGGAGTTCTGTAGATGATATCAGAGCTATATTTGCAAATTAACGAAAGCAGATCTGATGTCAATGTTGGAGCTCTGTATAGGATATCAGAGTTATGTTTGCACTTTAAAGAAAGCAGATCTGACGTCAATCTTGGAGCTCTGTAGATGATATCGGAGCTATATTTGCACATTAACGAAAGCAGATCTGCTGTCAATGTTGGAGCTCTGTTGGAGCTCTGTAGAGGATGTCAGAGCTGTATTTGCACATTAACGAAAGCCCATCTTATGACAATGTTAGAGCTCTGTACAGGTAATCAGAGCTTTACTTGCACATTAACGAAAGCAGATCTGATGTTAATGTTGGAGTTCTGTTAGAGTTCTGTAGAGGTTATCAGAGCTGTATTTGCACATTAACGAAAGCAGATCTTATGTCATTGTTATAGCTCCGTCGAGGCTATCAGAGCTTTACTTGCACATTTACGAAAACAGATCTGATTTCAATGCAGAGCTCTAGCTAGCTGTAGAAGTTATCAAAACAATATTTGCACTATAACGAAAACAGACCTGATGTCATTGACAGAGCTCTGTAGGGGTTATCAGAATTATTTTTGCACAATAACGAAAGCAGATCTGATGTCATTGATAGAGCTCTGTAGAGGTTATCAGAGTTATATTTGCACAATAACGATAGCAGATCTGATGTCGACTTTAGAGCTCTGTACAGGATATCAGAGCTATATTTGCACATTAATGAAAGCAGATCTGATGTCAAAGTTAAAGCTGTAGCTAGCTGTAGAGGATATCAGACCTATAATTGCACATTTACGAAAGAGATCTGATGGCGATGTTAGAGCTCTGTAGAGGATATTAGAGCTACATTGCATATTAACGAAAGCAGATCTGCTGATGTCAATTTCAAAGCTCTGTAGAGGATATCAGAGTTATAATTGCACCTTTACGAAAGCAGTTCTGCTGTCGATGTTAGAGCTCTGTACAGGATATAAGAGCTATATTTGCACATTTACGAAAGTAGATGTCAATGTTTGAGCTCTGTATAGGATTATCAAGGATATATATGCACATTTACGAAAACAAATATGATGTCGATGCCGCTGCTAGACCTGCATTTATTTCTAAATATACATCTAATTTTGAACTCTTATTGTTGAGTCATTTTTTTCATTGACCTCTTTTTATTTCTAATAATCTATGTTGTTTGTATTTTTCTTTATGGTGTTACTGAATCCTGTAATCAAACAAAAGAATGTTCTACTACTATTGTTTATACATGTAAAATGTTCACGTCACTGTGCTAATTATGGAACTACAACCATTTCCGTTTACTGATAGAGCAGGTATTGTGGCTTTTCTTCGTAAATTGTTCAACCAACTAAACAAGGTATGAACTTGTATAAACTGGATAAGTCAGGGACGAAAAAGAAGGATTTTGCGTTACATCAGTATATGTTCTTCTTTCTCAATATCTCTTAAAAAGTTTTTTGCAGGCACACATATTATTTTTTTAAGTTCAGTAAAGTATTTGAATTTGCATTGAAAGCACACGTTTGCATTCATCAGAAATCCGGCACCCAGCCACAGTTTGTACATAATTTACAGTTTTCAACATGGCCGTCTTTTCGCGGACAGTTCTTCTTCCGGTTTTCTACTTCCGCAGGTGCGTCCTTGTGATGACCGTCACAATATGGCGGATTCCTCGTTTGCTTGCAGGCGCAGATAAAGGAAACTGCCTGACTTTTGTCAACAGTCCATTTCAATGGTTTCATACCAGTGTCTTTGTGTGATCCTTATAATGAAAAAGAAAACATATAAGAATAATGACTTGCCTTAGATAAGGAGTTCATTTACTGTTCGTTTTAACTTTTACTTACCCTAATGAAAGTCTTTATATTTTCAAAAAGAAAACTACTAGGCTATGAAAATAGGAAGAAAAGTATCACAGGTTGTTTCTGACTAATATTTATTGTTTTTGTGTACAAAATCTTTCAATGTAATTTCAAAGATGTTGGCGAACTATTGTTTCATCTATTTTCTTCGTTAGAGACTGTTATCCTTTCAAAAGAACAGTCTTAGAAAAGCTTTAAATCCTAGACTTATTGTCTTCATGTCCTACTGCAATAGTATATTTTGCTCTGACTACAGCAATCTTGTGATCAAGTGTTACCACAAACACTGTTTTTTGTTTTGTTTTTTGTTTTTGTTTTGCTACCACGTGTTACTGCAAATCAGTGTTGTTTTACTATAGCAGTCTTCAGCAGGAAATTAAAGCTACACAAGAATGTTACCATCACACCATGGTTGGTTCTTGCTCAGCCCACAGCTGCACCAGTATCTTGTTTCTCCCTCCTTTAAGTCTGTCACTTTACAAGGACCGTACTATAGAAAAAAACATAGTTTGACCAGTTAAAGTAATATGTAACATGCAGGGTCAAATGTGACCTAGAGTCCGACAGTTTTGGCTATGCAATTCTTGAAACGATCTTTTAAAGGAATTTTTCGCATCTTTTTCATGTAAATAGTACTAAAAGCTGTTTTCTGCCGATAATCTTTTCGTTTTCACTTTCTGTCTTAGAAATAGTTTCCAACATTCAGAACTAAATGCACAGGGTATTTAAGTATTGTCAAATCTTTCGGACACCTTGTCACAGTTAAAAAACAAACCACAATATATGCAACAAAACTTTGTCTATGCTAGTTGAAAATCATGGGATGCTTTTAAAGCCATACACTTATCTCTGCCTAAAGATCATGGGATGCTATTAAAGCCATACACTTATCTCTGCCTAAAGATCATGGGATGCTTTTAAAGCCATACACTTATCTCTGCCTAAAGATCATGGGATGCTATTAAAGCCATACACTTATCTCTGTCTAAAGATCATGGGATGCTATTAAAGCCATACACTTATCCCTGCCTAAAGATCATGGGATGCTATTTAAGCCATACACTTATCCCTGCCTAAAGATCATGGGATGCTATTAAAGCCATACACTTATCTCTGTCTAAAGATCATGGGATGCTATTAAAGCCATACACTTATCTCTGCCTAAAGATCATGGGATGCTATTAAAGCCATACACTTATCTCTGCCTAAAGATCATGGGATGCTATTAAAGCCATACACTTATCTCTGCCTAAAGATCATGGGATGCTATTAAAGCCAAACACTTATCCCTGCCTAAAGATCATGGGATGCTATTAAAGCCATACACTTATCTCTGCTAAAGATCATGGGATGCTATTAAAGCCATACACTTATCTCTGTCTAAAGATCATGGGATGCTATTAAAGCCATACAGCTATCTCTGTCTAAAGATCATGGGATGCTATTAAAGCCATACACTTATCTCTGTCTAAAGATCATGGGATGCTATTAAAGCCATACACTTATCTCTGTCTAAAGATCATGGGATGCTATTAAAGCCATACACTTATCTCTGTCTAAAGATCATGGGATGCTATTAAAGCCATACACTTATCTCTGTCTAAAGATCATGGGATGCTATTAAAGCCATACACTTATCTCTGCCTAAAGATCATGGGATGCTATTAAAGCCATACACTTATCCCTGCCTAAAGATCATGGGATGCTATTAGAGCCTTACACTTATCTCTGTCTAATGAACATACACATATCTCTGCATAAAGATCTTGAGATGCTATTGAAGTTATACACTTATCTCTACCTAAAGATCATGAAATGCTACTTGAGCCATACATTTATCTCTGCCTAAAGATCTGGGGTTAATATCAGAGCTTTACCCTTATCTCTGGCTAAAGTAATGAGGATACTGTTAGAGCTTTACTCTCTTCTGCCTAAAGATCTTGGGATACTCTGAGCTGAACACTTTTCTCACCTTAAAAATCTAGGAATGTTATTATAGCTACACAGGTATCTCTACATAAAGATCTAGGAATATTTTAGAGCTATACATCTATCTCTGCATGCAAATCTTAAGATATTATTTTAGCTATACACCTATCACTGCATAAAGATTTAGGGATATTATTTTAACTATACACCTATCTCTGCATAAAAAACTGGGGATATTATTTTAGCTGTACACCTATCTCTGCATAAGGAACTGAGAATATTATCTTAGCTATACATCTATCTCTGCATAAAGATCTTGGGATACTATTGTAGCTATACACCTATCTCTTTAAAAAGATTTAGGGATATTATTTCAACTATACACATATCTCTGTATAATGAACTGGGGATATTCATTTAGCTATACACCTATCTCTGCATAAAGATCTAGGGACATTATTTTAGCTATACATCTATCTCTGCATAAAGAACTGGGGTTATCATTTTGCTTTACACCCATCTCTGCATAAAGATCAAGTGACATTATTTTAGCTATACACCTATCTCTGCATAAATATCTAGGGATATTATTTTAGCTTTACACCTATCTCTACATAAAGAACTGGGGATAATTTCAAAGCTTTACACCTATCTCTGCATAAAGATCTGGGAATAATTTTTTAGCTATACACCTATCTCTGCATAAAGATCTAGGGATATTATTTTAGCTATACACCTATCTCTGCATAAAGATCTGGGGATGCTATTTAGCTATACACCTATCTCAGCATAAAGATCTTGGGATACTATTTTAGCTATACACCTATCTCTGCATAAAGATCTTGGGATACTGTTGTAGCTATTCACCTCTGCATAAAGATTTAGGGATATTATATTAACTACACACCTATCTCTGCATAAAAACCTGGGGATATTATTTTAGCTATACACCTATCTCTGAATAAGGAACTGTGAATATTATTTTAGCTATACATCTATCTCTGCATAAAGATCTTGGGATACTATTGTAACTATACACCTATCTCTTCATAAAGATTTATGGATATTATTTAAACTATACACCTATCTCTGCATAAAGAACTGTGGATATTATTTTAGCTATACACCTATCTCTGCATAAAGAACTGTGGATATTATTTTAGCTCTACACCTATCTCTGCATAAAGATATCTAGGGACATTATTTAAGCTATACAACTATCTCTGCATAAATATATAGGGATATTATTTTAGCTTTACACCTATCTCTACATAAAGAACTGGGGATGCTATTATAGCTATACTCCTATCTCTGCATAAAGAACAGGTGATATTATTTTAGCTATACAACTTTATTTCATGTTTTCCTGTGTTTTATTGTAAAATATCAGATGATTATATTCTGATAAACCACTAGTGAAATTTACAAAATATTATTTTCACTATGTCGAACTCTTTTTCTCCCTCACTGCACCCCAGTTACAAAGCAACACAGTTCGACCGGCGTATCCGCATGATAGAATCAGATGACAGTGATTGAATTTTTAATAAAACAATTAATTAACTCCAGATGAATATGAAAACACTTTTTATTTTGGAATAATATGTTAGCTACACACTTGTTTTCTGCATAAAGATATAGAGGATATTTGTTTGTTTTTGTGGAAGATGAGAATTTATTTCATCGAGTGAACACCATATGTGATATTTTCACGAGTGGCGCAGCCACGAGTGAAAATATCAACATATGGTGTTCACGAGATGAAATAAATTACATCTTCCACTAAAAAACAAACAAATTTTCTTTTTATTTTATGCCAACACGTCAAAAATGGGTTTTTTATGACATTTTTAATCAGGGCCTTCAATAAATTCCCCATGGTGAGCCCCAAATCAGTTAATGCGTACTTTGGTTACTGTGCACAAAAAAAAGTGCAGACAATCTCCAATACATATGATAACTTTACTTCTGCTGAAATAAACTGAATACACTTTCATCAAATAATATTTATTTTTGTCTACACATTTTATCAATATTTATTGAATTTTGCCATACATACTTTAATTATAAAAGCGGATTAATACTCAATATTCAAAAGTTCGGGCACAAACATGTATTATCAAAATGGTAATTAACTGATTCAAAACAGTGTATTATCACTTTTATCTCACTGATATTTCCCTATATTTCATTGGTAGGCATAAATAAATGGGGATATAATTTAGCTTTACTCCTATTTCTGCATAAAGACTTGGGGATATTATTTTAGCTATAAACCTATCTCTGCATAAAGAACTGGGGATACTATTTTAGCTATACACCTATCTTTGCATAAAGATCTGGGGATATTATTTTAGTTTTACACCTATCTCTGCATACACATCTGGGGTTAATATTATAGCTATACACTTGGCTCTGCTAAAAAGATCTGGGTATATTATTTTAGCTTTACACCAATCTCTGCATAAATATCTGGGGACATTATTTTAGCTATACACTTGTTCTCTGCATAAAGATCTGGGAATATTATTTTAGCTCTACACTTGTTCTCTGCACAAAGATCAGGGAATATTTTTTAGCTCTACACACGTTTTCTGAATTAAGATCTGGGGATGATATTATAGCTATGCACTTCTTATCTGCATAAAGATCATGGGATATTATTTAAGCTATACACTTGTTCTCTGCATAAATATCTGAGTATATTATTTTAGCTATACACTTGTTTTCTGCATAAAGATCTGGGGATATTATTTAAGCTGTACACTTGTTCACTGCATAAAGATCTAGGGATATTATTTTAGCTTTACGCCTATCTCTGCATAAAGATCTGGGGATAATATTTTAGCTATACACCTATCTCTGCATAAAGATCTGGGGATATTATTTTAGCTTTACGCCTATCTCTGCATAAATATCTGGGGAAATTATTTTAGCTTTACGCCTATCTCTGCATAAAGATCTGGGGATAATATTTTAGCTATACACCTATCTCTGCAAAAAGATCCGGGGATATTATTTTAGCTTTACACCTATCTCTGCATAAATATCTGGGGATATTATTTTAGCTTTACGCCTATCTCTGCATAAATATCTGGGGATAATATTTTAGCTTTACACCTATCTCTGCATAAATATCTAAGAATATTATTTTAGCTTTACGCCTATCTCTGCATAAAGATCTGTGGATAATATTTTAGCTTTACGCCTATCTCTGCATAAAGATCTTGGGATATTATTTAAGCTATTCACCTGTCTCTGCATAAAGATCTAGGGATATTATTTACGCTTTACACCTACCTCTGCATGAAGAACTGGGGTTATCATTTTGTTATACACCTATCTCTGCATAAATATCTGGGGATATTATTTTAGCTTTACGCCTATCTCTGCATAAATATCTGGGGATATTATTTTAGCTTTACACCTATCTCTGCATAAATATCTGGGGATATTATTTTAGCTTTACGCCTATCTCTGCATAAAGATCTGGGGATAATATTTTAGCTTTACGCCTACCTCTGCATACAGATCTGGGGATATTATTTTAGCTATACACCTGTCTCTGCATACAGATCTGGGGATATTATTTTAGCTATACACCTGTTCTCTGCATAAAGACCGGGGAAATTATTTAGCTTTACACTTGTTCTCTGCATAAAGATCTGGGGATATTATTTTAGCTTTACACCTACCTCTGCATAAAGATCTTGGGAAATTATTTTAGCTATACACTTGTTCTCTGCATAAAGACCGGGGAAATTATTTTAGCTTTACACTTGTTCTCTTCATACAGATCTGGGGATAAGATTTTAGCTATACACCTATCTCTGCATACAGATCTTGGGATAGTTTTATAGCTATATACTTGTCTCTGCATACAGATCTGGGGATAATATTTTTGCTATACACCTATCTCTGCATACAGATCTGTTGATAATATTATAGCTATACACTTGTCTCTGCATACAGATCCGGGAATAGTAATTTAGCTATACACTTGCATAAAGATCTGGGAATATTATTTTAGCTATACACTTGTTCTCTGCATAGAGATCTTTGGTTAATATTACAGCTATACACTTGTTCTCTGCATAGAGGTCTTTGGTTAATATTACAGGTATACACTTGTTCTCTGCATAAAGATCTTTGATTAATATTTCAGCTATACACTTGTTCTCTGCATAGAGGTCTTTGGTTAATATTACATCTATACATTTGTTTCTGCCTAAAGATATTGGGATGCTTTTACAGCTTTACACTTACCTATACTTAAAGATCTTTGGAATCTACTCAAATACAGCAATATGTAAAATGTAATAAAGTTTATGTTTTATGTTAAGTGACATCTTACCATTGCTACGGCACCGTACTTTTTTCCCTCAGTCTTTTCCATTGGTCCAGCCTGAAGTTAAAGATTACTTAGCTATATTTTCATAAACATATATCACTAGACTAACACAGTTTCTTGCGTTAAACCGAAACAAAGCTCAACAGAAATTCTTGCCGTTTCACACCTTGCATAAAATGACAATACACATGTATAGCCAAGACAACAATCATCATGTAATTGAAAAACATTGACATACGGCTTTACAAGGTGTAAATGTTTCGCAGAAAAAGTTTACGCTGATAATATGATACTTTTAGCCATTGTTATTCCGTTCTTTAAATGCAAATTATAAAAATGTAGACAAGTTATTCAACATCTGCGTATTTTTTGTCGACATTAAATTTTCAAATTTATAAACTATAAATAATATGGTTTCAAATATTTTCGACGTAAACTATAAAATTTCGGACAAACTAACAAAAGTTGAAATTCGTTTTCTACCACGTTTAATTTACAATTTGTACATAGTCTGTTTTTTCTTGCTACATTCTCATATCGTCCGGTTTCTATTCCTAAATTGTGCGATGACAATCTAAATTTTGTAAGTGAGATACGGAATTTCTTAATACTAACTTTTTTAAAGATAATTCTTCAGTTGTAAATACTATTTGACGACAGTCTACTGGTGTTATTAATGTTGCTATACCACTCTTGTTTATAAATGTCGAGGATTCTTTATTGTTTTTAAATCCTCGATCAAAGTGGTCGCCCACATAGGTGCAGCCGCTCCAATGGAGATGTTTGCATTCCGAGCGGGTATTGATTACCAAAAGTTATCTCAGGTGTATTGTTATTCATCATAACTGATTGTACATAATCCTATCGTCACGCCTGTTACCTCCGAGCTATTTCTAGGTGGGTAATAAGACACCATTTTCCAGGTGACACGCTAGCTGTCCTTTTCTCAGCCCGTCTCTGCATTTTACAAGTTTTGCTTATCCGACATGAAAACAAGCATTTATACTCCAAGACAAAAATTTATGTGTTCACACTGTTAGTCCATGAAAATCAAAAAAAAAATTAAGGAAAACAAGAAAAAATAGAGAAAGCTAAAAGTCCGTGCCTTGCCATTACACGACAATATTTGAGAATTGAAAGTCTCTGTGATCTTGACCTTTTAACTAATGACTTCAAGGCAATAAGGGTCATCTACTGGTGATGACCAACCAGCATACCAAGTTTGGTGAACCTAGGTCAAAGCGTTCTGTAGTTACTGATCGGAAACCGTTTTTAGGATGAAAGTCTCTGTGAACTTGACCTTTGACCTAATGACCTCAAAGTCAATAGGGGTCATCTACTGGTGATGACCAACCAGCATACCAAGTTTGGTGAACCTAGGTCAAAGCGTTCTCTAGTTATTGATCAGAAACCGTTTTGAGGATGAAGGTCCCTGTGAGCTTGACCTTTGACCAAATGACCTCAAAATCAATAGGGGTCATCTACTGGTGATGACCAACCAGCATACCAAGTTTGGTGAACCTAGGTCAAAGCGTTCTCTAGTTATTGATCAGAAACCGTTTTGAGGATGAAGGTCCCTGTGAGCTTGACCTTTGACCAAATAACCTCAAAATCAATAGGGGTCATCTACTGGTGATGACCAACCAGCATACCAAGTTTGGTGAACCTAGGTCAAAGCGTTCTCTAGTTATTGGTCAGAAACCGTTTTGAGGATGAAGGTCCCTGGGAGCTTGACCTTTGACCTAATGACCTTAAAATCAATAGGGGTCATCTACTGGTGATGACCAACCAGCATTACAAGTTTGGTGAACCTAGGTCAAAGCGTTCTGTAGTTACTGATCAGAAACCGTTTTTAGGATGAAAGTCTCTGTGAACTTGACCTTTGACCTAATGACCTCAAAGTCAATAGGGGTCAATTATTGGTGATGGCCCAACCAGCATACTAAGTTTGGTGAACCTAGATCAAAGCGTTCTCAAGTTATTGATCAGAAACCGTTTTGAGCATGAAGGTCCCTGTGAGCTTGACCTTTGACCAAATGACCTCAAAATCAATAGGGGTCATCTACTGGTGATGACCAACCAGCATACCAAGTTTGGTGAACCTAGATCAAAGCGTTCTCTAGTTATTGATTGGAAACTGTTTTTAGGACGAAGGTCCCTGTAAGCTTAACCTTTGACCTTATGACCTCAAAATCAATAGGGGTCATCTACTGGTGATGACCAAATAGCGTACCAAGTTTGGTGAACCTAGGTCAAAGCGTTCTCTAGTTATTGATCGGAAACCGTTTTTAGGATGAAGATCCCTGTAAGCTTGACCTTTGACCTTATGACCTCAAAATCAATAAGGATCATCTACTGGTGATGACCAACCAGCACACCAAGTTTGGTGAACCTAGGTCAAAGCGTTCTCTAGTTATTGATCGGAGACGAAGTGTCTACCGACGGACCGACCGACAGACCGACCTACCGACCGACATTTGCAAAACTATATGCCCACTCATCTTCGATGGGGGGCATAATTAAGGGAGATGATTAAAAAAATATGCATGGTAGAATTATGGTACTTGGACACTTCACTTCCTCTCACTGGTTTCTATCAATGTGTTAAGTTTCAATCAATTTCCTTCAACACTTTTCAAGTTATTCGGACAAGAGTGTGACGGACGGACGGACGGACAAGCCGGCGACTATATGCTCTCCCTTCGGGGAGCATTATAAGGGACTTTATCTGCTCAGAAATACAATTTTACCCATGTAATTTCTATGCTAATCTTTTAATGAAGCTAGTTCAGTACTTCTACAGCAAATTATTTCTACAGCATTTAAAGTAATTTTAATTATAATTTTTTACTGGATAAATTTTTTTACTCTCATGTCAATTAATGTAAATTATTAATATGTACTAAATACTTGTGATATTCAAATATTATTTCTAAGCCAGGTCATTTTAATATCCTGAGATTCCATGATTAGTTCTCCACCAAGACATTTAATATATTTTATAGTATGTGATTGCTTAAATCTGTGATATTCTGTTATTCATGTCTCTCTATGTCATGCCGCCAGTAACAAGGACCACAATGGAAATAAGGGATCACTCTCTTTTTTGTGCTATCCTTGGTACTGTGTTGCATGACATGGTTCATACTCATACTTGTATCTTATTTAATCAGTTAATTATTTTATTGATACAACATGTTTGTACATAACCATTGTATGCACTGTGATACCGAAATAAATCTATCTAAATCTATCTATCTATCTATCTAAAGTAGTGTTAGTTTAAAAGAAAAAAATCAATAGAAATCAGATTGTAAACATTAAATTAGTTTATTATATATAGTTCAATCTTTAATGGCATTTGCGTATAATATCTTGATGTAATTATGCTATACTGGTCGAGGAATTATTAAACTAAGTATCTAAATGAAGTCTATGTTTAAAAGGCAATTTAAAACACATACCATTTTGTCAGATGTCAGCAACAAATCCACTAAACAGTCTCACACGTCCTTGACAAAGGGAATGACTCTATCCTATTTAGAAGTATGCTATTTTATTACGTCACAGTTAATTTAATGTTTTAACAATAACCAGAAATACAGACACGTACCGCATTTGGCATCTGTTAAAAAGATGACCGGCGTAGATACACTTCAAAATGAATGCCTAATATTAATGTGTATAGTTTTCGGACTTTACTGAACGCGCGTAGGAATTGAATGTCTATTTCCATAACAGTTTAGGCTATAAACAAAAGTATTCAGTTTAAATGCTATATCATTTTCAAGAAAATAGATTCGACATTTTTATTTTGATCTACATTTTTAACGAATGACATTGTTAGATACAAAAAATTTCATCGGAAGAAGGAAGTTTGCCATTGCTAAAAGTCTCGTGTTAGTTTAATTGCGTCAGAAAACAATGCAATATTTACGTGGCATTAATTTAATTATTAATGTATCTACGCCAATCATCTGATTTGAAGATATCTCTTGTAAATTGAGTTTTAGTACAAGTTATTTTTTAATATTTTTATGTATCAAATTGCAAAGAGACTGCGTTAGTGGTCAAAGGGTTAAGGTTGCTTAATTTTAAACTTTGTAAGCGCACCTTGGTTGAGGAGTTTTCGATCTCAGAAATAACCTGAAATTACATTAAAAAATGTTACCGGTATGAGGCAGTAAATCGGGTTCCTTCTACCACACTGGACGGATAAACACTCACCTTTCACATACGTAAGGAGACGACTGTTCAAGAACCTCGGTGTCATAGACCGAAAGCAAAGAAATCGTACTCTTACGGACAAGAAAGATGCAATGCATCTTGAGAAAGACCACCCAGAGCGAGATTCGAACTCAGGTCCTCCTCCAAAAAAAACCAAAACAACGCTCTAGACTACTTAGCCAAAAATTCGATTCCCTGACGCAGTTGTCAGTTGTAGGCCGGTATACGCATGACCATAACAACTCCCTCCCCAACCACATACCCCCGCTCTCCCCCAAAAAAGTCAACTATGGTGGTTGAAATTACGTGCACTATATTATTAGCGACCATCTTACTATACGGCTGTCCTTTAAATTAGGAATGTAGTAAAAAGAAGTACCCTAAACCATGTGATCTGAAATAAGTGTCAAAAGTTAGGGACGAGAAGGCAAAACAATGCATTTCATCGAAAATGTACACTTGGCAGATAATACATGTAAGAATTTTGAACGTGGAATGATAATATTGAAACAGAAAATAAAGCTTGCTATCTTAAGTGCTAATTTCGATTTTGAAATAGTTTGCTCTATTCATGTTTTTTATTGAAGCAGTAAAGAATTTTTCGAAACACGACGATATCATACATAAACATAGACACTTAAGAAGACAAATATTAACAAAAATATACCTGTCTTAATAATGTTTAAACAAATTTCAAGTTTTTTTGGTCATTTTTCTTCCTTTTCTTTAAAAGTGCGTTAGATTTGAATCTCTCTATTTTACAAGCACATACAATGCACACACAATGCATCATTTTTATTCTTTCAGTAAAGTATCTGAATCTGTATTCAAAGTACACTTTTGCATTGATCAGAAATCCGGCACCCAACCACAGTTTGTACATAATTTACAGTTTTCAACATGGCCGTCTTTTCGCGGACAGTTCTTTTTCCGGCTTTCTACTTCCGCTGGTGCGTCCACATGATGACCGTCACAATATGGCGGATTCCTCGTTTGCTTGCAGGCACAGATAAAATAAAGTGTTTGACTTTTGTCAACAGTCCATTTCATCGGCTTCATACCAGTGTCTTTGTGAGATCCTTAAATTAATATGAGTAATGACTTGCCATTGATAAGGGGTTAATTTACTGTTTCGATTTAACTTTAACTCACTCGAGGATAGTCTTTATTCTATCAGAAGGAAAATGTAAGAAGCTACGGAAAAGAGAGCAAAGTATCAAACTTTTTATCTCTCAGTGCATGCACAGATATTTGCTTACCATAATTAACTGTTTTTGTATAAGGGCTTTCAATGTTCTTTCAGACATATAGGTGGACAATCGCTTTATCTATTTGGATCGTTAGAGACTACAGTAATGTGTATTGTCTTATTACTGCAAAATGTTACCATGTCTTACTATCTCGATAGTATGTTCTTGTCTTACTAGTGCAATAGTGTGTTCTTCTGTTACTACTGCAATAGTGTGTTTTTGTGTTACTACTGTTATAGTATGTGCATGTCTTACTTATGCAATA
This sequence comes from Cyclina sinensis, assembly GCA_012932295.1. Taxonomy (NCBI): domain Eukaryota; kingdom Metazoa; phylum Mollusca; class Bivalvia; order Venerida; family Veneridae; genus Cyclina; species Cyclina sinensis. Next base: position 36,666,754 of record JAAONU010000006.1, on the reverse strand, counting down.
GTGTGTACTTGTCTTTCTACTGCAATAGTCTGTTCTTTTTTTAACTACTGCAACAGTGAGTTCTTGTCTTTCTACTGAAATAGTGTGTTCTTTTTTTATACTGCAATAGCGAGTTATTGTGTTACTACTGCAATAACGTGTCAATGTCTAACTACTGCAACAGTGTGTGCATGTCTTATATATACAAAAGTGTGTACTTGTCTTTCTACTGCAATAGTGTTTTTTACCACTGCAATAGTAAGTTCTTGTGTTACTAATGCAATAACGTGTCAATGTCTTACTACTGCAATAGTATTATCTTGTCTTAGTACTGCAATAGTGTGTTCGTTTGATCTTGTCTTACTACTGCAATAGTGTTTTCGTGTGTTCTTGTCTTACTTCTGCAATAGTGTGCTCTTGTCCTACAACTGCAAAAGTGTTTCCGTGTGTTCTTGTCTTACTTCTGCAATAGTGTGCTCTTGTCCTACGACTGCAAAAGTGTTTCCGAGTGCTCTTTTCCTACTACTGCAATAGTGTTTCCGTGTGTTTTTCTCTTACTACTGCAATAGTGTGCTCTTGTCTTACTACTGCAATCGTGGGTTATTGTCTTACTCTGCAATACTATGTTCTTGTCTTACTACTACAATAGTGTTTTCTTGTCTTACTACTGCAATAGTGTGTTCTTGTCTTACTACTGCAATAGTGTGTTCTTGTCTTACTACTGCAATAGTGTGTTCTTGTCTTACTACTGCAATAGTGTTTCCGTGTCTTTTTGTCTTACTACTGCAATAGTGTTTCCGTGTATTTTTGTCTTACTACTGCAATAGTGTGTTCATGTCTTACTACTGCAATAGTGTGTTTTGTCTTACTTCTGCAATAGTGGGTTCTTGTCTTACTACTGCAATACTGTGTTCTTATCTTACTACTGCAATAGTGTGCTCTTTTCTTACAACTGCAAAAGTGTTTCCGTGTGTTCTTGTCTTACTACTGCAATAGTGTTTCCGTGTCTTTTTGTTTTACTACTGCAATAGTGTTTCCCTGTGTTCTTGTCTTACAACTGCAAAAGTGTTCCCGTGTCTTCTTGTCTTACTACTGCAATAGTGTGCTCTTGTCTTACTACTGCAATAGTGTGTTCTTGTCTTACTACTGCAATAGTGTGTTTTTGTCTTACTACTGCAGTAGTGTTTCCGTTTTTCTTTTCTTACTACTGCCATAGTGTGATCTTGTCTTACTACTGCAACAGTGTTTCCGTGTGCTCTTGTCTTACAACTGCAATAGTGTTTCCGTGTGTTCTTGTCTTACTACGGCAATAGTGTGTTCTTGTCCTACTACTGCAATAGTGTGTTCTTGTCTTACTACTGCAATAATTTGTTCTTGTCTTACTACTTCAATAGTGTTTCTGTGTGTTCTTGTCTTACTACTGCAATAGTATTTCCGTGTGTTTTTGTCTTTCTACTGCAATGGTGTGTTCTTGTCTTTCAACTGCAATAGTGTTTTCGTGTGTTTTTGTCTTACAACTGCAATTGTGTTTCCGTGTGTTCTTGTCTTACTCCTGCAATAGTGTTTCCGTGTGTTCTTGTCTTACTACTGCAGAAGTGTGTACTTGTCTTAATACTGCAATTTTGTGTTAGTTTGTTACTATTGCAATAGTATGTTCTTGTCCTACAACTGCAATTGTGTTTTAGTGTGTTACTACTGCAATAGTATGTCAATGTCTTACTACTGCAATAGTGTGTGCATGTCTTACTTCTGCAATAGCGTGTTCTTCTCTTACTACTGCAACAAGGTGTTCATATCTTACTACTGCAATGATGTGTTCTTTTGTTACTGTTGAATATCAGTTCACGTCTTACTACTGCAACACTGGTTCATATGTTACTGAGAGAGTGTATGCTTGTCTAATCACTGCAGTACTGCAATCAATTGTTACTGGGATAGTGTGTTCGTTTTTACTACTTCAATACTGTGTTCTTATCTTACTTTTACAATGACAATTATTTCATAATCGGGAAACTGAAAAGTACACGGGAATGTTACCATCACACCACGGTTGGTTCTTGCTCAGCCCACACCTACACCAGTACTTAGTTTCGCCTTCCTTTAAATCTCTGACTGTATAAGGACCGTACTGAAGAAGAAAAAACATCTTTTGACCATAAGAGACTAATAAAAGTAGTATGTAACTTGCAAAGTTAGCTGTGATCTAAGTTATTCGGACAGTTCTGAGTACGCGATTCTTGAAATTCTCTTTACACAGTTTTTGCTCGCATTTTTGTTTACACTTTTTCATGTAAATACATGTTTGCAACCGCTGGCACCTTTATAATTATCTTGTCGTTTTCACTCACGGCTACAGAATCATTTTCCAACCTCAGACTGTCAAGCTTATAAACACAACATATACAAAAACAATTTATTTATACCAGTGGAACAATCTGATTCAAATCACCTCCTAAAAACAGCTACGCTATCTGGATCTGACGGCAAGGCTCTGAAACGTACTTTTATCAACGACCTTCAGAACCAATCAGATTGTCGCTGACAAAATCGCAAAAGTATATGATCATCGCCGTAATTGTCGAAGCGTTCCGAACACTATACTTTAATGGCTGCACCCATGCAACAATAGCGATCTAAACATAAAAGTGTAAACGCACCAAGAAGAACATAATTTACGGAAGGTAAGTGTATTTTATGTGGCCTAGCTTTTATTTCCACAGTCATATCGTAAACAGGTAGAAAGTTAACATATGAAATCGTAATTTTTTCAACACTTTACTACCGCATCATCGACTGCGGCCTTTTTGAAACCCTTAACAAAAGCTTTATGAAACACGTTCTATGATCAGCTTTTATTAAAATATTATCGTTGAAAGCCAATCTTGCTTATGTACGATGTTTACGGGTGGTCATCACGTAATATGCTAGTTAAATTGACAGTAGAATTAATAGCTTAAAGGAAAACCAAATTGGCTCTAAACATTATCTACACATATATATCTGCCTAAAGATTTAGGGATGCTATTCTAACACAGTCCTACCATTGCTACGGCACCGTGCATTTTGTCCTCTTTCTGTTCCAGTGGTTCAGCCTGAAATTAAAGATAATTTGGCAATATTTAATTTAAAAAAAAAGACATGGTTAGACAAACATATTTTTGTGCTAAGCCAAACCAAAATTCAACAGAAATTCTCGGCTTTAAAAGCCTGTAAGTAGGCAAACCTAGCTCTGATATCAAGTTCTGGTTTAATGAAGAATTTCTTTATGATTTTCTCAAGTTAACATTAATAAGAGAAAGAAATTACTTTAAAATGGTACCACAAAACTGTCCTTTATGTCGTAGAAAATATTTGAAGTATGATACAAGTTTTTCACTTTTTATGTGCGTCATGTTTACAAAGTGGAAATTATTATATGACATAACAGGAAAATAATGTTAAGACCGAGAAAAGGTTTTTGTTTCCTTCAACAATTAAAGTGCAGATATGATTTTGACAAAGTGTATACCAGGAACTACCAGTAATCTATAGCATTGGTTGAATAAAAAGTTAACTTGAAAGTCTACGCTATCTTTCTAAATTTTATTTTGATTGAATTTAAGCTTAATATTGCTGTTATTAGTTTCTGACTGATTATTATAAATGGTGAAATGTTTTTTAATATTTTTCTAAATAAGCCTCAATGAAAATGACCTTTAGGCCTACAGCAAAAAGCGGGTAATTTTGTATTTGCTTTCAACAAGTAAAAATGTTTTTTCTACATGGGCATACAAGCAAATTCTACTACAAAACATCTGAATGGATGACGCCAGACTTTATATGCATTTTCTTGTAGTGTAGCATATGTCTTGAGGCTGAGAGGGAGTAGCTTCAGGCCCATAGCTTCAGGTTTAGCAATGATTAGCTGTCCATGAAACTAGATTAGAATTTGTCAAATAAATTTTAAGAGTTAACCAGTGTGTGGACAATGCTGTTATTTTTTTCCTTTTAGGCTTGCTAAAGATGGTTAGAGATTTGATTACGCAAGTCGTATACAAATGAATTAAAATAAAACTGTTGTTTCCACTCCTGATCGATTAAACATCTATTAACTTCACTTTATCTGCTTGACCATATAAAATCGAAGCTATACTTACTTTATAATGAAGCCGGTTTAATACTTTTTTGTACTAGACCTAGTTGTAGCGCAACTTCTGCATCATTTTAAGCCATGTTGACTAAAATCTATAAAAACTGTCATAGAAATCGGATAGTGAACATTAATTTAGTTTACTATGTAAAGTTGAAACTTAAACGGTATTTAATTTTATCAAGATGTAAATATGCAATACTGGTCAAGTATGCGTCTCTGTGAAATTAATGTTCTAAGAGCAATTTAAACATGTAAAACACGTACCATTGCGTCAAATCCATTAAACTGTCTCTCATGTCCTTGACGATCGTATTAAACGAAGGGAAACAACCGATACAATCGTTATTTAGAAGTATAGTATTTTATTACTTCCCTTCGAACTATGAGTAACGTTGAATTTTAGACACTTGCTTTGTGAAAAGCTGGGATATACTTTACGTTATTACGGACAACAGAAAGAGAATTCCTGTTAAAAAATATAACAACATACGTCATTGAAAAATGGTACACATCCATAAAATATACACGTGTACCTGTACAGAAATATCGAGATAAGTAAATTACCAGGCTTGACTATTACAAAGATTGGATTTACAAAGATTGAATAATGTTCTTATTGGCATTTCAAACTCTGGACGAACCAGAAAGCTTAAAAACAGCCGACGTAAGGTATTTTTACTACAAATAAGTAATTGATATAACTTCGGGCCATGGCCATATTACATAAAGATTCTGAGATGACAGACATGTCAGTATATGGTAGGTAAGACACTTGACAATGAACTGCTAATGCAGAAAAACTTCTTTTATTTCTTTTTAACTTCTTTTTTCTTAATCTCCCTTAAAGCTCTGAATTTTATGCCCGAACTCTTATAACATAAAATCTCTGTAATCAAGAACAAAGTAATGACTGTGTGCGTATTTTTAACGGTTTAATATATACAGAAAACTTCTGAACCCTGACTTCTTAACGAGACTATTGTTGACCCTTTAACTTTATCAGTACGACAACATTAATAATGCGCAAATAAAGGTAAACCGATGAAATCTAGTGTATAAAGGTCAAAATGTCCGCTTCGTTGCTGAGTTTAGAAAACGAAGTTTTTGCAAAGTTTGCATTTTATGCAGCAGTCGTAATTTTCAAAACAGTTTTAATGACTGTGTGGACTGCAAGATATCGTCTGCCGCGAAAGGTATGCCAATTGTATTATACTTTTTTTTAAGTTTTAGTATTAGTTATTTATCAGTATTTTCGAATGGTTAAGGTTGTTGACCTTCTAACTCTGCAAGCGTTTATTGTTTGAGAGGGTTCGCTGACATTTAATGAAAGAAATTTTGACGTTATGAGGCTGCTACCACATAGGTAAGACGGATAAACGCACGCTTTTTACATATGTTAAGGACCGTCTATTCAAGGACCTTTGTGACATAGACAAAAAGCGAGGTAATCGTACTCGAAATCGTACTTTGAGAAAGATGCAGTACATCTTGAAGAAGACCATCAGATCGGGATTCGAACTCCGGTCTTCCAACATCGAAAAGTAACGCTCTAGACCAATGAGCTATATAGATTCGATTCCCTGACACGCTAGTCAGAGGTAGTAATTATACATTATAGGCCGGTAACCACTGGACCATTACAAAACATAGAGATTGCCCTTCTGTTCGTTGCTCCGTTAAATAGAGTAATCGGACTTTCATTAGACGCATTGATTAACAAGTTTCAAAGTTTAAAATGGACGCTTCTGTTTTTTTCTCTTCACGAGAATTAGGCCGGTTCCCTATTCGTCTTTTCATCGTTCCAGGAAATTTACAAATCACTATTAGGAACCAGTCTTATAGGAAAAAAAATCTGCAATGACATCATCAAAATCTATATATTTGTCATATCATTCATTTTATGCATCGCATAATTATATAAATTCTCAAATTGAAGACCCCACCGCTACCTGAAGATTACTGGCTATTTACGGAAAACGGACCAACGTCTATAAACGCTGTACACAGAGACCCCGATATAGAAAGGGTCAGAAGGTATGTTTCATTCTTCTTTTTCAACGTAAAGAAATTGCATGAAATTTTCAAGATCTTTTTTCATGTCAATAAGAGAATTTTGTGTGATAGATTCCTATTACATTTTGTTTTCAAGATATTTACTGAGGTACGCTTTAATTCTTAAGACCTAGAGTTTGGCATGAACAGACCTTTGAACAGTATGCACAAAGTTAAAATCGATGATTTGCTGTCTGTCAATAAAAGTTTCAAACATTTGTTCTATACATTTTCGTCGTTTAACGAATATCTTCCATTGCAATAATTTTTTGAGATCCCTTTTATGTCACTCTTTTTTATTATCCCTGTCACGTGGTTATGTATGGGTCGGGGAACCATTCCATACCAACCTTATAATCACAATGCATAGAAAGTAGTTATAAACATAATTATTACAAATCAAAAAGTAATAATAACATTCATTTAAAATTTTGATATAATACCAACATATCGTAATAAATTTACATCTGAGACGACTACGGTAATGCAAACATGTCACGGTTTCTACATCAGTCTCAAAGATAAACCAGCAATGAATTAATAAAATCTAGAAAAAAACATAAGGTTGAACAACTTTTGAAAAAGATATTTTTTTCTTTTCAGATGCCATAGAAACGACCTTGAGAATGTCATTCCTTTCGTTCTGATTGGCATTTTCTATGTTCTTATTGATCTGGATGTTGTTATCGCAACATGGCACTTCCGGATTTTCGCATTGTGTCGTCTGCTGTACACATTTGCTTTTCTGAACGCAAATTCCTCTTTACGGGCCCCGGGGTTTCTCGGAGGTCTGGCAATGAACATTTCCATGTCGATACAGGTCCTTAAAGCGACAGTTCAGTTTATGTGAACAAGACAATTGGAACAGAGTTCAAGTCGTTGATCGTATTCGACTGCGTGTGTTAGAACTCCACATTTCGATCATTATCTCAGGGTATACATTATGAACTATATTATAAAAGTAAAATAAAGTGATTTGTCTGTCATAGTGTCAGCTTTTTTGAAAATGTCAGTACTCTCGGGCATATGAAACTTTTCTACACCTTCATGCAATTACTTCCCGTTGCCTTACCCTGCACGCCAAGTGCAAAGCAGAGGGTCAGTTTGTCATTATTCTTTCACATAATGATTACCTACCAACCGGCCTAGCCAGACGCTGTCGACGGGATTCGTTCTTGTTACCTCCAGCTCCGTATGCGAACGAGTTACCACTTGGCCGATATATAACTTATTTGATATCCCCTTACATCATACTGAGACAGGTACATTCCCCATTAAATAATATTAAAAAACAGCACTTAAATAACATTTTAGGTGAAATCGAGGCGAAAAGGTTCATTGGGTATACTGTCCAATTAAGTGAAAATCTTACTGGCCATTTACTTTCTATCCGAAAGTTTCTCCAAAAATTCCACTCAACTGGCCAATTACAATAGAGATTATATATGCAACGGGTAAGCTTAAGGACACAGCACATTTTGTTATCTGTGCTTAATCCAAGTCAAAATGTAGGACAAGACTTATGTGCACTAATAGGAAGTTGGCAGTAGCAGTACGCAGTAGCAGTTGGCAGTAGAAATTAAATCAAACGTGAAGTTGGCAGTAGCAGTAACAGCAGTAGCAGTAAACAAAACGTGAAGTTGGCAGAAGCACTTCACGTTTTCTTTACTGCTACTGCTGTTACTGCTACTGCCAACTTCACATTTTCTACTGCTGCGTACTGCTACTGCTCACTTCCTATACATCGTATGTGCCCCACATTAGTAATAAAATATTACAGACGTGATATCTATACATTGCGGCAGTTACACTAAGTATAGATAATTCGCGAAATTTGCATTTTATGCCGGGATAGTTTTGTTGAAGACAATTATTATGAGTATTTGGACGGTGAGATACCGTTTACCACGCAAAGTAAGAATATTTCCTTGAGTTTTGCAACTTTATTAAAGATTAGGCGGTATCAGACTAAATTAAGATCTTTCTGAGATCTTACCGACCCGGATGTTACGTTAGGTTTGCGCAGTGCTCGTTTGGATAAAGCCGGTTTTCTATGACGGAGACAGTTTTTCATGCATATGTGTCAAGCATACAGAATTTCATTCTTTTGGACAGTCAAGTTTTAACATGTCCCACCTGGATATTTTTTTCCACTTCTTAATGTTGTAGGGCGATATGTGTAGATAGGAAAAACCGACGCAACAGATTTTATGGTGCGGAGTAAAATAATAATAAAAACAATCGGTCAGCAGACTTTTTTGAGACTTATTACCACTTGGCCAAAGAACTAGAACTAAGCGAGGACTGAACATATAGAACTTTGCATTCTCCGCCTGTTGACTTGTTTTCGAGAGTCTGATCTTCATCTCTACGTCTACCGAAATGCCTCCGCAACACAAAATTGTCGCCCAGTCGCTTACTTGACGCAAATTTACGAAACTCTGTGCTGCATAAGTTGAAATAGATTTGCCCAGACTTCACTACGGACTTCTTACTGCCCATACGTACTGCGCTGGCGAAGTGATGGAAATCCCGAGTGAACACTAAGCATTATGTGAGGAAAAGTTCAAGATTGAAGCTAGTCTAAATAAGAAGCAATAAAGATAACCGTCACTGTTTGTGGGAAGAAGAATTTAACATTTTTAGTTTCATGTTTTCATCCGGACTTACAAACTGATCTTTTTTTCAAAGGACCCTTGATCTAAGTTCCCATAAGAAACATGACCTGTATATTTCAAGGTGTTTCCATCACCGGAAGATTACGGCAGCAGTAAACCAGCAGTTGTGACCCCTGACCCGGATGTTGAAAGAACAAGAGGTAAATAATTTCATTTCGATGTATTTCATAGTTGATTGAGAAAACCACAATGTAATACAAATACATAACTAACACTTCAACAAACGCATTACATGCAAGAACCCGTACTGTCAGAAATGAAAAAGATCTTGATGATAAGAAGACTTACCAGGTTGCATATCAAATCATTAACAAGTGAACGACTTACAAAATGCAGCGTCATGCACCTCTCTCTCTCTCTCTCTCTCTCTCTCCGTCCCCCATATAAACACTTATTTTTCCTGTATTCTTCGTATAATGCATAAATAAATTCTCTATGGATGTCTTTCAAATTACGATCGAAACAAATGCTACATATGTGAAGAAAGAACACATTCTACGACGTTGAATGGTTACATATATATTGGTCAATACTAACTTGAGTTAAACTTAGATTTCATTGATCAGTCATTAATCAATGGGAACATGACTCGCGGACCGTTCACCTTCAACACACATCCGGGGCATGATAAAAAGAAAACATTGAAAACATTTAATACCATTTCAGATGCCATCAGAACGACCTTGAGAACGTGCTTCCTTTTGTTTTGATTGGTCATCTGTACTTGCTTACTTGCCCGGATGTTTAAAGCGCCACCTTGCACTTCCGGTTATTTGCTGCTTCCCGTCTTCTCCATACCTTTGTTTACATGTTTGCGATACCACAGCCTTCACGTGCATTAGTATTTATCGTAGGATTTGGTGTGAACGTTTCAATGGTCATTGCTGTGATCCGAGCAGGGGTATTTTAACAACTCACAGTATTTCCGTAACTAATTAATCTGTGAAAAAACAATTCTAAACTTTGCCAAAATAAATGTTCTTTGTGTGGAGTGTGACACAATATTATTGATATAATATCGTAAATTGAACCATTAAAGAATAAAATACTTTCCTGTTCTACTTTGGTTGTCTTTCAATTTATGATTGAGCCGATATATATTTATTAATTATTTAGGGTAGAGTTCAGAGAAGGCATCTTAGGGCCACTACAAAGGTTATAGTTTGTACGTGATATAAAGGAAACTGAGAAGAACAGGGAGTGGAATAAAGTAAAGAGGGAGAGACAGGTGGTGAAAGGAAACAGAAGTGATGAATGAGATGAGAGAGAGGGGAGGGGGTGGAGAGAAAAGGAATAAAAGGAGAGAAATGGAAGAGAGGAGATAAGAGAGATAAAGACAAATATTCTGAACATGGTATTTGAAAGATATTTTGGCAATGCCACAGTTAAGATGACAGACAGTATTATTGTATTTCTTTTTTCATTAATTTAATAGCCACTAGTGGGAGTAAAATCTAAACATCAGAACCTTATATTATTTCGTATTTTCTTTTTCGAAAAAAAAGCCTTTGTTTTAAAATGGTCTCATATACGTACAGAGGACAGCATGAACAACGAACATTTTTAAAAAAAAAAAAATATTAGAAAATAATAAGAATAATAAGACTTTAACATAATCACAAAAAACACATCACTGTGGTACCAACAATAAACCTTTGACAAGAAAACAACATAATTAAAATATACAAATATCAAAACCTTTCCCTTGAAGAAAGCTATGTTAACAACAAGATTAGACGTTCACTTAAATTAGAACTGTAATACCCTTTGCAAGTAAACACTGCACAAAAGGTAAATTTATAATACGTTGCCTTGCTGTGACGCTGGAGATGCAAGTATCATGGGTATGGTCGGTAGAATAGATGTGGTAGGGATTTCAAGCACGCTGCCTTGCTGTGACGCCGAAGATGCAGGTATTATGGGTATGGTCAGTAGAATAGATGTGGTAGGGATTTCAAGCACGCTGCCTTGCTGTGACGCCGAAGATGCAGGTATTATGGGTATGGTCAGTAGAATAGATGTGGTAGGGATTTTAAGCACGCTGCCTTGCTGTGACGCCGAAGATGCAGGTATTATGGGTATGGTCAGTAGAATAGATGTGGTAGGGATTTCAAGCACGCTGCCTTGCTGTGACGCGGAAGATGCAGGTATTATGGGTATGGTCAGTAGAATAGATGTGGTAGGGATTTCAAGCACGCTGCCTTGCATTGACGCGGAAGATGCAGGTTTTATGGGTATGGTCAGTAGAATAGATGTGGTAGAGATTTTAAGCACGCTGCCATGCTGTGACGCCGAAGATGCAGGTATTATGGGTATGGTCGGTAGAATAGATGTGGTAGGGATTTCAAGTACGCTGCCATGCTGTGAGGCGGAAGATGCAGGTATTATGGGTAAGGTCGGTAGAATAGATGTGGTAGGGATTTCAAGCACGCTGCCTTGCTGTGACGCCGAAGATGCAGGTATTATGGGTATGGTCGGTAGAATAGACGTGGTAGGGATTTCAAGTACGCTGTCATGCTGTGAGGCGGAAGATGCAGTATTATGGGTATGGTCAGTAGAAAAGATGAGGTAGGGATTTCAAGTACGCTGCCATGCTGTGACGCCGAAGATGCAGGTATTATGGGTATGGTCGGTAGAATAGATGTGGTAGGGATTTCAAGCACGCTGCCTTGCTGTGACGCGAAAGATGCAGGTATTATGGGTATGGTCGGTAGAATAGATGTGGTAGGGATTTCAAGCACGCTGCCATGCTGTGACGCGGAAGATGCAGGTATGGTCGGTAGAATAGATGTGGTAGGGATTTCAAGCACGCTGCCTTGCTGTGACGCGAAAGATGCAGGTATTATGGGTATGGTCGGTAGAATAGATGTGGTAGGGATTTCAAGCACGCTGCCTTGCTGTGACGCAGAAGATGCAGGTATTATGGGTATGGTCGGTAGAATAGATGTGGTAGGGATTTCAAGCACCCTGCCGTGCTGTGACGCGGAAGATGCAGGTATTATGGGAAAGGTCGGTAGAATAGATGTGGTAGGGATTTTAAGCACCCTGCCGTGCTGTGACGCGGAAGATGCAGGTATTATGAGTATGGTCAGTAGAATAGATGTGGTAGGGATTTCAGGCACACTGCCATGTTGTGACGCGGAAGATGCAGGTATTATGGGTATGGTCGGTAGAATAGATGTGGTAGGGATTTCAAGTACGCTGTCATGCTGTGAGGCGGAAGATGCAGGTATTATGGGTATGGTCAGTAGAAAAGATGAGGTAGGGATTTCAAGTACGCTGCCATGCTGTGACGCCGAAGATGCAGGTATTATGGGTATGGTCGGTAGAATAGATGTGGTAGGGATTTCAAGCACGCTGCCTTGCTGTGACGCGAAAGATGCAGGTATAATGGGTATGGTCGGTAGAATAGATGTGGTAGGGATTTCAAGCACGCTGCCATGCTGTGACGCGGAAGATGCAGGTATGGTCGGTAGAATAGATGTGGTAGGGATTTCAAGCACGCTGCCTTGCTGTGACGCGAAAGATGCAGGTATTATGGGTATTGTCAGTAGAAAAGATGAGGTAGGGATTTCAAGTACGCTGCCATGCTGTGACGCCGAAGATGCAGGTATTATGGGTATGGTCGGTAGAATAGATGTGGTAGGGATTTCAAGCACGCTGCCTTGCTGTGACGCGAAAGATGCAGGTATTATGGGTATGGTCGGTAGAATAGATGTGGTAGGGATTTCAAGCACGCTGCCATGCTGTGACGCGGAAGATGCAGGTATGGTCGGTAGAATAGATGTGGTAGGGATTTCAAGCACGCTGCCTTGCTGTGACGCGAAAGATGCAGGTATTATGGGTATGGTCGGTAGAATAGATGTGGTAGGGATTTCAAGCACGCTGCCTTGCTGTGACGCGGAAGATGCAGGTATTATGGGTATGGTCGGTAGAATAGATGTGGTAGGGATTTCAAGTACGCTGCCTTGCTGTGACGCGAAAGATGCAGGTATTATGGGTATAGTCGGTAGAATAGATGTGGTAGGGATTTCAAGCACGCTGTCATGCTGTGACGCGGAAGATGCAGGTATTATGGGTATTGTCGGTAGAATAGATGTGGTAGGGATTTCAAGCACGCTGTCATGCTGTGACGCGGAAGATGCAGGTATTATGGGTATTGTCGGTAGAATAGATGTGGTAGGGATTTCAAGCACGCTGTCATGCTGTGACGCGGAAGATGCAGGTATTATGGGTATTGTCGGTAGAATAGATGTGGTAGGGATTTCAAGCACGCTGCCTTGCTGTGACGCGAAAGATGCAGGTATTATGGGTATGGTCGGTAAAATAGATGTGGTAGGGATTTCAAGCACGCTGCCTTGCTGTGACGCGAAAGATGCAGGTATTATGGGTATGGTCGGTAGAATAGATGTGGTAGGGATTTCAAGCACACTGCCATGCTGTGACGCGGAAGATGCAGACATAGTCGGTACAAAAGAATTATTATTTTTGCACCACATAGTTTTGCTGTGATAGGGTATGTTTAACATGGCAAGTAGAGCAGGAGTATTAAGGATTTACAGCACGCTGTTTTGTTGTGATGCGGGGGATTGGTGACCAAGGCATTGTTGGTTGAGTTTTGTTCTCATTTGGACTAGGAACTAGTGACCTTATGTATTGAACAATATAGATTCTAGACAGAGTGATTTTGAAGCAAGCACAAACAAATATAATTTCACTACTTTCCTGACTTAGAGAGAAGAGAGATAGACATGTTGGAATGAGAAGGAAAGGAGTGAAAATGGGAACAATAGAGAGAGGAGAGAGAGGGGGGATAAAGAAACAAGAGGGGAAAGTCTGAAGAGGGAAGAAAACAGCGGAGATAAGTGGGAGAGGAGGTAATATCATGATAAGGGAGGTCTTACGAACGATGAAGTACGTAACAGAAGGATGCAGAACATCCTGAAAAGAGCACCCAGAACTGGCGACAGTACGATATGACTATCGCATTGTCGCCATCGCACTATCGCGTTATCGCATTGTCGTCATCGCATTATCGCACTGTCGCCATCGCATTATCGCACTGTCGCAATCGCATCATCGCACTATCGCATTGTCGCCCTCTGGATTATAACGTCTAACCACGATGGCCCTAACGGTATTCCGTAAGTTACCGACTCATTTTTTGTTACAGAAAAACATCAAAATATAAAGTTTTACACACTTTTATGGGTAGAAAATTTACTCCGTTAGTCACGGAGTAGATACTTTAGTTTTAACATTAATTTTGACGAAACTCGATAACTAGTCTCTGTGGCTCAGTGGTGTGGATCATCGCTCTGTATTTTACCGACCGAAAAGTCATGGGTTCGAATCCTTTTTTTTCAGTTTTCATGGTGTATAGAAGAATAATATTATGTTTTTCCATATTATATTAACTTCTCTTAAATTTTAAAGGAAAAAAATCGGCTAAATCCTGTGAGTCAGTCGCTTTAAGAGTAAAATACTTATGAAGAATAGTAGTTTTTCCAAACATGTTGGATATACGTATATAAAATATAAATTAAAATTTAATGTCATCGAGTGAAAGAACATACACTTACTACAGTTTTTTATTCTCTCTCTCTTTTTTTCTTTTTTTAAGCAGTGGAAATAAGAAAGATTTTTTTTAATTCATAAATATGTCTGTCTTTGCCAAAATTTGATGTTTTTTTAAGTGGTAAAAGGCATATTTGCTAATATTTGCTAATAAACTGAATGCTTTTATAGACAAACGTATTCATTCTCAGGTCTGAATTACAGGTTATTACAAACGGCTTCATCTTCGTCCACTTGAACAACCCCATCCTCTTTTTACGTTTTTAACCTTGCTATGGAAAGAAAAGATTTAATATTCTTTGAAACTAAGATAGCTGCTAAGTTAAAATAAACGCAGGCTAACTAAGGCCTGAAATATGCACACGTTTTATTTTACGTAAATAACCGTTCAAGCTGATAGCTGACTTCCTGTTAGGCTATAAATATCAATACACGCTGTATACATGTCGAGCCTTTGTAATGTTATAATCAAGGACGAGTTTATTTTGTATGACGGTTAGGTGATATATTCGTGTATTTTTCTCATTATCTACTAAAGCTTGAACATGGTTGCACCGACTTTAAGTTTCGAGAATGAAGTGTTCGCGAAATTCGCGTTTTATGCAGGAATTGTTTTACTAAAGACAATCATAATGAGTGTTTGGACTGCAAGATATCGTTTACCAAGGAAGGTAGGCAACTCTGTTGTCTGTTTATTCTGAATGTTTTCTTTCTTTTTTTTTTCTCTGGCAAAGTTTTTTCTTCCCTCGCATTTCTGACTGTGTTTGTATTCTTTCACTCCGTCTCTCTCTTGGCGTTTATTTTTTACCTCTTGTACAGTTTTATCTCTTTAATCCCCTTATCCCCATTAGTTTACTGTTAGTTTATTTATGCCCCCACCACTTTTGGGGTGGGGGAGAATATAGATATGACACACCTGGGTATTTTGACGCAAATTTATTGGAAATCGGCAGAATTATGCCTCCTAATTAAGCAAGATTGCATTTTTAGACTTGTGTCGCGTGTAATTCGAAACGTATAACTGCTAGAGCCATGAAACTTTCTAAGAAAAGTTGTCAGCATGTGTAGTTATATACGCACCTACGTATTTAGACGCAAATTTATTGGAGATCGGCAGAGTTATGCTCCCTGATAAAGCTAATAATAACACTTTCAGACTTTAAACGCACTTGTACAGGATCTTTTTTGACAATACAGCGAAATGTAGGGTCATCCATATCCTTTGGACACATCTCTAGTTTTGTCTCTCGCCAACCCCTGTTGTCTTTCTTTTTCTCTTTTCTTTTCACTGGTGAGATTATCCTTTTATGATTTCGTTTATTTTGTGATGTCTTTCTAAGTATTTCTTTTCCAGTTAATTTGAAAATTTTCTAAGTATAATGAAAGTTATACAGAA
The DNA here is from genome assembly GCA_012932295.1 of Cyclina sinensis. Lineage (NCBI taxonomy): Eukaryota > Metazoa > Mollusca > Bivalvia > Venerida > Veneridae > Cyclina > Cyclina sinensis. The sequence continues at coordinate 36,650,940 of JAAONU010000006.1, read as the reverse complement.
ATCTGAAAGCGTTGTATACTTCCATGCTGTGACGTATTCTTAATACAGGATGAGTATTCATCGAAAAAGAGTAGTGCCACCCTAATGTGCGAGTTGTAAAGTTATGAATTATTTCTCGTGTATGATGTATCTTAAAACGTGAGTTAGGATAGAAAGCATTGATGGATTTGTTTTGGTTCTAGGTCTTTATAACACCCGAAGATTACAGGGGTAAGCAGCCCAAAGCATTGACCACAGATCCTGACGTGGAAAGGACACGAAGGTATTTAATTATAACCTGAACCTGTCTGTCCCGTCATAGAAACTGATAAGCTAAGATTAAGATTCAAAGAAATCATATACCTTCAGGGGCGTAGCAAGGGCTTTTGAAGGTGTACGCAGAATGGTAGGGGGGTCCGGGGGCATGCTCCCCCGGAATTTGTTTTTTCTGTAGATCGACTCAGGAGCGTTTTGGCGGGTTTTTGGCATAAAATAAGTCATATTTTTTCACCAATTTTACTCGATTTTTGTTTTACTTTTTCTCATTGAACATCTACTATCAACTATTCAAAAAGATTTTCTGGACCAATGTGTACGCAGCTGCGTATTCTGCGTACTGGTAGCTACGCGCCTGACCTTTCATGATTAAGATTCAAAGAAATCATGTAACATTTAATTTTAGTCTATATCGTAAGTACCGCAGAGTAAAACTTTTTTCTTCTTCTTCTTTTAAGCTCCAGACCTACGACCGTTGCTCATTAAAGGGCTACTCGGTAAAAAAAACTTCATAAAGAGTTTGGTCTTACTATAAATCACTTACTTTACAAAACCATTGTATTTCAGATGCCACCAAAACGACCTCGAGAACGTGCTACCCTTTGTTTTGATTGGTTTATTCTATGTGCTCACTGGCCCGGATGTTGGAAGCGCCACCTGGCATTTCCGGTTATTTGCTGGTTTTCGTCTTCTCCATACCATTGCATATATGTTTGTGATACCCCAGCCGACACGTGTGCTGTCGTTTGTAGTCGGATTTGGCGTCAACATGTCCATGGTTCTAACTGTAATAAGAGCTGGCATGTTCTAAATATAATAATTAGTGATTCAGCCGCATTGCCTTACTTCTTTACGTGTTTCTTTGCTCCTGAAAAGTTTTTCTATTTCTGCCATTTTTAACCTGATCCTAAGTTACAATTCTGTATGTAATCACTAAACACACCATACAAAATCTACTAATAAACTAGTGTTATCTTTTGTATGTTACGATTTTGTTTGAAAAGGTAACATAGAATGATTTAATGGCGCCATTCTTTAGCTTCCTGAAAAAGACAGTAATCCGTCCGTTCAGTACTTAATTTGAGTGGAGAATGCAAATGAAAAGCAGTTTAACATATCATTAACAAGAAAATCTGAACAGACTAACAGATAGCAAAAATATCAAATAAATAAATCAATGACGAAACTCAAGTTCCAACGTTAGAAATATTGTAGTTTCAAAACATAATATCATCATGTACAGTACTGTTCTTTTTGGATATGTCTGACTGCAGTTTACAATCATAACACCATAGTAATAACATTATAACATCATAGTAATAACATTATAACAATCTGAGTGTCGAGACTTCATTATGAAACTTGGGCAACTTGCTGTTTTGTGCACTGGGTCAGGTAGTCTATTCAGTAATTAACAGAAAATTTCTAAAGTGCTAATGAATGAAGCATACACGAAAAGTCGTGAAATAGAGATATGACGTTAAGAAAGCATTTGAAGCACACTGACTGAAAATATTTAACTCACATTTGTTAAGAATGAAATAGTGTGAAAGGAAAGACTTGGAGTGAATACGAAAACAGAACATTATGAATTCCGTACCTGTAATTTACAGCGCTATATTCAAAGGTTATTATCCACATACTATCCTCTTTCGAACTAAAAATATGTCCCTACAAACAAAAAGCTGAATTTTAGATATGTAGTAATTTTTATAAATACATTGTGGACATTATTATTTCGGTGTCTTTCATAGATTTACGGGAAGCACTTCACTTTGAGGTGTGAAATCACAAATCAATTTTATAAAATTCATAGAGTTCACGGGGATGTAAATATGTAACAAGTCCCATTCAAAATGGCTGAAACTTACATATCCCTGTACATCTGCATCTCGTCTCTTGAAAATGAAAAGGAAAATTGAATTAGGGTCTCGTTTCAAACAAGGAAAATATTTTTGCTCATTTAACATTCCAATTAAATGACCCAAAAATCTTAGCTAGGTGTGTGTAGCGAATTGTAATGATTTCCATTCTGAATATATTTAAAAATAAAACTGCTCGCACACTACCAATAAATAAATAAAATCCACATGTATTGGGTCAAAAATGTTCAGGCCAGCTATGAATTGAGAACTATTTCTAAAGCCATTATACAATTTTTGAGCTCTGATAGGCTGAATTGGTGGTTTCATACCGGTATCCGGACAACCCCCTCCCCCACCCCTGAACATAACCCCCTGCTCATTTGTGTACAGGTAGACAAAAATCCCACTCGTGCATTTTACAAGGTGGTCAAAACCCCCCTATCCATTTTTTAAGGTGGACACCCCCCCCCTCTTCCACCCCCCCACTCTTCCATTTTACAAGGTGGACACATTCTTCCTTAAGTCATAAATTGTGATATGTTCTGTAGTTTTCACGTTTACTGCCAGTGATGTTATAGTAATTCAATACCTTTCAAAAAAAGGCAGTACAAAGGTTCTCTTGATAAACAGTTGAACAATTTATAGGACAAAGTCAAACAAAACGCAATATTTTTGCAATACGCTCTATCTTCGTTGTCGTTAGAAGCATGTTTCGTTCACTTTAAAGAGATATCTATCCTATATTTCAAGAAGGTTATCTACAAGTTGAAGCCATTTAAACAGTTGTAGTTCAAGGACAAGGTTGAGTACCTGTATAATGTTCTTTCCCAAGTCTTGCTGTAACAACAGATCAAACATATGTGAATATAAACCTTTATAACAATTTGGCTTTTTTATAAAGCATTTTATATCTCAAAATCAAAGGAACACAAAATTTTACTTTAACCAAAATAAAACGGTTGTTTTTATAGCTACATGGTGATTATCACGATTGTATGATTTTTGTATTCAGATACTAGCTAAAGTCCAGTTCTGATCTAGTATATTTTCTATGCACATAACCAACATGGTGTTTAAACCGTTCTGTCCGACATTTTTCTGTGTATATAACCAAAATGGCGCCATAACCGTTCTGTACGAAATTTTTCTTTGTGGACATAACATGGCACTTAAACCGTTCTGTACGACATTTATCATTGTGGATATAACATGGCACTTAAACCGTTTGTACGACATTTTTCTTTGTGGACATAACATGGCACTTAAACCGTTCTGTACGACATTTTTCTTTGTGGATATAACATGGCACTTAAACCGTTCTGTACGACATTTTTCTTTGTGGACATAGCATGGCACTTAAACCGTTCTGTACGACATTTTTCTTTGTGGACATAACATGGCACTTAAACCGTTCTGTACGACATTTTTCTTTGTGGATAGTGGATATAACAAGACACTTAAACCGTTCTGTACGACATTTTCCTTTGTGGATATAACAGGGCACTTAAACCGTTCTGTACGACATTTGTCTCTGTGCATATAACCAAAATGGCACTTAAACCGTTCTGTACGACATTTTTCTTTGTGGACATAACATGGCACTTAAACCGTTCTGTACGACATTTTTCTCTGTGAATATAACCAAAATGGCACTTAAACCGTTCTGTACGATATTTTTCTCTGTGCATATAACCAGCATGGCACTTAAACCTTTCTGTACGATATTTTTCTCTGTGCATATAACCGACATGGCACTTAAACCCTTCTGTACGACATTTTTCTCTGTGCATATAACCAACATGGCGCTTAAACCGTTCTGTACGACATTTTTCTCTGTGGACATAACCAACATGGCGCTATAACCGTTCTATACGAAATTTTTCTATGTGCATATAACCAACATGGCGCTAAAACCGTTCTATACGACTTTTTGTCTCTGTGGACATTACCAGCATTGCGCTATAAACGTTCATACGTCATATTTCTCTGTGGACATAACGAACATGGCGCTATAACCGTTTTATACGACATTTTTCTCTGTGGACATAACAAACATGGCGCTATATCCGTTCTATACGACATTTTTCTTTGTGCATATAACCAACATGGCACATAAAAAGTTCGGTACAACATTTTTCTCTGTGCACATAACCAACATGGCACTTAAAACGTTCTGTACGACATTTTTCTCTGTGCATATAACCAACATGTCACTTAAAACGTTCTGTGCGACATTTTTCTCAGTGCACATAACCAACATGGCTCTTAAAAAGTTTTGTACGACATTTTTCTCTGTGCACATAACCAACATGGCACTTAAAAAGTTTTGTACGACATTTTTCTCTGTGCACATAACCATCATGGCACTTAAAAAGTTCTGTACGACATTTTTCTCTGTGCACATAACCAAAATGGCACTTAAAACGTTCTGTACGAAATTTTTCTCTGTGCACATAACCAACATGGCACTGTACGAATATGCACCAACATGGCACTTAAAACGTTCTGTACGACATTTTTCTCCTGTGGTCATAACCAACATGGCACTTAAAACGTTCTATTCGACATTTTTCTCTGTGCATATAACTAAAATGGCACTTAAAACGTTCTGTACGACATTCTTCTCTTTGGACATAAACAACATGGCGCCATAACCGTTCTGTACGACATTTTTCTCTGTGTACATAACCAACATGGCGTTGAAACCGTACTACAGACTTTTTTAAACCGTTCTGTACGACATTTTTCTCTGTGCATATAACCAACATGGCGCTTAAACCGTTTTGTACGACATTTTTCTCTGTTCGTATAACCAACATGGCGCTGAAACCGTTCTTTATGACATTTTTCTGTGTTGGTATAACCAACATGCCGCTATAACCGTTCTTTACGACATTTTTCTCTGTGTACATAACCAACATGCCGCTATAACCGTTCTGTACGACATTTTTCTCTGTTCGTATAACCAACATGCCGCTATAACCGTTCTTTACGACATTTTTCTCTGTTCGTATAACCAACATGCCGCTATAACCGTTCTTTACGACATTTTTCTCAGTGTACATAACCAACACGCCACTATAACCGTTCTTGACGACATTTTTTCTGTTCGTATAACCAACATGCCGCTATAACCGTTCTTTACGACATTTTTCTCTGTTCGTATAACCAACATTCCGCTATAACCGTTCTTTACGACATTTTTCTCTGTGTACATAACCAACATGCCGCTATAACCGTTCTGTACGACATTTTTCTTTATGCATATAACCAACATGCCGCTATAACCGTTCTTTACGATATTTTTCTCTGTTCGTATAACCAACATGGCACTTAAACCGTTCTGTACGACATTTTTCTCTGTTCGTATAACCAACATGGCGCTGAAACCGTTCTTTACGACAGTTTTCTCTGTGTACATAACCAACATGCCGCTATAACCGTTCTGTACGACATTTTTCTTTATGCATATAACCAACATGCCGCTATAACCGTTCTTTACGATATTTTTCTCTGTTCGTATAACCAACATGGCACTTAAACCGTTCTGTACGACATTTTTCTCTGTTCGTATAACCAACATGGCACTTAAACCGTTCTGTACGACATTTATTTCTGTGCACATAACCAACATGCCGCTATAACTGTTCTGTACGACATTTTTCTCTGTGCACATAACCAACATGCCGCTATAACCGTTCTTTACGACATTTTCTCTGTTCGTATAATCAACATGGCACTTAAACCGTTCTGTACGACATTTTTCTCTGTTCGTATAACCAACATGGCGCTGAAACCGTTCTTTACGACAGTTTTCTCTGTGTACATAACCAACATGCCGCTATAACCGTTCTTTACGACATTTTCTCTGTTCGTATAATCAACATGGCACTTAAACCGTTCTGTACGACATTTTTCTCTGTTCGTATAACCAACATGGCGCTGAAACCGTTCTTTACGACAGTTTTCTCTGTGTACATAACCAACATGCCGCTATAACCGTTCTTTACGACATTTTTCTCTGTTCGTATAACCAACATGGCACTTAAACCGTTCTTTACGACATTTTTCTCTGTTCGTATAACCAACATGCCGCTATAACCGTTCTGCACGACATTTTTCTCTGTGGACATAACCAACATGGCGCTATAACCGTTCTATACGACATTTTCCTCTGTGCACAAAACAAACATGGCACTTAAACCGTTCTGTACGGCATTTTTCTGTGTATATAACCAACATGCGCATTACCCGTTCTATACGACATTTTTCTCTTGTGGACATAACTAACATGGCGCTATAACCTTTCTATACGAAATTTTTCTCTGTGGACATAACTAACATGGCGCTATAACCGTTCTATACGACTTTTTGTCTCTGTGGACATTACCAGCATTGCGCTATAACCGTTCTATACGTCATATTTCTCTGTGGACATAACCAACATGGCGCTATAACCGTTCTATACGAAATTTTTCTGTGTGCATATAACCAACATGGCGCTATAACCGTTCTATACGACTTTTTGTCTCTGTGGACATTACCAGCATTGCGCTATAACCGTTCTATACGTCATATTTCTCTGTGGACATAACCAACATGGCGCTATAACCGTTTTGTACGACTTTTTTCTCTGTGGACATAACAAACATGGCGCTATATCCGTTCTATACGACATTTTTCTCTGTGCATATAACCAACATGGCACTTAAAACGTTCTGTACGACATTTTTCTCTGTGCACATAACTAACATGGCACTTAAAAAGTTCTGTACGACATTTTTCTCTGTGCACATAACCAACATGGCACTTAAAACGTTCTGTACGAATATGCACCAACATGGCACTTAAAACGTTCTGTACGACATTTTTCTCTGTGCATATAACCAACATGGCACTTAAAACGTTCTGTACGACATTTTTCTCTGTGCACATAACCAACATGGCACTTAAAAAGTTTTGTACGACATTTTTCTCTGTGCATATAACCAACATGGCACTTAAAAAGTTCTGTACGACATTTTTCTCTTTGCACATAACCAACATGGCACTTAAAAAGTTCTGTACGACATTTTTCTCTGTGCACATAACCAACATGGCACTTAAAACGTTCTGTACGACATTTTTCGCTGTGCACATAACCAGCATGGCACTTAAAACGTTCTGTACGACATTTTTCGCTGTGCATATAACCAACATGGCACTTAAAACGTTCTATACGACATTTTTCGCTGTGCATATAACCAACATGGCACTTAAAACGTTCTGTACGACATTTTTCTCTTGTGGACATAACCAACATGGCACTTAAAACGTTCTGTACGACATTTTTCTCTGTGCACATAACTTACATGGCACTTAAAACGTTCTGTACGACATTCTTCTCTGTGGACATAAACAACATGGCGCTATAACCGTTCTGTACGACATTTTTCTCTGTGTACATAACCAACATGGCGTTGTTACCGTACTACAGACTTTTTTTAACCGTTCTCTACGACATTTTTCTCTGTGCATATAACCAACATGGCGCTTAAACCGTTCTGTACGACATTTTTCTCTGTTCGTATAACCAACATGGCGCTGAAACCGTTCTTTACGACATTTTTCTCTGTGTACATAACCAACATGCTGCTTTAACCGTTCTTTACGACATTTTTCTCTGTTCGTATAACCAACATGCCGCTATAACCGTTCTTAACGACATTTTTCTCTGTGTACATAACAAACATGCCGTTATAACCGTTCTGTACGGAATTTTTCTCTGTGCATATAACCAACATGCCGCTATAACCGTTCTGTACGACATTTTTCTCTGTTCGTATAACCAAAATGGCACTTAAACCGTTCTGTACGACATTTTTCTCTGTTCGTAAACCGTTCTTTACGACATTTTTCTCTGTGTACATAACCAACATGCCGCTATAACCGTTCTTTACGACAGTTTTCTCTGTGTACATAACCAACATGCCGCTATTACCGTTCTTTACGACATTTTTCTCTGTTCGTATAACCAACATGCCGCTATAACCGTTCTTTACGAGATTTTTCTCTGTTCGTATAACCAACATGCCGCTATAACCGTTCTTTACGACATTTTATGTGTGTATATAACCCTTCTGGACGATGATTTCTTTGGTGCATATTCCACCATTATGGGTTTTTTAATATTGTCTGAGAATCATGTTCCGTCATTAGGGCCCACAAAAACCCTTAAGGTGTTTTAGTTACGACACAAAAAAGACTGATGGCATTGAACTTGAAAACGTATAAGCTGCTTCCATATACAGAAATGTTCTACATTAAGTATTGTGTAAACATTTTGAACAATCATGAACATTTCGTGACACTGACCTATTTCTCGAGGTTTAAGACTTTCAGGTTAAGCTCTTTTTTTTCAAAACATGAGATAAGGTCGTTCTATGTGAGACGACGGGCTGTGAAAACAAGCATAATTAGACAGGTGGTTCTGTTGAGATTTCAAAATTATAAGAAAATCTTGCTTCTTGTTTATCTATGGTCCGTTTTAAAAAAGGTCGATATAAATGTATGGAGGTGAGATTGAGATTTTCCTTCAAAGAATGCTTTTCTTTTTTGGTTTATCGCCATAGCAAATAAATGGTTATTGAAATTATTAAATTTGTTCCAAACTTCTCTTCAAGATGAACAAGCCAGTTTACGGGGTATTTCACCATCACAAAAACAAAATAATCAGTCTCCAACTTGGAACTACAAGCAATGATTTTCAAAAATTATAAAACCAAGTAAAAAACACTCCCTGCTTTGTAGTAAATGTAGCAAACTTTGTGCTAAATCTTTATCTATCTTCTATTCGAAAAATGTATATAAAGTTCAAGTTGTGTTTTCGCCTTTACAACATACATACATGCAATTTTTGTTCATGACAACTGATAGAAGGATACGTTTGAAAGAGTGTAAAAGTCGTGTCTTGAAATGTATCAATTAAGCCATATAGAGGAAGCACTTTACTATGTTAGCCTGGAAACAGAGATTATCGGTCACCAACAGATAGAGATAAAGAGCTTCGTCGTACCAGATGGTAACAGTTCCATGCTATTAAGCCCAGCTGACGCTTGCAGCAAGGAAATATAATAATAATGACAATGTCTTTCATTTTTGAGGACAGCTCTTAAGGTTTAAGCTATTATTCCATACGGTTTTCTTGGTTACAACAATAAAAAAATGAGAAATTCAGATGATGACGATAATGATGATAATAGTGATGAGATAAATTATCTAAATAACAACAACAATCATTATAATGATAAGAGAAATGATGATAACATTGAAAATAATAACGAAGGTTTATGTTAGTATGTTATTAATGTTAATTAACAATTAATAAACCATGGTTTATCAATACGACAGAATTAACTACAACAATTGCACACAAATGGAATGGCTGTGTAATAATGAATGATTTAGGCAAAGATGTTTCTCAATGAATAATCACGTACTACGAGACCATAAAATCCATGTTGTCGGGAACACATCAATTGTTAGTTGATAATCATTGTATCATGAATTAATTCACGCAAGATCGTTTTTTTTTTCAACAATGTTCTTTCCCGAGAATAAAGTTCGTCCAGACTCGTTGTCAATAAGTCTGTCCGTCCTTCAGTCCATCTGTTTAATTTTTAAGTGTGATATATCAGTAATTGTCTGAAAAACAGCTGTTGCTGTCAATATCTTTGCAAAAGTTGTTTTTAGAGGGCGTTATAGACTAGTTGTGATAACAGAATTTTACATAAACAAAATATTGTGTTTATTACGTTTACACTTGCTTTAACGCAGTTACGAGATTAATCTTATCTTGATGACACAGTTTTCGGTGTACTGAAAGTTTGGTGATATTAAAACAAACTGGCCTAAACAGGAATATCTCGGAGAAACTGACAAAAAAACAGACGGCAGTCCAAGACCGAATTTGTTTAATAATGATAGAAAATTGCTTCTGTTCTGTATAAAAGAAGAAAAGCAAATTTAAGATTCCAATGTTCTAATGAATGCACATAACACTTCATGAATTGTGGTTTCCCAAATTGACAAATACACATCACGAATTACTACTAGGAAAAACCACAAAATAAAACAACAAACAAACAAACAAATAACAATTCACAAACTAGTAAATATAATAACCTGTTGTATCTACATATTAATTCAGTATTTGTGCCGAATAAAACGGAAAATGCATTTGAACTATTAATTAAACAGAACCAAATAAATACTACACACAACACAAACTAGTGAATGGACAAAACAGACAGCAAATGATTAACTATAATAGCAAGACTTTCTAGGCATACCATAATTTAGTGTATTGTCTCCTAAACGCTGAAAGACATGCCTGTATTATAATAATGATACAAAATGTCATAGTCGAATCGGATTTTTATTTCGTATTTAAGTGTCAGTTTACAGGTCCACTATAAAACACCAAACTCCGTGTAACCGATGTCCTTCACCTTTTACAGGACAGGGGAAGAAACTCTGCATGAAGTTTGTACGCAAGAGTCAACTGCAAATGCCAACAGGAAAGGAAACAGCTTTCGCTTTTGAAATTGGTATTGCATAGAATGTGTTCAGAAGATCTTAACTGAGTGTCCCTCGGAAACTGAGGTCCTGTGCATCGGTAATGTGCAGGGTGTGTGTCAAAAAATCCCAGACTGAGTGTCTCTGGAGCTTGTGTGCCTTCTATAACCTGTTATATCCCACAAAATCTTACATAGTCACAGTTATTTAGGGATGGGGACAACGGTCATATAACATCAATGACAAAAACCTACCAAAGGATAGAGAAAGAGTTTCAGAGAGACACCATAATAGTATCCTCTTCCAATATAGGCAAGGACTCACTCGAAAGAGGTCAATCGAAAGACCTTTTGAAATATATGTTACAAAGGGCCGTTTTTTACAATTATTTATTAGTATCATTAAATTTTGGACATGAACCAAAAACCAATGAAGATTGTTTTTCGATTCTGCTAAAGACAATGCTGAATGAATATCATAAGTGACATGTTCTGCACAAATTAGTATACATTTAGACATTTTTCTTCGGAAATAAAATTGAAATTGATAGAAACATGAAGTAGAATAGTAACACATGTACCAGACCAGACCGAAACGGAATTGAACTAGACAGAAAAGAGGAAAATAGAACAGAACGGGACGAGATAGAATCGAATAGAATGAAACGGAATAGAACTAGACGGAAATGAGCTAAATGGAATCGAATGGTAAAGTATGGTATGGTATGGTATGGTGTGGTGTGGTGTGGTGTAGTATGATATAGTATAGGTATGGTATAGGTATGGTATAGGTATGGTAAAGGCATAGGTATAGGTATGGTATAGGTATGGTATAGGTATGGTATAGGTATAGGTATAGGTATGGTAAAGGTATAGGTATGGTAAAGGTATAGGTATAGGTATGGTATATGTATAGGTATGGTATAGGTATGGTATATGTATAGGTATGGTAAAGGTATAGGTATGGTATAGGTAAGTATAGCTATATGTATAGGTATATATAGGTATGGTATAAATATAGGTATATGTATAGGTATGTAAAGGTAAAGGTAAATGTATGGTATAGGTATAGGTATGGTATAGGTATAGGTATAGGTATGGTATAGATACAGGTATGGTATAGGTATGGTATAGGTATGGTATGGTATAAGTATAGGTTATGTATAGGCATAGGTATGGTAAAGGTATAGGTATGGTATTGGTATAGGTATGGTATAGGTATGGTATAGGTATAAGGTATGGTATAAGTATAGGTATGGTATAGGTATAGGTATTGTATAGGTATAGGTATAGGTATAGGTATTGGTAAGGTATAGGTATAGGTATGGTATAGGTATAGGTACAGGTATAGGTATAGGTATGGTATAGGTATAGGTATAGGTATGGTAGTGTCTGGTATGGTATGGTATGGTATGGTATGGTATGGTATGGTATGGTATGGTATGGTATGGTATGGTATGGTATGGTATGGTATGGTATGGTATAGGTAAAGGTATGGTATAGGTAAAGGTTTGGTATAGGTATTGGCATAGGTGTAGGTGAAGATATAGTTTGTTATATGGTATGGTATCGTATGGTATAGCATGGCATGGCATGGCATGACAAGGCATGGTTTGGCATGGCATGGCGTGGCATGGCATGTCATGGCATGGCGTGGCATGGCATTGCGTAGTGTAGGTATTGGTATTCCTATTGGTATTGGTATGGTATGGTATGGTATGGCAAGGTATGGCGTAGCTGAGCGTAGAATAGAATAGAATAGAATAGAATAGAGACAACTTTAAAAGCATGTGATGATATACTCATTTTTACATGATCAAGCTTCTTTCGGCTAGAAAGCTTAGAACATAACAGTTTTCAGTATGTCCAACATTTCCAGTAATGTTAATTTTTCGTTTGAACACATTTCCATACACCTATCGATCAGTTATTTCTCTGAAAACTCCTCCTGTGTATAATCTCCCTATTGACTCATTTCCGTAGGGTTTCAATATTTAACATTCATTCTTATCTCGTTTCGTGATAAAACGATGAATTTTACGTTAAACACGAACACAGATAACTAAAATATTTCATAATTTACAGTTCATTTATGGTCACTGGGGTGCGCTCTATAGCTACGCCCGTGTGATCCGCTTCAATCAGCCAATCGCATACACACAAGTTATGCGGAGCAAATGGGAAATATCTCGCTGGTCTATTTTAAGTGTAAAACAATTGCTATATACAGTGACACTGTACCTTATCAGATTGTAGATTTTACTTCAAGCTACAGGAAAATAAAATCAACTGTCTGAAATTACTGGACAGATAAGAACTGGAGCCATTGCAGTGAACACACTATAGTTTGTAAAATTTTGTTTGCAGCAGACGACAAAATAAAGAGTGTTTTATGCATTTATTGAAAATCCGTGTGGAAAATTCTAGAAAGCGTGGATATGTCTAACACTATCGGCGGAACTTCGTTACATGTTGGCGATCTTGTTGTCATCATCTTGTATTTTGTATTTGTACTCGCCGTTGGATTATGGGTAAGTCCAGGTTCTGCAATATAAAGTATCCCCAGATAAACCAGGGCTAAAGGCCTTCTGTAGTATTATAACAAGTCGTGCGTTAATTAATCATCATTGATTTTTTATTTTTTTTTTTGTAATATGAAGATGGCTCAAATGCCAGTAAGATGTTTTATGAATTTATGAATCTATTAGAATTGCGCTGAAAGACTATCGAATTTTTTTTTTAACTTACGAGAATGCACTACTGTCTTTACCTTCTTTTTGTCTAAAAAGTCTTTTCCGGATTTGTTCTATTGTTTCGTGAAATTAAAAGTCTCAAAATCTTTAGTTCAGCAAATTGAAGTCTATATTATACGAACAAAACAACATAAAGCATACTGATTCAAACATATTCAAATCTACGCCAGCAAGTGTGTAACGAAACCAGAATTCTTAAATTCTTAAATTTACTTTATATCTTGTTGACATAATAGTAATATAGACGCACTAGGACTTCTAAACTCCAATAAGTCATGTTCTGAATTAAGGAAAAACATAATAAAAACAATACACTTAATCGCTATAGCCTAGTGGTACATACTTCGTATAAAATAGGGAAAATAAATTCAATGTTGCAAAGATATAAGCTGGATTAAGTAAGAACTATTTGTAAAAAGTGTGTCAATACAAACATTACGACGAATCAATAGTTGGTCACTTCGCTGACCGATTGACCAGGTCTCAAAGAATTAGACCAACTAATTAAATTAGACCAACTTAACATTATTGGCGGCGCCGAGAACGGCGACGCCTATATTGGAATAGTGTTTCATTTTGTACCATGGGCTGACGTAATCAATTTGGGAGAATCTTGGATCATTATCAATGTAAAAAAATCCAATTATTCTGTACATCACTTAAAATATGTCACTTCATAAATCGTATTTATTAATTTTAAAAATAAATTGATCCAAATCAGGTAAGTTTGTATTTTTAGTTAAAAGTTTTTTGATGCAAAATTTACAGATTTAATGACTTTTCCTAAAACAAATCAAAGCGCTGCAAGTACTTGTGTATTCACTGCATTTATCTAGCAGTGTGTTGCTACTTAATCTGAAATGCAAATCTTTGTTAATTCTTTCAACTATAGCTATATAAAGAAAGATGAAGCCGAGTGGTTAAAAGGTCGGACTTGTAATCTAAGGATAGCTAGTCAAGACACGAGTTCGAACCCCGTCAGCGGCCGTGTCGGCATCGGTTATTTCCTTCAGCAAGAAACTTTATTCTCATTACTTAGTACTGGTTGGTTCCAGGGACGGATTTGAGAATGATAAAAGCTTTCGTCATAATCGAAATAAAATTGATTTGTATAAACTAACTTGAAAATAGAAATTGTACAAAATCTGTCGTTTTAATGCAATAATAAAGAATGTGTGAATATAGGAATTGTTATTTCAAAATCGAGGACACACCTTCAGAGACAAGTATCTTGGTATATTTTTCATCAAATCTGGGAATATTATGCGTACAAGAAAATATTTAGTAGTAAAGCCCTTCATCTATTATAGAAGAATGTGTACTCCATAGTTGATTACCTATCGGAAGCACTGTCAGGTCGGCAGCTCACTTTGTTCCAATGTCAGAAATACACTCACACTGCTACTGCTACTCAAAAATTCGTTTCCCGTTTCCTACCAGAGACGGTATTCCTTAGATATAATTTTCTCTTAAACACAGACCGGGGAAAAAGCAAGATTACGAGGTGATTTTAAATAATTTATAATGACCATTCTCTTCTACAGTTCTCTTCTACAGAAATAACCGTCCATGGATCTCAAATTCTAAACCTCTGTGGGAGGAAAAACATATTCTTGGAATTGTCATTCAAGGTTTAAATTTGAAATTTTCACATGTCTTGGGCTGCCTAGAAACTTTGGACAGTAAACTTAGCAACCCTTTTCAAACTTTTCGATTACTGAAGTCATCTTTGTTTCAAATTACTTATTGTGCTATCGATGGTTCCAAAATGTTCCTTGGTCAATCGCAGCAAATCTATATAAAGTATAGTATTTAATGTACGTTGAAGGCTTATGTACACTGCATGTGCATGTATGATGGTATTTTCTTCATGCATACAATATAACAATGAAAACATAACATTTCTTCAAGAAATAGATTGAAAATCTGAGTTTGTAAAAATTGGATTATATCCTGTCTATCATGGTTGCACAACAAGGATAGAACAGAAAAAGACACAAAACAGTAGGATTTAAACAGACTAAAATCATTAAAAGGGTATAGATTGTTGAAATAAAGCAAAAGTAGACATTTGGAATATTCAACTGCTGAATTGTGTCGCAGACGAAGAACACTTGATTATTATCCCAATTTTTAATTTTAAAGGGAGACAATATGCAGTTTTCCTAAAAAGTGAAAGATCAAATGATTTTTTATGAGAATATAGTCATTCATATCTGGTCATTTTGTTGAAGAAAAGTGAATTCACATGATTTCACATCTTCAATAAAAGTGATTAAAACATGGATATAATTCAAATGTGCCCCTTTAAAATCTTTTTACCTCTCATCTGTAAATAACTTGATTGTATCATCAAAATGTACAACATGTACTACACACGTTACAATTGTTTAGGTTAATTTATATACTTATTATTTATCTTATTTCAAAACCATGTGCGCCGCCTTTGATGCTTTGCATCAAAATTAATCTTGTTTGGTATTTGATGGATATTTTTATTTTTATTCAGATGTAGTTATTGTAAGTCTGAACAACAATATTCGCTTATTCTTTTTATCATACTTGCAATCGTGAACTTAGATTGATAGCATGTGAAGTCCTAAGTTTATTATTACACTTTTTTCTATTTATGGTCAACGGAGCATGCTATAAGTACACCATTTAGGAGTAATTCACATTCATGTTATTGTTACTGGAAATTAAAAAGAAAACACTCTTTGATCTATCAATAGTCAGTTTTTCGTGGCATCGCAACGTTAAATAATTTGAAAAAAAAAAACGCTTCGATTATCAGTGATTTAGTGGTAACACGCTTGACTGACGTTTGCAAAGTTTGATCTTTACACAGTTACTAAAACGTCTAATGGTCTTAACACACGGACAACTTTTTGTCTCTCTGTGGGCATTTTTCATATGGGCGAAAAGTAACATGGTAGTTAAACTCAAACACCTGACAAAAGGGTTATCTATTCAGTTCAGAAACATCTATAGATGTATATTAGATGTTGTCTCCAAGCACCATGCTAATGTTTAATCTTTCACGCTCTGATCTTCGCCTCATTAATGTTATTAATAATGCAAAATATTCCAGTACAGAAAGCATTTAGTGTATTTTTAAGTAAGTCAAACTTTTACAGAAAACAAATAAAAATTGTTATAATCAGCCAGTTTCAGAGAAAAAAAGCAACATTTCCAAAGACAAAATTTCACTGAAATGTTCACTGGTTTAATTTAGAGTACGTAACTGCTTTTGTTTTTATATTACGAACGTTTTGAACGCTGCTCAAGGTTTCTGAACATGCACGTTCATGTTTTTGAACATAGAGTTTTTGACTCCTTTCTGCACACTGTTAGGTAAATGCCATTTTTGGAAAGTGTATTTTTTTTTCAGAATAAGTCAAGTGATTTTATAGATTTAAATATCTGTTGTACGTATGGTTAAATGTATGTCAGACTAAATTTGATATTATTGACGGGTTAGTTACCGTCAGCACAGTTATGTTGACTTTTGGTCGATCATGTCTGTAAAAGTATATCTGGCATAATACTATTATCAGTTTTTCCCTGTCGTTTATCTACTTAGAGCTTTTTTTTCAGTGTAGTATTTTTAGGAAATAGCCCTTTAACCTTTCCAAACATTTAACAAGTGTGACAAGAGACTGTGATGAATATTTCTTGATATGTATCTACCTTATTGTCATGGGGTTGCAAAATGATGGCTACACTTAGGTTAACCCTGACGATCTTGACGAAACTTCATCTTGCTGTAAATATACAACAAGGGGAATAACTTCGTCTACTGTCAAGTCTTCTAAAAATCTAATTTATTTGATAAGACTATATATATTTTAAATCCTGCAGTGTACAGAGGTAAGGTTTCTTGTTGTTGACCCTAACCACACTGTGAACAGTTTCGTCTGCTGCTATCATTTATTGTATTCCTAAGTTAATCTACTTTGTGACGAATTTTGACATACTTGCTGTTCATAATTGATAACAGGGGCGGATCCAGGATTTCAGGTTAGTGGGGGGTGGGGGATGGGGTGGCGCAAAATATTCGGCCCAATTTGTGTCCGTTTTCTACCTCATTTCAACGGTTGTGGTTATGCTAGAGTATACTGATTTGGCAATATCACATGGGCCTCTGATTATTCAATTCAATGTTGAACAATAAAGTATACATTATTTAAAGACATATTCAAAATACACCTACAATAACACCTAATACACAGGGAATTTTATGGGGTGCGCGCCGGGTGCGCCCCCTCTTCCCCTGGATCCGCTAATGGAAAACATGGAGGAGACATTGTCATCGTTTAGAAGCCGGTTAAGTCTTCCTATGCAATTTTTAACTAAAGTATAATTTTCCTAGCAGTGGACAAGTTAAAAAGACATTACAACCAGTGCCCGCTGCCTCTCAATCATTACCAATGCCTGAATTGTTACAGCGAATATGTTGTTGATATCAGTCAAGATGTCGGTGTTCTACCATCAATGTACATTAGAATTATTTCAAAACGTACGGTCTACGGTTGGAAATTGATGATAAATGGTTACAGACAAAGTACATCTTAAGAAGATGCCAACAGATTTTACTATTAATCAGAGAGACATCTTAAAGCTTCATATGTATGACATATGTGATGTCGGTGATGATGGTGATGGATTGGGTTATTTTAAAGGCTTCACCGTTGCTTTGTCGAATTCATGTCAGACATATCTTTCTGTTGGTCACTAGTTCTTCAGAATTACCACACAGACAGCATTGGGCAGGTAACGATCTCTAGTAGGCGTCAAGAAGAAATCAGTCTATGGAAAGCCAGAACTGTCGTATATTGATCACTGAATGTTAGTTTCCTCATTCTTTATTTGTTTATCGTATAGAAAATCTGTCGTTTTCATCATGAGTGTGCTTTAGATGAATATTTTGCACTTGTATATCGAAACCCTTTGTCATTCCTATCAGACAAAGCTTACACATACAAAGCTTTCCGTTGTATAACATTAAATAGTTTCGAAATACATACAAAGCGGTGTCTTGCTAACATATTGAATACATTTAAGTATATATACACAATACAAAAAGATATACCAGAAATGCATAAGCCTCGTTTTCGATTGTCTCTGACCGAATATGTCTGAGGGTCAATTTGTGCTTTGAAATGATCTAACCAATGACTATTTTCATCTGCATTTATAATATGACAAAAGTTTTTGTTAAAGTAGTAAAATTAAACAGTTTCGAAGTAACTCATATAAAATACTGCTCATTTATTTTGAAAGGAAATGATGGCGACATAACAATGGCAATAAAGGTCGACTTGTTTCTTTAACAGCAGAGCGAATCTGCATTTTATTTTGACTGAAATCTAAATTTAGTGAAGTGATTGACTTGGGTCAGAAACGAGACAGAAAATGTTTACTTTTCCTCAGGGCGAAGTTTTGTGTTTGGTCATTGTTTGTTGTCCTTTGTCACCAATTAATGAACACACTAATTGCCACATTTTTATGCTGACATGAAATTTGTTCAAAATGTCCAAATCTAGGTTTTGTGAATCACAAGATCTCATGTGTATTCTTATCTGGTGCGCTACCATGAGATCTTCCATGTATACAAGTTTTTTGTTTGTTATTACTAGTTTCCCCCTTGTATACCAATATTGTATGTTATCGCCAGATCCATCCTTGTTTACCAGTATTATTTGTTATCACTAGAGCACAAAGTGCTCAAAGGTGAGCTGTTGGGATCATTGATTGTCCGGTCGTGCGTCGGCATGCGCCGTGCGTCGTCAGCAATTTAACTTGAACGACTTCTTCTCCTAAACCGCTAAGCCAACTTTGACGAAACATGCCTGGGATATTCCTTGCATGTAGCTCTACCAAAGTTGTTCAAAAAATCACGAACTCTGGTTGCTATGGCAACTGAAAGGGGTCAATTGATTTTACATAGACCGATATAGGAAAAACTTTGAGAAAAACTTTTTGAGCCTTAAGATTATGTAGCATTGTCTAGTAGAATTCTACCAAGTTTGTTCAAATTATGCCCCCTGGTAAAATTTGGCCCCGCCCGGGGGTCAATTGCTTTTACATAGGCGTATCTAGAGAAAACTTTGAAAATCTTCTTGTCTGAAACCACAAGGTCCCAAGCCTTAAGATTTGGTATGTGGCATTGTCTAGTGGACCTTTACCAAGTTTGTTCGAATTATACCCTGGTGTCAAATTTGGCCCCGCCCCGGGGGTCAATTGATATTACATAGGCTTATATAGGGAAAACTTTGAAAATCCTCTTGTCTGAAACCACAAGGCCCTGGGCCTTAAGAGTTGGTGCGTAGCATTGTCTAATGGACCTCTACCAATTGTATTTCAATTATACCCCTGGGGTCAAATTTGGCTCTGTCCCGGGGGTCGACTGATTTTACATAGGCTTTTATAGGCACAACTTTAAAAAAACTTCTTGTCTGAAACCACAAAGCCTAGAACTTAGATATTTTTAATTGAGCATCAGCTAGAGGTCAACTACCAAGTTTGTTTAAATTATGCCCCTTGAGCGAAAATTGGCTCTACACTGGGGGTCACTTGAATTCATATAGATTTTTATAGGGAGAATCTTAAAAAAAGCATTTGATGTTTGTTCAACAGCAGACCATAAAGCGAAGTATTCAGGTGAGCGATCTAGGGCCATCATGGCCCACTTGTTTACCTTTCTTACCATACGTTCTCTTTCGTTCCTATAATTTTAATCTAGTGCGTGATCACCTAATCCACACCCGTGTCTGTTCAGTCACACACCGTTTACTCGTGATAGATTTTTTTATTGAATACTTTCTGCTTACTCGTGGCAAATGGCAGGGGAATTTTCCATTGCATATTAACAGCAACAGTTGTATTTTGCCTGAGGAAAGGTTCAGTCTTTGCTAGTGCGAAAGTTAAATAAAAAATCAGTAATAAAAACAGTATATACATGAAATGGAATCTCTATCTAGGTGATAAAATACCGAACTTAACTTGATGTGAGGAAATTACCTCTCTGGAACAAATGCAATGAAATGTGTAAATATATGTTTTATGTATAAATGTATACAGAGGAATATGTTTCAAGTTATTATAGTTTAAGTAAAAATCAACTTTATGTTGGATTTACTTTTGTCTATAACTGACACGGGGCCAAGATCTATTCCACATGATACATTGGAGAAATATATATACATCAAATCAGTAATGACTTTTGAGTAAATTTGCAAGTCGATGAATAAAGTCAAATTTAAAGTCGTTTGCCCCTTTGTCTATGAACTTCAAAAGCATCAAACATAACTGCCAAGTGTCGCGCACCTGTCACATCATTTTAAGTTCAAATTTCTATCTTACGGTTGCAAAGTTCTCACGGATTTTCGGAAAATGGAAAGAAATGAATATTTAGAGATAAGAAACTAATAGATAGCAAACAGACAACAAAATATTGACAAATTCAAATTAGCGTCGTCAGTTTTGATACGACTGCTGCCCAGTATCAATCCCAAGGGACAGAAGCACAGGCTTCGTAAAGTCCCTTCTCACTTTAACGTTACATACGTTGACAGTTATAATCTATATAATATATTGACATATTAGATTAGATTAAGAAAGTCAGGACTGGATCGGTGTTCCTAAGTGGCAGTCTACTTTTGGTATGTTTTGTGTGGTCTTCTTGTACCTTACACGGTGCGCTAGAAACGTTAGCATTTGATGTACTTGATATGCTACAATCAATATTACATGTGACAGAGTGACTGTGTATGTATAAAATGCAATCTGTTACCAGCTTCAAAAACACACGTCAGTCTGTTCGTCTTGTATTGATCAAGCGTTTCTCTTTATTTCTTTATAGTGGTTATGTTATACATGTTTATCGAATCGTATTAAAACCAAATACGGTTCTTTTCTAGAAAACTCTGGTTCCCCTTTTCTTGATGAAAAAGTGGCAGAACATTTTTCCTCTCCCACTTAACTTTCAGACTACAAAAAAATTGCAGAGTATTTGCTATTAAATAGTTATATATCTTCCTATATAATGGATCGTTTTAAGTTATATATCTTCCTATATAATGGATCGTTTTAAGGCGCCTTTTATCAACATGTCAGGATTCCGGTAACACACCATCTCACCATCTCGAAAATGATATCGAATTCCTTTTTCCTCTACTGATAAGTGATAACTGTACTTTTTCAAACAGTTTAGTGCCTCATGCATTTATCTCTGAATATTAGACTTGTACTAAAAACACTGCATAGTTTGCAATAAGTACTTCCCGTGCTTTGATTCCTGAACAAGTGCTCTGCGTGAGATTAATTGCTTTTTTTAGGTACGCGCATTTAAAATCTGTGTTACTATGTCGCTTCATGACAGGTAAAAAGTGTTTTACATTCCTGCATGCAGCGAAATAAAATGATCGTAATTTTTATTTCATGAGAAAAAAAAGTCGTCTGTTACGCAATTGATACTCATCTCGATATGCAACAGTTACGTAATAAAACAAGATAGTCACGTGCTCGACAAGCGTTCTAGGCGTGATATTTCTATACATGTTTGACTTAAGTAGCTAAGAAAAGAAAAAAAGAGAGAGAAAAAAACTCTTTTCTTCACCATATTGTTATAAGCAGTAAGACTTTTAACAAGCAGTACTGTATGATGAACTGTTCAATACCCAAAAGCGGACAGATGGTTGCATATGTATTATACTTGTAAAGGCACTTGTAATGTTTTTCCACTGTGGCATGGGATGTTAGATTCAGTTTCAAGTTGGTTTCAAGCATGCTCCTATTTTCAGGATAGAAATGTTAAAAAGTCAATATGTCCGTGAAGTTGGCAGCCTAGCAGGCTGCTAGGCTGCCAACTTCAGGCTGCTAGGCTGCTAACTTCACGGACATGAAGTCAATACATTTTGTAACCCGGAAAAATCCGCCTGCCCTGAGCTGGGTTTAAACTCGGGTACCTTCGGTTACTAAGCGGACACTCTACCACGTCACCATAAAAGCAAGCTGATAGGCAAGGGAGTAGAAGTGCCGTATTATACCTCTGCTACATATCTTATGCTGTATAGGTCTTGGAAGGCTTATGGCATGTTTAATGAGAGTCTTACGTTATTTTGCCATCTTTATCATATTTTATGCATTTATGAATAATGGACGTACAACAGTGATTTAATATCAATAAGCAGTCGTTTCAATACTATCAAAATCGGTTTTTCCTGAGTCATCAGATTGTAAGAGATAAAAGATGCTTTGATCAGCAGAATTATTGTGACGAAACTATTCGCAAAATAACGAAGAGGGGAAATATATCAAACTTTGTACTGTTTTTGCTATGCTTGAAATAGTTATTTACTTGTGTTTGTTGTTCCGTTTGGAAAGCAAAATGTTACGGAGATAAAAAGGAAACACACCTTTTTCCAGACCTTGAACACAGCACATACTCTTAACAGATACACACAGGAACATACAGGAAGAATGAGTTTATTTCTATCTTTAAATTTGGCCATTTTATTTCAGAGCTCTCGGAAAAACAGGGGAAGTGCAGGTGGTTATTTTCTGGCTGGAAGAAACATGAACTGGATCCCGGTAAGTGTTGAAATCGAGATAGGAAAACTAGATTAAATCCGTAAGGTTAAATTTGCGCTAAAACTCATTACTTGAGCATAATTTATATTCCACAGAATTGTCAGTTTTCCTAGAGATGAATAAGGTGCAGGAAAAACTTAATTGCCGTAATAAGATGATATTGAAAATTATTAGTATGCTTGTAATGTGTGTGTACAGTCATGAGAGTGATAGCCTTATTGATGACAGAAAGAGCCAAGGGTTTTAAAATTTCGTCAAACTGAATAATATCTTATTCCATAAAACGATATTAACTTATGAACTCATTTTGCAGGTGGGTGCCTCCCTGTTTGCCAGTAACATCGGAAGCTTACATTTTGTTGGGATGGTCGGGTCAGGCGCGGCCTCCGGTATAGCAATTTACCTGTATGAACTAAATGTAAGTTCGAGTCTGATATAAAGCCCTATGTAGCTTCCCCTATTCATATTTCGCATAATACGTTTTAAAGTAGAAAAACTGAAAATAAATACACATACATATGTACATACCAAAAGGGGAGAATCCTTTTCATTTTCATTTTAGCGTTTTGTTATCAGATTTCAAGATATTTTTGACTTCTTTAACACTTTCGATGTGCACTGTATTAAAAGTTAAGAGTAAACACACTAATAAAAGATAAAACTGACAGTCATCTTTGAGGGGAAAAAAACTTCAGTACTGTTGTATTAATGCAGTTTTTCTATAATTGCACATTTCAACAGAACATCTTTACATCCGTGTTGCTGTCACTGTCATTTGACCTTGATATTTCAGGCGATGTATGTGTTGATGATCCTTGCGTATATCTTCTTGCCAGTGTATATTGCCTCGGGGGTAGGTATATAAATTTGAATTGAATGGTATGAAAAAGTGTTCTGAGCCGACCAATGATTCTGTGAACTAGCGGTACCGCGGTTGCAACCCAGCCCTTCCTCTGTCACCCCCACCCCCAATACACACACACACACACACGCGCACACACACACACACACACACACACACACACACATCCTCTCTCTCCCTCCCTCCCCCCCTCTCTCTCTCTCTCATCAATCTTTTCACCACTGCTTTTTCTCATAAAACTTGTTGTCTTTAAAACATTTTACTATCTAGGAACTGAACACTTTTCACATTCTTGTTCTTTCCTGATCGCCCATATCCTAAAATAACTTATTAAGTAGTTAGATATGAGTGTGCAATGGCCAACTAGCAAATTTCATTGTTTAATCACAATCTTGTCCTTGGAGCATTACCATAATGTTTTGCTTGAAATATTTGCATTTCTTTCAGACACGTTATCTTTGGATTGGATTATCTTCGTGATGTTGCATGCGTACAAAGAAAAACAAATAAAAAACAGTTTTCAAGGCCATAAACTAAAAAATGAATTTGCGAGTGGAATTATTCGTCGGAAAATCTAAAGAGTTCTAGATGCAAAAAATGAGGTTACATAAAGGGTTTTTAACGTGGCAATTAAACAATTTATTGACTGCAGATGACGTTACAGTAGCTTCCCTACTAAATTTTTTATACAGCAAGGTCTGCTTATACTTCATAATTTAGATTGTTACTAACTGTCGCCTGCTTGCATGATGTTGTTCAAGTGTCACGCGTCGCGGATGCACATGTACTTCATTCTAGACTGTACACCTACTACTAGTGGTACGTTACTGACTGAACAGCTTCTACTAGTGGTACGTTTCTGACTGTACACCTACTACTAGTGGTACGTTTCTGACTGTACATCTACTTCTAGTGGTACGTTTCTGACTGTACACCTTCTACTAGTGGTACGTTTCTGACTGTACACCTTCTACTAGTGATAGGTTTCTGACTGTACACCTACTACTAGTGGTACGTTTCTGACTGTACACCTACTACTAGTGGTACGTTTCTGACTGTACACCTACTACTAGTGGTACGTTTCTGACTGTACACCTTATACTAGTGGTACGTGTATGACTGTACACCTTCTAGTAGTGGTACGTTTCTGACGGTACACCTTCTACTAGTGGTACGTTTCTGACTGTACACCTACTACAAGTGGTACATTTCTGACTATACACCTACTACTAGTGGTACATTTCTGACGGTAAACCTTCTACTAGTGGTACGTTTCTGACTGTACACCTACTACTAGTGGTACGTTTCTGACTGTACACCTACTACTAGTGGTACGTCTCTGACTGTACACCTACTACTAGTGGTGCGTTTCTGTGGTACGTTTCTGACTGTACACCTTCTACTAGTGATACGTTTCTGACTGTACACCTTCTACTAGTGGTACGTTTTTGACTGTACACCTTCTACTAGTGGTACGTTTCTGACTGTACACCTTCTACTAGTGGTACGTTTCTGTCTGTACATCTACTACTAGTTGTACGTTTCTGACTGTACACCTACTACTAGTGGTACGTTTCTGACTGTACACAATCTACTAGTGGTACGTTTCTGACTGTACACCTTCTATTAGTGGTACGTTTCTGACTGTACACCTTCTACAAGTGGTACGTTTCTGACTGTTTTCTTTTTACTAGTGGTACGTTTCTGACTGTACACCTTCTACTAGTGGTACGTTTCTGACTGTACACCTTTTACTAGTGGTACGTTTCTGACTGTACACCTTATACTAGTGACACGTTTCTGACTTTACATCTACTACTAGTGATACGTTTCTGACTGTACACCTACTACTAGTGGTACGTTTCTGACTGTACACCTGCTACTAGTGGTACGTTTCTGACTGAACAATCTACTAGTGGTACGTTTCTAACTGTACACCTTCTACTAGTGATACGTTTCTGACTGTTAGCTTCATTATTTTATTACGCCGTGCTTGACTATCGAATGGGTAGAGTGGATTCCGACGGGTTTTTTTAACTAAATATAAACAGTACAACATTTGGATCATGATCTGTCCTTTAAGCAATGGCAGCACCAGCTTAAGTGTTTGTATTCTTAAGCTTACGACCGCAGACATGAGACATGGTCTAGAAAATGTCTATGCAATCGATTTTCTCCCAAGAAATCAGTATAATCAGAAATGTTGTTTTGTCTGCCAGACGTTTGCTGCTGTTGCTGCATGTCATAAAATAAAACAGGAAGTTTATAAACTCGTGGTTTTTTCTGAAGGGTTGAAAATAAAAGCAATTCAGTGTGATCCAGAAAATATTTTTACGCACTTCCTTGTTGGATGTTTAAAATAATCTTTCTGTTGTATCCTTCTTCTCGTCTTTTTGTATATCCCTCGTTTTGCAATCGTGAATCAGAAATATCCTAAAGAATTTATTCATTTACTGATTAAAAGTGTTTACAATTCAATTCAATTTCAATTCAATATTTTATTTGGCACAAACATATACATGTTCAACGCCAATACGTTGTTACAATAAACGGCGGTAGAGATTAACAATCATGAGAAAAGTATGACATAATTAATCACATAAACATATTTACAATACATTCAAAAAGTTACAGATATACACTAATAACACACACACACACACACACACACACACACACACACACACACACACATATGTATATACATATACATATACACATATGCATACATATAAATACACATCTTACACAACATATACTTGTAGGCTTTTTGTGTATATTTTAAACAGATTGACTGACATGTTAATCGTACTTTAAGAGTTCAATACGTGTGGGCAATTTCACAACAAAAAGAAATAAAGTTAAGAAAGTTAAGAAAATACATGTGGGAAAGACTGTACGAATACATATTTGCAAGTGTTTACTTTACATAAATTAAATTATTACATATTATATAACATTACTATATTTCATCGTTTAATCGTACATTTCTACGTTTGCAATTAGCAATATATATATATTTGGCAAGTTCGTTAAGTGTGCATTTATGTTCACATTTCAACAAATTTTTAAATTTCTGTATACTTGGCCAAGAATTGTAATATTTAGGCAGATGTTTCATTCTTATTGTTCTATAATATGGACATACCATCAAAAAATGGTATTCGTTTTCAACCACATTCATGTTACATTTAGTGCATTTTCTATTATTTCTATCAATATTACGATGTCGGCCTTCTTCAATCAACAAGTCATGAGCAGAGCATCTAAATCTACAAAGTGCATTTCTGTAATTTACATTGTTAATACAATTAAGATATTTCTCTACGAAAAATTCACTTTTAAACAAGCAATATGTATCTAATTTTGAAATACTATGTATATCGTTAAACCACATTTGAATGTATTGATCTTTTACTCTTTGTATTAATTGTTGCAATTGTACATTTGAAATAACAAGATAGTTCCACATATACGAGAAACCAAGATCATCTAATAATTCTTTAACTTCCAAAGACCATCTATTTTCAATAATACCATTAACATCAACCATTTCATAAACTTTATACATCAAAGAATCATGATTATTCTTCAACTTTTGCCAATATTTCAAAATTCTTATTTTTCTATACACATACAGAGGAAATCTTCCAAGTTCACCATAAACAGTTGCATTTACAGTTTGTTGTCGCACATTTAATATTTGCTTTAAAAACTTAATATGTATACGCTCAATATCTGGAGCTTTATGAAGGCCCCAAATTTCAGAGCCATAATTTAAGATTGGTAATACCATAGCATCAAACAATTTTATCTTTTCAGAGATATCCATTGGTACTGTATCAAACAGAGCATTTAGTGAATATAGAGCTTTGTTTGCCTGTTTTGATAAGGCTTTCTGTGTTTGATAAAATTTACCATTTGAAGATAAAGTAACACCAAGATATGTAAATGTCTTAACAATATTCAATCTCTCATTATTATAAAATACATTAAAATTTTCATTCCTATTTCCATTTTTGCAAAGCATTACTACTGTTTTGTTTGTATTTACCATAATACCCCACTGGGCACAGTAGTGATGTAATTTGTTTAACAAATGTTGTAAACCATCTACAGAGTAAGAAAATAATACTGTATCGTCAGCAAATAACAACAGAAATATCTGTAATTCGTCTACAGTAAAAGTATCTATAGTGTCTTCACTTAGTTGAGTACGCATATCATTAATAAAAAACAGAAACAATAAAGGGGATAATGGCTCTCCCTGCTTTACACCCATATATGTATCGAAATAATCAGATAAACAGCCATTTACTTTAACACATGCTTTTACATTTTCATACATGACTCTAAGCATATTTACATTTTTTGATGATGCACCATAAGACACCAACTTGAACCATATACCATTTCTGTATACGACGTCGAACGCCTTTTTAAAATCAACAAAAGCTATATACATTTTCTTCTTTTCATAATTCAATATCCTACTTATAATACTATTTAAAACAAAAATGCAATCAACAGTGCTTTTTCCTTTACTGAAACCAAACTGACATTCGTCTAGTACATTTACATTTTGCGACCACTTTCTTAGTCTATTATCTAATATTATTGAAAATATTTTTGAAAAAATACTTGTAAGTGTTATACCTCTATAATTATTTACATTGGTTGGGTCACCCTTTTTAGGCACAGGTACCACAATACCTTTAGTCCAACTTTCTGGATATATACATTTTGAATACATGTGGTTAAATAGTTTACATAATAATGGTGAAATTATTTGTTTACAATCTATAAATAGTTCAGGTGTAAGTAAATCATTTCCACCACTTTTGCCTTTTTTCAGAGAAGAAATTGCACTTTCAATTTCTTCAATTGAAAAATCTACATCTAATTCATCAACTAAAATATCATATGTTTCCGAATTATTAACAAAGTCTTCCACATCATCTACCGTAAAAATATCTCTGTCACCATACAAATCTTTAAAATGTTCATAAAATTGATCTTTGCTTATTTTAGACCCTTTTGGATAATTAGTCTTAAGCTTCTTAATCTCAGACCAAAATTGTTGAGGACTATTTTTCGCTAAATTATGAAGATTATTCTTTTGTCTGTTTCCGTATTGTGCCTTAGCTCTTCGTTTTGACTGTTTATATCGTCTTCGCTTAATAACAAGTAAATCTCTATTATCTACAGACATACATGTTTTATAATTTCTATTTGCACTACGTAGTTCTTTTCTTGCAACTTTACATTCATAGTTAAACCATTGATTATTACATTTAAAAATATTATTCTTAAAACAATGTACAATTTTTTTCGTACCAAAAACAGATCTAGCTTTATCATATAAACACTTAGCTATATCATTAATACCTATATCAAAGTCTATATCAGACGAAATTATCTTATCAAATAAAATTACATGTACGCTCAATATTCTCTGTCTGTTGTTGTTGTTTTGTTGTTGTTTTGTTGTTGTTGTGGATTTCTGTTAGATGAAGATACTTTTGATTTAACAATTCCCTCTATTGCCCTATCCAACAAGTTCCTTCGACATTCGGAATGTGTTTGCACGTCATTGTTATATTTACCGTCTATGGATCACATATGCAGCTTTCCCTTAAAACCCGGTAAAAGTTGTCCCCCTTGGAAAATAGATAGCGGTCAGTATATGACAGCAAATCGATAAATTTTTGTCAGTAGAAACATATAGGGAAAATTTTGTTTATTCACTATAGCACATTTTATTTCTTTTTCACAATTTTTTACAAGTTATTGAAGTAAACTTTAATTTATTTGCGATCTAATGATACCAATTTTAATTTGATATTTTATTTTTTTCTTGCTTCCATTTGAGTTGAAAAACTACCACTCAATATACTCTAATCTATGCAGTGTTTTAAAGAAAAACAGTAAAAATGCCGATTTCCGTCAGTTTCAACATAAGATTAACAACATTATTTTCAAAAGTATTGAATTTTACAAGATATTGAAGTAAACTTCTAAATGTAATCTTTTTAAATGTGTTTTTACTTTTAAAATATTTTAAATGTTTCTTGCTTCCATTTATGTTTTAAAAACATACATGAAACCCTTTGTCACGAGTTTGACTTGTTATCGGCGCCTTATACATTTTGTACTTAACTGTCACCCCGGCTTCTATATTAGAATCAAAGTGACAGTGGATAGAGGATAGTCATCAGGGGAATTATCAAAATAAATAATAAATAAAAGAGTCATTATTAATGTGGACATTATCTAATTAATTATCATTGTATAAACTTCCATGGCGCTTTCTGCTAAAACAAATTAGGCGTTAATTTTGTCTCAAAACGAGTGACAAAAGCTTTAAAAATGATGTTACAATTAAAATCTTGTAGCATCTGCGGATTATCTTCAGTTGTTGTTGGTGATGATGATAATGTGTTAAAATGGCAAAAAATTGTTTTTTTGTATGTGCTCTAAAAGAAAAAAAGTAATATAAATATATAGATTAAGTGAGATAATTACATACCTGTAAATAAAAATATTCAGGAATAGGCATTCAGTTAAATGATATTAAATTGCCAAAACGGACCAGATTGTCGTATTGTAATACGAATATCAGATTGTTTTTTCATCAAACATTATTGCTTATAGAGTGAACTTCAGATGATACCTTTTTTATTTTTTTTATTATAGAATTATGTTTTTAACTTTATGCTACAGTAAATAAGTGATAACTATATTTATATATGATAATATTATGATTTTATAATTTATATTTATCATTAGATATATAAATGAAATTGCTAATACTTCACAAAATAGTGATAGGAACACGTTACCTTGGTGCGTTATAATAATATTATACAACTAGTGCGATATATTAATAGGGTGTGTTAACATGCTGTTTTATGAGGGGTTTATGACGGGATGTTGCGTAATCTAATTATCAGCTGATGGGCAATCGGTATATTGAAAAGCTAATGACCTATGTATAACATGTCACTAGACAATGTATGCCCATAAACTTTATATTAGTAAAAAATCTCAGCCCATTAAGTTGATATCAATTTAAAATAAAAATAATTCTATTGCAGTTAAAATTCTCATTTTTTTAATTATGTAACTTTTATAAATTATAAACTTGTCAACTGACAAAAATATCTTACTATTAGCGTGAAGAAAATAATAGTTTTATTAAATCAAATTAATAATTAAATGCATGTTAAATCAAGACAGAAATTGTAACATAGCAACTCATAGAAAAGTAGAATGTAATGATTTATTTTTACATATTAATTTTTTTTTCATTTTTTGATATGCTAACGTTTAAATGTCGACTTTGTTTATTTCTATGTTCCTGATAATGTTGTAAACTGCATAATATTATATAGATATTTTGTTTTATTTGAGTCTCATCCATGTACACAAAATAAAATAATCAGTCGTGTGAAATAAATTTATTTTGTTTATTTCTTGATCCCGCTTGTAGATCTTAAAGTTTTAATAACAGAAAATAAGATCGAGAAAATTAAAAGCACGTTCAAGCATGATATTGTTTATGTACAGAGCAAAGTCACCCATGGCAAAACGGTCACATGGATACGCTTGACTACATCTGTTGAAGGGACCGACTCTAGATTCTAGATCCCCGTTCACTAATAAAAATTTGCTGAAATCGATTTTTTGATAAAATGGTACCAAGGGAAAAAACTCGTACTGTCAATAAAGATGATAACGACAAGGGGAATAAATCCCGATTTTCGCTGGTATTTCTGGATTTGATTTTAAATTAACTGTATTCAAAGAGATATTACACTACTCATACATTGTATCCGTCATTCAGGGAAAAATAAGATACCCGTGACATTTCAGGCCTTTGATTCAGACAGGGCTAAACCGTTAAACATACACAATGTTTATTTTTAGGTGTTTACAATGCCGGAGTACTTGAAATACAGATTTGGCGGGAAAAGGATTCAGATTTACCTGGCTGTACTTGCGCTTCTAGTATACATCTTCACCAAGATCTCTGTAAGTAGTTCGTCCATCAAAGAACGATTAATGTATTAATGCGCATTCAAAGATTGTTTTTCACGCGTCAGTCACCTTTCTGAAAACAAGTGTCCATGAAAATAGTTCATCTTTGTCATGCATTATTCATTCAGTTTTGACATAAATTACCATTGTGATAAAATTTTACTAGAATGTTGTGCAGCATGCAGAGGAAATGTATTACCTGGGATTCGGTGTGCAGTGGCATTCAGTAATTGCAGGGTTATGGTTCCTGGTTAAACGTATGAAATATTCTATAAAGCGTAATAATTATTCTGAGGAGTAAATATTTAGTTCGCTGAGTTGTTTCATCCGTATGTGATGGCCCCGTCTTTAAACGTTTAAACACGACATGTAACATATGTCACGCTTATCTTGAGAGGTTTAGAGCAAGAGCGCACTTGTTATGTAACATATTTGGAGAGTGTTTTTTATTATTTTTATTTTTCATTTTAATTCTTGTTACAATACGACACTCTTTTTTATTGCACTATTATTTTTTCTAACAATCTTTTTTTTATTGCGCTACTCTTGTTTTCAATGCATTTTTTTTTTCAAATTGCACTTGTCCTTATTTCATATCGTTTCCACGACCTAGTAACTCGTTACCACGAGGGAACGACTATCTCGTGGAAACGACATAGAAAATCAGAAATGCAGTCGAAAATAAGAGTAGCATATGTCACCTTTGTGTCACCGCAGTCTTTAAAACATATTTTCTACCATACATGTATTATACCATTATTTATCATTTTTAAAGAGAATTATATATATATGTAGTTCATCATTGTTTAATTTTAGGATATTCCCTAAAACTGCCTTAAAATCTATTTTAAACTGACGCTAAAACGTAAAACATAAAAGAACAAGATTTACTTACTTGTTTGCACGCTATATCGTTGGAATGTTTCATCAAATTTCAGCAGATCTCACAAGAATGTTCATACCAGTCACAATATACAAGTCTTTAAGAAAGAGATAGAACATCTTTCTGAAAAAAGACAATGTTTTTTTTTTAATTTTAATTTTAAAGATTAATGGAGAAAAAACTTAGAATACTGGTCAGGAATGTCACAGTAACAGTCTGCAATGCGTTTCGGATGCACGTTTTGATCTCAAACTTACTGTCAGACTTCTTGCATATTCAAATAAACATCTGAATCCCAAACTTTATATCAGAAATGCGTGTCCGAATACACATTGAAATACCAAACTTCATGTCCGAATTGCATTTTCCAACCAAAACCTTTAGCCAGAAGTGCATAAATTATCGATAACACATCTGAATACCTAACTTTATGTCGGAAGTGCTTATTTGAATAGATATTTGAATCCCAAATTTTATGTCTAAAGTGCATATTCGAATACACATCTGAATCGCAAATCAGAATTCCATATTCGAATACACATCTGAATCCAGAACTTTATGTCAGAAGTGTATTTTCGAATACAAATCATATTGTAATTCTTAACTACAGGCCAGAACTGCATTTCGAATGCACAATTGAATCCCCAACTACTACTAATTACGCTGTCTGAACTGAAATCTTGTAATTTATTTATTTGAGAAATGTTGGGTGTATGTCTTTTTGATGAATCTCTGAACAGTTCTTCAGGTGAGAAATATTTGAAAAGGGGGAAGTTCAAGATATCAAATCATTGCAGATAAATAATGCATATATTTGAATGCAGAATTATATGGATGTAGATGGTACTCATTATTAAACAACAAAGAACTAGTTTTGAGAGAATTTAGGATAAATTCACCAGAACACGTTTATTTTGAATTTGAAATGACTAATTACAGAAAGATTTTGGTAAGACGTTTTTCAGTTCCGCTCTTTTATTGTTTTATATACATGTACTTGTTCCATGATGATAAAATTTGTTCAACAATTATCACTTCAGGCGGACCTGTATGCAGGGGCCATCTTTATAGAGCAGTCCTTAAATTGGAACATTTATATGGCCATACTTCTACTTCTAGCTGTGGCGGCTGTGTTTACTATAGCAGGTACGTCATTCTTTCCATTGATGTGTGTTCGTTTAGCCTTAACAAACTTACCTTCTTTTTCTGAAAAAGAAGTAAAAGAAAATTTTGTCAGCTAAAATTTACAAAACAAAATCTACCTACCAGCAATTCAAATTTAGTATTTGTTGACCCATTCTGCCGTGGTAGGTAAAGAAATCTGTAACATACCATCTGTCTTAATGTCCCTTTTTGTCAGCTTTTATCCCCGATTTCCTTTGTGGTATTGGTTTAACTAAAAATAAAAGATCCAAAAGAGAACCCTATCCTCAAGTCGAAAGATGTGTATAGTAGTATAGTAAAGTTAATTCAAAGTTAATGAAATTTTCATTTTTAAATATTTGGTCAGAAACAAACGCCTGCCAAGAGTTAAAGGCTTGAAAATGTTGTAAGCATGTCACGTGATCTTGAAGAAGGCAAAGTGATTGGCAGGCGTTAGGTCAAATTATTCCAACACGTAGAACCACTAAAACATATTGCAAAGGTTAATGTTCTTTAACAAGGGCATTATATCAAACTATTGTTTGAACATGATAAAATGAAAAGTGCAGTTATTCATTTTACGTAGCTCTTTTATCATCTCACGAAAATATGTGACATTACAGTAATAGTAACTTACCGACTCACAGGCTGAGATAATAATTTCATTGACTTTGAATTACAAAACATTCAATTTTATCATTACCAAAATTTGTATTCAGACACAATTTGTTTTAGAACACAACTAACAGCCATGTAATCTTTTCTATGTAAGCAGAAGGTTTCTCTCTTAGATCATTGTAAACACCTTTCTAATGTTTGTCTCGTGTTTGTGAAAGCATTAATAAATAATTTCAAACTAATTACAGACAAAATCGTTCAGCTGCTTGATGAAATGGAGACTTTAGCTCTCTCAAACAGTGCCAAGATCAAGGTTTTCACTTTTTCCTTAACTTTTGAAATTACTTTGAAACATAGCAGAAAGGTTCGCTTGAGCATAAGCTACTTGGGTTGCAAAATTGTAAACTCCTTTAAAAAGTTTGTGGCTCTCTCAATCAAACTGTGTAGCAAAAGTTGTTATTACCCCATTTCAAATTTCTACTGGCAACTGAGTCGCATTTTGGAGATGTTTGCATTTATATCCGTGTAACTTGCGACAGAAAAAAAGCATAAAATGTTCATTTTCTGTGTGTTTGTTATTAGGCAACACGGTGCCTGGACAGCCAAGGTGAATAGTTTTATTAGTACAAATGCTATATTTTACCAACATCTGTCAAGTTTAATGCAGCTCGATCAAGCTAAGTGACTAAGTATTCATTTTCTGCAATGTGGTTTCTGCATTTGTTTTTTTTTCTTGAATCGCCTTTAAGTTTAACACATTACATGTTCATGTATTAACAATTGAACAACATTGGGTGAATTTCCACGAATGAAGTACAATAATAATACATGATGACTTCTTTCTAAAATTGAATATAGAATTTTCCGTAAGACCACACGTTATCATAAGTAACACTATGTTACTACACGCGATGGAAGCAATAGTTTAGTTCTTTTGAGCAATACTTCGAAAGTGGATCGCTGAAAGTTTTACCATTAGAATTACATTGTATTTACTTTATATTTCTGGAGGCAAGGGAAAGCATTATAGAGAAATCAGAGTCTGTGTTTCAGTATGGTTCTTAATCAGGAAGTTTCCTTCTTGTACACAAAGATAAATGATGTTAGCGTAGGTAATGTTTTGTTGGTTTTGTATTATCTGGTTGAGGGCATTCTTGGTCTTGACCTTGACCCTTCTTAACCTGCTGTGTGTGCAAATGTGAACATATTACCCACTCTACGTGCCATATCTGCTGGGAAAGGACCAAAAGGGGACAGGATGTGACTACAGGGCCGCTGTAAACGGATAGGAAAGCTGGAAACAGTAAGATTTTCTAGCTTTATTGGGTCCCTTCACTGTTTGTGTTTAAAATAACATAGAAAAAAATGTCATTCAATTGACCTATAACCTTTGGGCAGGTGTTCATGAATCCACAGCATGTCTCGTAAATCTTATCACAATAGATTTTACCCACAAACATTACCATGTGCTCTTTTGTTATATACTTGTTTGTGGTGAAAATAGAAACGTACTTCTTTGTTAAATCATGCAAATGTGAGGGGTCAGGGATCCATCAATTGGTTAGCAGTTTTGATGAACGGAAGGCTTTTAAAAGGTGAATACTCTGTTATCAGTAGCAAATCATGTTTTTTTTTATTCAAACATTTAATTTGAAACAACCTACTACAAGTACATAAAAGTTATTCAGGTAATATAACTGATATATTGCCTACGATTTGAACATATTGCTTATTGGGTAAGGTTGGAGACGGGACCCTTTTAGTTACCACAAACACTTTCTGGTGTAATAACTGTTCTGCTATTGTATTCTGTATCTATAAAAGCGTTAGATGGTGTATAATACAAAATGAGTAAATACATTTATATAGAAAAACTGATATACATTATAAGATTTTAAGATTTCAGGGCAATGATGCAGTTTACACAAACTCTTAGCACTGGTCGCGATTACGTTGAGCGGCAAATAGCATGCACCTGTTGCTTATATCAGAAATCTCTGGGTTAAAACGGAACGCGTAAAATTGCTGGAATTTTCATCAGGGTAGTTGAAAAAATCTAAATCAGATAAATAACTATTTTGAAAAAGGTTAAGATAAGTCCTGCGATACTACTGAAAGAAGAATCCACTTTAATTTACACAGAACAACCATTTACTAAATTACTTTACTTACAGTAAGTTGATTAGCAGTTGCAGTTGAATAGGGGATAAGCAGTTGTGCATATAAGTTTAATGCATTCCTTTGAATTGTAAAAGAAATCTGAATTTAAACGTAAAATGATCATTTTCTTTAGTACTTAAATTTGTACATCATAAGACTTTTCAGTTACCAGCAATGTCCCTGTTCAAAGCTTTAAAAAGTCAACACTAACAAGTATAACACTAGGACATACAAACAAACAAAATGATTGTAACCACCACCAACAACAACGGCAAAGATGATGATGATGATGTGTCATTGTAAATATCATAAACAACACTAGATGCCTGCATATACATATTCATGCAATGTTTAAGCACATATATACATACACATGTATTTTTATGGGAAAGATCAGTGGCCCAGTGGTAGAGCACGGGACTCGTAAAGCAGGAGTCGCAAGTTCGATCTTCTACAACTCCTCTTACACTACTGATTGTCTTTAGGATGAGATGTTAAACTGAGGTCCCATGTATCGGCGCTGTACACTTATCATGTAAAAGTACCAATGTGTATTTTCTTTACCTTGCTCTATCCTCGACAGCCTAAAATATGAAGCTCTTCAATGGGGTGTTGATCATATGAGCAACCGTTACTGACAAACAAGAATATCCAAACTTTGCCACGCGACCGTAAAACCTTGAACCCGGGTTATGTTAAAACACGAACCGATGTATGACTGTGTCACTCGTCGATCACTAAGTTTTTCACCCAGGCGAGACATGCTTTTTTGAATGTTGACTTCTTCTAACCATAAATGTCGCTATTAAATACAAGGCCTGCTAAAAGATACCGTTGAAAAGGTGATGAATACATTTAAAATAACTGAGCGAAAATAAAATGGTACAGTAACACTATTAATTTTTTACAGTCAGATGCAGCTGTGTAACAAAATGTCGAAGTAAACTACATTCGCAGTTCTCTCGCAAAGTTAACATTTTAGGTTAAGTTTTATTACTTGCTTTTTTGGTAAAAAATGTTAAACTGCGACTATGTCTAACCGAAAAAAACGTTATCTCCTTTCATTGATTTAACTTGAGTACAAATAAAAAGTAATGTAAGATATAAAACACTTGATAATACTTGTAAGATTAGGCCATTGTGCTAGATAAGAAATATTCTGTAAACATTTATGCATTGCAATATTAATCTTAGTTATAGATTGGTTCTGGGACCAATTACATGGCAACGCACGTGCGCATACACGTAAGAAAGAACATCTCTTACAATGCAATGACATTTCCGTACTGAAAATGCCTTACAGCGTCTGAAAGCTTGCTTCTGTATAACTGCAAAATATCAACCGACAGCATCACTTGAAATATTAGCAGTGGAAATTTCCATTCATTCATTGATCGATAGAATATGTTGAGTGTGCAATAGGTACATGTTAGCTGGATCACGTGGCTGTTTAATGCAAGTGATTTTCTTAAGCAAAGAGTTTGCATTGTTAAACTCGTAAATTGCGCCGTTTGAATATAACGGGCAATATATTGTCTTGCATCAAAATTAGTATTACGCCCTTTAGATTTGCCTCCCTTTTATATCCTGTGAAAATAAAAAAATGAGGGCAAATTATCAGTAGACTATACGAACCGTAATAGAGATACATACACTAATTTACCAGTTAAGGGTTAATTGTCCTGCTCACTTAGTTTACTGGAAGATAGATAGATAGATAGATTTATTTCGGTATCACAGTGCATACAATGGTTATGTACAAACATGTTGTATCAATTAAATAATTAACTGATTAAATAAGATACAAGCATGAGTATGAATCATGTCATGCAACACAGTACCAAGGATAGCACAAAAAAAGCACTGGAAAAAGGAAGGAACGAACCATTTTTGCGTCATTTTGTCAGTTATTTTACACACCATTGTCTCTTATAAGAGGCGTATTATAACCGCCTTTTTAGGAATATCTTTTAATCGTACCACGCCTATCAGTGTTTTGCGAAACAGAGGGGAGGGGGCTGCGAGTTTATCCAGGGGGCTCTGACAAACTGAATAATTGCTTATCTTATTCACATCCCATTGGGTAAAATATTCTTTCTAATACTTATTGGTCGAAAATGCACAAAAAATACACCGAGATATTAAATCGAACCAAGTCTATTATGAGGTTGGTGGTCTCGCCGAGCATATCAAAAACCGCCTGTCGGGACGCTCCTACAACCTTTTCACTCATATATATACATACCCACCGTCGGCTTGTGGAGTTAAACATTACCCTTGTGCCAAACAGACAAATATCCCTTAAACGTTAGATGGAATTCAACAACAATAAGAGAATTGTCAAAGTTTTGCATTCAGTTATTGTTTAAGTAACTATTACGAGGCACTGCTTGCAAACTTTTAAAACATTTTTACCTTGGCACAATATCTACAGCAGATCTGTATATATATTATATGTATAGTGTATAGGTATTTATTGCTTTGGGGATTTTTGATCAGGGATCAAGCCTTTTTTCATTAAAAAAATTAAAACCCATAATGAAAACTAATAAGCATAACCAACTTTTGGCACTCCTGGTTTTCTCCGGTGTTTAAGAATTTATTATTGATATTTCAGGTGGCTTGACGGCCGTCATTTGGACAGACTTTATACAAACCATTATCATGGTGATTGGAGCATTAGCTCTTATGGTCTTAGGTACGTATCTTAACAGTGATTCTTTACATTCTGCAATATATGTGTTCGTTTAAGACGAAAATTATCCATTTTCTCGTAATCTCTATCATGATCACGTTCAGTTTTAGTTACATTGTGAATCGTTAATACTCCAACAGGCTCAAATGTCTAAACTGTTTGTGCGTTTTTTGAATTGTTTCTATTTTCTATTAATAAACTATGACAAAATCGTCTCTTTTTCCTTCTCTATCGATTGGTGATTGCAAGGAGTAAACTACAAGTATTACTGTCTGTTTTTTTTTGTGTTTATTTCATTGACAATTTGGGCACACACGCACTCACAACAGTTGGTAGAAATAGACAAATTTGTCAGTGGGTATAGATAAGAAACAATTTATATGTGGGTAATAAGAGAGGAATTGGCCAGGGTTTGGGTTTACACAGTTTAAGAAGTGAGGAATGAAGTTTTGCAATGGTACATTAAGCTGGAAATGCATGTACAGACAACAAGAATGCCTCATTTTAAAACATAAACGGAAATTAAATAACATTGAAACGTTCTCCTTGAAATAGATGTCTTCTATTATAAAATTGCCTCCTTTTACTCCTCAAAGAATATGCGTCATAACACAGTTATCAATGTAATCCTCTTCAGAAGTTTGCTTTTACAATTGAGATTAGATATGGTTGTTTCATATAATTGCTCTCCGTAAGCTGCTTGGGATAACCTTTTTTGGCTGGCCTTTGTTCGTCAACACCAAGCTTGTGACGTCTCACATTTTTCCAAATCTTGATAATAGCCTGGTAAAATTTATCTCATTGATCAGAATTTGTGGCTAAATGATTCGCAGGTCAATTTTCTAACCGGCTCACATGGGATCAAAATCGGGTCCAGTCAGCAGTTTAGATTAAAGAAAACATATGCAAGGTTGTCAGAATGTTTATCTTATTATATTATGATAACGGTTTTTCGGTGTTCACTTATGAGACTTTGTCATATGGGACAAGAGAAACTGACATATCGAATGAAAATCAAAGAAAATATTTTGCAAATTCAAAGCTTCATGCATCATACCTCATTTAATCATCACCATACA
This sequence comes from Cyclina sinensis, assembly GCA_012932295.1. Taxonomy (NCBI): domain Eukaryota; kingdom Metazoa; phylum Mollusca; class Bivalvia; order Venerida; family Veneridae; genus Cyclina; species Cyclina sinensis. The sequence goes on along the minus strand of JAAONU010000006.1, from coordinate 36,610,438 downwards.
CATTAGGATAGTTTTACGTAAGCGATAAAGGACTTATTATTTTATTATTGGCCACTTGTTCCTAATATTATGAAATTTACATTATACCAGCTTGTTTTCTATTCAGCATAATTTTTGACTAATCACTATTCCAGCTTTTATCAAAGTCGGTGGTTTCCAAGGAATGGTGGAGAAATACCCAGACGCCGAGTCCAACTATTCTCGTGAAAGTAATGACACGTGTACAACAACTCGTGCAGACTATATGCACTTGTTCCGAGATCCTGTTACAGGCGACATACCCTGGCCAGGACTGATTGGAATAACCATTAACTCAATTTGGTACTGGTGTTCGGACCAGGTAGGTAATGGTATGCTTCGATAGGCGGACGGCAAATTGCATTTTCATCTCAGAAGAGTTGCCAAAACAACTACCGCGCTGGTATCATTAGATGCAAGAAATGTGCCGCAAGACACAACTTTGAAAATGTCGCTTTTATGTTAAACTGTAAAAGAAAGCCAACGATTCCTTTGTATAGCAGATGTGGGGAGAAAACCTTTCTTTGAAACGTTTCGTTCACAACGTGGTAGTTTCTTGTCAAAGGGACACTTGGTGATCGATTGCTTTATGAGAGAACTTTGGAGATGTGTGGTATTTAAAACATGTAATTGATCATAAAATTTTGACTATTCATTTCTGATAACAATATATTGAAATTTTTGCATTTTGAGAAAAAAAACAGGTCATTTTAAAAAGGCTCATTAAATAGTTAAATATGAGAAAAAAAATATTGCTCACATTTATCCTTTCGGTGAATTTCCATTGACCTGAGCGCATGAGAAGTTAGGTTTGCTAACCGCAACTTAAAACTCTCGCTTTAGGTGATAGTACAGAGAGCCCTGGCTGGCAAAAGCTACGACCATGCGAAAGCAGGGACCATCTTGTGTGCCTACATTAAGGTGTTACCATTATTCATGCTCGTTTTCCCAGGCATGATAGCTCGTATTTTGTATCCAGGTAAGGTTATATGGTCGTCATGCACACATTGAAGGTTACCGTCTTCATGAAATAAATGCTATGAATAGAAATTTCTAAAGTAGCATTAAATAATTTTCTGTATCCGATAATATCCGAAATATATCAGTTATCCAAGACGCAGTATTGTTATTTGCTGCTTTATATTGTTATATTATCTGTTATTAATAATTTAAATAATTTATCAGAGACTTCTTTGAAATTTGTCAGTTAACAGTGACTTTTGACTTAATGTTATAGAGACTACAGGACTGCGATATTATCTGAAGTATATAAGCTGATAGTGACTTTGTGTTGCTGTATTAACGGCCAGTGTTCCATTTACAGAGACTGTTGGTTGTTCGGACCCTGACTTGTGTATGGAAGTGTGCGGTTCACCGTCTGGTTGTTCCAACGTCGCCTATCCCCAGCTCGTTATAAACTTAATGCCCCCTGGTACAAAGCAATTTGTAAATGATTAAACCATTTCAGACAAAAGCAGCCAGAAAGCTATGCAAATCCTTAAATGAATTTTTAATATATTCGAACAAATAAATATGTCGTTTCCTTCTTAACAATTAGTTTAAAGTCTTTAGACAATCCATTATGATAGGATTTCTAAGCCATTGCAAAAATCCAAAGATTTGCTGCTTGAAAAATCATAACGTATTTTTTAGAAAAGATATGTAAAATTAACAGGAAATACACAATACTAAACAAGAATAATAAAACACTTACCGAGACAAATTAGAAGTAAGAAATCTGTACTTGTTGTTTCTAGGAGCCAGAGGTATGATGTTGGCAGTTATGCTGTCTGCGCTTATGTCGTCACTGACGTCAATCTTTAACAGCAGTAGTACTATATTTGCCATGGATATCTGGACACACATACGTCGCAAAGCCAGCGAGCTAGAGCTTATGATTGTCGGAAGGTAAGACGTATTTCATATTTTACGTCTCAAAGCACCAGGATGGAAATAAAATGGTTTGTTATTGTTTTCCTACAGTCATAACTGAAACAGCCAATAAAGACAGCTTAACATGTTTATTATATAGAAATTCATTAATAGATTTACAAAAATGTTTAAGAAATAAACTAAAAAAAATCTGTCATTCAGTGTAAGATTTCATATCATGCTTTTTTTGGAAGACATTTTTTTATCTTTGTGTTCGTACAAATCAGAGCTTCTTCAGATAAGACATGGGGACCTTTGAAACTGGTCTGTCAACTTCAGTTATTTGTATCACAAAAAATCAAGGCCTTGCTTGACTGGCAAAGAAAAACCTTTGTGTGCACATCAAAGTATTGGAAGAAATCAAAAGGCATTTAATTTTGCCGTAATTTGTTTCTTTTTCTTCAGCTCTTAAAATGGTGATCGGATGTGTCCATAACGCACTTTCATGTTCATGACTTCTGAAACGCTTTAGAAAGAAAAATCGACTTTCTTGTAACGACGCTCTAGTTTAAATATTTTAACTGTTTAAATGAACAGTTTAACAGCTTGATTGTTATTGTCGCGAATTTTCCTAGAAACTTTTTCATATATTGAAACATTCACTCGTCAGAGGTGATGGAATTGAAAGAATTCAATTTTATTTTTGACAGATAATGTATTTTTATATGTAACATTGCAGTATCTATTTCGGACATTGTTTTATTCAACAGCTGACAAATTCTCGTACCTTTTTTTATTAGCTCACCTGAGCACGCAGTGCTCATGTTAGCTTTTAGGATCAGTGATTGTCCTTCGTCGTCCGTCGTCCACAATTACTTCAAAGGACATCTCCTCTGGAAAACATTAATAAAACTTGCCCAGAATGTTCCTTGTATGAAGCTCTATCAAAGTTGGTGAAATGGTTCCGGTCCATTTCAGATGTGGGTCACAGGAGCTAAAATAGTTTTAAAAAGTGAAAATTATAAAATCTTCTTCTCTTAAACTGCAAGGCCCAAAGCTATTATATTTGGTATGTAGCATAGTCTAGTGATCCTCTTCCAAGTTTATTCAAATCATGGCCCTAGGTTCAAAATTGACCCTGCCCCAGGGGTCACATGATTTAACATAGGTTTATATAGGGGAAACTTTGAAAATCTTCTTGTCTGAAACCACAAAGCCTAGGACTAAGATATGTGGTTTGTAGCCTTGTCTAGTGGACCTCTACCAAAATCATGGCCCAACGTCCAAAATAGACTCCACCCCAGGGTCCAGATTATTCCACTTAGGCTTATATCGGATGAACTTGGAAAATCTTCTTCTCTGAAACCATAAAGCCTAGGGCTAAAATGTTTGGTACCTAGCATTGTCTAGTGGACCTCTACCATTTTTGTTCAGATCATGGCCCCAGGGTCAAAATTGACGCTGCTTCTGGTCAATCAAAGTCAACAATGCTTTTAATGGATTTATTTTCTTTCTGTTATAGAACCTATATTTTCATTGACCAATATTTTAGATATTTCGTTTATAGGCATCTTCCATGAACCTTTACCTTTCACTGGGTTCAAGTTCACGAGGGCTAAAAATAGATTTTTCTTCTTTTGTTATGAAGCCTTCATTTATTGAAATATCTTTGATATATGGTATCGACCTTAACCGCTGCACGGGGTTTTAAAATACTGGGGTCAGGGTATAGGTCACAGAGTTTGATAAAGATTGTTATGCTTGCTACTGATTCAGTTTCAACCAAAGTTTCAAAAAAACATTTGTAAAGAATAGATGATAGGTCTCATTTCTTTTCCTGAACCAGCCTGATTCCATCATGGGTTCAGGCTTATTTTGCTTTGTCTGCATGGTCTCACAGCTTTGATAATCTAACAAACCACTTGCCTGAGTCTCCATTTATTGATCGATATCTTAGATATTTAGTATGCATGTATCATGGACATCTGCCATTAGGTTTGATTTTAGGTCACTAGGGTCAAGGTCACCAAGGCAAAAAAATTCAAAATTGGCCCCACGCCAGGGGTCACTTGGTTCTATGGACTGACATAGGTAAAACCTTTAAAGATTTCCTGTCAAAAACCACAAGGCCTAGAGTTTAAATACTTTGTGTTTGAATGAAAGTAGTTGCAGTTGTTTTCAGGTGAGCGATAAAAGGGCCGTCATGGCTCTCTTGTTCAAGATTTTAAAATATTAACATTTTCATTTGATGGTCTCGCGTGTTTCAGTTGTCGTGAACAAGAAATGAGATTTCAAAATGCACATATCCCGTCGCCATGCGCACATTTACTAATATTAATTATCTTTTTTATTTTTTCAGTCATTCAAAATGAATGTCGCTAGTCGATATGAATGTCATCGTTCTCATGTGCACACATGCACATACATGAGTGTCTTCACTCTCCTAGGTCGGGTCCGCGGAATATCTAGGTTCCAAAAAAAGGGTTTTAATCCAGGGATGTTACTTTCTAAAAATATACATTTTACATACATACAATCATGTAGCTAGATTTTTTTTCAATTTTTGAAGTTTACAATATTTCTCCCAACAGCGTATGTCTGGGCCTTACGCTGGACTCACTTTGTCAGGGTGCGATAAACCGTCGTCCTTTTGTAATCTCTGATTAGTATTGTTTCTCATTTGGAGCTTATTTGGTCAGAGATGTAATGAATGTTTTAATAATTTTCCGTACTTGTTTTATGAGAAGGTAGTTCCATAGGTTGTTGTAAAATATACGAGAAATGGTTTTCTGCCTATGTACAACTGCAATTTCATTTCTTAAAAATCAGAATAGTAAAGACTTTATTTTCGCTAAGTAATTCATATTTAATTTGGTGAAAGCTTCATATATTACTCCAACTGTTAACATGACCTGTGCTTTGCTGTAACAGCATTAGGTACAGTTCACTGTTGTTTACTTAAAGACAAAAAAAAAGACATACATATTTCCACGGTATTTAATCGTTCCGGGTTGATTTGGACTAATTTCCCGTTCTCGAACTGATTCGGATTTCAAGCACCGGATTGATTCATCTAAAATGGATTGTAGCTTTGGGAAGGCAGAAAAAAATAAAATAAAATCGTTTATAGCTGTACGTCTTTCAATATCTTAGTTGCACGGAACATGATATAACTAAAGAAATATATATATTAAAAAAAAAAAAAATAAAATCGTTTATAGCTGTAAGTCTTTCAATATTTTAGTTACACGGAACATGATATAACGACAGAAATATATATACAACTTTATAAGGTTGATATGCGGTCTTTTAATTGTTAAAATTGAAAAACAAATTACACACGTTGATTAAAATTTCATAAACACTCGCATAAATGTAAATAAATTGTCCTAATAATATTTTTTTCATTATATTTTCCTTTAAAGAAATAAATAAATACATTCCGCTGCACATTAATGTTTTTGTTAAAAGATTCTATCCAGTAATGAATTTGTAGTTCGTCTTTTTATTACTTCCATGTGAAAATCTGGAGCACCGGATCCAAAGGCAGCCCGTTTCCATCCAGACAATTGCATTTTTGACAATTTCTTTTATAACAGAATGGTTTTAAGCATTAATTTTTATTTATATTAACTTTTCTAGTCAAAATGGGTTTACATACCGTGATTTCGATCATTTGACCCAAAAATGCCATAATGACAATGTAAACGTATTACAAGATACACAACAAACGATGATAAAACAGTTATTGTTAATTTATAAAAAACAAACATTTCGTCACTTAGTCATAACAAAAATATTAATTAAAGTAAAATTAATGTTAACATGACGAAGACTCAAAATTTTAAGCCCCATGTCAAGCCCACAAAATAAATGGGTTATCTAAAAACAATCTTGACAAATGTATATTATTTCAGGACAGTTTAGCATTGATCATCAAGAAAGATTTGTTATTTAGCGAATTTTTTCTCGATAATTTCTTATTATATGTGTATTTACCTTAATCTAAACGTTTTCTTTAAATATGACAAGGTCCTATAAATTTTAACAATTTGACAACTTAAGCATTTGCCAAGATGATTAAATGTTACAGTTGTTCAAGATGTAAAAGTATTAAGCCCTTTGTTAGTAAGCTGTCAATTTGGCGACTTAAGATCGACAGAATTTAATGAACTATTAGTATACTGCAATGTCAAAAATATTTCCTGGAATGACGTTGGATAATGTTTGTAATTATTTTAACGATAAATCAGATTTGATTAATACCTCATGCAGTCATAAGTAAGGTACTAAATAAATTTTGTACAGATTGTATCATTAATTTAAGATATTCTACAACTTGGAATCTGCCATTGTTTATCGCATAGTTTTATGTTTAGATCATTTATATTATTATGGTCAGTATCATTTATTCCTACCCGTTTGACATCAAGAGGGGATACTCGATCATCGGATGTGGTGCCAGAGTTAGCCCTTATGGACTGTTTCATTTCATGCAGTTATTATAACTAAATCATGTTTTACACTAGAGGGCTTGATAAAACACATGAAGTGGCTTTGTCCTTAGCATCCTAGGAAAGTGAACGTGTCGAGCAGTTTCCTGTATTTTTCCATTTTTTCGCTGCTTCTTCCTCAAATAGATTTTCGACGTCTGTATGGGTATTGCCATCTGAGCTGAAATTAACTCTTAAAGACTTTTATATCATTTTTTTAATTTTTAGCTTTAATAAACACTTGTATGCTTTTTTGTAAAATAATTTTATTTTTACCAGTTCTTCATATAAAATAATTCAATAACTTTTATCTTTTATATTCTGTCACTTTAATACTTTCAACGAAGTGTCAGTTTTGTCACTGGCTACCTTAAAACCCTTATCAACACGAGTAAAAAAAAGAATTGTTGTCTTCACCCGACATTTCCATTTGAACTGATACCATATAAAAATATTAATCTGTAAATTGATTTCTGTTCAGTGGAGTAGATTAACACAGTTGTATCAATTTACATAAAAGCTAGTCCAGACCACTTCCAGATAGGATATTTTACATTGATTTATGTCCAATGCAGATTTACACAGCTGTATCATTTTACATTAAAACTTGTCCACTTCATATATTTCAGAGGATAAAACTATTATTGTTTAATATAATTATCAACGTTAAGTATTCAAATAGAACATTGTTTGCTTTCTTCCTTACTCATTTTGCCTAGAATTCCCTTTTTAAAATAACGTTTACCCTCTATGTTTTTTGTTAACCCTTCTAATTTTTTTTAAATTTCTTTTTCTCTTTATAATTAAACTCTCATTCAGTTGTCCGTTTGTTGCCACAAAGGTTCATAAGCCCTATTGCTTTATATCACACGAACCAGTCTGATAATCAGTTGATTCTTTTGTAAGTATATATCTGTCCACTTTTTCTTGTCTTTTTCCCTGTTGGTATTTGTTCCATCTGGTGTTTTTTCCTTTAACTAGGGTGTTTGTCGTCGTGCTAGTCGTGATCAGCATCATCTGGATTCCCGTGCTTCGTTCTGCCAGCTCTCAGCTCTACGTCTACATTCAGGAGGTGTCGAGCTTTCTTCAGCCACCCATCTGTTGTATCTTTGTCCTGGCATTGTTCTGGCCGAGACTCAACGAAAAGGTAGGGGCAGGGAAACCTTACTGTTTGCACATTAGAACTCTTTTAAACTACTAGACTTTGCTGCATGGTTTAAACTTCATATTTACACCTTAGTTATAGAACTCCTCGTCAAGAGTTTGTTGTTTATTGTTCAGTTTAGCCCTTCTAGTATAACCTTAGATATAGTCGTCTTCGTCAAGATTTTGTTGTTCAGTTTAGCGTTTCTAGTAACACCTTAGTTATAGACGTCTTCGTCAAGATTTTGTTGTTCAGTTTAGCCTTTCTAGTATCACCTTAGATATAGTCGTCTTCGTCAAGATTTTATTGTTCAGTTTAGCCTTTAGTTTCTAGTATCACCTTAGTTATAGACGTCTTCGTCAAGATTTTGTTGTTCTGTTTAGCGTTTCTAGTAACAGCTTAGTTAAAGACGTTTTCGTCAAGATTTTGTTGTTCAGTTTAGCGTTTCTTGTTACACCTTAGTTATAGACGTCTTCGACAAGATTTTGTTATTCAGTTTAGCGTTTCTAGTAACACCTTAGTTATAGACGTCTTCGTCAAGATTTTGTTGTTCAGTTTAGCGTTTGTAGTATTACTTTAGATATAGACGTCTTGGTCAAGACTTTGTTGTTCAGTTTAGCGTTTCTAGTAACACCTTAGTTATAGACGTCTTCGTCAAGATTTTGTTGTTCAGTTTAGCGTTTCTAGTATCACCTTAGTTATAGACGTCTTCGTCAAGACTTTGTTGTTCAGTTTAGCGTTTCTAGTATCACCTTAGATATAGACGTCTTCGTCAAGATTCTGTTGTTCAGTTTAGCCTTTCTAGTATCACCTTAGATATAGTCGTCTTCGTCAAGATTTTATTGTTCAGTTTAGCCTTTCTAGAATCACCTGATAGACGTCTTCGTCAAGATTTTGTTGTTCAGTTTAGCCTTTCTAGTATCACCTTAGATATAGACGTCTTCGTCAAGATTTTGTTGTTCAGTTTAGCCTTTCTAGTATCACCTTAGATATAGACGTCTTCGTCAAGATTTTGTTGTTCAGTTTAGCCTTTTTAGTATCACCTTAGTTATAGACGTCTTCGTCAAGATTTTGTTGTTCAGTTTAACGTTTGTAGTAACACCTTAGTTAAAGACGTCTTCGTCAAGACTTTGTTGTTCAGTTTAGCGTTTCTAGTATCACCTTAGATATAGACGTATTCGTCAAGGTTTTGTTGTTCAGTTTAGCGTTTGTAGTAACACCTTAGTTATAGACGTCTTCGTCAAGATTTTGTTGTTCAGTTTAGCGTTTCTAGTATCACCTTAGATATAGACGTCTTCGTCAAGACTTTGTTGTTTATTAGCGTTTCTAGTAACACCTTAGTTATAGAAGTCTTCGTCAAGATTTTGTTGTTCAGTTTAGCGTTTCTAGTATCACTTTAGTTATAGACGTCTTCGTCAAGACTTTGTTGTTCAGTTTAGCGTTTCTAGTATCACCTTAGTTATAGACGTCTTCGTCAAGACTTTGTTGTTCAGTTTAGCGTTTCTAGTATCACCTTAGTTATAGACGTCTTCGTCAAGACTTTGTTGTTCAGTTTAGCGTTTCTAGTATCACCTTAGATATAGACGTCTTCGTCAAGATTTTGTTGTTCAGTTTAGCGTTTGTAGTATCACCTTAGATATAGACGTCTTCGTCAAGATTTTGTTGTTCAGATTAGCCTTTCTAGTATCACTTTAGATATAGACGTCTTCGTCAAGATTTTGTTGTTCAGTTTAGCGTTTCTAGTATCACCTTAGATATAGACGTCTTCGTCAAGATTTTGTTGTTCAGTTTAGCGTTACTTGTTACACCTTAGTTATAAACATCTTTGTTTTGGATTTCAAAGGTGCAATACAAAAAACTATGAACAATAAATTGAATATATGTCAAAAATTTTTGTTCTGGAAATTTTCTTGAAATGTTCAGTGTGCCTTATGTGTTAATTGTCGGAAAAAACGGTATGTACCGGTAAAAGGTAAGGTGAAACATTACTTGCATTTTATTTGAAAGCCTTGAAAGCAAAAGACAGATGAACAATTGCAGAGACCATTTAGTCGAGAAAGTATAACGTAATAAACAACAAATCAGGATATAAGTGCAATGTAAAAGACATTGGCATCACCAGTTTTTTTTTTCAGGGAAATACGTTTAAAGAAAACTACATTACATTTTTATACAAAACAAACCATACTTTTATTGATGTACATGTTTGCAGATCTCTACATAACGTCTGTGTAGAGGTGAATCAAGACAATTTTTGATGACTGGTTCGGGATAAATATGTCTGAATTGCTTTTTCTTTATATTTCAGGGGGCTTTCTTCGGTTTGGTCCTCGGTATGCTGGTTGGTTTGGCGAGATTTATTGCGGAATATGCGTACGGGAAAAGGTCATGCGGGGACGTAGGACCAGACCCAACTCCAGCTATCATAAAGAACTTCCATTATCTGTATTTCTCAGTGTTCCTTTTCGTCCTGACTGGTCTAGTTGCAGTAATGATTTCCTTACTGACCAAACCAATAGATAAACGATGTGTAAGCAATGAGCTTTGTGTCTTGTGCAGTTTTGTAAAATATTCTTATAATTTATCTTATCTTTACCTTTCTTTATGTCAGATGAAATTTGGAAAATTCAGCATGACACTTTTGTCATTAAAATATCAACAAGATTTATCTCTTGCTGTATTTGTAGCTCGAACATTTTGAAGAAGCATACACATTTGTGGTTGAAAAAAATTTCTTCATTTCCTGCAAATTTACCGGCCTTGCTTTCTTAGTCTTCAGAAATAACATTACGTTTATAACGACGGGCAAATGAGATATTTGATATATTCCAATTCACTTCATTTCTTGTTTGTATTTTCTTTCAGCTTTATAGACTGACTTATTGGAGTCGACATAGTAGAGAACCCAGGTTGGATATAGACGATTTGGAACGTTCCGACAGCAAATCCTTCGGCACCGGAAGTGACATATCGTCACAAGAACGGGAGCACGAACTCACTGCGCTAAAAGCAGACAATGAAAACGGTAAGTACACCGGTAATGAAAAAAAAACTCTAGACATTGCTAGCTAATTAAAATCTGAAGTGAGAGAAGTAGTTTGCTTTTGTTTTATGTATTTTATAAAGTTCCTGCATGTTGTAGCTGTAGTGTAGAATAGACCAATCATTTATATGATAAAATCTTTCAAATCAAAAGATTTGGAATGTATAGAAATAAGACATAACATAAGAAGTGTTGAAAGGATTACTGATTTTTTTAAATAGGTGACATACCTAACATTACCGTGACAGAAAATAAAGAACTGGTACACAATGAGGAAAGTTGTCTACATATCGTTGACTTGGATGATCTGGCGCAAAATAAACGAGTCGTTGAAGTTCCAGATGTCGATATTGCTAACACAAAAGGTATTTTCATCCCAGTCTGAGACGCTTTCATAACCAGACAACTTTACCAGAACAACGACTGCAGAAAGAAAAGTGGTTTTTCTCAGAAACGCAGATATTGAAAAGTTTACTTAGATTCTTCTGTTACTTTGAGATTGTTAGATAATTTTAGTTGGCCCTATGAAATAAAAACTAGCCGCCGAATTTTCCATCTCATCAAAAATACATTACATTTTGAAATAATTCTTCCATAAATTGTGAAAATTGTGAAAGTTTAGATTTTAGAGAAAACACTATTCTATTCTATTCTATTTCTAGTCCTCTGTTGTTGTGGACTGTCAGGAAGCAGCTATGCTAACAATTTGCATTTGTCTTCTTGTACACTGCTAGAGGCTAATTATTTGTTTGCATGATTATTTTAGGGACAGTCACGTGGTATCGTCGCATTGGTAACTGGTTATGTGGTCTTGAGAACATGGAGACGACAGTTCATAAACAGGTTAATGATATGTTTAGTCTTTTAGGCCTATTCAAGTCAGTGCAAGAAATATGTTTTTTTCACTTAATAAAGACATATAATATACCGTAAATTTACACTATGCTCTCATTTTGCACAAGCGTTAAAATGTTTTACGAGATGATTGTTTTTTTTATCCCTGGTGTATTTACTGTATTTCCGTAATATATATTCACGTTTCTTGTATTCGTTTTTATTTTTTAGCTCACCCGAGAAAAAGAGCTTAAGGGTGAGGGAGCTGTAGTGATGGATGTCTGTCCGTCGTCAGTCCCCAACATTTTCCTTCTAACTACATACTCGCTAAACTACTTGTCCAATTTTAAACAAACTTTACAGGAATGCTTATTAGTTTAAATGACCTTTATTTGCCTTCTTTTAAATTTGTAAAATGAATTTGGTTCCAGAAAGAACTCTGGTTGGCAAACGAAATGAAAAACATCTCCTCAGAAACTGCTCTCAAAATAATTTCACAGAAATGTTCATTAGGTAGCCCTTTATCGATTCCCTTCCGTGAAAAAAGAATACATGGGTAGGTGCAAGTTTTGACATTATGACTTTATGGAAAACTTTGAAAATCTACTTCTCAGAGACCGCTGGCGAGATTTCAAAATAATTTTATAAAAATACCTTTTAATTGGCTTATGATGAAATTGTTTCAAGTTTTAATGGTACGTTTAAACATGACTTGAAGCCATGTTGGTTTGTATCAAACATGACTGCAATGGAGCAAGGCTAGTTTTCATTATATAACTATATGGTAAACGTTGAAAAATATTCTCCTTAGAAACGACTGATCTGATTTCAAAATAATTTCACGGAAATATTCTTTCATATTTCTCAAATCAGTGTTGCTTCTAAAAAAACAGTGAGCGTTTTAAGTTTTACATTGACATTTCAGGAAAAAATCCTCTTGTTCTAATCCATAGAACCAAGAGCTTAGATATTTGGCATGAAGCATTGTCTAGTACGGCTGTAATATGTTTATTTTCAAGATTTTGATGTTATAGCAACGAAATTTGAAACGTATGCACAGTTTTGAATGTAGATTTAATCATTTATATTCACTGACCTAGATATTCACTAACTGACCTATTTTCAAGTTTTTGAAGCAACATCAATGAAAAAAAATTGGATAGATTTGAACACAGTTTTCATCACTGAACTTGGCTGACATTGACATACCGACCTCCTTTCTAGATTTTTGACAGCAATGACATTTCAATCATACGTACAATGTTTCGGTGAGCGATTTAGTTGGTAATATAATATACATTCTATTGTGAGGTATATATGTTGAACATCAAAGGTAAGTTTCAAATACTTGTCTATGTCTAATACTTGTCTAATACTTGTCTATGTCTAATACTTGTCTATGTCTAATACTTGTCTAATACTTGTCTATGTCTAATACTTGTCTATGTCTAATACTTGTCTAATACTTGTCTATGTCTAATACTTGTCTATGTCTTTGTTACCATCTCCAGTAGCTGCATTTACTGGCATACGGTCCTTCACGTATTTTAGATTTTAATCTATCGGCTAAACACATTGATATGTTGTCATATTTTAATATCTGTTTTTTGTCTCTAAATCTGATCAACATTTCTGTCTACAGGTTGAACATACTGATATGTTGAACATCAAACAGGACAGACGATGGAAGATCCTCTCAAATGTCGCTGCTGTCGGCTGCATGATAGTTATGTTGGTAATTTCTGTATATTTTGCTTGAGGGTTACTTTCCTTGAATAGGGCAAACAGTTACCGCATGAAGTTAGACTGGAGCTGGATGTATTAAGTCATCATCAGCGACCAACTTATAGAATTACTATTATTACCAGTCATTCATGTAGTCAAAACTAGTTTCCACGCATATTGCATAGTAACCGTCGTCTAGACTAGCGACCAGCAGACGACAGGATTGATACATCAGTAATAGTTCAATTGTTTTGTAGTCAGAATTAGATACAAATAAAAAGTTTCAATTTGTGGCTCACTGGTTGGATTTGATCATCAAAGACAAACATTTTGTTGTCAAAATAAATACCAGTATTTATACCAGCATGGTGACTTGACAAGCCTTTTTAACCGAGTGTTTCATATGGACAATATTTGTTGTACGCATAGTAATGCGTTTTGATTTCTGAACGGAAAATGGGATTATCGTTGTTTATATCGGTCAATATTAGTTCTGAAAGTAATTTTTTCGTACCCTGAGAATCACATTCATCTAACAGTGTTAGTGATTAAAACAGTCACGTTGTTGTAAAAAGTAATCCTAGCAACATTTTGTTGCTATGGCAACAACTGATGCAACTGTTCTTTGGAGGAGTTCAGGTCAACAACCAGCCACTCGCTAAATTCTTGAAATAACTGAAAGATGTTCTCAAGTTCGTGGAATTTTGGTGTTGTTTTTTTTTTTTTTTTTTTTTTTTTTTTTTTAATAAAAAAATTAATATGTCAGATTGTTATGGTGTAATAGTTTTTCAGTCAGAAGAAAAAATCCATTTAAAATATTCATCTAGTGATGAGGACATCGGTACATGTAACAGTTCATATTCATCGCTAGGAAAAATTGCTCCGGCCTGAAGAGAAATACATGTAGGTCTATCTACTTTACAGATGTACATTATTTTAAGAAGGTACCTCTTGGTACAATGTTAAATTCAAAAGTCATGTATATTTATTAGCTATTGTTGTTTTAAACAATAGCTATGATACTGTGTTAGTTGTTCATTTTTGTTGTATAACTTTTGGCTTACTATTATCAATTTTATACTAAATCAAGCTTTAATTTGACCTTTAAGCTCAATGCTTAAGTACCGTTGTAAGATAAGATAAGATTTATCTTGGCATAATGTACATACATGGTATTTAAACACATGAAGTGAACGGTGTACAACAGTGTAACTGTCTGAATTTTATTTCAAATGCGACGCCTACGCTTTAATTTTAGACTGTTTCTTATTGGATAAGACCTTATTTTCTGAACATAAAACCTCTAAAAACGATTTTTTAAAAACTTTTTACTAATTAATCTATATTAGTAAAAAGTTAAAAAATATATTTTCGATTCTAGATGTTGTATGCTCAGTGATACTGTTACCTGTGACAGTAAACTGGTAGAGTTTTCTAACTTCCGGTTATTGGCTTACTTCACATTATTGACTTACAGTGTAAAGTCCATGTTATTACCTTGTAGTCAACGTATTGTCAGAAAATATAATTTACGGACATGTTACAAATGAATGCACATTGCTAGAGCTATTTTGAATATTTTTGGTGCTAAGCTGCATTAATTATCAGATGATTGTAATAACATGTCAGTGAGTTAATTAACATGTATACGTTATATCTAGTCTTCCTACGAGCTAAAACTGTTTAAACACAAGTACCTCCCTTTAATAGATATATACAGATATTTTATACTTCAAATAATATACATTTAAAACAAAGCTGCCTCACTATTCAATTTTACAGCAAAACATTGTGAAAATGGAATCATAATTGAGCGTTAGATATTTCATAAATACATATATTTAATTACGATGTACATTCTATGTCTTTTTTTTTCACCATTTCTGTTTTGTAATCTCTTCTGCTTGGAGAGTCATGTAGCAATTTGACTAACTTGTTTTACTGTGTTTTATTGATTAGTATTTCCCTGTTTTCTTTTTCTGTTATAGGAATAAAACATCTAGATGCTATATTTTAACTGTCATCAAATTTTACGTTTATACGACCTAAAATATATTTTACAACATTGTAACCTTGTAACAAAGCTTCCCTGATAAACTTTTTAAAGATTTTTAAACTTTGTAGAAGTTATCAGTTCACGCTATTTGTCTCTACAAGGACCCTCTTTGAAGTCTTGTTATAATACTGTTACTTTTCAATGAGTGTACTGTATCATGCAGAAGGTCGATGAAGCTCATGTGGATGTAGTTATTCGTACACAGTTATTTGTAGAAAAAGTTCTTTGTACTTTTAGCAATAGGAAAATACTGTCTGTCACCAGTAACTTATTGAAACAACGCTGTTACATGAGGAGAGACATGTTAAAATGATTTAATAATAACAACATCCCATGACAAAATCGTTTGTACTTTTCAACACGTTTCATAAGTTAAAAGGTCATGGTCGAAATGCTTGTCAGAAAGGTCATGGTCGAAATGTTTGTCAGAAATGTTTCTGATAAATAACAGAAGGATCAGCTTTCAAGTCATTCCACTGTATATGTTTCAATTGTTTTAGCAAATGTTCATCATTATTTTCCTTTTAAACTTGTTTTATTTGACTTCTTTTTGCATTTTGTGTTACTATTACACTGGTAATAAAATATAATTCAGTTGCTTTAATAGTTGTTTTGAATTTTTTACTAGATACTATGTGTCCACAGGACGCACATGCCACCACCTTGTGTCTGGGATCCACAGGACGCACATGCCACCACCTTGTGCATGGGATCCACAGGACGCACATGCCACCACCTTGTGCATGGGATCCACAAGACGCACATGCCACCACCTTGTGTCTGGGATCCACAGGACGCACATGCCACCACCTTGTGCATGGGATCCACAAGACGCACATGCCACCACCTTGTGCATGGGATCCACAGAAGGCACATGCCACCACCTTGTGTCTGGGATCCACAAGACGCACATGCCACCACCTTGTGTCTGGGATCCACAGGACGCACATGCCACCACCTTGTGTCTGGGATCCACAAGACGCACATGCCACCACCTTGTGCATGGGATCCACAGGACGCACATGCCACCACCTTGTGCATGGGATCCACAGGACGCACATGCCACCACCTTGTGTCTGGGATCCACAGGACGCACATGCCACCACCTTGTGCATGGGATCCACAGGACGCACATGCCACCACCTTGTGTCTGGGATCCACAGGACGCACATGCCACCACCTTGTGTCTGGGATCCACAGGACGCACATGCCACCACCTTGTGCATGGGATCCACAGGACGCACATGCCACCACCTTGTGCATGGGATCCACAAGACGCACATGCCACCACCTTGTGTCTGGGATCCACAGGACGCACATGCCACCACCTTGTGCATGGGATCCACAAGACGCACATGCCACCACCTTGTGCATGGGATCCACAGGACGCACATGCCACCACCTTGTGTCTGGGATCCACAAGACGCACATGCCACCACCTTGTGTCTGGGATCCACAAGACGCACATGCCACCACCTTGTGTCTGGGATCCACAAGACGCACATGCCACCACCTTGTGCATGGGATCCACAGGACGCACATGCCACCACCTTGTGTCTGGGATCCACAGGACGCACATGCCACCACCTTGTGCATGGGATCAGGAAGAAATGACAAGTATCTGCAAAAGTTTACAAACTATTGCAACAAACAGCTGTGTAAGGTAGAAAAGGAAAATAAAACCAGTGTTGCATCAAAGACACGCGATTGCGCGATTCCCGCAAAGTTGTGGCCAAAAACTTGAAGTAAACTAAGATTTTATCAGTAAATTTATAATACTGCAGAGGGTACACATAACACATACTTGCTGGATGGACGTACAGACAGACAGAGACACAGGTGAACAGACAAAAGCAAATCTTATTTGCCAAATGCTGTGTGGGTGGGGGGATATCAATTGAACTTGAATCAAAGATTCCTTTAATGCCCTCTTTTACTATTCCAAAGGCCATAAATTTGGCCATACTGTGACAAGCTGAAAATAAAACCCCAAATGCACAACTAATCACGGCAAAATTCTTGGAAGGTTTCATAATTACATTTCAAATATTTTTGAAACTATGCTCAAACAAACTTTAAAAACACCTATTTTCACTATTTCAAAGCTATAACCGTGGTCAGAGTGGCACGACCTGCAAATCAAACTCCAGATGCACGACAATTCATCATGGTAAACATTCTTAGAAAGTTTTATAATTCCATTTTAAGTATTTTAGAATAACGCACAACACAAACTTTAAAACTAACCATTTTTACTATTTCAATGGCTGTAACTGTGGTCATAGTGGTACGACCTGTAAACAAAACCCCAGGTGCACAACGTATCATGGCAAACATTCTTGGAAGGTTTTATAATTCCATTTTAAATATTTTAGAAACTATGCACAACACAAACTTTAAATTGCCCACTTTTACTATTTCAAGGGCCGTAACTGTAGTCATAGTGGGAAGACCGGCAATCAAAACCCTAAGCGCACAACAACTCATCATGGTGAACATTTAAGAACAAAGGTTTCATGATTCCATTACAAATACTTTAGGAGCTACTCGCAACACAAACTTTAAAAAGCCCAATTTACTATTTCAAGGCCCAAACTGCGATCATACTGGGATGAGCTGCAAACAAAACCCCAGACATCATGGCTAACATTCATGGAAGGTTTCGTGCTTTTATTTCAATTATTACATGAGCTACGCTTGACACAAACTTTAAAATTGCTATTTTTACTATTTCAAGGGTCGTAACTGTGGTCATACTGGGACAAAAAAAATGAAACCCAGGTGGATAAAAAAACATCATGGTGAACATTCATTGAAGGTTTCCTCATTTCATTTTAATCATTTTAGGAGTTACGCTCGACACAAACTTTTCGGACGGATGCACGGATGAAGGTAAATCTTAGTTCCCCCTCCTTTCCAAAGTAGGGGCACAGAAACCTGGATCAAAGTGGTACCTCCATCAGTTGTGTGGTACATTAGTCTGGTTCCTTGTTATACAAGCTCAATCATCATGTATTGAAATGGGCAAACTTAACACAAACGTAAGTTATTGAATAAGAGCGGCTATTCTTGTATGCTGTCTTCAAACATCACAGTGACAAGGGCAGGTAATCCAGACTATCTGCTTCCCAGCATACTGTATATAAACATTACTTAGTCTTAGGGTCACGAAATTCAGACTAACTGGTTCCCTGCATATCATACTCAAACATCAGATAGTGACAGGGGCAGGTTATCCAGCCAAACTGGTTCCCTAAATACTGTTCTCAAACATCACATAGTAGCAGGGGTAGTCTATGAGCTACGCGTTCAGTGTGAGGCAAGCCTAACTTGCCCACAATAAAATTCTCAAACTAGCACTGCATTCATTTGAAATATTTATTGTCAAATTTCTTAAATATATAAATCATTATTACTGTATTACATAATTATCATTCAATACAATATGATGTACATGTAAATAACAGGGATAACAAAGGTAAAACATGTTGAATGAAAGAGATAAGTTCTCATATAGGAGGCTGACATAGATAAACAGTCCTCTTCTATCACAGAAATTATGAGGTGTTATCTATTCTCAACTTAGATATCTATTGTCCTTTTAAATCTTTTTTAGAATATCTCACATCACAGAACTGTCTCTTATCTTAATAACAGAAATGTTACCATGACATACCTTGATATAAAATAATTACTTAGTACCATAAATTATTCCTTTTGTATTCTTTTCAAACCAGTAAACTTTTTCATTCCTCTAGATACAATTTTAATGTGTGAAGATAAAACAAGTGCTATGTTTTACATTTTTTCAGACCTTTAATTTAGGATATACTTCTATAGATGGTGCAGTGTCCTGTTATGTTGATAAATACTTGCATAGATCAAAATACATGTTGTAAATGCCCGTCTGAGCCTTCCTGTGGTAGTAAAAAAGGAAGCCAAAAAAAAAACAAACAGACAGAAGGATTGAAACATATCACTGCATCCTTTGTTAATAAAGACAATTAAATTATAATATAAGCCTGACTTCTTCCATTTGCAAAATTCAATAAGGAAGTAAAGTTAAAATTTCCCCCATAACATGTAGTTAACCATACAGCAAAAGGTATTGTTTGAGGGTGAATCCTTTTTATGTTCGATTTAAAAGGTTGCCATGTAGATGCAAGAAATAAAAGGTGAAAATAAGGACTCACTTTTTATCAGTTCTCTTATCTATATGGTTGGTAAAAATATATGCAAAATATGGGACTTTTTAAGGTTCTGTATTATGGTAACAGGGAGAAGACATTGTTTAGACATTTCAGGGTGTAACAAAATCTTACAATATCAGGCCTTCTTAACAATATTTTAATACATTTGAAAATAGGATGGCAGAGCACAAGCAAGACAGAAGTCAAACAGAACTCTGATACCAAGTTAACTTGATATTAGTTTCAAAAAATGTTTTAGATATTCTGGATTACTTCGTACTGAAAAGGTCTGTTGTATTCATGAAAATACAAAAACAGTTTTGCATCAACTCATTCTGACCCGGAATGTTCCAAAAGAGACAAAAGAAAATATCAAACAAGTATCACAAATTTGCTTTCATAGTAGACGCCATTACATCTCTCATATCTCTTAAACTGTCTTTCACAAGGTCGGCCATCTGAGCTGCGGGTAATGTTATGTTATTACTTTTATATGAGGAAATCCCAAAGAGTATACATCTTTCCTGGGGATTGTAGCAGAAACCGTAACCATCTGGTACCACTGGACCGAAGAACAGCACCGACTCTGATTTGGCTGGTACCTGAATGTCGGAGAAAATTACAAACGCTTTTCAAAATATGAAAAATGATATGGTAAAATACGATCAAAGATGAATTTCTAATTCTTCTGATTGTGACATGATTTGCTTACAGGATTCTTCAGTGAATTAAGAAAAACACCAGAAGTGACATCATGGTATGGCGTGTATAGGAGCAAATGTGCAAAATGTTGTTACTATAAAATGTGTATGCACGGTTATAAAAAAAAGTACCAATACAGGTGCTTAATCTTTTTACTTTAGACTAGGTCATTTCACACGTCAAATGCTGAAAGTTTCTTACAAAAGAATAGTGTAACACCTATTCCTATCGTTTTTATACTAAGCTGATGACATAGGAGGCTAAGCCTCTCATATCATCTGCAAATACACAAACAACTTGAAACAACACACTGTCATAACATTTTGTAATTAAACAGAAGGTGCCTTCAGGTGATGCCATATCCTCCTTTGTACTTTATTCCCAGACAAGGAAGGAATATAACATTTACCTGACTAGTTGAAATTCTCCAGGTACCACTAAAGGTATAGGCTGGATCTTTGAAGAATTCTGGTAGTTCCATATTGTTTTCCAGTGCTGTAAGTTTGAGACCTAGTAAATGCCTGTCTACTCCTCTACCTGAGATTGCCTGCAGAAAATGGCTACATTTTACATTTAAAGAAAATAACAAGTGCTTGAACCCTGTCTTAAACATTTATTACTGTTTGCATATTGCTTTATGATGGCAATAGGATGGTTTTAGGATCAGCTATTTCAAGGCAAGGAAATTGAAACACTTCACTTGTACTTCACTTCAAATCCCATATCCCTCAAAATCCTTTTCAATTTAAAGCATTTTGAAAAAGAAAGATCCCAGGATATACATCAGAGGCGAGATTCTCTCATGATCTTCACATTCCTCCACACTGCGCGATTACTGGTATGCAACCCAGGAAGCAGTCATCGAGCGTGATGATTATAAGTTGTAAGAACTTGTATCGCAAACGATGTAAAATAAATGAGTCTAAACTAAGGGAGACAAATATATAAAACTTACATCAGTTGTGTACTGTTTATGACTATCTATTGCCTTCCTCAGTAATTCTGCCTTATGCTTATTGCTGACGTTCTTATCTAACATGGCCTTGGTGAACTTGAATGACTCGGTGGAACATGATCGTATGGTCTCTGTACGCCCCAGCTGAAACATCCTGATAGAACCAGACTCATAGGAACCACAAGTCTTTTTGTGATGTCTGGAAAAATTGACATAAATGCACTAAATAAATAAATACAAATATGGTATCGGAAAAGAAAGCAATTTTGGAGGACTGTTGTTAACATGTAATGCTTTGATTAAAACCACATGAAAATCTCCTCATTAAAGATACTTTCAAAAATTTGACCGTTCTTTAGAGATCTTTACATTTTTCAAATTTACCTAGTGGAAGTAAAACATTTTCTCAATGTTTCCCTGCTTTTCTAAAGACAATCTGTGCAAACTGATTGTTTTTAGATTTTCAGGGTCTCCTTGACTACCAATATATCTTTAATTTGATTATCTCATTTAAGGAAAATAAGTGATATAATAATTCTTTTGAAAGACATTGGCTTTGCCATCAATATGCAATATAATACTTTCAGTGCTTTGATTTCTGTACTCATAACAGCATAATCAGCCTTGGATTTGTCCTGGGCAGTACACCACCGTCAATGAGCAACACTGTCCAGTTTAACAATGGTCTGTCCATAGAAATTACTGCAAATACAAGTAACACCTATGTGTCCCCTTACTATAGTCAGGCGACACAAAAACTAGACATACCTGTAATAAGCAAGTTGTATTGCATTCTGTATAAAACTGTCGGGGCTGACTTTCTGAGACTTAGGAAAATCCTTTCCGAAATCATCAAATATAAATACTTTAAGGTCAAGGTCACTAGTCATTCTGTAAACGAAAAAAAAGCAATGTCAAACATTATATTATTGATGAGTTGCTGGGGTAAACAGTTCATTTAGTGGCAAAACAATAAAGTGTAGAGTTTTACCATGACTACCATATTCTATCAATCTTGTACAGCACTGATTCAGAACTTGAAAAAGAAAGATAATCTATATTATTATCATTCAAATTGTAACAACTCTCTCAACAGGCAGTGTAAAACTGTATAAGAAAAACTGTTATATTATCTGTAGTGTGATATTTGATACCAAGGTATGAGAGTTCTCTCCCTTAAAGTACCGGTATATAAGCCATTGGACTGTTTGGAAATAAGGCAGTTCTCTAAAACGCTAGAAGCCAGTTATGGTACATCTCTGTATAAATATTGTATCATTAAACTTGCTTAGAACACACACTTACAGTTATCAGAACATATTATATAACAAAACAATGTATGAAATTTATGTTTCCACAAGAAAACAGATCAAACTTCAATCATTAGTGAGCCAAAAAGTACCAACAATGAAATTAAGATCAAAGTTTATCTTTTTATTTTTTTACCATCATCAAAAGGGTTGCTGAAGAACTGCCTGCAAATCTTACTTTAATGGTCTCAGGATTTGAACCTCTATCTCTCTACTTTCAAACTAAAACATATAACCCACCATATAAGGTAAGCAGAAAATAAGCTTTAAACCCAGTACCTATCTGCATTTTCTTTGGCCAGTGTAAGACTGTTGTTCACTTCTGGTGTCAGGCTGAACTGCAGCTTTGATGGTGGTTTCACATCTGAGGCTGGGCTCCAATCTTTTCCACTAGATCTGTGAAATGAAGTTAACAAGCAATAATGAAAATACATATACATTACATGACTTTTGTTTTTTCTATAAATTATATCATATAGAATAAAAAATAAAAAAATAAATAAATAAATGACAAAAATAAATAAATAAACCAACCAATCAATCAAATCAATCACTTATTTAATCAATAAAATATCTGTGTGTTTGTCAAAAAGCATGAAGCAGAATCTTTGTCTGTGACACTCCACACAAATCTATTGAAACAGCTAACATCTTAATATACAAAACATTTTAAACCTGAAAATAAGTCTCATTTTGACCCCTGCTATAATGATTTTATACACTTACATGTATTTCAAACAGTGGTCCATCACATGTATAATAGGTGGGCCTTCAGCTGTTGTGTGTTCATAGTTTAAGCCACTGTAACCATCTGCCCCTACTATAAACTGAAATAAAATGATAAAATGGGCGTGTCTCTACAGTAAAAAGGAACTAAGGTAAGTATCCCAGCACCAAACAAAAGATGAACCTAATACAAAAAGTTTATTATCAAAGAACTAGCATTAATGATAATGTTACTAATGTTCTATTCACAGCCTGCCTAGCTCAATTGCTAAAATGCCTGACATGCAAGCAAGGAGTCATGTGTTGAAGCTCCTCTTTCAGTTAAAGTTTTGTTTTTTTCTGTCCCTTTACTGACATAAATTATTGATGTAAAACTGTTATAAAGACAAGTTTGTTTTTAAAAGTTGTCAATTATTTTGAAAAAAAAAAATCTTTCCTAATTTTACAGAGTTGTCTAAAAGAAATTAAAGGTTATTACCTCTTTATGTGCTTAAGAAATTATAGGGGTTTATAATTCAGCTACAGTAAAGGTCTAGTTTCATTTACAAGGACTAAATATACTTAGATAATAGGGTTTACATAATTATGTGTTACATCTAAACTTTTAATGAACAACTGATGCCATAATTCAAACAGCTAAATACAACCCGAAATGTGCAGGAAAGACACAATGACTCTGACTGCGTAACTGATGATACATCAATTAAATGCAAATTAGCTATGGTCATGTAGGTTGTCATATGACTTTAAAAAGATTTAAATTCATTAAAAACATACCAAATCTCAAATATCTGTTACAAGCGTAGATGTTTGTTAGAATAATAGTTGTATCACATATGTAAATCCTCTTATTTCAACTTGTCTAGTGAAACTGGGCATTTAAACACCAAAGCTATGGTAGATGGCATGCTAACTTTCCAGGGTAATGTCTAGTTTGTAAAATAATTAGTGAAAGAAAATCTATTTTAGAAGTTCTATTACCTACCTGAATTGTTTTATCAAACCATCTATTTCCTGAATGGTAGCCAGACCCCCTACCATGTAACATCTGATGTCCACTTATTGTATATGGATCTGACATCGTGTTGTTTGATTGGTCCAAACATAACACTATTATACTCCGTTGTATTGATTCTAATGATGCTTTTGTAGTTTTATCTGTTTATTTACAAGAAAGAGAAAATTATTTTCCTTGACAGCAATGGGAAAAATACTTTAAGTATGAGATACAACGTTATTACTTGCAAAGTCTGATAAAGTTAAGTATGACATAAAACATAACAGCTGGAATAGACTATAATTGTTTGTTTAATTGAAAGTGATATTTTGATGAGAGGTGAAGCCACAAGTGAAAATGAGTCCTTTAAGTGTTAAATTATTCTTAGACTTATGCTGTAACTATCTTTTACATGCTGAGAAGGTACTATTTCTTATATTTTGCTTAGAATTGTAAGGGACAGAATCATGTTGTCAATGTATATAAATGATGTAATGATTCTAGTCATGTCAACACATTTTAAATCCCACTCAGTGAATTTGCCATTAGAAAGTAAACATACGACAGGTTTCAAGCAAGTAAACTATTGGAAATTAAGAAAGAAAATGATATAAAAAATGGCATTTACTGTAAATGAAATTGGTGTATGATGTGATTATCAAAGTTAAATGATTTCAACTTTACTTGACAGGCATTTCTTAAACATTAACTTTCAAAGCAGTATTCTACATTTAAAATAGAGGGTTTTTTTCAACACTTATGAAATCAAGGGTCACTCACCTTTAATCATTCTATTGTAGGTATCTGCCCATCTATCCCTATGTTCCATAGTAAACAGTCCTAAGGGGGCTCCTGGTGTGGCCCCTTGTTTCACAACCTCTGACAACTGCTCCCTAATCTGTGATGTGGTAAGGGGTTTGCCGTCTCCACCATACACAGGTACCTCAAATATCTGGAATAAAAGGGTTTTTTATCAGACTAGATATGATGTGCTAGACTGTTACTCCTGGGATAGTGGGTCTGACTGCACCTAAACTTATATCACATAAAGTCTTTTACATGAAATTAAGCCAAGGTTTCATGTGCTGAAGCTATAGACTGACCAGGTTAAGAATAAACCCAGTCTATGAAACTGGGACACTATCCCCAAACCTAAGATAACATAACTCTGTAGGGGGTATGACCAAAAAGGGTGTGAACAAAGATTTTTAAGAAAAGGAAGTCTGCGTAAGACTGTCATTCAAAATTACTCAAAACAACAAATTTTTAGACTGTGTGGTTGTTAAATGTGCAAGAGGAAGTTTTAGAGATAAAATATTCATCAGAACTATAGGAGTCCTTTATCACTGTGACAGCAGCTCTATTTATGTTGCATACTTTTCTGAACCACATGTAATAAAAAGAACTCAAAGTTCAATGGCAATTCAGCAACTAGAATACAAAGTCTACTCACATTGTTGTTATATATGGCAGTTATATGTTTGGGTGCGCCAGGTTTGTCCGGGGGAAAACACACCCAGTCATCATGTTTAGGGCAGGGAATTCTACATGCAGATAACACCTGGAAATACTGCATCATACAGAGGGGGTTCTTGCCTTGATGTTCTACAGGTAATGTCTCACTGTAAAAAATAGAACATGAACTTTCATTTAAATAATAAGTGTTCCATACCACAGTCTGAACAATGTTAACAGTACATGTACTAAAATAATGATCATACTAAATAGGAAGGACAAAGTCTAATGCTGTAATCAACCCTTAGGCTATCAATTTCTTGTTTATGAGTCTATAATTAAACATTATACCAAAAGTCATACAGAAAAAGCATTATGGTTAAAGATTCCTAAATTCAATAATTACAAGTAGCCTGGGCCATCTCAGTAAACCATACATCCATTCCAGAAAGGCACTTTCAAATGGACCAACCCCACTAAGAAGTTTAAGGCCACCCACACACACACACCATCACCAAAAAAAAAACAAATAGACACCCCATGACAGAATCTCTTTTTTTTTACTGGGGTGGGATATGTGTTTTACTGAAATGGCCCCCGATTACTTTACGGGTTGCAATTCAGGGCATATTTTCCGATTTTTTGTCTTTACAGAGAAGGGTTTGTTTTTATTTGGATACAGCTAATCAAAATAACAAAAACTCTTATGAAACATCATAGGGGTTTTGATTTTATAACAATTATAACCTTTGCATTTGTAACAGCTGGATAAAATGATCTCAGGTATGCCCTTTAAATAGCTGTGGGTTGATGAATTTTGACCAAGTCTAATTAAGTACTTATATGATATGGATATTTGTCCACTCTAGTATATGTGATATTTTACATGGAACAGTATAATATTTTTCAACTGGTTCACTACTTTTCCTTCCTAGATGGCTGACATTCTCAAATTTGTCGACAACCATAACAGTCTGTTGATGCAGCTTGTATCTGCTATAGCTACAGAATATAATAAACTTACTCATCAATCATAACTTTGTAATCCAGTAGACCAGCTATTAGTCTTGATGCATATCTGAAATATTATTATCATATCATTGATCAAAGTTACAGAGAGCTATCTCTTAGTAACCTCCACTTCACAATGGCTAAAGTGATTTCAAATCAAAATTTTTCTCTAAGCTAAAATGGTCAACAACAAAAAAAAAAGAATTTACAAAATTCTAGATTATGTAGTTTGGTCTATATTAAAAGTTTGTCTTACTTATGGTAACATCTTTTTTTTTTATTGAATACTCATAACATTTCACAGAGTAATACCAAGAAACTCCTAACTGATTCTGAATAAGGAAGCAGATAGAACATTTTAACTTTCACCTTTCAATTTGTTATCTGGAGGAGTTTTCTTGATGAAAAGACAAAATACTCATTTTAAAAATAATCACATTTATATGGTCTAAAGTAGAAATGATTCCCTGAAACAGTCTCTCTAGCAGATACATGTACCTCTTTTTATACTTTATTAGTGTGAATGTTTTTTAAAACAAATTGGCTAAAACGACTATTCTCTTATTTGAAGTGGTAGATTATGAGAAGTGGTACAACTGGTTTTCTGTTACAATCATTCACTTCTTTATTAATGTATCTTACGCTATTTGTCCTTCCACATCACTATAGTTGGCTTTGGGAAAAAGCACGCCCGGATTGGAATTGATGACACAGGATTCTCTAAATCCAAGATATGCCACACTTTTCCACCAATCAGATAACTGAAATAGCAATAAAGTACTCCAAATTCCTTGTTATTTCAAAGGGCTTGAAATAATAAAAAGCACTATAAAAGCACTATTTGAACAATAGACAACAAGCCTTCACTTCACAGAGGTAAGCACACTTCAAGCCTTTTATGTAATGTGACCTGTACCAGTATCAATAAGATGTATGTACATTTGTACGCACTTCATTTTCTCAAGCATTTTACAACTGCTGTCAACTTCCATCACACAATTTACAAATGCTTATTTACAAACTTCACCTGTGCCATGACAGGGATGCTTAAAAGTTGTGCATTTTAGTGTTGATTACCCAGCAAGTCTGAATTTGTTTGTCAAAAAATGAGAGAGTGTTCATTAGTAGAAAGCATTTAGAAGGAAATATTCAGTTATCAGTTTGAAAAGACCACTTTTCATTCTTGGTGTACCCAAAGTTCTGTTCTATTCAAAGAGCTAAACCCCTTTGGTTGTTTTATGTGATTTATTTTACACACATGTAGACAATATCTGAAACAATGTTATACCCAATTTGTGTGCTTTTCTGCCCTTTCCATCAGTTTAGCCTGCAAGGTCTTTCCCACTCCATTTTGAAACTCTCTGCACAACTGAAACATAAAGATATGACTCCAAATAACTCTAATTAATGACAAATATTTTATTGAAAAATCTTCTAATGTTTTACCCATACATACAAAAAATAATAAATAAATAACATGTATTTCAAATAAACCTTTTTGCTTTTAGACCACTTACCTGGGAAAATTAATATTTTAATACTATAGGCAATAATGTCAATACCAGATGACTTTATATAAACATTCTACTTTCTTTGCTTGATTTGTTTTTAAGGAATTTCCAAAACAAATTAGATTGGCAAATACTACAGATTTATGTCTAACTTGCAAAGAGTACATGTACTACCATACATATTAAATGGCAAAACTTAAAGAAACCTTTTCTGTATGTCTATATTCTTCCTCTGTCAGTAATGGTTCCAATGACTTCAAATACCTCTGTAATGTCTGTTCTAAAGGAGCTACAGGGTACTTGGGGAGTGCTGTCTGTACTGAGAACATACGACCTTTCATCTTTTTTGGTTGTATGGATGACATCTTGGTAAAGTTTGCATTCAGTGCTTGACGTACCTACAAAAAATTTTGAATACAGGTAAAGTCTGTTACCGCTGAACAAGACAGAATTTCTACATAGGGTTGCAATAATACAGGTACCTTTTGGTTTGGTTTAGTTTCGGATATCACCGTTTCAGTTTTCTTTACAATAGTACTACACAAACATGAGGGCCATGATGGCCCTGTAACGCTCACCTGAATATGACCGCTTTTAACAAAGTTGCCATGGACCTGGTTAATTGACCCAAGATAACCCATATTCAAAACTGAGCTAGAAATCATTGAAACAATCTCTCTGACAAATTTCAAGGTTATTTGGACTGAAAATGTTACCTCTAGAGTGTTAACAAGGTTTTCCTATATTTGGGGTCTGTGACCTAGTTTTTGACCCCAGATGACCTATATTCGAATCCAAGCTAGAAATCATTAAAACAACCTTTTTGACAAATTTTGAGAATATTTGGACTATAAATAAAGTAGCTTCTAGAGTGTTAACATGTTTTTTTTCTATTTTTGGGTTCTGTGACCTAGTTTTTGACTCCAGATGACCCATATTCAAATTCAACCTAGAAATCATTGAAACAACCTTTCTGACAGATTTCTAGGTTATTTGGACTGAAAATTTTACCTCTAGAGCATTTACAAGGTTTTTCTACTTTTTGGCCCTATGACCTACTTTTTGACCCCAGATGACCCATATTCAGCTTTGAGCTAGAAATCATCAAAACAACTTTTCTGACAAATTTCTGGGATATTTTGACAGTAAATATAACCCCTAGAGTGTTAACAAGGTTTTTCTATTTTTGGGCTCTGTGAAATAGTTTTTGAACCCAGATGACCTATATTCGAACTTGAGCTAGAAATCATAGAAACAACCTGTCTGACAAATTTCCAGATTATTTGGACTGAAAATGTTACCTCTCCTTCTACAAGAAGATTTTCAAAAGTTTCACTTATAATATAAGCCTATGTAAAACCAATGAACCCGGGGTGGGGCCAAATTTGACCCCAGGGGTATAATTTGAACAAACTTGGTAGAGGTCTGCTAGACAATGCTACATACAAAATCTGAAGGCTCAGGCCCATGTGGTTTCAGACAAGAAGATTTTCTAAGTTTTCCCTATGCAAAATTAATAAAGTGCCCAGAGGGGGAGCCAAATTTGACCCCAGGGGCATAATTTGAATAAACTCGGTAGAGGTCCACTAGACAATGCTACATACCACATCTTAAGGCTCAGGGTCTTGTGGTTTCAGACAAGAAGATTTTCAAAGTTTGTCCTATATAAGCCTATGTAAAATCAATGACCCCAGGGTGGGGCCAAATTTGACCCAGGAGGTATAATTCGAACAAACTTGGTAGAAGTCCACTAGACAATGCTACATACCTCTAAGCCTTACAGTTTTTGACAAGAAGATTTTCAAAGTTTTTCCTATATAACGCTATGTAAAACAAGTTACACCTGGGGCGGGGCCATTTTTGACCCAGAGGCCATGATTTGAACAAACTTGGTAGAGGTCCACTAGACAATGCTGCACACCAAATATCTAAACTCTAGGCAATGTGGTTTCTGACAAGAAGATTTTTAAAATTTTTCCGATTTAACTCTATGTAAAACATGTGACTCCTGGGGCGGGGCCTTTTTTGACCCAGGGGCTATGATTTGTACAAACTTGGTAGAGGTCCACAAAGCAATGCTGCACACCAAATATCTAAACTCTAGGCAATGTGGTTTCTGACAAGAAGCTTTTTTAAACTTTTCCTATATAACTCTATGTAAAACATGTGACCCCTGGGGCGGGGCCATTTTTTGACCCAGGGGCCATGATTTCAACAAACTTGGTAGATGTCCTCTTGACAAAGCTTCATACAAAATATCTAAGCTCTATGCCTTTTGGTTTCTGATGTGAAGACTTTTTAAACTTTTTCCTATATAACTCTATGTATAAACAAGTGACCCCTGGGGCCGGGCCTTTTTTGACCCAGGAGTCATGATTTGAACAAACTTGGTAAAGGTCCACTGGACAATGCTGCACACCAAATATCTATTCTCTAGGCCTTGTGGTTTCTGACAAGAAGATTTTTAAGTTTTCCCTATATAAATCAATGTAAAGGCAACTGACCCCTGGGGTGGGGTCAGTTTTGACCCCAGGGTCATAATTTGAACAAACTTGGTAGAGGTCCACTAGATGATGCTTCATATCAAATATCTAAGCTCCAGGCCTTGAGGTTTCCGAGAAGAAGAGTTTTAAAGATCCAACTTTTAAAATCTAATTTTAGCACCATTGAACCAGAAATGCAAATTGGACCAGAACCATTTGAACAATCTTGGTAGAGCTTCATGCAAGGAACATCCCAGGCTAGTTTCATTTAATTTGGCCCTTTGGTTTCAGAGGAGATGTCAACTGAATGAAAAGATGACGACGAACGGACTGACAGAAGGACGACGGACAAAGACTGATCAGAAAAGCTCACCCTGAGCACTTTATGCTCAGGTGAGCTAAAAATCATTTAAAATGTTCAGTATCTTTGTTCTCATATAACTATTGACTAGAATTGATGAACAGTAAGAACACCATTACCGTATTTGTTTTATTTTGACCCCATCCTGTATTGGAAAGGCAAAGGTTTTCCATACTGGAGACTTTAAACTCACCAGATGTTCACTTAATTCAGGTTGTTTAAGCCATTTTGTGACTAAGTGAAAGACAAATGGTGGAATGAATGACCTGCGGCAAACTGATTGGTCAAAAATAGTGCAGCACAGGCTAATGACCATACCAAGACATACCGAATCAAAATTTTGGAAAACAATATGGAAAATCATACAGAACCTGAACCTTTGGATATATTCGAACTTAGGTGAACCACTGCACTCCTATTCTACTGTCTAATTAATTCTTGTTACCTGACATTTTTTTTTTTTTTTTAGTATCGGTTACATGATGGAAAGCAGGTGTATCCCACTGTAACCTTGTGTATCCCTTTTATCCCTCTTTCCCTTGTTAATTGTATTTTTTGCCATACATGCAATTTAACTACTTTATTGATACATGTAGTATTAAGGTAGTCAGAAGACAGAGACCTGAGTATCCTTAAGGTTAGAAAAGAACTGAATATAACTGAAAATTCTATAATATATGGTAATTTATTATTCAGCTCATAAACTCTCTTAACAAATAATCAGGTGCTCCAATTTAAGTCCAAATAAAGTTGTGGAGTACAGCATGGGCCTCCTGATCCAGATGTTATAGGTTTGAACCCTGCATTGGATCTAAGTCTCCAGTGACTATCTACATTCTATCTACATCTCAATATTGTGACTTCAGGCAGGATGCTGCGCTGAAGGCGGATATCGACCATTCAAAAAATAGCACGATATTCAATGTTTTGGGTACAATTATTTGGACTACAAGTGGGATTAATATAATTTTCCCAGTTGATGTAAATTAAACAGGTTTTAACTGAAAAACAAACAAGAATATATTACCAAAGAAGACATATGTTCCTCTAAAACATTTTAAAAGTCATATTCCATAGATGCTGTGAAAAAGCAAATCTTAAACTGTCAACAATTAGAGGGATGTAAAGTTTTACCCAAGCAAAGTTCATGAAGTAGAACGTCCCAGTTTTGGCCAGGCTCAGAAACGGATCATTTCACGTGATAAATGCAAATGAACTTACTATTGTTCGTGACACAGATCGGAGCATGCTGGACTATTAATTTCTGTCACTTTGCTACTGAGATAGGCGATAACACTTTCAATATTATGGTGCAAAGTCCAATTCTGCTGAAAATTCTTATTTACCGATGTCATTCAGGCGCTTACAGTGTCATTGCAAACGTTTGGGTATCACGAACATCATGGCTGCTCAAAGTAATGGTACGAATCCAAATTTAGAAATTCACCCTTATTTCTCTTTACCTTCATGAAAGAAAGAGAGAAAGTATAGTTAGGATTAATTCTACATATCAATTATTTGTACTGTCAAAATTTAAGGATTGTGGAGTTACTGATTTTAAAGCAGTATTTGCTTTTCTTCTAACCGAACGACCTATATCGAAACTGTCAGGATTTCGGATAAAATTATTCAAGTAGTGAAGCTGCTTAGTTAATCATGTTAAATAAAATTTATTTTTTTTCAATATGAACTGTGGAATAAATACTTGTTAGTAAACTTGATGAAATGGTAGCTTAGAGGAAGAGAGGAATAGTTCTTTGTTTGGTTCTCACTATTTTAGTTGCTGGACAAGTGAACCATTATACAGGCATACTAATGCAAAATAATACCATTTTAAGACAAGACATACCATAGATAAAGAAAGTGGATACCTTATATTGAGTAGAATATATGCGTGCATCACATTTCAATATAAATGGAGTATTTGTTTGCATTTGACATGTAACTAATTGGCAATAGTAGCTTGACAAAATAGTTATTTTAACAAATTTTTATCCTTTAAAATCAAAGTCAGCATAATCAAAACATCAGGTAAAGTGTAAGAAACAACATATTTTTACATTTAATCAAGCTAATCTCAACAGTATTTGACATAAAATATTTATGTAAAAAAAAAAGCCCTTTATGTTCCCTCACCAATATTCTCATCAAAATTATTTTTTACAAAAATACACATTTTAAGTATAGTTATCCCCCCTCCCCCCAATTTCCCAAGTAGTGGCAAGGGAAGACATTTTGATGTTGTGCTTTCTGTCTGGATGTCCGCTCCATAACTTCATCATTCATTGATGGATTTTGAAATATCTTGGCAGAAATGTTAACAGCTATGAGACGATGTGTTCTGCATAAGAACCAGGTCTCTACCTCCAAGGTAAAGGTCACATTTACACACTAAAGGTGAAAAAAAGGGTCTTTTCGTGTCTGCTCCATAACTTTGTAATTCCTTGTTGGATTTTGAAATTACTTAGCAAAAATGTTAACCACCATGAGACAGTATGTCATGCACAACAACCAGGCCTGCACCTCCAAAGTCAGAGTCAGACTTAGAGGTTAAAGGTAAAAAAGAGGAGTCTGTTTTTTTAAAGGAACAACACTGAGACAGTGCTCAAAATATATTTCCAAGTTCATGTATGGGAAGGACCTAATATTATATGTTAAACTGACGTGGAGTCATATGTTTTTGTTTTAAAAAAAAAGCTAGTTTCTCTATAGTTATTAAATCTTCATCTAGTAAAATGGTACTCTTAGTACTAATATACTTGGACAATGGTAGACTGTGGCCATCATTCAACTATTTTATTGAAAGGTGACAAGACAGCTCACATCAAAAGCTCATCCCAGCTTAGTCTCATCCCATTTTCTGACGAATTCAACACCTGTCCATGGTAAGAGCACAACTGTTGTATGACAAATTACAAGGTGGTGGATTGGTATTCTTGGTGACATCTGGGTATTTCTTATCTGCCCCTTAGCAACATCATAGTGACAGTGAAAACAAATACCATTTTTCTATCTATCTCTCTCTCTTAATAATACCTCACTCCACTTGCAAGTAATATGATTAGAGAGAATAAAAGTACAAAAATAGTTTTTCAGTGGAAGTGATAAAAGTGTTAAGATACTTGTAGGAAAAAATAAACTAAGAATTAAACAATTGTAAACAATTAGTAGCTTAGCTGAGCCACGGCCTCCCTGAAGGACTCATTGTCATGAGATAACCTATTCAACAGGATGAAAGAAAAACTGAAGAGGTCTGATCTTTCATGAACTTGCAAGAAACTACATGGGTGCATATGTCTAGTTAGATTGTAAGGGACTACCAAATTATCTGGGAGAGAAATTTTTACAAATCATGGTGATTTTTTTACAGAAAATGAGATGCTTAGAATCCAGTTTTCCCTTCTCTTTGGAGCATTTAAGTCAAGTGCTATTATTTTATTGTTAGTTAAATTATACCTGTAAAACTACTGAAATTCAAAGTTGCTTGTTTTTTTCAAAACTTTTAAAAGTATTCCTTTGAAAATACAATTCTTCATGCATTATTTAGTTAACAAATAAACAGAATTAGTTTACTGAAAAACTTAATGCTTTTCTATCTTTAGCTTGTGGGAAAAGATCATTCAGTACTACTGTTGAGTAAATATTATATAATGTTAGATTTTAAAATCAGTGTAAGCATATTGTACAAGTATTTATATAAAATATAATAAGATGAGTAATAATTATTACATACATGTAAAACATTTTCATTCTAAAAAGGAATTAAGCTGTTGATAATCTCGGCAAATTCCCTTCCCGGACATTATCCCCTCCCATTCATTAAGACAACCAGGGAGACTTCTACTTAACCTATGACAGGGAAAATAAATGTGGTTACCTGGGTTCAGTGCTTCGAAAAAGACAACCCCTGCAATTCCTCTCCGAAAATTTTGATGGAGCGAACATTGCCCCTCCTGTGAAAACTTTTTTATCTTGTAAAATGCTTTATGTTTTATAATTTGACAGTAATTAAGAATCGTCAATAACAAACTTAAGGGAATCTGACTTGTCTAATGTAAGAATTTTTAAAAAGCTTTTCTTTTAAAAATTACAGGAGGGGCATTGTCACGTATGTCTAAAACCTGCAAAAATTAACATGATATCACAGTAATTAAGTACTTTTTCACCTAAATCATAGTGTGTGTGTTATTTAAATTATAATTTTTTTTTTCATCTATAATATTTGAAGTGATAACAAAATAAGAAGTGTTTAATTTAGTTCTCTTACTTCATACATGTACATACATGTATTGTGTCATACCAGCAGTCATGTTTTGCTGAAGTGATAACGGGTTTCAGCAGTTTCTATTTATTGAGTTGTCTGATTAAAGGACAAGTTTTACGCAAGGCTAGTTCATTTCGTGCGAGGTGTCTTGTCATACTAAAAATCTGTGTATGTTAATTACCTGTATTTCTCTTCTAATGTACATACAGTATTTTAATCAGCTTTGATTATTCAAAATAAAATTTGATGAAAGTGTCTGAAGGTACAATGTAAGCATCGTCCGATACACACGTCCAACCCATTATGTTACCCTCCATTCATCACAATCTAG
Organism: Cyclina sinensis; assembly: GCA_012932295.1. Classification (NCBI taxonomy): domain Eukaryota; kingdom Metazoa; phylum Mollusca; class Bivalvia; order Venerida; family Veneridae; genus Cyclina; species Cyclina sinensis. The sequence goes on along the minus strand of JAAONU010000006.1, from coordinate 36,574,957 downwards.
TGATAATGGAATAAGGTACCATGGGTATCCAGTGATGGAAGGTAAGTTGTATAGAATAAAGTGAATAAAAAATTAGCAAATAAATCCATTTAGCCTCATATACAAAGCTAAGAATAGCCATTCTCATTTAACTGAAACATTTTTGACATTTTTGGGACAATGTAGAAAACTGTCTTATGGAATGTTATTTAGGTAAAAATTAGACAATGCCTACTTACTGTTACAATTTATTCACTGACACTGCTATAGTGCATACGGGTACAGTCATTTTGCGTGCTGGCATTTTCATCATGCTTGTCGATAATGATACCATGCTTGCTGGAAGTTACAACTTGTATGTTGTTTAGGCCATAATGCCTATATCATATTTTTATTTGACTGAATGACTGTTAGTGTAATGGTATATTTTATCATGCCATGGCTATCTTGGTTCTTTTGTAATGCATCCAAGAACAAAATACATGGCATGACCAACCAATAAAGAAAATGTTATCAGGCACTAAGCAAAATAGAAGTAAGCATTATGTTAATTCAAAATTGTAAGTCACATTTTGACAACAGGGGGCACTATGTTCAAGTATTCATATTTTTCCTTAATTTGAAGGAAAGATACCAAGAATATGTAAAGTGATGTAACAGTATTCATAGCCGGGATATTTCCATTTTCTTTTGTGAAAACTACAAACGTGCGCCCCTTGGTATCAAAATGTGACCAGCCCTCTCAAATGTTTCATTCAAGTTTTGCCTTTTGACAAATTGTGATGGAAGAAAACAAATCAGACAGCCACATGTTTTTTTTTTTAAGCAGGCAGTGAAAACAAAGAGGCAGTGCAGTTTGATATTGAAGGACATGAGTTTATAGTTCCTAAGAAAGAAATAGGACCTGGACCAGAAGAAATACCCAAATGGGAAAACTCACAAGTAAATATTTGCAATAGATATTTATCTAGAAGTTTTAACATGATACTTTTTGACATCATATAGGCAGAGAAGGATATTAACCATAGTATATTCTGCAATATACAACAGTACAACAAAAAGTCATCATGAAGTAATACTCTTGTATTTTGTTGCACTAATACATGTATATAACCCATAATATGAATGTGAAAAGAGGAAGTTTCATCATGTATATATCAGCAAATATATGAAGGTGCTTTGTTCAGATGCTTGAATTTTTTAACCACTCCATGTGACTCCGGCAAAAGCCCTCATGGTTAAACTACATGTACTATGCATCTGTATAATACTTTTGATTATTTATGGTAACATTATTTGTACATTTTAGATTTGACTGCAAAATGATAAAAGGAAAAAAAATTCTATCGAAGTCTGATTTTTTGTTAGCTCACTTGAGCACTTCTGTTATGTATGTCTGTCTGTCACAGCTTGTTAACACTCTAGAAGACATATTACACTTATATTATAGGCATATCAAGATCTGATGGGGTTTATCCTGGCAATGAACAATGCTGTGAAAGGCAAGAAGATCTCTGTTGATTGCCAAACTTCTCCTGTAAGTTTCTGCTTGATATGGTGATGTCACAGAAATGACATACCCAGTATTAACTAGCACCAAACAAATGTCTGAAGATTCCAGGTGAACATCATTCATGAAAACATAAGAAAGATTAAGAAATGTATGGATTTTACTAAAACCTGAAATAATATTGTCATTCAAGCAATGCGATTTCATAAATTAAAAGGGGAGGGTACAGATTTAATAGTGCATGTTCAGAATTATTTTCTTATCACGTTAATTGCGATACAAATTATTGTATCAAATAAAACAGGCTTACCAATGAACCGCAGACTGTGGTGATAGAGAAGTAAGATAATTATCTCAGAGTAAGACTAAAACAATAAGTCACTTTGTCTCGTTAAACAAGTTGTCTTCATTACCTAGCAAAGCTGGAATCTGCGATCTACTTTACTGTGATCGGAGCATATTGTAATTAAGGTATTCTGGATATGAGCTAGGGATGACCACAAATCTAAGAAATCTATACAAAGTACGATAAACCTTCACCGCTGAAAATTTTTCCACTGACTGAGGTTTTCGGATAAGTACACTGATGTGAATGGAAGTCTCACTTTGAGGCATACTCTTAGTCATCCTGTATTTTCTTACATCCTTTCTCCAGTTTGTGCAAGACCTGCTCAAATTGTTAGATACATTGGAAAGTTGGATAGATGAGTTCCCTCCTGTTGATCAGCCACAAAGGTTTGGTAACAAGGCATTCAGAGACTGGTTTGACAAACTACAAAAGGTATACCTGTTGTTTTTGAAAATTTGATCTTTTTAGACCTAATGCTTGAAAAAAAGTTGAAAATGAATGTAAATCACTTGAATTTTTCATTTACTACACAAATAAGGGCCAGAATTTAACTGTCACAAGGCTAGATTCTAAAGTTTCTTGACATGTACAGGTTTCAGGTAATAGTTCCTATGCCTAGGTTAAATACCCACTGCAATGTTTGAGTGTATCGGTTAAAATTTTTCACAGAATAAAAAAAATATATTGGAATAGATCAGTTAGACAGTTTTTGTTGTATCAGTGATAAAATATTTGTAGAATGCCAAGCAGTTAGTTGAAGACATGTTGGAAGATAAGTACAAGAAGGCAGCAGAAGAGATATCAGTGTACCTTATAGAGAGTGTTGGGAACCAGACTCGTATAGATTATGGCACAGGTAAGCCAGGAACCATGATATACAAATTATTCCCATGGTATTCTCAGTCAAATATTTCATCCCAGTATCATTTTTGCTCAACTGTTGAGCTGTATGAAAGTTTTACTCAACTGTTTGATTCTTATGAATAGTGCTTGGGACTTTGAGCTTGGATTTTTAAATGTAGAAAATTTAGAATTGCACTATATATAAGATACCATAGCAGCAGAATGTATGCACCAAAAATATTGAAACTTAAATAAAACTGTTTTGTTTATATGTTGTTTTTTTAATTAAAACATTTTATAGAGTAATACAGTAAATCAGTGAACAAAGATTGGCTTTCATTTAAATGAATATATATGATATTGCCTGTCTAAAAGAGCACTTTTCACTCTGTTATAAAATCACCTTGAATCTTTCAGCATGACTGTCTGCCTCGGTGGTGAGCAATACAATATATCTTTAAACCCAATACCCATTGTAGTGGTTAATTGAAATTCGTTTTTCCTGATGTTTAAACATCGATTATCTCATATCAGTTGCATGTCTAAAGAGCACTTTGTCATTATGTTTCAAAATTGCCTTAATTCAAACGCCTTGTAACAGTGATCATTGTTATAGGGAAACGGCTCAAATTGGTTTTGCAATGTTTGAGTTTCTATATGTAGACAATATGAGATACTGGATATGATCTTCTCAAGGAGAATATTTGTATACTTCCCAGGTCATGAGATGGCCTTTGCTGCATTTCTCTTCTGTTTCTACAAGATTGGTGTACTGAAAGAATCTGATGCCGAGGCATTGGTACTTAAAGTGTTCAGTAGGTAGGTGATAGCATACATTTACAGGTAAACAATAACTTAAACAGTTTACTGTGTAGATTACAATCTGTGTTGATGATTTGGTTTTATGTTTGGTTTTATTGGGGTTAAACGCCAGTTTTAACAGCTAAGGTCATATCCCGGCAGTCAGTCCACCTAACCAGTGTTCCTGGGTTTACTAACCAATTTCTCTGCATGCGATGTGACTGAGTACTTCGTCACTTGCTTCAGAGGTGAGGGACAAATGACCTAAAGACACATTGTCTGAGATCAATAATCACGGAGAAATTTTGCCAGCCCTGATTTATATCTAACTGGGACTGTCAAGATTCACTATCCATTGCTCAACTATTTGAGCTAGCTGGGCCGGCTCTGTGTTGATGAATTTACTTATTGATGAAATGGTGTACAGTAGGCAGCAAAAACATTTTCATGCACATGACACTGGCTTTTAATCAACATACTGTGCAAGCCAGTACCAAGCTTACATCTATGAAATATAATCAACTTTAAGATAAAAGGTACATTTAAAGTATCAACCGACCAGTCTTTCCATGGGAGATAGATATTTTTGTTTTTACTGGAATGGTCCATAGTATCTAGACCGTTATAATTTTCAGGAACTTCATCTGCCAGATTACTGAAAATTCAGTAAAATAAACTGCCTCTATAATATAGGTGTTAATTTGTAATACATATACTGTAACATTCTCAAAGAATATCAGTTAAACCACGCTGTTGGTAAGTAGATCATTCATTATGATGTCATGACTGTATAAGTTAATCAGTGTCCAATCATTTTACAATAAAAGATATTGACTTGACAAGTCTGGGTGCTAATTAGCTAAAGGGCTGTGAATGAATCTATAAGAACAGATATAACTTCTTTGATATATTCATGTTGTATATATTATAGATACTTACAGTTGGTTCGAAAACTTCAGTTAACATACAGGATGGAACCAGCTGGGAGTCAGGGTGTCTGGGCATTAGATGACCATCAGTTCTTACCCTTTATATGGGGTTCTTCACAACTAATTGGTAAGTATACTGAGATATTCATCTTTATATGGGGTTCTTCACAACTAATTGGTAAGTATACTGAGATATTCATCTTTATATGGGGTTCTTCACAACTAATTGGTAAGTATACTGAGATATTCATCTTTATATGGGGTTCTTCACAACTAATTGGTAAGTATACTGAGATATTCATCTTTATATGAGGTTCCTCACAACCAGTTGGTAAGTATACTGAGATATTCATCTTTATATGGGGTTCTTCACAACTAGTTGGTAAGTATACTGAGATATTCATCTAGCTAAGAGGTAGTATGTTCATGTAATTTGATGACAAGATCATGTTTTCTTACGGTATTGTCAGAAAAACTTGATTATATCTGTTGCAAGAACTTGACTCTAGATATGTTTCAAAACTCATGAATTTAAGACAACTCAAATAGATAGAAGCCATACACTTTAAAGAGAAGCATTTAAACATATTTTGGCACTTAAGAACTATCTGTTTTCCCTAAGCCATTACTAATAAACATGTTTTTGCTTTTTTTTTTCAGGACATCCTAGGATTATGCCGAAGTCATTTGTGAAACCTGAAATATATGAACATTTTGCAAAAGATTTCATGTTTTTAAACTGTATAAAATTCATAAATCAGGTAGAACTACTTAACAGATATTATGCATTTTAAAATTTAATGCTCATTTTTGTGTCATTATTAATTTTAATTAATTTTGTTATTAGAAAAATAGTACTTAGTTATATAAAGATTGAAAGTCATGCCCTTTAAACTCCCTGTTACTCCTGGCTTTCATTGGATAAGGGATCTGAAGTGTATCTGTATATATTTGCTTGTTTTTTGTTGTTTTTTTGCGTAGATTTAGATAATGTCCTTATAATGGGTTTAGAAACTACATCGAATTTGAAATGAACTGCAAATGCTGAAGTGATGAAATTCCTAATTTTCACTTTTTATACTGTTATTGGTGATTTGAAAAATAGTGTGTTCTTTTTTTGTTTTTTTCTTGTTCATAGTGTCTTTAAACTTTTGATAGAATAAAAGATTTAGCCAGTTTGAAGGCATTTTATATGCCTTCTTTCTTTTATTACATCAGGGTTGATGGGGGGGGGGGGACTATAGGTTTGCCATCTGGCCGTCACTCCAGACGTCCGGAAAAACTGGATCCTCCAGGATAATTAAAAAAGTACTTGGAATATTTTTGAAACCTGAAACTTGGATAGATGGCTATATGGAGATTATGCACATCATTTTATTTGTTCCTGTGTTGAAAAATTTGGTTGCTATGGCAACAAATAGACTTGAAATATTGCAAAAATGGATATATACATTTGATAGCCCTTCAGATATTCATTTTAAACTTGCTCCATGTCTTGATACTCAAAAGACCAGTTCACATGTCATGTCCCATAACTCTGACCTTTGATTTCACAAAGTTATCCCCCTTTTTCACATTGAAAATTTTCCAAATATCTACATTTCCTTGAATATTTCTGTAACCTTTGATGCATTTGCTAAAGACTTTATACAAACTTTATTCATGTTATTATTATTATATAATATATTATTACTTATACTGACAGAATTGTGCCCCTTTTTATTTAGAAAGTATAGCAAAAATAGTCAAGTCTTACAGATTACACAGCAAGGTGAATTTATAAGTCTGTTCTTTGTATTAAAAATTGAGATATTTATTTGCATTACATGAGAGTGTTTTATTTATAACATTACACCCACTTAATAGGCATGTGATCTTTTGATTATCTTTTGTATAAAACATACCTTCATCTAACATTAACAAAAAACTATTGATTTTGGCTAAGTTATTATTATTAATTTTGGTTCTATTTAGTGTGACAATGCCCTTTCCAGTAGGGGACTTTTATTGCTTGGAAATACTCTTACTTGTTTTAATAATGATTCTGTAATGTGTAAATGTTTTGTATTCCAGGTAAAAACTGGCCCATTTGCAGAACATTCTAATCAGCTTTGGAATATAAGTGCAGTTCCTAACTGGGAGAAAGTAAATTCAGGGCTAGTGAAAATGTACAAAGCGGAGGTAATTATCATTTGATAAATGTACCTTGTCATTGTTGATGATATGAAACAACAACAACAGTAGCAGCAAATACTTATAAGGCATAAAATCATAAATGCCATTTCTTAGCTTATACGAACTGGCCTTGTGTGAAGCAAAACTATATTACATTATACAATTAACAGGGACAGACAATATGTGAATCGAATACAAAAGTATGTACAGAGACATAATTTATAGCTAACATTTTTCCTTCATTGATCTATGTTAAAAAGTTGTTGAGTGTTCTTTCTAGAACTTTGTTGTATTTGAATTATCTTACTGTCTTTATATATAGAGTAATTTCTGCCCAATCTGTAATACTAGCTCATACTGTTTTGGCATGTTGAGTTGCATTGCCTTAACAGAGTGCAGAAAAAGGTTTAATTAGAGCCAGTAACTGTCTAGGGTGTAACTTAAATACTTCAGAACTATTGAAAAACAGTAATGAATGTAAATGAAGGATAATTGCTATAGAGATTTTCTCTTAAAATGGGGACTTTGATGGAACTTAATTAGAAAGGAAAGTTCTAAGTAATTATCAGTGCTTTTTTTATCCATTAGTTCAGGGTTCTTTTTTTGTCTAGACAAGTTTTTTATGGGCATGTAAACTTGCTCATTTTTAACAATGATTACATAAAAGATTACTTTTAAAATGCTTAAATCTCAACAGTAAAACAGAACTCATATCTAAGTGATACAAATTCATTTTGAAAAAAACAACAAACATTTCTGTTCATATTTACTGAATTTCTTATCAGTAACAATGAGTTTAATGTGTTATACTTAGTCACATACCATTATTTATATATTAAACCAGGGCCTTCAGTTAAGGCCCTGATTATACACACAAGTTTTTTTTCCAAACATCTGATGTCTGTTTTCTAGAATTCTGATAAGTAATCAACATTGTAAAGATTGTTTGGTTCAAATGGGATCTTAGATTTTTAATTAAGTACATATTTTTATGTTTGTAGGTGCTTGCAAAGTTTCCTGTGATACAACATTTCCTGTTTGGTAGCCTTCTGAGTATAAAACCTGCAACCTGATTGGACATCTAGTACACACCAGAGTGCAATGCTGCAATTTGATTGGACAGTTTGTAGTCTACTTAGTGTTTTACCTGCAATGTGATTGGACTGTAAAAATAGCGTACACAGTGACACCAGATTGATACAGACATAGCATGCCAGTTTGTGAAAGATGAAAACAATATTACAGGAAGTTTCTTTCTTCGTTTTAATTGTGAACAAAATACAATTAAACCACATCAGTCTAAAATGGAGTTTTACATAATTTTTTGACATTTTGACAAAAATGTTGACATGAAGTACTTCTACTAAAAGATATCTTTTTAAAACTTGATAGGTGTACTTACCTTAGGGAAGGAAAATTGAAGAAAATTCAGATGCTTTGCAACATAATATATATACTAATAAAAATAAGTATGTTTATGCAAATATATTAACTAAAGTCAGATTTTTATTTTATGAATCAGACAGCTGTTGAAATATAGATCAGAAAGTTAAGATATTAATACATTATCATTTACATCTTTAAACAGCTGCATTAGCATCTTACATTCCATATAATGATGAAACACTTTATACCAAGCAAATATTGTACAAATACTGGCACTGCCAATTTTTTGAGCACCTAATACATTTGATGTCATTTTCTGGCTTATGTCATAAGAATACAATAAGCCACATATTAATTTGATCTGGTTCAAATATTAATTGTATCAAGTTTACAGCGTAGAATGAATCTTTTAACATATATCCCTGATCACAGAAGTGTTGTCGTTTCATTGGTTGTTCAGACTGGATGGACTTTGTTCACTAGTTTACCTCACTGTGTTGATATTCATTTTGTGGCATATTTTGATAGGTAATGTTTCTTTTTTTATCAGCTAACAATTGTTTGCTTCATAATAAATGAAATTCTGTTACACTCTTGACAAAATAAACAATATATAATGTGATAGTGTGGAAAGTACTCTGGAAACAGGTACATAATATTTCTGATAATAAGAAATGTTTTCTTGTGCAATGTTCTCAGGTAATGATCATTGTCACAAAAAGCTTGAAGCTTTAGCAAGCATCTGTTCATGTGGAAGAAATTGAGACTTTTTATATGTACACATATCTGTGTGTTAGGACTGTATGTTTATTCTGACATTTTTAATGGAATGTTAAGAAAGCTTATTTGAGTGAAGTTTACAATCAGATGGTTTGTAATTTGATTCATGCATGAACAACTTTATTATTTACAGCAGATAAGTGCTAAATTGTATTAAAGATATGAATTCATAGACTGAATAGTTGTTAGTTTTTGTTAGCATTGTTTTTGTTTAAAAATTGGATTTTAAGGTGGTTTTATAAATACCAAGCAAATTCCTCTACAAAAACAAGGATGCAGTATAGAATGCCAAAGAAAAAGGTATGATTTGTATTAGATACACCAAAAGTCACGTCATCCTTCAGAATGATTTACTCGCCTTATGATCAAGTAAGATTGACAAAGTGGATTCAGTTTGAATGTTTACGAAAAAGATAAGGATTGTATTGAAATGAATTCTCTTTGATGGCTAATATGTTAAAGTGAAAACTGCAATGGGTTTTTCATATTTATTACACTTGAGGTCATGTAGAGCTTGTTTTCAGAGATCTTTGCATGGTCATGCATCAGTGGTCAACATTTTACCTGAAATGATACCACTCCGGTAGTACTTGCCTGAAGTTGATGAAAATTGGTAGAGGTATTCCATGCATTACTGGTTCTTCATAGTGCATATTTTTCACAGACTAACATAAGGGAAAATTCTATCCACTTTACTCATTTATTTAATGTACTCAAAGGGCAGTGCAATAACCCTGTGTCTTAGACAATTGGAGGATTAGTTTTAGTCTCAGCAGGAGAATGTAATAATGTTATGGTATTTACAGTTGCTGAATCATGGTTCTCAAAGAATTCCTAAATGAGCTGATTCACTAATTATATATGCAATTTCTTTGATCAAAATAGTCACGTATTCAGATCTTAGTCTTCAGGACAATCAAAAGAAACAAGTTTTAAATCCAATGAAGGTTAAAAACTATTCTACAGAAAAGTTTTTATTATCCCCCCACCCCGCCAGTAGGCGGAAGGGATATGGTAATGGTCTCCATCCATCTATGACTTATTTTATAACACTGTTGAAAGGAATTTGTTGAAACCTCGCATAATGATAAAGGACATTAAGAGAAAATGTTGTGTATAACAGGCGTAACTCTAACTTGCTCTATTTTTAGATCACCTGTGTAGCTTTTAATTAGTATTCTATTTTGACAATCGTATAGTGGACCTCTACCAAGTTGATACAAATCATGGCCCCTTGGTCAAAATTGGCCCGTCCCAGTGATCACTTGTTTTTAGAATAAAGTTATATAGGAAAATGTTTTTACAAAATCTTATCAGAAAGTGAAAGGCCTTGAGCTTAGATATTTATGCTTCGGCAATACCTAGTTAATTAGATGTGGTAAGGAAGATCTTGGCCTTCACCATGGTACCCAACCACCAACAACCTGGATACCACCCCCAACCCTCCAAAAATAATTGGATTAACCTTTATCCACCTTTGTCTGTGACCTTCTTTCTTCTTTTTGAAACTACATGATGAAATTTTAACTATTTGTATAATTTTGCATGCAGACTTCGACTTTGACCTTTGCTGACCTTCACCTACGGACCTACTTCCTTGTCTTGAAGATATGTCTTTGAAATTGTAACTATATATGTTTGCAATTTGACCTTGGTTAACCTTTACCTATTGACATTTCTTTGTTTAACAATATTTTTTATATCTATTGTGGTATTTAAACTGTCTGCCATTTAACACATGCCTTAGGTGCCCCCGGCTCCCCCAAGTCATCTGACATTGTTAGGTGCCGGCTGATCTGGGTCCGCTCTCGCTAATAATATGCTCGGATTCAGCTGTTAATAGTAAAGCTTTAGACTGCTGAAGGGTTAAATATGCATCTTTTGCAACTAGTGTAGACCACAGATCTATCGGCACACAACCGTTCTGGCTGATCAGGGTCTGCACTGTTTGTTGCTGAATCAGTAGGTAACGTGTCATTGTCCAAACAGCAACCAGTTTTGACCCTGATCAGCCGACTGATCTCATGCCAGCTGATCTCGGTCTACACTGGTCGCACAGGCCAATAGAAATTCAGCACTCTAAAGATTAATCATGTTGAAAATTTGCAAGTTTGGATGTAAAGTTTCTGCGGGATTTTCCATATAGTAACATGTCAGTTCATTGTTCCTTTCCGCCTTTCATTTGGATCATGTTGAGGTTTACAACATACATATAATTGTTCACGTGTGACCGGATATCCTTCTTATTCGGATTTCTCCTAAGCTGTCGTTTCTCCTACAACATCTTTCTCTCCTCTTCTCTGATTTCCTCTTTCCTCTCATAACCTCCATACCCATTCGAATAGCAGCATTGCTCCAGCGTGAGAATGGCCATGTTGAACTTGGCTCTTGATTTTCTTAATACGGAAATTTAAGGGGCATCTACCTACAAATAGAGTGCCCAGGCGAAAAAGTTATGTTATAGCAGTGATAAAGGGATACCCACCGGAAGGTTTCGTTACAAAAATAAACAAATAACATTTTAATTGCAATTAGTTTATTGCAAATAATCCAAACCTACATTAACCATTTCCTGTTAAACATTTCTATTGGTAAATAAGGCACTATTTATTTCTAGATGTTCAATATCTTATTTTTATTTACACACTGATAAAATAAACATAATACAAGCGTATGTATTTCATATACACATAGAAACATTACAACACCGTGATGCTCTCTGTCATTAGGTGGAAGAATGCACTGGTTGCTTACTGAAATGTCATAAAATTCAGCAGAAACTTAGTACTTTGTGATATCACTTGAAAGAAATTCTTTTTCCTCTATGCCTACTTTTCAGGCCAACATTTGAAACGTGAGGTATGTAGCATTGCTGCTGTCTTTCATTTTGTCTGAGCAGATCAGTAACTTGCAAATGCTTGGGCCAAGGTTCGTGAAGCTTAACATGGACAATGGGCATGACCAGCAGATGACCACTATTGATTCGAAGTCATTAGGTCAAAAGTCACGGTCACAGTAACCACCTGTGTAAAATCTTTGTAAAATGAATAATTGGCGAATGCCTTGCCTAGGTTGATGGAAATTTGTAGAGTTTGTCGGCTTAACCAGAAAATAACACATTTGAATTTTTAGATCAAGGTTCATGGCCAAATCCTTATCTGATCAATAACTGGCAAACGTTTTGGTTTTTTTGGGTTTTTTAGATTTCATATGGATATTTGCCTTGACCAATGAAATACCCTAACTGATTTCGAGGTTAGTAGGTCAAAGGTTAAGTTCTAAATGGCAGCCTTTGAAAAATCCTTGTGAGGGCAAACCCTTACCACTAACTGTGCAACAGTGTCCTAGGTACATGAAATTGCAAGGGATATTGGGCACGATCAGCAGATGATCCCAAATGATTTTGAGATTAGAAGTCCAAGATTACATTGACAACCTGTATAAAAACCCTTGTTTTTATGACTTGTCTTTTTACTCCCAAGTAATATAGTTGACAGAACCTTTACTTCAATGTGAAATTCCCCAAACAACGACATTTTCACACAAAAAATTCAATGTACAAATTGCTATTGTTTTTCTATGACAGGTGCAAGAAGTTGGTGAACCAGTGTCCTATGGACATATTTCTAGTTAAATTTTAGTTTATTTGACATTTTATGAGGCTTTAATATGTAACATCAGACAAATACAGATTAGGAGATCACATTTTACCATGAAATGATATACTCTGGTGAGTAGTATAGACCCATGATGGCCCTCTTGTTTGAGAAAGTATTTTCAACATCAGAGGTTTTGCGATCAGGTACTGCTCTTGCAAAATCTCACGCTTAAGAAATATTTTAATATAAAAGGTACGACCTTGTATTTTGCAGTTTTATGTCTTATAAAAATAAATGTTAATACAAGGTGCAAACTGCATATTTTTATGTTTTATCGGACTCCACCCACTTTGACTTGCCCAAATGTATTCCATACACTGGTTCTGATAAATCACAAAAATATTCAGTTTGTACCTTTAATTTTAGAGTGTACTCAGCTGTCTCAGTAAACATCTTAAGTACATGTAATTGTTAGTAGAAACTGGTTAACCGACATATCCATAGGTATTTCGACGAAATAAGATGCAAGGAGTTGCAGTATCTATTAAAGTCAGAGTATAAACAAACAACTACAAATAAAAACAATGACATTTATAAGAAAGGAAGGGAATGCACTAACTGTTTACTTCATTTCATACATAGGTTGGCCATAGGACTTATCAGAAACCATGAGATGCTGATGCGGATTTTGAGTTTTAAAATTGTGGTTTACTTAGTCTGTACTGCAACATTTATACTGAAAATGTAGGGTAAAGGTTACTGTACTTTGCATAATTATTTTTGTTGAATCATGAGAACCTAACAGTGTCATGATTTGTCGAGGTAAGAGATCTACAGCTTTTGTCTAAGAATACACGTTTCGCAAAATGATATTATGTAACGTCTCAAATAATTCTATAAAAATACTAAAAATGGGATTGTTCTTATTTGCTTAAAGACACAAACAACCTCAATTACTAATTTTGTCGCCATAGCAGAAACCAGGAGATGCTAATGTGGACAGGATCGTTTAGATTGATAATGAAAATAATTTGTGGACTTTATAGAAGAGGTCATTGTTTTCAGATATGCTTACACTCCTTTTTCATTTTTTGTTGGTTTTAATATATAGAATTGGCCTGGACTGAAGACAAATGACTGCTTTCTGTAGATCTTTGAATACTGTTCTTATGAAAATTTTAAGTACAAAAGAGTAGAAATGTAATGCTCCTGTTTATGCCAAGTTTAATTTAGTTTTCTTTCCAGTTCTCACGCCCCGTCCGCTCTAAGATATTGTAATAAAAAGGTGTGTGTGTGTGTTTTTTAAATTTATTTTGGTTTGTTTAAGCTACTATTACGCTGTATGAATAATTTCACACTAATGAAATGTGACTATGAAACTATGCGAGTTAAAGAAATGCAATATCGTCGATAGTTTCTGGACTAGTTTTTTGTGTAGATCAATTTTTTCATTGTAAGAGAAAGAATAGCAGTTATTATGCACTTAATTTAAGGGATCACCGTTTTCTCTTGTTTCCGTTCGTGGTTTAGCACAGTCATACTCCTTTGAACTAATTATAGGCCACAATGTATGTGTTAATCTTGACGATAAGTTCTTGTCAGTTGTTTCTTCCTTCTTGTGTAATGTCAAATATATAGCAGATAATTTTCTTAACGAATTTCTGTCCTAAGTGCACAAGTCCCCTCTAGAGGAAATTGAATTAATGAGCAGGAGTAGCCTGAAAACGAACGCACCAGACATTTGAGACAAACAAATCACTCCCCAAAATATTAATCAAAAGTATAACTTAAACAATAGACCTTAGCTTTTAGAACTATTCCTAATTTTGACCATTCTGTAATTAAATTTGCCTTTTTTGTTTGATTTTATTTAGTTTGTTAAAGACAAGTAAACAGTTTCTTACATAAGGAATGTCTTAATATCAGTTCAAGTATTTTGGCTATTGTCTACTTTGTTGTTGATTTTGAGTTTTAAAATTGTGGTTTACTCAGTCTGTACTGCAACATTTATACTGAAAATGTAGGGTAAAGGTTACTGTACTTTGCATAATTATTATTTTTGTTGAAACATGAGAACCTAACAGTGTCATGATATGTCGAGGTAAGAGATCTACAGCTTTTGTCTAAGAATATACGTACTGCAAAATGATAATGTAACGTCTCAAATAATTCTATGAAAATACTAAAAATGGGATGGTTCTTATTTGCTTAACGACACAAACAACCTCAGTTACTAATTGTGTTGCCATAGCAGAAACCAGGAGATGCTAATGCGGACAGGATCGTTTAGATTTATAATGAAAATAATTTGTTGACTTTATAGAAGAGGTCATTGTATTCAGATATGCTTACACTCCTTTTTCATTTTTTGTTGGTTTTAATATATAGAATTGGCCTGGACTGAAGACAAATGACTGCTTTTTGTAGATCTTTGAATACTGTTCTTATGAAAATCTTAAGTAAAAAGGAGTAGGAAAGTAATGCTCCTGTTTATGTCAAGTTTAATTTAGTTTTCTTTCCAGTTCACTCGCCCCGCCCCCTCTATGATATTGTAATAAAACGGCGTGTGGTTTTTGAAAAATTTATTTTTGTTTGTTTAAGCTACTATAACGCTGTATGAATAATTTCAGTTACCAGTACTAATGAAATGTGACTATGAAACTATGCGAGTTAAAGAAATGAAATATCGTCGATAGTTTCTGGACTAGAATTTTGTGTAGATCAATTTGTTCATTGTAAGAGAAAGAATAGCAGTTATTATGCACTTAATTTAAGGGATCACCGTTTTCTCTTGTTTCCGTTCGTGGTTTAGCACAGTCATACTCCTTTGAACTAATTATAGGCCACAACGAATGTGTTAATCTTGATGATAAGTTCTTGTCAGTTGTTTCTTCCTTCTTGTGTAATGTCAAATATATAGCAGATAATTTTCTTAACGAATTTCTGTCCTAACTGCACAAATCCCCTCTAGAGGAATTGAATTAATGAGCAGGAGTAGCCTGAAAACGAACGCACCAGACATTTGAGACAAACAAATCACTCCCCAAAATATTAATCAAAAGTATAACTTAAACAATAGACCGTAGTTTTTAGAACTATTCATAATTTTGACCATTCTGTAATTGATTTTGCTTTTTTTGTTTGATTTTTTTAGTTTGTTAAAGACGAGTAAACAGTTTCTACAATAAGGAATGTCTTAATCTCAGTTCCAGTATTTTTGGCTAGTGTCTACTTTGTTGATTTTAAGTTTTAAAATTGTGGTTTACTTAGTCTCTTCTGCAACATTTATACTGAAAATTTAAGATAAGGGTTACTGTATTTTGCATAATTATTATTTTTGTTGAACCATGAGAACCTAACATTGTCATGATATGTCGAGATCTATAGCTTTTGTCTAAAAATACACGTATCGCAAAATGATCTTATGTAACGTCTCAAATAATTCTATAAAAATGATATTATGTAACGTCTCAAATAATTCTATAAAAATACTAAAAATGGGATGGTTCTTATTTGCTTAACAACACAAACAACCTCAGTTACTAATTTTGTTGCCATAGCACGCGGTTGGTATTGTAAATCTGTTTCATTATCAATAGGCATTGGACATTTACTTGATTCAAAGGAAGAATATATTGTTTAAGAAAAATCTATTAATGTTTTTGAATCTGAATGTCCATAAGTTACATAAAAAGACCACTTAACCCAATAAAACTGTACAAAAGAAAATTGTAAAAAAAAAAAAAGATTTTTGTTTGTGAACATATTTCTGTGCATGACTGGTCTTTGGAGAAATGTATACAGTTATACCTACAAATTGCTATTTTGATTTGAAAGAAGGCTATTTACCATAAAAAAAATGATAATTATGAATAAAGGATAGGTCATTTTTAGCTCACATGACCGAAAGTTATTTCTAGCTTTAAGTATGCTATTTTGTCCGTCTGTCGTCCGTCGTCCACAATTGAACTTAAGCAACGTCTCCTCCTTCACCACTCTGTCAATTGCAATGAAAATTTACAGATATGATGATTTTTGTATGGCCCTAATTCAAAGTTATTTAAAAAAGGAATTATAGGCACTCTGGTTGCCATGGCATCTGAAAGGGAAAAAATAAATATCTGCATTTCAGGAACCACAAGGCATAGAGCTTATTTATTTTGTTGATTACATCATCTAGTGGACCTTACCAAATCTATATAAATCATGACTCTAGGATCAAATTGGCTCCATCAAAGGGGTTAAAATCTTCTTGTCAGAAACTGTAAAGCCTAGAAGTAAGATGTTTGGTGTGTATTTGTCCTCTACCAAGTTTATACAAATCATGGCTCCTTGATCAAAATCCGCCCGCCCTGTCCCGCCCCAGTGGATCTGACAAAGAATTATATTGGAAAAAAGTGTTTTTTTTAAATTCTCGTCTAAAACGACAAGGCTCAGAGCTCATATATTTGGTTGATAGCATCATCTAGTGGACCTCTAACAGTTATGTAAATCATGGCTTTCGGGTCAGAATTTGCCCGAGCTCAGGGGTCACTTGATTTTACATAGACTTATATAGCAAAATCTTTTGAAAAATCTTCTTGTCAAAAAGGCCTAGAGTTAAGATATTTTGTTTGTACCATTATCTAGTGGACCTCTGCTAAGCATATACAAATAATGGAACCTGGATCAAAATTAGCCCCGCCTCAGTGTTCAATTGGTTTTATATGAGTTATAAAGGGAAATGTTTTCAAGAAACTGAAAGGTCTTGTTCTTAGATACATACGGTTCAGCATTGCCTAGTTAATTAGATGGGCTTTGGAAGATCTTGGCCTTCGTTGGCCCATCCGAAAAAAAAATCATTGGATGGGGTAGGAAGGTACTTAAACTTCATCCATATGTGTACTTTACCTTCCGGCGACCTACTAACCTAAGTCCTTGTTTTTAAGCTACATTAATGAAATCTGAACTATTTTTATAAATTTGGATGCAGTCTTCAATTTTGACCTTGGCTGACCTTGTCCTACTGATCTACTTCCATGTTTTTGAAGACATGTGTTTGAAATTTTAATTATTTATAGAAGTTTGCATACAGACTTCAAATTTGACTTCGGTTTACCCTGAACTATTGACCTTTTTCTTGGTTTAAAAAAATTTTGATATCTAATGTGGTATTTGAACTGTCTGCCATTTGACACATTCCATAGGTGCCACCCTAGCCCCACTTTACCAGTTGTTTGGTAGTTTTTTTCCATATGAGCGACCCAGGGCTATCTGGTTCTCTTGTTATAAACAACTCGCATTTATTTTCTTTCTCAATGTTAAAACATGGTCAGTCATTACTTGGTTAAAATGTGTCTTTGGAAGAGTTTGCACTATTGTTTAAATTAATCCTATAGTCTGACATTTTTGCTCATGAATACCTGTCTGTTATACCATGGAAACAAAACTTGTTTAGTGTTATAATGCACAAAATCCAACGGACTCTCAAAGTTCTGTGAAATTCTGAGATGATAATATTATGCAATGTCTCTTCTTTGTTATTTGGTTCTTCCGCAGAACTGTCCTTAAATCTTTTATTCTTTAGGTTATTTAACATTGTTTTGTATAACAAGGAGATATATGACAATGAGACTTCGAGGTGGTCCACAGCAATGTGTAAAATAACGATAATGAGTTATTAACAGTTCCTCTTATATGATAGGTAAGTTAGTAAACAACCTAAACACTGTGCACCTATCAATTTATATCCTCGACCGTGTGTTTGGATATAGTGGCTATATCTCTAGTGTTAGTTGCTCCAAATGGATGGAAAAGAAATATATGATAGATCGCAAAACAAACGACAAATTGTACCGTTCAGAAAACATGTTCTTACATATGAAATGTCTTGAAACTTTTTCAAACAGTTATACTTGATTAGTTTTACTCACTTGTATACTTACTAAACGAAATTGCTGTACCTGATTGAATCAACTTTGGCTGTATATATCATAACGGAAATAATATTCAAATAAGTACCAAGCACTGATCTTAAAATCCCTACTGTTATATTGATGCTCAAATCCCTCTTCCATTTAGCAAAAACAACGAAATTAAAAGATATATGAAACTGAATTAAAGTATTATTTTGCAATTACAGAAAATCCGTAGAATGATTATGTCTGTGAATAGTCATTAATGTTCAATATGAAAGGATTATATTTCAGAGAAAATGAGATATGGAATATTTCCTTATTATATTGGATTTGCAAGAATCTCTATGTGCTCAAATAACGGTTAGAAATATTAAATTGCTGAAAATATTACATATGGGATTATGTGTCTGGAGACACTTGTTATTGAACATAGAGACTTTCAACCTAAAATTTAGATCAAACATTTATCAGTTTTTGTCATGACAGGCAATTTGAAATTCTGAGTAGATAAGGGACATTATATCCGACATGATGTTTCTGAAGACCACTTTTCATTATAATTATGTCTCTTTATGCCATCGTTTGAAAAAGAAGACTTTTTATCTACTGATTAGACCCTCATACACCGCTAGTATTTCTAGGATTCTTTTGGACTTAAAACAATATCGTGAATTTACAAATAATTATATGGTGTTTTTGATTTTGGATTACCATAACTCAGCATTGATAATTGACCGAATATCATTTATATTGTACTGACTTTGTGGTCCACAAACATTTCAACACCTTCCGATCGTTATCCAAAAACAGATTACAATATTCTTTTTTCTAAAACATTTATTTTGAAAGAACAAAAGAGTATTTATTGAAAAAAAGGAATTCTCTAAAAGCAATGTAAATAAACAAGTGCCTACAGAACTCATTTGACAGAAGCACGGAAAGTATTTATCTTTGGTAAAACATGTAACTTATTTATATCATCATAATATTTGATTCACGTTTGCGTATTTTATTTGTGTAATCTCTGTGATGTATTACTTTGGTCAATTATCTAGCCCGCCAATAATGGTGAATTAAAATAACCATTACTGTAGCAAAAGATATATCTGGAATTTAAAATCAGAATATAAGTTTTTAGGAAGGTACATTTAGGAAAGCACTGAATACAGTATAGTTCGTCTTTGTGAGATCATTGCATTGTGATTTTAATAACTCATTTGGTGGTCCGATTTCAGTAGCTGTCTGACAGATAATTCTACAAACAAATTTAAAACCTGTTTAATAGTTTCCCAAATTTGAAGAAAAGAGAACAAATATGCATTTTGAAAACGTCCAGGGCTCTTGCAAACACAGGAATTTCAGTTATGAGCCATTTCAGAGATATTAAAGAACGAAGGATAATAAGAGAGAGAGAGAAATATTAAATGTATCCCAATTCATTGATTACTTGCACTGCAAAATATCAACTAGTTAAAATGATCTGAAACATACTCCACTTAAGTCTTACTAAACAAGACTTCATGCATATCACTATTTAGAGAAAACACAAACTGACCTTTAACGTGCTGTATAAGCAACTGTCTTCTTAAATTAATCCTATACTTACATTAACCTTACAAATTAATGAAACTCCTGGAGACACTTGATAAGAAAACACTATTATTCTTACCCCAATTTAATATAAGGAGTCTAAATGTGGCCTAAAGACGCGTTTTAGATAAGTCACTGTCAAAACGTATCAGCACCGAATCAGTCAAGTAAGGTAGATAAGGAAAGTACTTGTAGGTTGCAACTAAGACATTTACCATGTAATCCAATAATTGTCTCCTCATTTCCTTGATTAACAGAGGGACAATTTCACCAAACGTTTCCCTCAACGAATGTTCAGATTTATTTACCAATAAACCCTTCGTGATGGTAATCAGAAAGTAAGATATACACGTAGCATTGTACTAGTTCTGTGTGTGTGTTCTTTGTAAGTTGAAATTTGTATACAATAATGTCAATAAACGACGAATTTCAAATAATTAAGTCAAGTGTCAAACAATGTCATATATTAAAAACAGTTTTGTTAGCTACAAATTTCTTTGTTAATTTTCAGTCGTACTTTCTATGTATAGTAATATTTAGGGCATGCATGGACAAAGATCTTATAATATAAAATTGTTTTACTTTTTCTAAGTACTTGTAACGTTATGTTTTCATCACGAATGAAGCTTTTAAAGCATAATTCGATTTTTGATGATTTTTTTTTTCATAATTATCAAACGGGCAATCAGGTAAAGTTTTCTTTCAGAGATCTTTGCATGGTTGAGCATCAGTAGTCAACAATTCGCCTGAAATGATACCACCTCAATAGCACTTGCCTTAAGTTGATGAAAATTGGCAAGATATTCCATACATTACTGGTACTGCCTAGTGCATCTCATTTGTAATGATTTTACACAGACTTAGTTTAAACAGTATTTATTTCATATAATTCAAACATATACAATTATGTACAACAACATGATATTATACAGGATTGAAAAGGAAGTCAAAGACTTATATAATTTCTTTCCTGTGGGTATTAAGAGCATAGCATAATGTACAGTAACAACACGTATTAATACACTAGTTTCTAACATGAAATAATTACACCTATCAAAAGTGAAATAAAGAACAATAGTACAACAAGCGAAACATAGTAAATACAATAACTATTGTGCAATCATAGTGATTTGTTATTTATTGGTGGGAATGGGTAAAGCAAAAACATTACTGATGTGTGGTTTTAAATTTAACAATTATTTAATAATTAATTGAAATTTCATTTCATACTTGCACATTGTAATAAAGGAAGAACTAGAAAGTAGGATAGTTATAGAAGTGAAACTCAGAGAGCAAGATGAGGCCATTGTACACAGACTTATATAAGACAAACCTTTATCCCTTTTACACATTTATTTAATGTTTTAATAAATTTCACTGCAATAAAGGGCAGTGCAATATCCCTGTATGACCTTTAGACAATTGGAGGATTTAGATAATTAAACCTCTCAGCAGGTGAATATATCAATAGGAGGTGATGGTATTTATGTTTGTTGAATCATAGTCCTCAAAGAACTTCTAAATGAGCTGATTCAATGTATGCAATTTGTTTGGACAAAATTAAATCAGGTATTCAGATCTTAGTCTTCAAGCACCATTAGCAGAAACATTAGCATTAGCAGAAACATTAGCATTAGCAGAAACAATTTAAGTCTACATCGAAGGCTAAAAAGTATTACCTTATAACTATAGAGAAGTTTTTATTTTCTTGATATGCAATTTTAAAAAGCATCCGCCTAAACATGTGTCAATACACAAAAGCTGTATTATAGCACACTGATGATAAAAATATGCCCACCAAAAAGTTTCATTACAAATATATAATTCCGTTTCAATAGTTTGTTACGTACAAGGTTAGCTATTTGGATCACCCTGTGTCTGTCGTCCGTCGTCAACATTTTACTTCAAATGAGATCTCCAAAACTGCCCATACTTGATAGAATGTTCCTAATAGCATGGCCGTTTTCTAAAATTTCTCAAACAGTTTCACTCTGTTGCACGTAAAAGCTGCAAAAAATAAAAAATAAAAAATTCTATACAGCAAGATTTTTTTTCTCCATCAAATTACACAGAATGTTCCTTTTATAGCCTTTTTTGACATTGCTCAAATAGTTCCACTCAGGCACAATATGGCTAAAGACAGCGATAAAAGGTTCGGCTTTATTGTATTTTAGAACAAAAGAGCTAACAAAAAAGGAAGAAAGCGACATCTTCTTAACTTCAAGGTCTTTTTCCACCAAATTTCACGTTCATGGTTTCATGTTTCTAATGTAGCTCCATAACAAAATTGCTCTATTTGTTCCGCTTCATTGCACATAAAAGCCATCAGGCTCAGAGCTATAAATAGATTTTCGTCAATATTTGGTTTCAAATGACATCTCCTCACAAACCCCTCAAACTTTACAGAAATGTTCCTTAAATTGCCCTTTTTGGAAATTTTTTCAACAGTCAATGGTCAAAGGAGGAGAAATGGGTAAAAAGTCAGATGATCTTTCCTCCCAAACCTGAATGTCTGTCTGAATCAATGTATTTCCCGCTTCGAAATTTGCTCAAAAGGTGCCACTGCATTTTACGTAAGGGCCACCAGAGCTTAAATAGAAAATAACGATGACATATACTTTGTAACAGCTAGTTTTTTTCCAGCTGGTTTTTACAGAAAAGTGTGCTATATATATCCACTTAATAGTGTTGTATCTAGCCCTGGAAAAGGGCTGGGTGCTGCAGGAAAAGGGCCAATGCTAGGGGGTTCCGGGGGCATGCTCCCCCGAAAGAAATTTGAAATTGAGCTCGCGATTTCCTACATTCTGGGTCATTCTGACTCAGTATTTAAAGACTTTTCTACCAGAATGCATGTGCTGTGACATACTGATATATTTTGGAAACACAATAAATAAAACACAAAAAATATTCATGTCTTTTTATTCATGCAACATTTATTAAATGTATTCATATATTTAACACATTAATATATAATGTAAAACTATTTTCCTATTATTTAGCAAACTAATAGAATCAATACCTTTAGTATCAATATTTCTAGCATCATGAAATAAAGCATAATGTTAATACATTTAAAATTAACATCTAAAAACATGCAGTTGCATTGTCAGTGACAGTCACACTATTTAAATCTAAATTCACTTATTATTTTAGAGTGCCACATTGGTCTTAGAACATCAACATCTTAGAACATATTCTTATCATCGTATTCTTATCCTACGATTTTTTGTTTTGGACCACCTCTTAACAGCACTGATAATGTTTAAGTCATTCTTGTGCACATGCAGAATTTTGTTTGTGGTCTCACGAACACACGTTCAACCTCAGCTGTACTAACTGGTATTACAGCAACAGTAGCACACAGCTTTATGATCTTAGGACAGACATTGCCAGTTGTTGGTATTACTTTGGTAATTGTTTTTGTCAGTGACGAGGGTGTGTCAATGAACTTAGAGTCCAGATCTTTAACAGTTTCCTTCAGTTGATCCCACTCATAAAGGCACTCATCAATGTTGTAATCAAAATGTTCAGCCAGCATTTCCATTTCATCATTACCAGCTAGAGAACCACTGTCTTTCATTGCAAACACTGACATGTTGTCAATAATGTCACTGTTCTTCAGCCGAGATTCCACATTTTCAATCAGATTGTCAACAAACTAGCATTCTGCTTGTTTGACACTCTTGATTTGATTTTCTGTTGGAATGATATCAAAGTCTTGGAGAAGTTTTGTGGCCTTTTTCATACTAACTCCATCAACACTCTTAAGCTTGGTGAGGGCAGATACAGTAGCGTCCATTCGGGGTTTGATCACTGACAAGTCAAGGTTATTTGATTCAAATGTCAGGGCCAGCAGTGTCAGGGGTTTTTAGGGCGTCACACAGGAAATGGAAGATGAGAAATTGTCTGGTAAGTTTTCATTTTCTTTAAGATACCACTTGCTGAGGGGCTAGAACCCAACCTAACGTTTTCCTTGTCAGACTCAACCGAATCTTCAAGGTCCATCAAAACTGCAGGGTAGGTATGTCTTAGAGATGTCACTGCATATAATGTCTTATTTAAATTACTCTTATTATTCCACTCAGTTGCACCAAATGGCAGTAGAGAAAATATATACATTTGTGTTGGACATTTTGTTTCAAAGGACCTCTCTGCAAAAGGTGCTGGTTCAAATTATGTCCCCGGGGGTCAAAATTGGCTCTGCACCATGGATTAAATTCAGAAATTGTAGTATTGCTTCTGATGTTTGCTCACCCCTGACCGACAGCAAAGGTACTCAGATGAGCAATCCAGGGCCACCGTGGCCCTCTTGTTATAGTTTCAGTATCTATATTTCATTTACACACGGCAACAATGAACATATAAACAAGTTTATTTTATATTCACATAGAAAACATTGACAACATTGTGATACACCTTTTCCTTTGGGCAGAAGAATGCATTAGTTGCCTATTCCTGCTGAAACTTAGTACTTCTAAACATCAATTGTAAAATATACTTTTCCCTATCTTCCTTCATTTTATGCCAACACCAGAAAAGGTAGAGGCATGTAGCATTGCAGCAGTTCTATCATTTTGACTGATCAGTAACTGGCCAACTCTTGGGCCTAGGTTCATGAAACTTAATAGGGCTATTGGGCATAACCAGTAGATGTCCCCTATTTATTTGAGTTCACTAGGTCAAAAGTCATGGCCACAGTAGCTACTTGTGTAAACTCTTTGTCAAAATGATAATTTCAAATAAATTACAGGCAAATGCTTATGCCTAGGTTGATGAAAATGCATAGGGTTAGTGGGCATGACCAGTAGATGCGTTTTTTTAAAGTTCGTGGTCAAAGTAGTCACTTGTGTAAAATCCTTTTCTGATCAATGGCTGGCAAACACTTTGACCAATGTTTCTTAAACATCATTTTGTTACTTGACATGAGCAGTTAATGACCAATATTGATTTTGATTTTACTAGGTCAAAGGTCATGTTAAGTTCTAAATTGTAAAATGTCCGACTACTTATTGTGTAACAGTGTCGTAGGTATACAAAACTTGCTAGTTATACTGGGCATTGCCAGCAGATAATCCTAGTTTATTTTGAGATAAGAATTCCAAGTTTACATTGAAAGCCTGTGTAAAACCCTTGCTTTTTTATGATTTTTCTTTTTTTCTTTCCAGTTAGTCATCTAGTTCACAGCACTTTAACTTTAAATGTGAAATTCTCAACACAGTAAAATTTTCAGGAAAATCCCCCCCCCCCCTAAAAACAACCAATAAACAAAAGACAAACAAAGAAACATGCGATGCAATCCTGCTATGATGCTTCTGGGACCTGTACAAGAAGTGGAGACATCAGTATTCTATGATTCATAGTGAAATTTTAGTTTATTTGATACTTTACTAGGCTTTATTTTAGCCTGCTTATCAACCTTTGTCCGTCGTCTATCATGCGTCATCAAACTATTACTTAGTACGTACTCCTGAGACCATGAGTCATTTTACTCAGTATTTTTGTCTATTTATTTAAAGGAAAACGTATGAACAATCTGGAGGCCATGTTTTTATCAAGACTTGCTTGTTTGTCCTAGAGAGTTCGAAATTGTGTCATATATAGTACTTTTACTTTTATATTCTCAAAAATCTAAATCCTTATTCAAAAGAAAACCATGTGATCACTCTAGAGGACATATTTTTGTCCAGATCTACATAAAATATTTTCGGAATCATGAATGATTGTACTATTGGTTTCTTATACAAGTTAGAATATAGATGTAGATTAAAAATCTATGTCACAAGCCCGACATAAAAATAAAAGCTTATGAATCACATTTTTGATCAAATCTTCATGACTCTTTGATGTTTTATTTTATCTTTAAATAGTTTTGTAGGGTAAAAAAACGAGGACACTAACTCAGATCACTGGAAAACTTTGTCAACACTCTAGAGGTTACTTCTATCCAAACTGTCATGTTATTTGCTAAGAAAAGTAAGAATGTTTTTTCTTGATTATGTTTTGGATCAGCAATACTATGTTAATTGATGAAAAAACTTGGGTCACCAACCCAGATTAGTGGGATGCATTGTGAACTGCCAAGAAGTAATATTTTTCCCCAGCTTGTATATTTGTCACTTTGTTTGATGCAATTATCACTAGGTTGATTTTTAAACTTCGTAATATTTGTTCAAAACTGGGTTATCAGCTCAGATCAGTAGAAAACTCTTAGATGTCACATATTTTGTCCAATCTTTACGATATCTGTTTAGAATCACAGGATAAGTGTGGTCAGAATCTACCTCAACATCTCAGATAACTGGAGAAAATTTTAACAGCTTAGAGGTAACCTTTTTGGTCCATTCATCTTGAAACTTGGTCAGAATGTTCTTTAATGATCACTTTGATGTGATCCATGTGCTTATGTACTCAAAAAGACAGAAACAAGATCTCTTGTCAGATCAGTTGAAAAACATGTGAGCATATTAGTAGTCAATATTTTTACCCAAGTTGCAGTGTACTTGGTTTGAATATTATCTCTTGGAAAAGACTTAAACTGTGTTGTTTCGGTTCAAGATCTTTTTACATAAAATACAAACTACATTTCTGACTAAAATTGTATCTCTGTATGTATATTTGACCATGAAATGATATATTCAGGTGAGTCATAATGGCCCTTGTTTGAGAAAGTTCTATAAACTCCAAAGGTTTCAAGGAAGGTTGTTTTACTTCTCTTCCATAAATGTCACATACGCTTAAATACGCAGAAATATTTGAAAATAAAGGTATTACCTTGTATTTTGCAGTTTTTAGTGTTATAAGTATAAATGTTAATTCAAGGTACTAACTGCACATTTTGATGTTTTATCGGACTCCACCCACTTTGAATTGCCCAAATGTATTTCATACACTGGTTCTAATAAATTTCGAAAACATTTCAGTTTGTACCATAAATGTTAAGAGTGTAATCAACTTTCTCATTAAATATGTAAAGTAATTGTAAGCAGAAGCTGGGTACCAACAATATTCATAAATATTTCGAGGAAATAGGAGGCAGGGAGTTGCACTATCCATTAAAGTCAGAATATAAACAAACAACTACAAATAAAAGCAATGACATTTATAAGAAAGGAAGGGAATGCAATAATTGTTTACTTCATTTCATACATAGGTTGGCCATTGGACTTACCAGAAACCAGGACAAGCTGATGCGGACAGAATCGTTAAGATAGATAATAAAAATAATTTGTTGACTTTATAGAAGAGGTCATTGTATTCAGATTTGTTTACATTCCTTTTTCGATATATATTTTTTTTGAGGTTTTAACATGTAGAATCAGCTTGGATTGAAGACAAATGACAACTTTCTGTAGATGCTTCTAAGTGTTCCTTTAAACATCTATAATAACATAGTAGGAAAGAAATGCTACTGTTTATGTTAAGTTTAATATAGATGTTACATCTACATAGATACTGCAATAGAATGTTGTTTCTTTCTTTTTCTTTTTTTTTCTTTTTTCAAATATTTTATTTCTTTAAATTACTATTACGCTGTATGATAATTTTTGTTTGAAGAACAAATAAGATATGACTATGATAAAATATGCGAGTTAAAGAAAGGAAATATCGTCGATTGTTTCTGTACTAGATTTTTGTGTAGATCAGTTTGTTCATTGTAAGATAAAGAATAGCAGTTATGCACATAACTCAAGAAACCACCGCTTTCTCTTGTATCCGTTCGTAGTTTAGCACAATCATAGGAGATGTTACAGTCGTTTGAGTTGGTCTATTAATTAATGACTGAATAAATGTGTTTATCTTGATAATAAGTTCTTGTCAGTTGTTTCTATCTTCTAATGCTGTGTGAAACATTGAGCAGGTAATTTTTCAGTTTTTAACGAATTCCTGTTCTTAATACAAAAAAAAAGTCCTCTCTAGAGAAAACTGAGTTTATGAGCAGGAGTAGCCTGAAAGACAACGCACCAGACAATTGAGACAAACAAATCACCCCCTAAGTATTTGTCAAAAGTAGAATTTGAACAACAGACCTTAGGTTTTAGAACTATTCATTAATTTGACCATTCTGTAATTTTATTTTTTATTTTAAAAATATATTTTATCTTGCATAAGAAATGCCTTGATTTCAGTTCAACTGGGTTAGTTCCCACTTTGATTTTGAATTTCAGTTTTAAAAAATGTTGTTTACTTAATCTCTCCTGCAACATTTATACTGAAAATTTTAGACATTGATTACTGTATTTTTATATTACATGTATTTATATATATAAACATGAGAACCTGAAAAAAGTGTCATGATGTGTCGAGGTCAGAGAGCTATAGCTTTCATCTAAGAATAATGTATCGTGAAATGATAGAATGTAACGTCTCGAATAATTCTATAATAATTCTAAAAATGGGATGATTTTTATTTTCTTAACAACACAAACAACCTCAGTTACTAGTTTTGTTGCCATAGCAAGCGGTTGGTATTGTAAATTTTTTTCATTAGCAATAGGCGTCTCACATTTATTTGATGCAAAGGTAGAATGTATGCTCAAAGAAAAATCTATAAAATTTCTTGAATCTAAATGTCCCTTACATACGATTTACATATAAGAGATCACTTTACCTAACAAAACTGTAAAAGAAAGTTTAAGTACAGACATTGTTTGTTTTTGAACATACTTTTGTGATTGACTGTCCCTCCGGAAATGTATAACATAATACCTACCCCTTGCTATTTTGATTTGAAAAAGAACTATTTTTCATCAACAATTGATATTCTAGAAATCGTAATTATGAATAAAGGATAGGTCATTTTTATCAACAACTCATATTTTTCTTCGTCAATATTAAGATATTGTCAGTCATTACTTGGTTTATATATTTCATTGGAAAGATTGGCAATATTATTAAGATTAATCCTATCTTCTGACATTTTTGCGCTTATTTTGGGTAAAAGTGCACCGACTTCAACAGATTCTAAAAGTTCCGTGAAATTCTGAGACAATATGCCATTGTTTTATACAATACGGAAATATATTTGGATGAGTACACATCTGGAAAGTCCCATTAAACAAGACTTCGAGGTGGTTCACAACAAAATGTTAAATCCTGATAATGAGTTGTTAACAGTTTTTATTGATAAATAAAATAATAATAAAATATGATAGGTTAATTGGTACACAAGGTACAAAAATGTGCAGCTATCTTTTATATCATACACAGTTTGTTTGAAGATAGAAATTATATGTGAAGTCTAGATAGGAATTATATATGTAGTGCAGACAGAAATTATATCTGTAGTGTAGATAGGAATTATATGTGTAGTGTTTTTGTTGCTGTAAATATATGAAAAGGAAATAAATGATTGATCGCAAAAGTAACGACAAATTGGACCGTTCTGAAAACACTTTCTTTACACACGAAAAGTCTTGAAACCTTTTTAAACAGTTATACTTCTCTGATTATTTTTACTCACTTGTATATTTACTGAACGAAATTGTTGTACCTGATTGAATTAGGTTACACCTTTAGCTGTTTATTTCATAACGTAAATCGTATTCAGGTAAGTGCCAAGCACTGAAATACTGTCTTAAAAACTCTACTGATATATGGATGCTCAAATCCCTCTTCCATTTAGCAAAAACAATGGAATTAAAATATACATGAAACTGAATTAAAGTATTATTTTGCAATTACAGAAAAACTCCAGAATGATTATGTCTGCGAATAGTCATTAATGTTTAATATGAAAGGATTATATTTCAGAGAAAATGAGATATGGAATACTTCCTTATTATTTCGAGTTTGTGAGAATCTTTACGGTTTAATAACGGTTTGAAATATTGAATTAATGAATATATTACATATTGGATTATATATCTGGAAACACTTGTCATAAAACATAGAGGCTTGCCAACCTAAACTTTAGATCAGACATTTATCAGTTTTTGTCCAGACAGGCGATTTGAAATAAGTTTTCATTTACACGAGATTAGTTTCTGTTAAATTAATGTAGTGTTTTGTCAGTTTTGAAATACATTTTGTTTGCAATTTCAGGAGGGAAGTTAAGGGACGTTAAATCCAACACGATGTTTTTGAAGATAACTATTCGATATAATAGTGTTTCTTCTATATGGACTGAAAGATGGTGGTCTCTATGACAGCTATTGAGGACGAAGATTTTCTATCTTTTGATAAAACCCTCATACACTTTTTCTAGGATTATTGTGATTTACAAATTATAATATGATTTTTTTAAAATTTTGGATCAGCGTGACTCAAGATTGATAAATGAGTGAAGATCATTTATAGAGTATTGATGTTGTGGTCCACAATTTAGCATCCTAAGATCGTAATACAAAAACAAA
This sequence comes from Cyclina sinensis, assembly GCA_012932295.1. Classification (NCBI taxonomy): domain Eukaryota; kingdom Metazoa; phylum Mollusca; class Bivalvia; order Venerida; family Veneridae; genus Cyclina; species Cyclina sinensis. The sequence goes on along the minus strand of JAAONU010000006.1, from coordinate 36,544,767 downwards.
ATGCAATATTTCTTTCTTTATACAACATTAATTTTGAATGAACAAAAATTTGAAAAAATTAATTTGAAATATTCAAAAGAAATGTAAATTGGCAAGTGTCTGCATAACTCATTTGACAGAAGCACAGAGGTAATAGATCAAACAGGGAAAATACTTACCTGTGGTAAAACAAGTAATCTCTTCATATTATCATAATATTAATATTCAAGTCACGTTTGTTTATTTTATTTCTGTAATCTTTGTCATGTATCAGTTTGGTCATGTATCTACCCAGCAAACAATGATCGATTAAAAATAAATCATTAGACCGTTTCAATATGAATATTTAGAATTAGAATATAACTTTTTCGGAAAGCATACATCATTGTTCATCTTTGTGACATCACTGCATGATGTAATTTTAATAATAGGTTTTTCATGTTCATTGGAAGGTCTGATTGCAGTAACTGTCTGACAGGTAAATCTATAAACAAATTTAAAACCCAGAATAATAGTTTCCCGAATTTGAAGACAAGAGAACAAATATACATTTTGAAATCGTCTAGGGATCTCGCAAACATAAGTTTTCAGTTTTGAGCTATTTAAGGGATATTTAAAAACGAAAGGTGAGGTGATAGAAAGAAATATTAAGTGTATGCCAATCAAATTCAATGACTAATTGCACTATAAATTATCAGCTAGTTAAAATAATTTGAAACAGTCTCCAATTAAGCCTTACTAAACAATACTTTATATATATCACTGCTTAAAGAAAACACAAAGTGACCTTTAACTTGCTGTATAAGCAACTGTCTTCTCTAGTAAGTCCTATACTTACAACAACCATACAAATTAATGAAACTTCTGGAGACACTTGATAAGAAAACACTGTTATTCTTACCCCAATTTAATATAAGGAGTCTAAAAGTGGCCTAAAGACGCGTTTTAGATAATTCACTGTCAAAACGTATCAGCACCGAATCAGTCAAGTAAGGTAGATAAAGAAAGTACTTGTAGGTTGCAACTAAGACATTTACCACGTAATCCAATAATTGTCTCCTCATTTCCTTGATTAACAGAGGGACATTTTCACCAACAGTTTCCCTCAACGAATGTTCAGATTTATTTACCAATAAACTCTTCATGATGGTAATCAGAGAGTCATATATATCTTTGTATGAGTTCAATATGTGTTCTGTGTAGTTTTATAAAATACATTCAAAAAGCGACGAAGTTCTAATAATTAAATCAAAATGCTAAGGGTTTTTTTTTTTACATTGCAATTGACTTTTAGCGTGTCTGTGTATGCAAAAAGTTATTGTAAACTTCAAGTATAAAACATTGGAACGTAAGTAAGTAAGTAGTTTATTATTATTATTTTGACATGTGCGTAACATAACAAAAATGTATCGTAGCTGAGAAATTAAAAAAGCACTCGGCCCAATGGGCCTATAAGTCACCAATACATTCATTACAGGAATAAGGTCGAATATTAAGTTTAATGCCGTTACAGCAAGTAATCATTTGATAAGGAGAATATTATAACATCTTTTTTTAATATATCTTAACGGACTATATGTTGGTTGGCGATGTCTTATTATGATCAAAAGTTCTTTTTACATAATATTATGTGTGCAACTTAGACAAAACCCAAAAATTTTTAGCATGCAAAGTCTTTCCAAATTTCATTGTTAAATTGCCTGTCGCATTTGTAAGATAAAGTAATTTTAGGGCCTGCTTTTAAAATGTGAAGGAGAAAGATCTCAAATTATCAAATTATTTTACTTTTTCTGAGTAACGTTATTTTCCTCATCACCAATTAAGCTTTTCACGTGTAATAATATATCATATTAGAAGTGATATTATAATCATTCAAGATCATTCAAGACATTTTATTTTAGTAACTTCACCGTATGTAATACAAAAGAAAACACTTTCCAGTGTGTCGGCATCTTCTCAATTAATTCCCTGTCACAAATTTATCTGTGCTAATTTAGTAATACAGTCAAAGAGTATGAGCTATTGGGTTCAAAGGTAAGAATATCCTCTAGACTGGAAGAATTCAAAGAATCTCATTATTTCAATGATTTATTTTAAATTATCAACAATCTTCGGCTTTGTCAGTTTATTTTTATAAAACAAAAAATTGTCTATGAAAATAATATTAAAATGCACGTTTCATAATTTATAAAAAGTCTCTCGCATGTTTACCGGTAGGGGTTAATATGTAAGAAGTAGTCCCGTATAATTTTACATTTTTTCCTCATAAAAATATTGATGTTAAGGTACTTATACTTCTTTAGCAAAACCAACATCTAAAGCTTATGTATTAGTTGCCACGGTATAAAGTAGCAGTATTCGGACGATTATAGCGTGAACACCATTGTTTGTAAAAAATAAAAGCCCTGTAGTAATTAAGTTTCCTTTACATCGTCCTTAAGATATGAACTAAAATTTAGAGCGTTTCATTTCCTTCAAAACCATATAAATGTGAATGATAATGAACAAATTATTTTAGGATGTCAAAGTGTGTGTCAAATGTGGTATGATCAAATAGTTAATTGAATCAATTAATGTTAGTCTTATTATAAAAGGTCGGTGGAGATAACCTGCGAGTGTTTCTGTCGTGGAAAAGGTCTGTCCTGAACGTTTACCAGGACATTAGAATCTATATTATAAAGAAATATTATTGGAAGTAATCAAGTATGATTAAGTTTAATTGCTTTAAACTGAAAATGTTTCAGAGTTTGTTTACTCACCATGCCTTCAGAATAAGACAACAGTTACAAATTTTTCCTCACAGAACTTTAGTTATTCACCAAACATCATTTTTGTGACGTTTGCTTTCACATTGTCCAAGATAGACATATATACCAAATTTGAATATAAATGCTATAAAAACACATTGATTGAAATTGATGTCTCTCCTGAAATTCCGAATGGAATAACATTTTTCGGAAATTCTAATAAAGCGTGATTTAGATAATGTTTTTTCTATAACTTGAATCAATAAAGAACGCTGACTGTCCTAGATCTATAAGAAAAACAAATGATATCGTTATCTTAGCATGCACTTAAAATTTATATGTACACTTTGTATTGTTTATTACGTTTTGCTTATAACATAAAAGTTTTATTGCAATAAATTTCATTTCTTATAAAAATTGTGATACACATTTGGTCGGATAGCGATGTATTATACAGTTTCTAATGTTTTCAAAAGAAGCGATTTATTTACAATGATTTCTTTCTTATATTTCTTAAGGAAAATTTGAACTTGTACCTTTTATGTTTTCATTTGTTGTCTTTTTCTTTTGATAGATAATGGGTCAGTTGTTTGCAGAAAGCATCAGTTAACCTATAAGGTCATCGTCCTGTAACTGTTAAGCGAGACAAATGATAATTTCTTCAGCATGTTCTCTTGCTTGGCAAGTGCTCTCAGCTGATATATTTTTCACTCAAAAGTAATGACAAAAACACAGAAAAACAACACTTCGATGTGCAACTGGTTTTCCTTAAAATGTCACATTCAAGACAAAGTAGAAACTAAGAACCTCATACCCTCGCTTTATGTGAAACATTGTAACAAGTTATTTTATATTGAGTAACCAACAAAACCGATGTAATTCCCTGAGACAGTTTTATATATTTAGCTTCACTTACAATAGCAAGACGTATACTGTCAAATGCAATTTCAATTTGAACATGGTACAACACTTTTCTTTAATTAGTAGGTCTGTAGATGTGCTCTAGATTATTGGCTGTCAAATTGTATCAATGTTGAATCAGTCAGAAAAAAGGGAAGGTGGTCGCAGGCTTTATTTAAGGTATTTGTCCTAAATTCTTTAATTGTCTCCTTATTTGTTTGATGCAATGAAAAACTCTTTCCTTTGGATATCAACTGAACAACTACCTTCTGTACAGAATGTTCTGTACCAACTTTGTATTGACTTAAGTTATAAAAACAAAAAAAAACAAAACAAAACAACATTGCCCTTTTCTGATTTGTACCAAAATAAACAAATAATTTCAATTCGACAGTGTACACCAACTATAAATCTTTAACTTTCTGAGGAAAGCTTATCGAAATCTGTCTTGTAGTGCGTATTTTGCTTAACAGTTGTACTGTCATAAACAAGTATTAGCATTTCCAAAAATGCTTGAAATCGCCGTTCGTCTTATCCATAGATGAATGTATTTCATGTTCGTCATTCATAAATTTGATAATTTTATAACATGATTTGCAGTGAAAAGCGAAGTTATATTTGATCATTTTCACAGAGAAATTATAAAGTAGATGAAATATACATTGTAATTTTTATTGTAGCTGGACTATTTTTGAAAGCGGATGATTTGGCTTCTTTATAAGCCTTTATTTTTTTCTATAAGTGCAAGTTTTGGAAAAAAAAACATACTCTTATTTAGACTACATTCTCTAGTTAGAAATGACATGTAGCAAAAAATATTGCGATTATCTTGTGTTTATCCTGTAAGAGCCTGAAGACTGGTACTGAGTTCGTACATTGATGTTGGTATTTTTCAGTTGTACGAATAAGTAACCCGACAAACATGGCGGTTGGGCGAGTCCATTTACGCATCCCTTGCTGAAGTTTTTTGACTTCCATTTTGTTATCATGTGATATGAAATTATTCGCTTTAATTGGCTAAAGGCAGGCGGTGTACAGGCAAAACTGTTCAAATCTTGTTAATTGTAAATATCGCCGTCCAGGAACGCCGATAATTATTGTAGCTTTTCGAAAATGGTCAAAAGCAAATAAGTCAAATATCGAAACATCATAAGTTTATCTTTACTGGAATATTTTCACTGAAATCCAAACGTTCTCAAAAAAAAAAAAAAAACCCACCCACACACACACACACACACACACACGCACAAACCCACACACACATACAAAAAAACAACAACAATGTATGAAATTACAAATGAAACAGAATTAAAGTATTATTTTGCGAATACAGCAAATCCAAACAAGAATTATCTCCGCAAATAGTAATCAAATATTCCATATAAAAGGATTCTATTTCAATCTAATGATGAAAACTAAAATGAGTGAAGGCAAATTTCCTTATTATAACAGGATTGTAATAATATTATTTTTATACATTCTAGTAAAGAATAACATTCTAGTAAAGAGACGAAAATGTAGATTTATGAATATGTCAGTATCGGCATTAAACAACTGCATATTTGCATACTTTTAAAGATAATTTTAACTAACTGGCTTTAGTTTTAGGCTCAGAAAAGCCTCACTTAATTCTCCGGGTCTGGTGTTTCTCCTGTATTTGTATATTTGGAAAGAAAAACTTCAGAAAACCTATCTTGATTGTTTATGATAAAATTTGAAACGTATGTTTACACAATAATAGTATTCAATTCACAGTCGAATGTCTTCAAAATTTATAAGTCTAAATCATAGTACAAGTGAATTAACAATACAAATCTCTTCATCTCTAAAACTTTTCGTCTAACTTTTTGTCCTAGGCCATTTAAGTTTGTTTTGTCTCAGTAATAGTTCGTCATGCCAATTTTCGTAACATTCGAAACCAAATTCAATATATTTAGTTGATAAAACCGTTTATTATGTCAATTAACCAGTTTGCGTTGTGCATTAACCGACAGAAAGGAAAGAATGTTTCAAACAAACAACGCATTTCATATACTGTTATTTTCACTTAACAAACTGAAATCTGCATGGCTAAAACTAGTATGTGACCAGCACAAACTAGCAAATGGACATAAACTCTTCTACGTACATAACAAGAAGGAGTTTGCTAAGTGCAAATGACGAACTATCAGTGGTACAAAACAAACTGAAAACCTAATGGCAAAAAATGGTTAATGCACACCACAAACCTGTAAATGGACAGATCAAACAGTTTAACAACATAAGGTTCGACAGTTGTAAATCAAAATAAGAAATGCCTCTGTGGGTTAGTCAGATAACAGTCAGGCTGACAAAACACAATTCGATTCGTTTGCCTGTTCTTTTTTATGGCCTTTGTTGGACTGTTTGGATATTAGATAGATATTGTCTGGCATTTTCAGCATTTCTACCCAGTCTCCTTCAATTTATTTATTTGAGGATAACTTTAAGTAGTTATGTGACTGTTAAAAGGCAAATTGTATGAGTCATAACAGTTCTCTGTCTTAAGGAGACATTACTCTCTTAGAATTTCCATTTTAAATAAGAGTGAATAGTAGAGCAAATTTAGTTAATAAAAAATTAAAAATTAAAGGGTACCAGCTATGCTTACCTTGTTATGTTATATCTTCTAGACTAGTCTGTGGCAGTTTATAGCTTGTATCTTATAAATCATTTCAAAGTATATTTTTTATAAAGTTTGTCTATCTTACAGAACTCTATGAGGAAATGGATAAACAAGTAACATTGTTCATCGCCGTAGCTAACTAAGTTTTAACTACTGTAACTAAAATGGAAACGTAAAGCAATTAAATAATCTTGGATTGTTGTAATATTTATATTTTTAGTAAAGGAGACAAAATTAAGGATCAAGTATATATCTATTATGGGTTTTTTTTCTAATCATAACAAAAGTGTTTTATCTTTTCTTACGAAAGATATGTATTACTTGTGTAGATGGCAGTTGACTGATGCTTTTGATGAGTTTGGTCATTAGGAAATAAACAACAACAGAAAAAAAAAATAAAAACCTCTTATTTACTTAACGTGCTACAAAGTAATTGTAATGTATAGCGTAGTAAACAGGTTCATGATAATGCACACTGTGTCATCAACAGGTGATTGTAAACGAAGAGGGCAGCAAACATGTGAATGTTGGTGTAGAGCATACTGAACAGGTGAATGTTGGTGTAGAGCATAGTGAACAGGTGAATGTTGGTGTAGAGTATATTGAACAGGTGAATGTTGGTGTAGAGTATATTGAACAGGTGAATGTTGGTGTAGAGTATATTGAACAGGTGAATGTTGGTGTAGAGTATATTGAACAGGTGAATGTTGGTGTAGAGTATACTGAACAGGTGAATGTTGGTGTAGAGTATACTGAACAGGTGAATGTTGGTGTAGAGTATACTGAACAGGTGAATGTTGGTGTAGAGTATACTGAACAGGTGAATGTTGGTGTAGAGCATACTGAACAGGTGAATGTTGGTGTAGAGTATAATGAACACGTGAATGTTGGTGTAGAGTATACTGAACAGGTGAATGTTGGTGTAGAGTATACTGAACAGGTGAATGTTGGTGTAGAGTATACTGAACAGGTGAATGTTGGTGTAGAGTATACTGAACAGGTGAATGTTGGTGTAGAGTATACTGAACAGGTGAATGTTGGTGTAGAGTATACTGAACAGGTGAATGTTGGTGTAGAGTATACTGAACAGGTGAATGTTGGTGTAGAGTATACTGAACAGGTGAATGTTGGTGTAGAGTATAATGAACACGTGAATGTTGGTGTAGAGTATACTGAACAGGTGAATGTTGGTGTAGAGTATACTGAACAGGTGAATGTTGGTGTAGAGTATACTGAACAGGTGAATGTTGGTGTAGAGCATAGTGAACAGGTGAATGTTGGTGTAGAGTATACTGAACAGGTGAATGTTGGTGTAGAGCATACTGAACAGGTGAATGTTGGTGTAGAGCATACTGAACAGGTGAATGTTGGTGTAGAGCATAGTGAACAGGTGAATGTTGGTGTAGAGTATACTGAACAGGTGAATGTTGGTGTAGAGCATACTGAACAGGTGAATGTTGGTGTAGAGCATACTGAACAGGTGAATGTTGGTGTAGAGTATACTGAACAGGTGAATGTTGGTGTAGAGCATACTGAACAGGTGAATGTTGGTGTAGAGCATAGTAAACAGATGAATGTTGGTGTAGAGCATAGTGAACAGGTGAATGTTGGTGTAGAGCATACTGAACAGGTGAATGTTGGTGTAGAGCATATTGAACAGGTGAATGTTGGTGTAGAGCATAGTGAACAGGTGAATGTTGGTGTAGAGTATACTGAACAGGTGAATGTTGGTGTAGAGCATACTGAACAGGTGAATGTTGGTGTAGAGCATAGTAAACAGATGAATGTTGGTGTAGAGCATAGTGAACAGGTGAATGTTGGTGTAGAGCATAATGAACACGTGAATGTTGGTGTAGAGTATACTGAACAGGTGAATGTTGGTGTAGAGTATACTGAACAGGTGAATGTTGGTGTAGAGCATACTGAACAGGTGAATGTTGGTGTAGAGTATACTGAACAGGTGAATGTTGGTGTAGAGTATACTGAACAGGTGAATGTTGGTGTAGAGTATACTGAACAGGTGAATGTTGGTGTAGAGCATACTGAACAGGTGAATGTTGGTGTAGAGCATAGTGAACAGGTGAATGTTGGTGTAGAGTATACTGAACAGGTGAATGTTGGTGTAGAGCATAGTAAACAGATGAATGTTGGTGTAGAGTATACTGAACAGGTGAATGTTGGTGTAGAGCATACTGAACAGGTGAATGTTGGTGTAGAGCATAGTGAACAGGTGAATGTTGGTGTAGAGTATACTGAACAGGTGAATGTTGGTGTAGAGTATACTGAACAGGTGAATGTTGGTGTAGAGTATACTGAACAGGTGAATGTTGGTGTAGAGTATACTGAACAGGTGAATGTTGGTGTAGAGCATACTGAACAGGTGAATGTTGGTGTAGAGTATACTGAACAGGTGAATGTTGGTGTAGAGTATATTGAACAGGTGAATGTTGGTGTAGAGTATACTGAACACGTGAATGTTGGTGTAGAGTATACTGAACAGGTGAATGTTGGTGTAGAGCATAGTGAACAGGTGAATGTTGGTGTAGAGTATACTGAACAGGTGAATGTTGGTGTAGAGTATATTGAACAGGTGAATGTTGGTGTAGAGTATACTGAACACGTGAATGTTGGTGTAGAGTATACTGAACAGGTGAATGTTGGTGTAGAGTATACTGAACAGGTGAATGTTGGTGTAGAGTATACTGAACAGGTGAATGTTGGTGTAGAGTATACTGAACAGGTGAATGTTGGTGTAGAGTATATTGAACAGGTGAATGTTGGTGTAGAGTATACTGAACTGGTGAATGTTGGTGTAGAGTATACTGAACAGGTGAATGTTGGTGTAGAGTATATTGAACAGGTGAATGTTGGTGTAGAGTATACTGAACACGTGAATGTTGGTGTAGAGTATACTGAACAGGTGAATGTTGGTGTAGAGTATACTGAACAGGTGAATGTTGGTGTAGAGCATAGTAAACAGATGAATGTTGGTGTAGAGCATAATGAACACGTGAATGTTGGTGTAGAGTATACTGAACAGGTGAATGTTGGTGTAGAGTATACTGAACAGGTGAATGTTGGTGTAGAGTATATTGAACAGGTGAATGTTGGTGTAGAGCATAGTAAACAGATGAATGTTGGTGTAGAGCATAGTGAACAGGTGAATGTTGGTGTAGAGCATAATGAACACGTGAATGTTGGTGTAGAGCATAGTGAACAGGTGAATATTGGTGTAGAGCATTATGAACACGTGAATATTGGTGTAGAGCATAGTGAACAGGTGAATGTTACTGTAGAGCATAGTGAACAGGTGAATGTTAATGAAGAGTATAGTGAACAGGTAAATGTTGGTGTGGAGCATAGTGAACAGGTGAATGTTAATGTAGAGCATAGTGAACAGGTGAATGTTGGTGTAGAGCATAGTGAACAGGTGAATGTTGGTTTAGAGCATAGTGATTAGGTGAATGTTACTGTAGAGCATAGTGAACAGGTGAATATTGGTGTAGAGCATACTGAACAAGTGAATGTTAGTGTAAATGTTGAGGTAGAGCATAAGAAAGAGGTGAATGTTGGTGTAAATGTTAGTGTAGAGCATAGTGAAAATGTTAATGTTAGTGTAAATGTTGGTGTAGAGCATAGTGAACATCTAAATGTTACTGTAAATAATAGTGTAGAGCATAGTAGACAGGTGAATGTTAGTGAGGAGCATAGTGACTAGGTGAATGTTGGTGTAGAGTTTAGTGAACAGGTGATTCGATGTCTTATGTCTATTATTGATAAACATTCGAAACCTACTGTATCGACATTTTATATTTTTTAAATAATCCATCCATTCCTTTTTAGTATTCGTTTTTGTATCATTACGCGCAAAAAAGGAAGATTTTTTATGTTTAAACTTTGTCTTCCGTCTGTCCGTCTCTTTTCTCCTGTTCTAAGTGTCCACCTTCTTAAAGGTTATAATTTCTTCAGTTGTAGAAAATGACCCTAACGTGAGCATTGTTAGTTTTTATCATGGAACACAAACTGGTATGGTTTATTCGCAATAGGTAAGACCGATTTCGACTAAAACTGATGTTCCACCTCACTGCTCGTAAATTACTCTAACTTTATTTTGATGCAGATATTCTACTAACTTTCATTATTCTCACTTTCATCATTTTCCTCAGAAATCTTGTCGATAGCTGTTAGTAACAGACATAAACTGTATATTTATATGTTGGCCAAGGCATTGTGACAAATTAACAACATTCCATACGACTCCATGCTCATTTTAATCTCTACTATATCATGTTTTCATTTTTTGCAATTGCCTTTCGTTTTCGCTACTTTGTGCTCAGGTGTTAATATCTTCGTAATCAGTATTTCTGAGGTAAAGATTGAAATCATATCATGATATTTACATTTAAATACGGACATTTCTAAACTTAATAATTTAGTAATTTTCACTGAGAATGAATTCTTCCTGTCCATGAACACCTATGTTTTAATGTTTACTTCTGTGGTAATATCTAACGCTTCATAATTGTATTCTACGTTGTTAGAATGCTCTTTTAGTTTTAGATTTTAACTTTTTAAGCATAATTAAATTATGAAAACACTTTATTTCTATTTTCGTCAATGAGCTATTTGAGTACATTAATAAAATTATAAATTTCATTTTTCTAGTTAATATTAAAGATGTATCCGATAGTAAACATGGAGAGAGATGTTATTTTTGTATTTTAACCATTTTACAAGTTTAGAATGGGAAGTTTGGCGAACATTCGATGAACTATACAGTTGGAAAGCCATAACTATCTATAGTGGATTTTCATATTTTTGACAAGTGTAAAATGTCAAAAATAAAGAAATCGAGTACGTATTCTACAAATTATGTCCTCTGGTCTCTTAAAACATCATTTCCCATTCTTTTATTCAAGTCACTGAGTAAAGTATGGACATACAATACCGTTGTCAGGGAATAATTAATTTCAGAGAGCCCAATTATAGTGCTAAACCTAACTTTATTTGTCTCTTTTCAACTCTTACCGACTGATACAGCTTTCTTAAATAAGTGTATGTTACCGGACATAACGGAAACAGTTGGTTTACAGTTGTTCAGATGACGATATTTGAGTCTAAACTTAGTTCTTCTTGTAATTAAGGAATATTTATTTATACATAACAAAGAGGTCGAATCTAAGAAAAGATTAGATGTCTAGCATTGCCTTTTGACAACCTCCTTTCCGTATTCCATATTTTTGACGCGTGTAAAGGTTTTAAATCAGGGAGCTCGATAAAAATAAGCAATAAGAACTTGTTTCCTGAACGATACCGAATAAACAGACTTCAACCACGCTAGAAATCGCCTATACTTTAGAAAAAAAGGTGGTCCGTGCTATCTTTTTAGTAGGGTCGGGTCTTTCCGTGAAAGATCGGAATTTGCGAACCTTAAAATCGTTATGGAACTAAAAGAAATGAATTTATTGTGTATTTTTCCGGTTAAATTTTGATTAGACATCCTCATACTCCAACAGGTACGAGCTACAAGTTATCAACAACATCACAATATGGAGTGAATGTATTGATTCAATGTATTGATATGTATTCAATATGGATTGAAAATAAACCCCAAAAAAGTCGGACATCCCTTTGAAGTTAAAATACGTTGACCGTGTCACTTTCTATGAATTGTTATCATATATTTCTACCTCTTAAATCGCCAAGTTCTTAGTTAGCTGATCTTCTTTGCAGGTCTGAGTCAAATGAACAACCTTCAGATCTGAAAAACTTTTGATTGAGTTAATAAAATATATTTATTTCATTTAAACTGCGTACTCTTTTCAAATGTTGTAGTCGTTGCTGATGATATTTATATTTAGATTTTCTTGACTTTTGTTGTTGTTGTTGTTGTCTTACATTTTGTTCTGAAGTTGTGTAGAACTGATAATAGCATTGTATTCAATGTTTTTATTCAGATTTTCTTGGCTTTCAAACTGTTCTTACTTTCGATCAAGTTCTTATTACATTATAACATAACATTATTCGAGTGAATATGCTTTGCACAACATTTCTTACCATGATGGTGTCTAAAAGCCTCTGTAATATAAAGTTATAAGGTACAAGAAACATTTCTCTACCTTCTACAATTATTCTCTGCGAAACTATTATCATTGGTTTTAATGAATGATTAAAGAGAGGTTGTCAGTTTCATGAAGACTTAAAATGCCAAGACCTAAGTAATTGACGCTTTGTCATTATATGAGACTTATGTAAAAAGGTAACTTCTATTTCTGTTTAATTGTTGATAATTTATCATCAAATGATTTTTCGTATTAATTATGGCGCTTAGCAGTTTGTATGTAAAGTGACCAGTAATCAGTTGACAAGAAATGATCTATGAAGGAAGTAAAATTCCTATAAACAATATTTGTGTTAACGATCTCGTTCCCCAAAGAAAAGCGAAATTAGAAGATTTCACAGCATTTACATACTATAAGGTTTTACAGTTTTCCCTTGACAAGTAATCTCAAAACTTAAGGTATTAGATTCCTAATTCCTAATTTATAGGAAAAAAGAAACTTATGATTTTTAAAAGAGGTCCTTCAATTTCACTTTATTTACGTTTCTTCTATGATGAACAGCCTGTTGAAATTGTTAGCCGTTTTTACGTGTGGAGTTCACTTAATACCGCACAAAAGACACTGTGAGAACAAGCTCTTAAAGCTTTATTTAAATTAAACAAGTATTTATAATTATAAATTCACGTTTATTACACCTAAATACAAGTTTGACTTGATTGACAAATTAGAGCACCTGTTCTAAACTACTGCAGTGAGGGTTTCGGAACAGACCCTTCTATTTGTTCTGTAAAAAAGTATTAGGTGTTATAAGAAAACGACCCAAAATTATTTTTTTATACGGTGAATGTGGATGTACATCGTTTAAAATATTTCATATCTATAGTATTATCAATTTTTGGCTTCGCATCTTACAGTTTGATGAAAATAAATGCGTCATGAAGATATTCAATATGCTGAAAACGGACATAGAACATAGACCTCATATAGTTAATTGGTGTTCTTTACTGGAAAATCTTTTAGAAACAATAGGTTTTGCTGATGCTTGGCTTTTTCATAGCGTTGGGAATGTTGACTTTCTTATTTACAATAAAACAGAGATTAAATGATCAATTTGTGCAAAACTGGAAAGCTAGGCTTAATACTTCATCTAGGGCACTATTTTACAACAGTATTGCTTCATTTGAATTCCAGTCACACTTAATTGGTAAATTTTAACAGGCTGTAGCAAGGCTAAGGGTATCTTCGCATAAATTACAAATCGAAGCGGGGATATGGGTTAAGCCGATAAGCGATCCTGTAAATGAAAGAAAATGCTACAGATGTAAGAAGTAAGAAGGTGAATATTACTGTGTACTTGAATGCATACTATACATTAAGGAAACAATATATTGATAAGGTATTTGTCACGCACGAGTATGGTCAAATTTACAGAACTTATGACATCGGATAGTGAAAGGGTTATGTTACGATTTGGCATATTTGTGTATAAAGCTTTTTCATATAAAATATATTAAGATAAAGCTATGTTTAGATTGACTTTTTCTTGATGTGACCTTCTCCGGGAAGCACTATTTGTCTGGAACGTTTTTATAGTTAGACATTAGAATTTAGCAAAGACATGTTTAGTCTTTGAAGATTGTGTTATTAGTATCATGACTATCTGTTTTAAGAGGTATAGTGTAAACACATGTCCTTTTCTCGTTTCAAGATTTGTCTGGTAAGGGTAAGCTACTGTGCTGGACTATATGGTAACAAATAATATTGCAATAACAAATGTTATTTATTATGTATAAAAATACTGTTCGTTATCTTGAACCGTGAAAATTGTCCTCATGGGCTGACTTCGTAAAATAAACGGAAAGTCTGTCTGTCTGTCTGGTCGTCTGTCAGATGACTTTGATATTAAGGTGAATTCATTTAATTTCTTGACCAGTGTATTTCGGCAGTGTCTGTATTAATTAGATGTACAAGAAATGAAATAAAGCTAGCCCCGAAAAGTGTAATTAAGATTTTCTAAAAAGTCATGTAGTAAATTTATTTATGTATAAGTATATTTATTATAGAAGAAAAAGGTGTTTACACATGGTTTACATATCAAATTTTCAAAAGTTATCAATTCGAAAACTTAAAACATTTCTGTTTTAAGTGTTGTTGACGACTGAACGTTTGTCCTCGGCAACTTAAATTTTCTATCACGAAAATATTGGCCAGTAATAAAAAAAAAAACTCAGAGCTTTCAATTAAAACTTGATAATGAGTAAAATTGTATCATGTTAAAAATATCTAAAAATATAATACCAGTACTGGCCAAGGTACCTTGTCAGGTAAGAAGATGCATGTTTTAAAATTCAGGTAATCAGAGTACGTGTCCTTTCTCCACAAAGAAATTAGATTAATTATACTTTATTTTATTTCAGCCAAGAGGTAAATATATAAGTTGCTTTAACTGTTTGCATCAATTATTCACCTGGATGGGTAATACATGTAATAAAATGTTCCTTTCAATAATGTCATTTTTAACTTTTTAAATACGTTACAGTTTATTTGCTGTCGAAAAGAATTGTTGATGAATCAGTCAACAAAGTAATATAAAAAGATACATTTATTGCATTTAACGTATGCGTTTGTTTTACGCTCTGATAATGTGAGACAAAATGTTTTGAAATTGAATTTCTGCTTTTCTTTTCTTTTCTTTTGGGGACTCGAAGCATCATAACTTGATTTCAATCGTCAATTTGAACCTGCATTTTCCAATTAACGATAGACATATAAAGTTAATAAAACAGCTTTTGATATCATGGTGTACAAATGTACGTTTCTAGAGAGAAAAAACATTAACAAACAGGAAATACGTCAACATACACAGTATGAAATTTCTAAGTTCTTAACATTACAAAAAAAAATAGAAACAAATATAATTCCTTGAGACAGCTTAATGCTTTTATCTTAACTAGTATTAAGAGTGATAGGCCTGTCAAAAACAATTTCGACACTGGATGGTTCAGTTCAATTAGTCAGCTTCCAGCAAGTAGATGAGTTCTAGTTTATCGGTTGTCAAACAGTATCAATGTTGAATCAGTCAACTATAGTAGGTACTCGTACTCTCCAATTAAGACATGTGTCATGTAATCCAATAATTGTCTTATTTGTTTAATTCTGTGAAAGACTATTTCCTGTCATTGTATCACGTGATCACTCAACGTCTGCACAAAAGTAGATTTTGCTTTTGGAAAACTGTGAATTAGCTGGAAAAGATTTTTTAACTTGTTATTTCACACTTCAAGAGAAAATACACGGAAATTTAAAAAAACAATAGATTTGGTTTCATATTCTAGATATTATTTTATTGCAGTCTCTTTACACACAATACTGTCTTTTTTATAATATAAAGAATATATTAAAATCGATCCATTTATTTCTGAGGCATAATAATATATGTTTGGTGTTGTCGTTCAAATGTTTTTCACATTAAGTGAAGTACATGCATGAATTTAGCTGTAGTAATCTTGTCTTATTTCAAAAACATATAAACGTCTATTAAACATAGAATACAGATGTCTCTTTATCATACTTGGGAATCACTGACTTCTGTAATAGACCTTTAATTTTCTCTGTGCATCAAATCTGCAATGATTAAATGAGACAGTTTAATATGTTATACAGACCAAATGGAAGCTAGCGTTGCCAAAAGACAATTTTAATAGGGACAATAGTCTTCCTATCACCAGTTAAAATATGCATATGGTGTGTAACTGTTTCGATGTAGAATGTGTCATCGAAGGGTAATATGTTGATAGGGTAATTAGTAGCGTATGAGTAGTCCAGTGATAACACGCTGAACTAATAACGCAGGGGCCACGAGTTCGATCCCCCACTTCTCCACTAACATTACTAATTACTTTCGAAAGAGTTGTTAAACTGAAGTTCTATGTATCAGTGCTATACACTTGGCATGGAAAAGAACCAGGAGTGTCCCTGGAATGGGATGTTTTCACTCTCTCCCACAACATAAAATAATTAATCTCTGCAGGGGGCGTCCCTCATATGAGCAACCGGTACTGATGATAAATTAACTCAAATAGATATAAGGTTGGTGCTTGCAGCCCTTCTAGGAGGAAGTGTATAATCAAATAAACTTCTACAACATTAATTGTGAGAAAAATGTTTCCAAAACTTCCCCAAGGCATCTAAGTTCTCTGATCAAAATTATGTACCAAAAATGAGATATTATGTATTCGATTGATACATATTAGAAAGAATATACTGATAAAAAATAAAAGACTAAACAAACGAAACAAATCTATCTACAAAAAATAACACACCCTTTAAAGAACATTCTTTAATTTAGGAACAACACTTGAACTGCACGTTTCTAATGTATGTTGTCCCTGTTTAAATTTAACTAGTTGAAATACGTAAGAACATTTTCCAGTTAATGTCGTATTGCAGTGTCCTATTTAAAACAATTGCAATGTCTTTTCCTTTACATTGTTATTATCTTGTCTTTAAACAATAATCTTTCATAGATCTTAAAACCGTACTGAATGAAATTGTATTCATGGTAAAAATTCAATGCCTTGAACAATGAATACCAGAATGCAATCGCATTCCACGTCATTTATCTTTTTTTTAGAATTGCAGATATATCGCAATAGTCCACGAAGAGTGGCCATCGCTGGCTTCTTGAATGGCTTTTTTCATGTTGTCCTGTCACATATTTTCTTCCTTGTTGATCCACTGTGGGACAACTTTCATACATCATCACGCAATTACTAGAAGTTCGTCAACCTATTTTGTCAGATATCATATGGAAATGATCAGAAAGTTTGCAAAGTAAACAAAGACGATTCGGATAGCTTTCTAAACAGAACAAATATTTATTAATGTTGCTTCGTTTAGAAGATCATAGACAAATAGTGAAAATATATTTTGCCATAATGCTTAGTTTTGTGTCAAACCTAAAAGATATTGCCAGTGAAAATCTGCATTTTTTCAGGTGAATAAACTACAACGCACTAAGTGAGTTAACTGATTTAATTTTAGCTGAAAAATCTTGGTGGGAAATGCCAGATAATATGTTATGCTTACCTGTATATATTCAAACCACAAAACTCCCAGCACGGTATAAATAGACAAATTGAACGTCACTGCATATAAGAAAGATACTTATTCATAGTGCATATTTGAAAATATCATTTGAATATTGAATGTATGAGATTTAATTCATCATCTTGCATAAGCAGTCTTAATTCTGCAATGCGGGCCATTTCTTTGGGTATGTTTTAGATATTATTCCTTAGGTATACAAGAAGTCATGAAAGTCTAGAGGAAATAATGAATTATAGGTAAAGAGGCGGCATTCGAGTGAGAAACTTTGAGTAGATTTATCGTGTCATTAGATCATATCTGTGTAATTTACAGCAATTCCTTTGATGGCAATGACTTAGCTGATTTCAAGCTGTTGCCAGTGTGGTGATAAATAAATAATAATTGTACATATATGGATGTAACATTTACAGAGGATTCATTAAAGTAACTATGCGTCAATTAATACAAAATGTTGTCTTTATGTCAGCATCATTATATATAAAACTGACAACTTTTGAGTCATTTGATAATTATTATTTGTAATACACTGTATATAAAATGTTACTACCGCGACGATTCGCAGAGGATGTTTTTATTTTATCACACTCTATGTTACGATATAATACATAATGTTCTGTTGTATTGTATCAATTTCTTTTTTACTTTGAGCAACTTCAGGTCTCAGTTTTTTTCTGTCATATGTATTGGCGATGCAGAGCCAAATTGAAACTTTGTATTTGGTAATTGGTCCTTTGGGTATTGTTTGTCAAACATGAATAGTGTACTTGACATTAAGGACATCCTTACATAGCTTCCGTTGAAAAGAAACTGTGTCTAAATTAGATGTTTCCATATTAACCTATACTCAGTAGAATTTCCCATCAAAGGTTACGTTGTTTGAATTCAACACGAATGTGTAACTTGTCAATTGTAGGATCAATGATGTTGCTGTATTTTGGTACATACTACAACGTGCTTCGACAAGCTAGAGAAAAGAGTAAACGCCAGCTTCATATTGTTCTCCTAAAATATTTTTGAACCACTCCCAGAGGCTTGTCTTAAGTCAAGCAAGTAATAGTAACACTGACTTTTCAGTCAGGATACTAACTTTAAACTGGATAGTGTCAGGTTACTGTTTATAATTTTTAAATTGTATAATATTGCGTCTTATTAATCATAAGACTATATTAGGAGATATCGAGGTGTGAATGTAAATAAGGGCTATCTTTTTCTTGATTTCATAGCATTCGGAAATTTTTCGCCCCTGGATATCATTCTCAACATAAATATAACATAAATATTCTTCTCCCTGCCATATGAACGTCAAAGACACATGATAACTCTTTACGTTTTACGGCTAAAGTTAATTATAGTTAAGCCATCTGAGGCTTTGAAATTTGAGATGATAAAGAATGACTTTCTTGCACTAAGTCTCATTACTTACTTTAGAATATAGAAGTCATGCTGACTTTCTTAAGATATCTAGTTGTTGCAAACTGCAACTGCATCAACAGAATTTTTATTGAAAACGGGTGAAAAGTTTTATAACAGTATGACTGAGGATTTAACATGGATTTCTAGAGCTAAACCTTCCTCTCTGGTGATTGTCTATGGTCCCGTTAAAGTTTGAAAAGTATTTCAATAATTGACTTCAACTTACTACTGTCAATACTGACTATACTAGGCAGGCGCGTGTCAGGAACATTAAAATTATAAAAGATATCAACAAAGAAAACAAGATTTAACTGAAGATCTTACTTAAACATTTATTTTAAATACTTAAAATCTATAAAACTTGTTTAGTCCACTGATAAAAGCTGGCACAGTTGGGGTAGCCTTAATTTCAGTCGGTAATTCGTTCCAGAGTCGGATAGTATAATTGCCTAACAAGAAAACATACGAGTTTATTTGACAAACTTTAACATTATCAGACATAAAAACGTCTTTGCTAATTATTTTATATGAATCAAATACATCTATCAATAAAATTTCTTTATAATTCACGAACCCATTCACAATATGTGAACTTAGGAGGATGTGGTCAGATGTGTCTTTACCAGACTAAAAAAGGTCATATTTAAGCTGGGATTTGTACACGTGACCTTCCTCATCGGATACAAATGCTCTGTCGAATATCGAGATTATACTTTGGTAACGTTGAAGGAGCCAATGTCAATGCTCTGCATGTCACTCCGTAAAAACCGGCAATTAACTAGAATAAATTATATACGAGAGTCTTATAATGGCTTATTAACAAAGATAATGATATGAAAATAGAATTAATATTTAGTATTCCTTTAAAATGGAATAGTCTCTTTATTAACGTAATTCATCTCAAAATTTGAACAGGAAGTAGGTATCGAGATCCTTATCTTCATTGTCATGCATTCTGGTAGGAACATTTACGGCTTTTTTTATTCATTTTAAATTGCTTTAAATTTGGACAAACAAACATTTTGTAATATTTATGCTGCCCCATTTTATCCATATCGTGTTACATGATTCATTTAAATTTGATATTTCTAGTGACTGATGCAATCTTCATTCCTAATTCAGGTAGTATGTCTCTGTACCACACATTGACCTGCTCAGAGTCTTTGCATGGACGTTCCGTAAGTTTAAACATTTACAAATAAATCGAACAAAAAGTAACAGAACAATAGAATTTATATAACACAAACAAAGAAGAAACTCTACGCCACTTTGGATCAAGTTTTCTGTTTGGAAAATGCGTGTACAATACGGAGCATGGCTACATGTAGAATAATGTAAGTCTATAATGCGTGCACAATACGGAGCATGGCTACATGTAGAATAATGTAAGTCTATAATGCGTGTACAATACGGAGCATGGCTACATGTAGAATAATGTAAGTCTATAATGCGTGCACAATACGGAGCATGGCTACATGTAGAATAATGTAAGTCTATAATGCGTGCACAATACGGAGCATGGCTACATGTAGAATAATGTAAGTCTATAGCTTTTTTGGGATATTTTCTTAAACGCGAGGAATCATAACCTATCCTGTTTCTTAAAACAGTGTAGCGTAACTAACAAAATACGACGCCAAGTTTTCTGTCTAAAACTAAATATTTGCTTCTGTAGATATAAGATTGCACATTTGCTTAGTAAATAATCGCTTAAGAAAGTTTTTCCTTCCACTATAGGACACTGTTGTTCAAAGCGCAAGTGTCTTTCAAGTTTTAATGAGTTGCGCGTTGTAAGCCAATTCAAGCAAGGGACAGAAGATTTATGTTTTAATGCTTCCAGTTACAGCATGTACATGCGCTGTAATTTATTTGCTGTCAAAATGTATCAAAGCTGAATCAGTCAACGAAGTACATACTCGAAGGCTTTACTTAAGGCATACACAAAATAATCCAATAATTGTCTCCTTATTTGCTTAATTAACTGTGGGACAATTTTCGGCTATTCTAGATGATTACTCAACGTCTCCTCTGGATTGTTAACCGATTCAGATAGCGAGCGCTGATGTTCAGACAAAAGTTGGTGACTTTTGTCGTTACGCTGCATGAATAAAGCAAACAGTGCTAGAATTATATATAAATATTAAATAAAAAATAAGGCTGAGTAAAACAGCGGGTCTGAATATCACTTAAATAGCTTCAAGGAGAATATAACAGTACAGTCTTCGATTTTAATCTAGGCACTTATTTCCGAAAATGTTTCCTGCTACTGTGAAATGAAATTTGAATATCGTGCAAACATAAGCATAGCAAAATTGTTGTTAGAAAGTTTTATGCTCACAGTTCGGCTCATCATTATAAGTATTCTTTTGTTCAAGTCACAAAGTAATTTAGAGACAAGATATATATAATAGGGATATACGGGCGCGTTCAGCTACAGCGAAACTACCTTTTACGACCGTCTTGCTTTGCTGTTTTTCTCACTTAGTTCGAATTAATATAGAACATGCTTATACGTAGTTATATATAGTTTATATGTGAATGTTGTTGTTTAATAAGGCAATGATTCATTAGTCATGAAATTGTCTGCTTCTTGCCATATTTCAAAGCAGAACGCACTAGCTCCTACTTTTGCTACACCAGAA